>CM035130.1:47983513-48728513 GCA_020205605.1 Panax ginseng
CAATTATTAAGTGGCGTATAAAATGTAACACACACATCTTAGGTCCTCAATACAATTATCATTGCATGTCATGCCGTTTTATAATGTATTGAGAAACTTGACACGATCTCGGACCATCACACTATTTCCTGTTATCCCCGCTTCGACCCAAATTTACACTCTTATTACACGAAAAATTGTGAAGCAAAAGGTGAACACAAATAGCCCGATAAAGAATATCATGACTAAAGATAATTAAATTATCAATAGCCTTCGTCGAGAATAAATCGTAAATTTAGAACATATGGTAGATGATAAAACTTTTCAACCATAGTTGCAGCGGAACGAGCAATCCATTAGAAGAGTCAAATAGACCATCAGGTCTATTATCTTCTCCATGTTAAAAGTCCACCAATAATGTTTTAGAAGAGTCAAGTAAAGCATTATATCAACTATCTTTTACAAATTAAAAGTGTATAATCAATATTTTATCGCTGAGACTCAGCTTAATAAATAGTCCACATCACCGAATCACCCCTACACTACGACCAAGGATGTTCGTTAATATCACATCCATGAATTATCCATGCACTACGGGCCAAGGATATTCATTATTATCATATCCATGAATTAATATTTCATTGCTGAGACTCAACTCAATAATTAATCCACATCATCGAATCATCCCTGTACTACAGGCCAAGGATATTCGTTAATATCATGACCACGAATTATCTATGCACTATGAGCCAAAGATAATCGTGTTTTCATCAACAGTCATGATCATGCCATAAAACAATTCATCTTTGCACCCTTGGCCGCCATGGCCATAATCATACCAAAAACTGTTCATCAATGCACTACGGGCCAATGAGGACTTTTACCACATCATTTGTAACATTACGGTCATGATTATACCGAATAATCCCTGGTCATAATCATACCAAGTCCATCTATGCACTACAGGCTACAGATGACTTTCATCATAATATAAGCATGAGGATGATGACAATGATATAAACATTAATCAAACGAAATCAAGGATAAATATTAAAGACTTTAAATTTATCCAAATATTATCAATCACTTAATAAACTCATAATCTAATATTATTAATATTATAACAATATTTTAATCACTTCTTAAACTTATAAACAATTTATTTCAATTGTTTACACTTTACCAAATAATGCATTTAATCATTCAAAATTGTCATACTCATAAGATTTCATCACCAATAATCAAATCCCTCATAAAAAATCTGCCTATATACTATATAGGATTCCCAAGCCATAAAATCTTATTTTCCAATTTTGTTACTTCACATAACATATTTAATTCATTTACTCATAACTAGTTCATTTTCATGAAAATACCAAATCGAGTCCCAAAAATATTTTTTTTTTCCGGGATTTAGCGAGAATATAGTCCCATATTGAACATATATTTTTCTCGGAATTTTTAAAATTCATTTACTATTTTTCATATGGCCAAAGCGCGAATATTTAGACATTTATCATAAATTATACTTTTGTCCAAAAATTACGAATTTCTGAGGTATACTCCTGTTATATACATGTATTCTCAATAAAAATTTTACCAATTTTGGAGTTAACCACAAGGAGTTATAAGGGTTTACTTTTAAAATAGTCTTTTCCCATAAAATCCATAACTCTTAATCTATACATCCAAAAATCGCCATCTTTGGACACAATATAGAAAACTCATCAAATTATCAATTCAAATTTTTCCGAGAATTTTTGAGGTCGAAAAAAAATTTAAAGCGCAAATGGATTTTTCACCGCCACGTGCAGTAATCCATGTAAATCGATCATTTCTATAATTTAATAAGGAATGAATACAAAGGATCATTCACCATGCATGCGGTAATCCACATAGGCGAGTTATTCTAATGAATAATAAAGAATGGAATAATGAAGAATTCACCATGCATACGATAGACCTCACAGCATGAGTTATTCCCAGCGTAATAATAAAGAATGGAACGGTCATGCGTAATCCGCATGCACAGGATATTCCAATGAATAATAAAGAATGGAATAACAATGAATTTACGGGCATGCGATAGACCGCATGCAGACGAGGATATTCAAGCGAATAATAATGAATGGAACCGGTCACGCGTGAATCCAGATGCACAAGATATTCAATAGAATAATAAAGAATGGAATAACAATGAGAATTCACGGGCATGCGATAGGCCAAATGCATGAGTTATTCCAGCGAGAATAATAAAGAATGGAACTAGGTCATGCGTAATCCGCATGCAGACGGGATATTCCAACGAGAATAATAAAGAATGGAACTGTGTCATGCGTAATCCGCATGAGATAGGATATTCAACGAGAATAATAAAGAATGGAATAATAGAAGAATTTCACCATGTATGCAGTACTTCACATAGACAGGTTATTCCAACATAATAATAAGGAATGGAATAACAATAGCTCTCTTCATGAATACGAAAGAAATAATAACCCTTACTATAATAATAATATCCCTTACCTTAGAAGGAACTGGATATTGGAATTGTGAGGTAGCAGACTTCTCTTCTTCTTTCTCTCTATAATTTCTCTCTATAATAATTGCTCTAAAACTTTAGTGAATTGGTGAGAAATGAAGGAAGAATGAGCTTCTATTTATAGGAAAATATAGTTTCGATAATTGCACATTTTGGGGCTCGAAGTATTATAGTACAATACCTCCAACTTTTCTTTCATTTTTAATTTAGTCCTGCAAGTATTATCAAACTTGCACCACCTCCCCTACTAGTAAATCACGTGAATTAATAGTTCATTCATGTGACTTAATAGTTATAATCATGTGAAAATACGAATTACAGTATAGTACCTCCATCTATACCTCCATTTTTAACTTAGTCATGCAAGTATTATCAATCTTGCACCACCTGCCCTAATAGTACATGGATGTGAATCAATAGTACACACATGTGAACAAATAGTTATAATCATGTGAATCAATAGCAATTAATTGCTCATTTATCCAATTAATTACCTGATTGGTCAATATAACCTTCAGACATCAATTATTATTGAAATAAATGTCAATTTTCACTAACACTAACAATCCCAACACAATGGAAATATTTTTCTCAAAATTTTATTTTTGAAGTTTGACTTTTTCCAAAAAAAGTCAACTGTTGACTTTTTTGACCAAAAAGTTAACCCCGGCAAATTTTGTGTTTATAGTCTATTTCTACTAATTTCATCGTTCTGGACTCAAATATCACGTCCGCGTCTCCAAATTCAACTCTGAACTCAAATTTGATTTTTAATAATATTCATTATTGATATTATAACTCACAATATTTAACAACCAGGTCGTTCCCAGGAAAGAAGGGGCTTTCCGATAAGGATTTCTCCTTATTGGCGAGCAATTAGGTGACCAAACCTCTCCTTAACAGAACTTCTAGACATTGTCAATATTGCAAATAATAATATGAATAACTTTGTCGTCTCAATTATTGATTTAATAATATATAAATTATTATGCAGATGATACTGTGACAATAATTGAATCAATAATATGAGAGATATGATGCAGCAATTATTGTAGCAATAATTGAGTATAACTGAGTGACTTCTCACATAAGCATTAATACTAAATACCATGTGCTACTATACAACCACGCGTATTACGGTATTTTTACTACTGGTTATTTTATGACAACTTGCTTACTTTGAAAAAAAAATTCAAAAATGACCCTTAACTTTAAACTTTTATCAATTTACCTATTTACCAAAATAGAAAAATTGAATACTTTTATTTCATAAAATTCGAGATCTCACAATCTCCCCTCCTTATGAAATTTCGCCCTTGAAATTTACGTACTTGGTAGTTCGAAGAGATGAGAATACCTTACTTTCTTTTCGGATTGTACCTTTCCGGTTATATCCTCTGTATCATGATTTTTCCATTACTCATCTCCTGTATTTCAGATATCATTCTAGAATATATCTTCAAAACAAAGGTTAATTGACATATCACAATTTGTCAACTTATCAAGTAAACAATTTCAGTTTAGGTAAGTCACACACTAGCAAAGTATATAACTCGTCTCTCCCCTCCTAGTTCTAGACTCTTATCTCCGCCAGCGACCATATCCCTAAGCTCTGATACCATTTGTAATGCCCCTAAAATAGGTCCACACAACCCATTCTAAGTCGCCAGATATCACTCTATAAAAATCAAATACAAACTTCATTTATACAACTGTTGAAGCGTAAATGCGAAGTACGATACAATGAGATAAGCTGTGAGTTTTAATACAATATTGTCTCGTAGACAGTATCCAAACTCAAATTGTTACAATGCCATATAAAATACATTAGCAAATATTTTAAGACCCCAAAGAAGAACGAGAATATTACTATCATATTCATTCTAATGAGGTGCACTTTTGACGCTTTCAAAGTCGGGTTATCATCACCCTATTGTTGTTCGCCAAAATCAATTATTAAGTGACGTATAAAATGCAACACACACATCTTAGGTCCTCAATACAATTATCTGTTGCATGTCATGCCGTTTTATAATGTATTGAGAAACTTTGACGATCTCGGACCATCACACTATTTCCTGTTATCCCCTTTCGACCCAATTTACACTCTTATTATTACGAAAAGAATTGTGAAGCAAAGGGTGAACACAAATAGCCCAGTAAAGAATATCATGACTAAAGATAATTAAATTATCAATAGCCTTCGTCAGTAATAAATCAGAGATTTAGAACATATGGTAGATGATAAAACTTTTCAACCATAGTTGCGGTGAACGAAAGCAATCCATTAGAAGAGTCAAATAGACCATCGTGTCTATTATCTTCTCCATGTTAAAAGTCCACCAATAATGTTTTATTCCTGTAACATCAATCAACAATTCATGTCCACAATCATATGAATAACTCATAATCATAATTGTGATTCTAAATTCCTCTTCGCACCCAGGACGAAGATAATTTTCATCACTTATCTTCACCTGAAACATCAAAAATCATGGTTATACCAAATCACAATTCCTGCTCATAATCATACTAATAAATTTATCTTTGTACTACGGCCAAAGATATTCATTAATAATTTATTCATTGCACTACAGGCCAAAGACATACAACTGTATTTTAGAAGAGTCAAGTAGAGCATGATATCTACTATCTTTTACGAATTAAAAGTGTATAATCAATATTTTATCGCTGAGACTCAGCTTAATAAATAATCCACATCACCGAATCACCCATGCACTTCGGCCAAGGATATTCGTTAATATCACATCCATGAATTATCCGTGCACTACGTGCCAAGGATATTCATTATTATCACATCCATGAATTAATATTTCATTGTTGAGACTCAACTCAATAATTAATCCACATCATTGAATCATCCCTGCACTACAGGTCAAGGATATTCGTTAATATCACGACCACGAATTATCTATGCACTACGAGCCAAAGATAATCGTGTTTTCATCAACGGTCATGATCATGCCATAAAATAATTCATCTTTGCACCCTTGGCCAAAGAGAATCCATGGCCATAATCATACCAAAAACTGTCCATCAATGCACTACGGGCCAATGAGGACTTTTACCACATCATTTGTAACATTACGGTCATGATTATACTGAATAATCCCTGGTCATAATCATACCAAGTCCATCTATGCACTACAGGCCACATATGACTTTCATCATAATATAAGCATGAGGATGATGACAATGATATAAACATTAATCAAACGAAATCAAAGATAAATATTAAAGACTTTAAATTTATCCAAATATTATCAATCACTTAATAAACTCATAATCTAATATTATTAATATTATAACAATATTTTAATCACTTCTTAAACTTATAAACAATTTATTTCAATTGTTTACACTTTACCAAATAATGCATTTAATCATTCAAAAATGCCATACTCATAAGATTTCATCACCAATAATCAAATCCCTCATCAAAAATCTGCCTATACCCTATATAGGATTTCCAAGCCATAAAATCCTATTTTCCAATTTTGTTACTTCACATAACATATGTAATTCATTTACTCATAACTAGTTCATTTTCATGAAAAATACCAAATCAGTCCCAAAAATATTTCTTTTCTGGGATTTAGCAGAATATAGTCCCATATTGAACATATATTTTTCTCGGAATTTTTAAAATTCATTTACTATTTTTCATATGGCCAAAAGCGCGAATATTTAGACATTTATCATAAATTATACTTTTGTCCAAAAATTCGAATTTCTGAGGTATACTCTGTTATATACATGTATTCTCAATAAAAATTTTACCAATTTTGGAGTTAACCACAAGGAGTTATAAGGGTTTACTTTTAAAATAGTTTTTTCCCATAAAATCCATAACTCTTAATCTATACATCCAAAAATCGCCATCTTTGGACACAATATAGAAAACTCATCAAATTATCAATTCAAATTTTTCGAAATTTTGAGGGTCGAAAAATTATTAAAGCGCAAATGGATTTTTCACGCCATGCGGTAATCCACGTAATGCAGATTATTTCTATAATTTAATAAGGAATGAATACAAAGGATCATTCACCATGCATGCAGTAATCCACATGACGAGTTATTCAGCGAGAATAAAAAAGAATGGAATAATAGAAGAATTCACCATGCATAACGATAGAGCCTTGCAGACGAGTTATTCCCAGCGAGAATAATAAAGAATGGAACCGTGTCATGCGTAACCCGCATGCAGACAGGATATTCCAATGAATAATAAAGAATGGAATAACAACGAAATTCACTAGGCATGCGATAGTAATCGCATGCAGGATATTCAAACAGAATAATAATGAATGGAACCAGGTCATGCGTAATCCGTACAGACAAGATATTCCAATAGAATAATAAAGAATGGAATAACAACAGAATTCACCAGGCATGCGATAGATCCATGCATGAGTTATTCCAATGAATAATAATAAAGAATGGAACTAGGTCATGCGTAATCCGCACAGATAGGATATTCCAACAGAATAATAAAGAATGGAACCAGGTCATGCGTAATCCGCACAGACAGGATATTCCAACAGAATAATAAAGAATGGAATAATAGAAGAATTTCACCATGTATGCAGTACTTCGCATATACAGGTTATTCCAACGTAATAATAAGGAATGGAATAACAATAGCTCTCTTCATGAATACGAAAGAAATAATATCCCTTACTATAATAATAATATCCCTTACCTTAGAAGGAATTGGATATTGGAATAGTGAGGTAGCAGACTTCACTTCTTCTTTCTCTCTATAATTTCTCTCTATAATAATTGCTCTAAAACTTTAGTGAATTGGTGAGAAATGAAGGAAGAATGAGCTTCTTTTTATAGGAAAATATAGTTTCGATAATTGCACATTTTGGGGCTTGAAATATTATAGTACAATACCTCCAACTTTTCTTTCATTTTTAATTTAGTCCTGCAAGTATTATCAAACTTGCACCACCTCCCCTACTAGTAAATCATGTGAATTAATAGTTCATTCATGTGACTTAATAGTTATAATCATGTGAAAATACGAATTACAGTATAGTACCTCTATCTATACCTCCATTTTTAACTTAGTCATGCAAGTATTATCAATCTTGCATCACCTCCCCTAATAGTAATAGTACACACATGTGAACAAATATTTATAATCATGTGAATCAATAACAATTAATTGCTCATTTATCCGGTTAATTACCCGATTGGTCAATATAACCTCCAGACATCAATTATTATCGAAATAAATGTCGATTTTCACTAACACTAACAATCCCAACACAATGGAAATATTTTTCTCAAAATTTCATTTTTGAAATTTTGAAGTTTGACTTTTTCCGAAAAAGTCAACTATTGAATTTTTTGACCAAAAAGTCAACCCCGATAAATTTTGTGTTTATAGTCTATTTCTACTAATTTCATCGTTCCGGACTCAAATATCACGTCCGCGTCTCTAAATTCAACTCCGAACTCAAATTTGATTTTTAATAACATTCATTATTGATATTATAACTCACAATATTTAACAACCGTGTCGTTCCTGGAAAGAGGGGCTTTTCGATAAGGATTTCTCCTTATCGATTGGCGCTTGATTAGGTGACCAAACCTCTCCTTGACAGAACTTCTAGATATTGTAAATATTGTAAATAAGAATATGAATAACTTTGTCGTCTCAATTATTGATTTAATAATATATAAAATATTATACAGATGATACTGTGACAATAATTGAATCAATAATATGAGAGATATGATGCAGCAATTATTGTAGCAATAATTGAGTATAACTGAGTGACTTCTCACATAAGCAATAATAATCAATACCATGCGCTACTATGTAACCACGCGTATTACGGTACTTTTACTACCGGTTATTTTATGACAACTTGCTTACTTTAAAAAAAAAATCAAAAATGACCCTTAACTTTAAGCTTTTATCAATTTAACTATTTACCAAAATAGAAAAATTGAATACTTTTATTTCATAAAATTCAGGATCTCACACGTAGTGCAGGGATAATTCGTGGACGTGATACTAATGAATATCCTTGGCCCGTAGTGCATGGATAATTCAGTGATGTGGATTATTTATTGGCTCGTACGTATAAATAGTACCGTATGTATGAATAGTGTCATACATATGAATAGTACTCTGACATGAAAAGCTTAAAATTTAAGAAGAATTTTCAGAAAAATATCTTTGTGAAATGATACTAGATGAAGCGCAAAGTTCAAGGATATTCAACTAATTTCAAGGAGTATAGAAGCAATACTTTAACAAAATGAGTATAGAATTTGGAATCTAAAACAAAATAATATTACTTACATACTACAGAGTATGGAAGAAAATATTATTTCTTACAAGTATTGAACAAAAATAATATTCCTTACAACTGTTGAACGAAAATAATATTCCTTACGAATATTGAACGAAGATAATATCGTAAGCGAATATGAAATAAATAATACCCCTTACCTTAAAAAAAAGAGTATTCCGACTGGTATAGCGGAGATATTCTTGAAGACAACTTTCACTATTTTCTAAAGAAATACGCTTAATATTATAGAAGAAGAATTCTCTGATTCTGGTGTGATTTTCTTTTCTAAACTGAGTATCCTATTTATAGGAGAATGGTAGGATACTATTTGAATTTAGAAAATCACGGACTGCACAGTGTACAATCACGGATTCGACTGAAATTTTTTGATTTTACTATGCAGTCACTATGCAAATACTATGCATAATAAAATATAATATATTATATTTTTCATAAAAAAATAAAACTTATTATAATATATATATATATATATATATATATATATAATTCTTATATATATATATATATATATATATACTGAATAACCTTCTATCGATTATTTTGAAAAATGAGTAAGTGGGGGTCCATATAATAAGCAAAATTTACAACAAATACTTCATAAAAATCTCCTCTATTTATCTCAATTCACTTGGCTTCACAAAATACATTTTTAATAACATTTATTCATCATTTATAATTCACAATATTAACAACTAGATCATTCCCAGGAAAGATGAGGCTTTTCGATAAGGATTTCTCCTTATTGGCGCGCAATTAGGTGACCAAACCCCTTTCTACGACAGAACTTTCTAGACATTGTCAATAATGCAAACATTAATATGAATAACATTGTCATCTCAATTATTTATTTAATAATATAAAATATTGTGACAATATTTGAATCAATAATGTGAGATACTGTGCAACAATTACTGTGACAATAATTGAATAAAATTGAGTGACTTCTCACGTAAGCATCAATAATCAATACCGTGTGCTACTATGCAACTAAACGTATTACTTTACTTTTATTACCGGTTATTTCAACAGTTAACGGTAAAACTTTTGCCGTTATTTTATAAAAAGATATTTTTGTCATTTTTTAACTCCGACAATAATTCCGCTGTGGGGTCCACCAATGATTGTGTCATCGTACGAATATTCCCTGATAAAACGAATATTTCCCGACCAATCGAATATTTTATAACAACTTGCTTACTTTACAAAATTTATAAATATTACCCACAACTATAACATTTTATCAAATCCACACCTTATTATTCAAAAAGATATTTCGAGAAAATTAAATCTTTATTCATAAAAGTTGGGGTCTTACAAAAAGAATGAAAAGTTATGTATTTATAAGTGTATAAACATAGTTGTTGGAATATTTTGGACCAAATTACCCCCAAAACTAGCCATTTTATAATTGTTGGGAGGGATAAAATGGTCTAAAGTATAAATACTAGTGCAAGTGTAATGAAGGCTTGAACATCCTTATTTTTTAGGCCTAAAAGCCTTAAAATTAAGGGTTCTTTACACTACTATACAAAAATTAGAAAGTAATTATAAAATTAGTGCATCCAAAAAATCATTACAAAAAGAGTGCAACACAATAAAAGCATACAACGAGGCTTGTAGAGCTTACACTATTGAACAATTCAACAGGAAAACATACAATAATCCACCAATTTTACGACAAAAAAAGGTCTGATATAGTACATCAACAAAAAAAAGTGTAACTACAAAAACATCTGGATGTTTACTATAATCAGACATATGATAACCTTTTTATTGATGTAAGGTAACCGAGATTGTGTTACACAATATTGAATAATATTTTGCATTTTTTTCTTTTTACATTAAGTAAGAGGAAAACCACACGACTACTCTTTGATTCCATCATGGTTTAATAAGATAAAGAAAACAAATACATGTAACACTTGAAATTGTTTTAAATTTTTTTTATGACTATTTGGTTACTCACAAAAACTAAAATGGTTACCTTTGTATGAAGGTTTGGCTACCAACTACACCATATTCAAAATTATTTTATTTTTAAAAGGTTATTTATAAGTAACCAACAACTACATAAATGAGAACTCTTACATAGCATTTCGGATACCATCTGTACATTCTGTTAAAATTTTTTAATCATACATACATTACGATCACTATAAAATTGATCATTCGGGAAACCTCAATGAGATTTATTGGTCACTACATATTGAACAATTGGACACCTGTTTATTGCGCTGTCTAATTGGGGTATATTATACATTGGAACTTCGACATACCATAACTGGATACTTTCAAATTAAAATTCAAAAAACATTATAAATTGGATAAGTAATAATGGAATTCCTCAATGTGTTAAAATAATCAAAAGGTAAATAGTAACCAACATGATGAAGTTCTGTCACTCACTAATACGCATTTGGTTACCTCTAAAGGAAAGAGTCCAAAAAACCCAATATGAACAAACAAGCAATGTCAAACTATTGGTAATAGAATCAAAGACCAATCAACAGTATCCAAATATATAAGCACTAGTAACCAAAACACAATCAGCAGGTGGTGAAATCTCCTCCCTGCTCAGCATTTGGTATGAGTTTACCATCGACTTTCATCAACAATTCTAGTGTTTCTGGACTCGAATTCGACGGCGGTGGTGAAATCTCCTCCCTCCTCAGCTCTGTAGTGTGATTTGTTTGGTTTACTAGCAAGTTTTCTTCTCTCTACTCTTCTATTTCCTTAACTGCTCGTCACTGGCGCCGCTTCTCCTCGGTCTGAGTGGATGTGTCGGTTGCAGCTCTTCCTGTTAACTCGCCAATAGAATCAGCCTTGTACACTACCTTGTACTCATGGAGATCAATCATGCTCTAGGATTGATTTCTCCGCCTCGTGACCACCGAGAAAATCGATAACGTCGCCGGGCTTGGAAGTTTCCAGTGGTGACTGTTGTTTAGAGGTCAAATTCTTTGGTTGGTCAATTTTAGAGACCAATGCACCTTTGAGAAGCTCTGATCCTGCCCGTGAGCTGGATAGATGTAAATAAAATATTAAAAATATATTAATTCTGTAAATATTTTTTAGATACACTTTTGTTGTAATTTTTTTTTAAAAATGTACTAAGAAGTGTAAATAATCCTAAAATTAAAATTCGACCCAAAAAACGGATTTTCAATCCTGGATTAGGTCGGTTGTAACTATAGCCTGAACATGTTGGTCAAGGCTTGCATTCAAGCCGGACTTTAGGTCGGTCTAGCCCTAAGACTGACACGGTTTTCCCAACATGCAAATAGGCATGTTCAAAGTGAGAGCAGATCCTCTGTCCCTAATTTTTCTGTCCCTTGTCCCTCCACTTAAATTTTGACACCTAGTCTCTTACTTAACACTAATTAATTCTAAAATTAAATAAAAAGATGTGTCAAAATTTAAGTGGGAGACACAAGGGGGACAGAAAATTTGGGGACAGAGGATCTGCTCTCGTTCAAAGCCCCCACGCCTAGGCTGGTCTAGGGCTCCAGGTTAGGCCTTGACCTTATTGGATTTCTTCAAGGCGGTTTGATTCGTGCTTTCGATTTCAAGCTTTTTGTGTACCCCTCCTAATATGACCTATCTAGGGTCACTGAACATGTTTAATTTGTTACTAGTAGGTATTTTTGGGGCATGGGTTATTTTTATTATATTATGTACAATATTTTTTATATTAACATATACTAGCACAGTGATAGGTAGAATGTAAAAGAAAAATGTCCTTATATTTTAAAATGGAGGGAATATAAATAGATAAATTATGTTCTTTGTAAGAATCCGGATCAAATCAAATCATAATATAATAAGACCTAATACACTTGTCTCAATAATATATTTTTGGGTTCTTAGTCACTACAATTTCACCCAAAAGATCATGATTGACCATATAAGTGATAGTAACTTTGAGTTCTTATATACATTTCCAAGTATCCCACATGTTCCGATGTGAGATTGAGGTGTTACATTCTTTTATCAACTTTTTTTTTATATAATAAATTTTTGAATTTCACACAGAGACTTAATTTCAAAATGATTATAGCAAAAAGAGTAATGTTACGGTAACAAAACATGTATACAAAATAATGTATTGAATTATAATTAGTTGATACTCCATCGTATACGAGTACATCTAATAATTATAATTAGGGAATAATAGTCATACACAGTTTTATTTGTGCAAAGTTTATCAAAACTATGTCGTTTTGGCAGATTTATTTTTTTTAAAAAATTCTCTCCTCCCAAATCAGAAATCAAAAATTAATTTGCCAAAACGACGTAGTTTTGACAGAATGTCCACAAATAAAATATATACAACTGTGTATGACCATATTATCCGTATAACTAACTATTATCATACACATCATTTTGTAACTTATTTTTATTTCTGATTTTTAGTAATGAAAGTTCTAAGATTATAGTGAATAATATTAGGGTATCTATTGTGAAAGTTTTCTACTAAATTACGATTACGAGACGTATATTAATATATGAAATTAGGTAGAATTATAAGATTGATCTAATATATTAAATATATCATTAACATATTTTTAAGAATCACCTAACTAGTAAATAAAAAATTCACATTTATAATCACAACACATACTTATTACTAGGAAAATAGACGCTTGATCTCGTGAACAAACCCAGACAGAAAAAAATCCATTAATTGCACATATGTAGCATTTCGGTAAATATTCTTTAACCAAAGGAAAAGTCTTGGCAGACATGAATTTTTTTTTTTTTTTTTTTTTTATTGTACTGTATAACTTTGTATTTGTATTTGTATATGTATCCAAATTACACCTAAAATATTATATTTTATAAAAATTCCTGTTGAAATAAATACTATACATTTTTTAAAAATTACAATAAAAAAAAATAAAATTGAACGGGTCCAATTTTCCGGTCCCAATTTCCCGTCCACGTAGCATTGCTCTTAACCAAATCCAAACGCAACCTTTTCAAAATTCTAACTGAACACTCCCATATATTTCTAGTCCTCTCCCCCTCTCGCTGTCATCATGGCCACGTCAATTCGCCTCCGCCGTCTGGGCACCACCGCCGCGGTAATCGCCGTCGCAGCCGGCGGCTCTTACCTCTCCCTCCGGGACCCCTCCGTCTCGTCCAATGACAGCGGCGGTGGACCCGCTCTCGAAGCACTTCAAAGGAAGATCAGTGACCTCTACGCCGTTGTCCCGTCGCGAGCCGTCCAGCAATCGACTCTTATCGGCTCCAGTTCGGCTAAGCCCCTCGACATTCTCGTTATCGGCGGCGGAGCCACTGGATGTGGCGTTGCTCTGGATGCCGCCACTAGAGGACTCCGCGTGGGACTTGTGGAGCGAGAGGATTTTTCCTCCGGAACATCATCCAGGTCTACTAAGCTCATCCATGGAGGTTTACTTGTATATATCGAATCTGAATTTCTGTCTTTAGAATTTTAGATAGCTTTTGAATCATTTATCTTTATGATTTTACAATTAGGCTAAAATCACTTATTAGGCACTTCTTTAGAATTTTTTTATACTGTGTCATTGATTTGATTTGTAAAATTAACACATTCATAATTAGTGAAAAAAGTATTGGAACTTTTAAAACATGGCCTTAAAATCTTTCCATTTATAGCAATCATGCATATTAGAATATGATATACATAATTTTAATTAGGTTCAAATCATTATATGCTGTATAAAAACATTTTAAAAAAAAAGTTTACTCTTTTACTAATGTTAGAATTAACCACATTCACAATTACTTCTATTAATTCTTGGAATGTATGAGGTTGAATGACTTCAATTAGAGAATTGTGGTGAAGACTTTGATTTGTAGGTGGACTGATTTCCTTGTTTGCCTACACGAATGAATATTAGACTACAGGTATGATAGTTTTATGAGTAGCTTTTGGAGAGGTCAATGGACAGTTTGGAGTTGCATTGAGCTAGGGTTGTATTGATTATGTGGTATCCTAGGGGTACAGGCTCGTTGAGGTGCTGCAAAGGATTTTCAATCGGGGTTATTTCTTCCAGTTTGTTGAGATGGTTTTCAATGTTACTTTTTTAAAGTGTATGGCCCCAGGGATGAGGTGAGAGGCGAATGGGAGGTACTTGCGGCACTTAGAGGTTTTTGGGAGGTCCGTGGCATATTAGAGGGACTTTATTATTATTCGATTTTCATTTTAAAGTTGTGGTTGTACCCGATTCTCTTGAATATTGGATTTTCAACTCGCCTATTTCTGGAACAAGCTTAGCCTACACTGGTGATGTGAAGTGCCCCCCCCTCTCTTAGTGTAAAAAGAAAGCTTAGTCATATGGATCAGAGAATTTTTGTTTATTTCAGATTTTGTTTATTGACTTTTCGTTCGAAAGAGGGTTGTTAGCATCATGATTATTATCTCCTATGTTCGGGAAGACTAAGAGCTATATTAAATATTTTGTAGTCATGTCTTTCTCATCAATATCAGATCTTATTCCCCTTTTGCTGAATTGTGAAGGGGTGCTTTGAGTAAAAAAATTGTTCACGATGTTTGATTTGTTTTTCTTAAAAGTGGTGAGAATTTGATTGACATAAGACAAGATAGAAAGAAGGAATAAAGGGGTTAAAAAGTAGATACTTAGGTTAAAATCCACAATCACAAGACTTGGGGTTTGTTACGCACTGAATGGCTAAATCAAGCAGCCATTTAGTGCGTTTATTTTGAAAAAATTGTCTGAATGGTTTAGTGTCATTTTTTTGGTTGAATGAGCTACTGAATGAAGTATTTTTTTTACAATATTAACTATTATATTAAGTAATATTAAATAAATTTACAACAAATTTGAATTTTTTCAGAGGGGTAAAATAATAAAAATCTGTTATTCAGATGTTTCAAACATGTCAATTATCAAACAACTTTTTTCATTCAGTATTCAGTTTCATTTAGATTCAAAACTATTTCATTTAGTTTTTATCAAACAACCCCTAATTCAATAATAAGCAATTAGCCAATATATGAATAAACTTATAGGAATTGCAATGCTTATATAGGATTACGAAAAACCCTAATTTTTTGAGACCACATGAAACAAAATTTAAGAATTATTTGCTATAATTTAAAAAATCTAGAATAATCTACCAAATATAAGAAATATATTTACACTAAATATCCAATATTTATATTTGTATAAGAACATAATATATTTAATTGTAATAGATAGCCTTCTCTGTCTCATTTGTATAATTTATTGGAGAAATTCATTGTGATAAGACCTCTTAATTTCAAGTTTAAAGCTAGTTGTCTTTTTTGAAAAAGAGAGAGAGAAGTGGGAAAGTACGAGTCTAGTAATATATTCATCAGAGCATAGCAGTGGAAGCTTGTCAGTGAGGTCTTATTTGAGGGTTCTTTAAGGTAATGTTTTGCGAGATTTGTATTTTTCTTGAAAGAGTATTTAGAGGGTTGGGGAGCCATCAAAGATGGCCTTTGTCTTTGGATGGTGACATTCAATGCAATTTACGCAGGGTGATATTTAGATGAGAGGTCACCGTCTTGCAAGTAGGTGTGTAATGAGTTGGATCGAGATTGAGACAGTAGATCACTTGGTCAATTTGTTTTTTTTTTGTGTATGTCAAGATTTGTCAGTTAGATGCTTCAGGTTGGCATGGGTTGAAGCTTAGGAAGGGATGGAGAAGGTGACGCGACATGGTGTCCTATGGCATATGGTGGACAATTTTGAAGGGCGGAATAATTGGTGTTTTGAAGGCAAATAGAGATCTCTTGTTCATATTCTGTCTTTTTTCCTTAGTATTCTTTTCTTTTGGCTTCATGTGGTGTTCACGGGCCCTATTGTGAAATTTGGGCTTCTTGGGAGAGTTTGCGTTAGAAGCATTGTTCTAAAAATCCCCGCCTAGGCGTTAGGCCTCCCTTTGACGCCCCGCCTAGGAGCTAGGCCCCCCGGGCGCCAGCCTAAGCGCTAGCCCCCAGCGCCGCGCCTCTCTAAGCCAAGGCGACAAAAAAAATCCCTCCAGAAAATTATGGGACCTAGGCAGAGTCTATGCGGAGAGATTTTTTTATTTTAATAACTACCCAAACTAGATTTTGATATATTTATTTTTTTAATGATTTACCATATTCATAATACATGTTGTAGCATATTAAATCACAACAAGAAGTAAACAATATCAAGTCAAAATAGATAATTTTATTATAGTTGTAATTTTTTGAACTTGAACCAACTTCAAATTATATAAATGATGATACATTTGTAATATTTAGTTTAATTCAATATAATTCTTAAATTTATGTTTAGTTTTTTAAGTTTTAATATTGAATTAAATTTTTGAAATTTTAAATTTTATTATTTAATAGCAATCTTGTTTATAAATTTATAAATAAAACTAATACGTTAAAAATATGTTTGAACTTTGAACAATTGCATGTTTGTTTTTGAACTTTGACATTAGCAGCAATATAGATGTGTTTGAACTTTAAGCAAATGCCTTTATTATCTTTATTATAAATTGTTTTGCTTTATATTATTGTTTTGTTTGGATAAATGTAAGTTAAAATATTAAAATTGACTTAAAATAAAAAATTCCGCCTAGGCTCCCTGGCCTTCCGCCTAGCGCCTTTTAGAACATTGGTTAGAAGTCTAGTCTAGATATCTTTTCGAAAGACTTTGTAAAGGAGAATCTTTTATAGCGTGGGATTCTATATTTAAAGGTTGAGATTCTCTTTGTATAGGGGGGATTATGCTTTTGTTTGCCTTAGTTGTGTCGTTTATTTCCCTTATAATTTTTGTATATTGCATGTGAACTTGGGGTTCTTTTTATAAGGTGGGATTTTGTATTAGGTGCTAAAGTATTCTAAAAATTTTCTACTAGGTCAGCTTAATTTTCGCCTAGGCTCTAAGCGGGTCCTCTACCTTCTAGGCCCTCGGGCCCCCGCTTAGGCGGAATCAGACATCTACCATATCAGTTTAATAAAGGTTTTGAAACTCTACAATACTTTGAAATGAATTTTTTAAGGTTTAAAAGATTATTTTTTGATGTAGGACGAACATGTGAAAGTTGGTTAGAACAATATAAAAGGCTTTGGAAGCCCATGAATTAGAAGTTGTATTTAATTAGTTTCTTTAATTTGTAGTTATTTTATTTAATTTGTAGTTATCTTATTAGAGTCCAATTTAGTTTAGGAAAATTATCTAGAAGTATTATAAATAGTGATGTATTTCATTATTTTGATACATTGAATAATTAAAATTGGTTGAGTTTTGTTTGAGAACTATGTGTGATAGTTATCCTTGTCCCAAAACCTTCATCCTCGTCCCCGTCATAATAGTATCAAGAGCCAAAATTCCTAATATCTTTTGATTTCACCAAATTTCTTCCTACCAAAATTTTCTTAGCCTCTATCAAATTGTCGACGTTCGCTAGAGAATCGACAACAATTTTTCAACATCTGAAAACAAGATCTCACAAAAATTCATTGTCATTTGTAGTATCCATCTATCCCTGAGAAAAACATATTATTCTTGTTCATCATCACATGTCAAATTACATTTTGGTACCCCAAGGTTTTTGAAATTTTCAATTTAGCTCCTGAAGTTTCTGAAATTTTCAATTCAACCCCCAAGGTTTCTGAAATTTTTAATTCAGCCCCAATACATATATACAATGTCTTACGGGTTTAACGATCTAGACTTTCTTTGGGCCAAGATAAAGCAACTTGAGCATTAAACCTTTCTCAAATACGAACAACTTAAAAAGTGTTGTGTCCCGTATAGTACCAAGTATTGGAAATTATGCGATGAGCTTGCACTTTCTAAAACAAGTCTTGCAAATTTAAAGGTACATTATGAGCACACAAACACATCTTATGTTAAATCCCATATTTTGGTCAATCGCAAAGAAATGTTTATCCTAATCGTGTTTGTTTAACTAAAACAACGTTCGTTCACAAGAGGAGACCCATAAAACAAATTTCTTCTGAGACAATTGATGAATGTCTCACAATACTTAATCGTATCAATAACCAATATAAAGTTGGTGAGGATAGAGAAGAGCAAGTACTCTTACATATTGATTCTTGTGAGAAACATAAAGCGGAAGTTAAGTGTGTTGAACACCTTACAGAGATGGTTTGCAGTGAGAAAATTGAAATTAAGTTTGACCCCAATTGCGACAACATCAAGAAAGATAAGGTTAAGGTCAGCCATGTTGATTTTCTCTTTCCGAATGATACATTCGAGTCTCAAGCTTCTTTAAATTTCTATATTATGTCATTGTTATTCCCAAGAATTGTGCTTATGACATTGAAACAACGAATGTGCATGTTTTGTTGGAAGTCATCTCTTGAACTGTGGTTTATTATTCTTTGATATTTCAAAACTCGAGGACAAATTTTTTTCAAAGGCGAGGAGAATGATACAGAACAGAAGAAGAAATTCAAGAAGTTAATTATTAATTTTGTATTGTTATTTAGAGATAACTATTGGATTATTAATGTAATTATGTTAGTAGGATATTCTATGAGAGTTTTAAGTTTTAATTATAGTTGTAGATTCTAATTAGGAGTTTTAATTATAGTAGTAGATTTTAATTAGGAGATTATTTCCTTTTTAAATTAGGATTTTTACTTAGTCCCCAAGTATTTGATTTTCTATTTAAGCATTGTAATATTTCATTATTTGATAGATTATTGAATGAATTGATTTTGAATTAAAACTGTGTTTTTTTATGCGTATTCACTGAGTCTCTACGGAGATAGGTTCTTTTATTCATTCTTTCCACCTTGTCCTACATCATAATGGTATCAGTGCTCAACCCCAAACCACCTTCTGCAGCCCATACCATTGTCCCAAAATCATTGTCGCATCATCATGCATCATTAAAAAAAAACCTTCACAAAACCCAGCACCCACACCCCTGCCTGTTGCTACCCAAAATTTCCCATAATTACTAACCATTTAAGTCTCTATTAACCATTTAAATAACCAATCAGTCATAAAAACTAAACCTTAGCCAAACACATCCTTAAATTAAACCTAACCCCATTATGCTGCAACAATCATCTACTAAACCCTCAATCTAGCCACCACTCACCTAGTCTCAATCGAACCCAAACAGCCCATCGATAACAACCAGTAATCTCAATCCCAAATCATGATCCCTCAATTCTGCAGCACAGTTAAAAAAAAGGAAAAAAAGAAGAGAAAGGTAGGAGAGAATGAGAGAAAGAGAAGTAAAAAGAAGCCGCCACTGCATCACCTTGCTACCGCCACTATCCTCTTCTCCATCGATCAAGGTTTTTACTTCCTCCGTGTCTCCCTGCGTGAAGGAACACAACAGACTTATTTAGTGGATACATGTAAAAGAATAAGATAAAGGAAGATAACATTTTGATATGATATCTCTCGGTTAATTACATTTAGGTATCCTAAAGTTTTTACAGTTTTCTAGTTTAGTCCCCCAAGTTTTCTTAAAATTTAAAATACCCCCTGAAAATTTTATATATCAGTCCCTGTACTTTCATCTTCTTCAATTCCAGTCCCTGAAGTTTCATTAGTTTTAGTTCAGTCCTTGTTTCTTTATACTTTCGGCACTTAAGCCCCTAGAGCAAGTCCAAAGAAAAAAAGAAAAAAGAAAAATAGTATATTTTTTTTTGCAGGAACTATGGTAAAT
Organism: Panax ginseng; assembly: GCA_020205605.1. NCBI lineage: Eukaryota > Viridiplantae > Streptophyta > Magnoliopsida > Apiales > Araliaceae > Panax > Panax ginseng. The sequence continues at coordinate 48,004,064 of CM035130.1, forward strand.
GTTGGAAAAATCAACGCCAATGTTTATATGTTGCAACAAGATGAGCGTCGCAAAAGGATTGAAAATTCAATCATAACACTTACTGCAAATGCAACAAATGTTCAAGCTTATATTACAGCACTTGCATCAAAAGTTGACGTAATCACGGTACGCGTCGATAAGTGACAAGAAGATGCTCATAAAAATTTTGAAGATCCCATCCCGGATCTTAATAATCTGAGACTACAACAACATGATCCTAATCCACGAGTTAATCATCACGTTTCAGATCCTAAGATGAATGCAGTGGATAGAGTAGCAAAGTTAGATGTTGGAAACTTTAATGACGATAATGGTCTTGAAGCATTCTTCGATTGGATTCATAGTTTTGAGAGCTTCTTTTGTTAGTATGAATTATCCGATGAAAGGAAACTTTTCTTTATTGAAGCGAAGTTGAAAGGAATAACATGTATTTGGTGGGATCAACATCAACAAAATTTATATACCGCTGCGAGAAGATGGGAAGATATGAAAGTTGCATTGACACGATGTTTTGTGCATTCGGATTATAAGCAGCAAGCATAGTTGCAGTTAACTGAGTTGGTGCAAGGAAGTAAATCTGTAACCAAGTTTACTTCAATATTCTACAGTTTAGTTACAAGGTCCGAATTTCCTTGGGTTGAGGAAGTTTTAATCTTAATGTACTGTCGAGGATTAAATTTGGAGATTGCAGGTGGTGTAGCTTTAGGTACTCTTGCTCTTGGATGATGTCGTTCAAGTTGCCACCCAAGTGGAGGATAATTTGAAAATGAATTATGTTAGGCCTCCAATACCAGTCCAAACTCGTTGTGAACATATTGTTGTGGAGCCTATTAAAAATAGGCCTGTAGAAAGATCGTCATCCTTCAGCTACTAGCAGACCTAATCTTACCCCAAGTTCTTCTAATATTAGCAACAATCATACGTCTAGGTGCTATAACTGTCGTGGTTTTGGCCACATGTCTTTTGAGTGTCCTTCTTCGAAGGTGAATTTTGCCTCTTCTCCCTCAAGGCAACTTGCTGTTGTTGGCAAAGAGTTTAGAAAAACTGATTTGGACGAAGAGGTTTGCAAGTCGGTAGACATCGAATATGAGCCCGATGATCAGGATTTGGATGTTGTTCCTTATTTAGAAGGATGTTTAGGTGTTCTTCGACCTTTACTTATTGCTCAAAAACATAAGGATGTTCCTAGAATCCATCGTGGGCGAATTTTTCAAACGAGAGTCAAATGTGCGGGACAAGTATGCTCTCTTGTGATTGATACTAGAAGTTGTACAAATGTCATCTCAGAGGAAATAGTTACGAAACTTGGGTTAAAAGTCGAGCCCCACCCAGAGCCATATGATGTTGCATGGATTACCAATACAAAGTTGCGGGTTACTCAAAGGTGTTTGGTTATATTTTTCGTTGGCAATACCGTTATGTGTGATGTTCTACTCCTTAAGGTTTGTCACATTATCTTAGGGCGTACATGGCTATGGGATGCAACATGATGCTCGTGCTAATATCTATTCGATTATCAAAGACAATACAAAATTCACTCTTACTTGTGCTATCGATATGCAAAATTTGAAGCCTGAAAAGAATTCCTTGGTAATCCAGCATGCTTATTCTTGTGTTGATGTTTTTAACTCAATTGAGTCGAGTTTTTCGGAGAACTGATGTAGGACGAACCTATGAAAGTTAGTTAAAACAATATAAAAGGCTTTGGAAGCCCATGAATTAGAAGTTGTATTTTAATTAGTTTCTTTAATTTGTATTTATCTAATTTAATTTGTAGTTATCTTATTATAGTCCAATTTAGGTTAGGAAAGTTGTCTAGGAGTATTATAAATAGTGATGTACTTCATTATTTTGATACATTGAATGATTAAAATTGATTGAGTTTTGTTTGAGAAATATTTGTGTGATATTTATCATTTGTCCCAAAATTGAGTTTTGTTTGAAAGAAAAATTAATTATATTTGTGTGATAGAAAAATAAATTGAAACTATAAGAAAATTAGTCCCAAAACTCTCGTCCCCATCATTTTTGGTGCTTCTAGTGGACTTATTTACTTATAAAAGAAAATAATAATTACTTCGTCAACTATACAGATTCTCGTTCCATACCTGTTAATTGCTGTGGATAACTTCTTTGTATATTTATTTCATATCGTCCTTATAATTATTTAGTTACTTCTTAAGATGTACTGATTAAAGCTAACCTTTTAGGTGTTCACTATTTGGAGAAAGCTGTTTTTAATTTAGATTATGAGCAACTGAAGCTGGTTTTCCATGCTCTCGAGGAGCGTAAGCAGGTTATTGATAATGCTCCACACCTGTGCCATGCTTTGCCATGTATGACACCATGTTTTAGTTGGTTTGAGGTGGTATACTACTGGATGGGCTTAAAAATGTATGATATAGTCGCATGGAGACGACTACTACATTTGTCCAGGTATTATTCTGCTCAAGAATCTGTGGAACTTTTTCCCACACTTGCAAGGAAGGGTAAAGATAGAAGTCTAAAAGGAACAGTAGTTTATTATGACGGACAAATGAATGATTCACGAGTTAATGTTGGATTAGCATGCACCGCCTCATTAGCTGGTGCAGCTGTACTGAACTATGCAGAAGTAGTATCCTTTCTTAAAGAGGAGGGTGGCGACCGGATAATTGGCGCACGTATCTGCGACAATTTATCAGTTACATTAGCACTAGTTCATTGACTTCAGTCACATAATTGTCATGTGAAGTCAACAAGTGTTGCTTACCATTCTTCAAAACATAATGTTTCCTGCCCATTTTGCTTTCATTTGTAATGCAATAAGTCTGCAAACTTTCAAAAAATGAATTAGAATATACCGACTACTTTATGTTCTAGTTATAATTACCATACCGACAAGTGTACCATTCTTTCCTTTAAAATGGTATGTGCCAGTAGGTCCGGTACATGACTTGGAACAATTTTTTGGATACTTTCATGACTAGGAATAATGAATTTTTTCTAAGAAAACTAAATTTAAATTTTAAATGTTTAATGCACAAACAGTTTTTATATGTATCAAAGGTAAAAGACATTAATATTTATAAGTTGATTCTTCAGATTAAATCCATCAAGTACGATAGTATTATGCATAAATATTGAGAATTTGATCAACAAATGTGAATCATCTTACCATTCTCTGAGCAATCAAAATACAATTTTATAAATGAATTTTAGATTTCATTATTTTTTTCTCATTTGCCAATTTAAAATAAAATATAACAAAAAAGTATGTCTTGAAACAACCACCAATATTTCGGCTGATGAGATGGTATATGAAGTTTTTTGTTTTGGATTTTCTGAAACTTAACATGTAGCATATCAGGATGGCACAGTAACTATGCACTATATTTCTATAGTTTGTTCAACATGTAGTCTGCTTGCTTTTTTGTATTATTTATCATTTTGTTTTTCTACTTCTCTTTTGCAGTTATATACTCCCTTGGTCCCAATTTAAGTTATACTCCCTTTTATCTAGGTCTATTGTACTGTTTAGCAAACTTGGAGCATGTTCAAACTGTTGCATTTCTATGTTTTATTTTCCAAATTTCTTGTATCCCTTTTGGGACTTTATGTGGGGTAAGGTTTTATGTCACCCCATGTGTATTATTTTCATATTAATAAAAATAAAGTGTGGGAGGAACAACATTTCCTTAAAAAATATATATATACTTATAGTTTGGTTCTTGTGTCGTGGATATTAAGATGTTCCAAGAATATATTCACAATAAAAATTTGATAGACTTGTATTCTTAATATTTTTAATATTTACATATATTTTCATATTTTTAATATTTATATAGGATATTTTCAACCTTACTTAACTATTTAAAAATTAAAAATACAATACACAAACGTTTTAGTAATCATTTAAACATTAATAGGATTATTCATCTTTTACAAGCAGAAGTATAGTCTCTGAAAGGAGATGTATTCATTTCTCCAAATTCATGTGGTTGTTAAGTTATTATGGTCTTTCTTCATTCTCTCTATGTGGGTATCCTTTTTTTCTGTTCAATGGTATAATGAATAGAACCTTATTGTATGAATAGATAATATGGTTAATGAATTTCTATCATCCTTACTTTTTGTTGAAGTGTACAGGGGATGAGTTCAATACGTATGCAAAGGTTATTGTGAATGCTGCTGGGCCATTTTGTGATGCTGTAAGGAATATGGCAGGCAAGGATGAACCTATAATCTGTCCTAGCAGTGGTGTACACATAGTGCTTCCTGATTACTATTCCCCTGAGGGAATGGGTTTGATTGTTCCCAAAACTAAGGATGGACGTGTTGTCTTCATGCTCCCATGGTCGGGGAGAACAGTTGCCGGTACTACAGATTCCCAAACCCCCATCACCATGCTACCAGAACCTCACGAGGATGAAATTCAATTTATACTGGATGCCATTTGCGATTACCTTAATGTTAAGGTTTGTACGTACATATCTTGATTGTTAGTTTTTCTTTTGCATGTTGCAGCTATATTTGCACTTTTCATTTTTTTTTCTGTATATATGTTATGTTTTAACTTATATGATATCCTTTTTTGCTCTTGAAAGTTAGTGCAATGAAATTTTGCTACTTGAATTTCACAAAGCTAATCTTCCTTAATAGATTAAGTCGAAGCTACAAGTCATACCTTAAATCTGGCTGTCTCATCACCAGATAACTCTATTTGGACTGTTCACTTTTGGTTTAGATTTTACATAGTGTGAACATCATTGTTTTTCTAAGCTCTTGTATAACTTGATAAGGGTCTTTTAGCACAAATTCTTAAAATTCTAATTAACAAGTATATCTAACTTTTTTTTTAACTCGTCATTTTTGATAAGGGACAGCTTACAAAAATCATTCTCAGTAGAAGGATATAACTTATTTTTGTCTGACATCTTACAGACTAAATCATGGTCTTCAGTCATAGAAGTACCTAAGAAATAACTTATTTTTGTCCGACTTGAGAAGATCCTTTACAGACTACAGAGTTTTAGAAGTGGGTAACTGAGGTTTATTTGAGTGTCAACTTAATGCCTGCATCACTTCAATCTGTGAAATTGTACATCAGGTTTGACATTTTGATGTCTGGGGCCAATACTTTTTAGGTTTTAGTATTGGCAGAATTTTTTATGTGGTTAAGAAGTTATAGTACCTGATGGTTTTTATTCCAATAATCACTTCAAGAGATCACCTGAATATAAAGGGTTCCTCAGCTGAGTTGCTTAGTTCTGGGATTCCCTGTTTGCTCTATGTATGCTGTGTTCATATTGAGTATTCTGAGCGACATAGTTTAAGTTTCTTTATGGTTCCTTTCTCATCTTTTATTCAGTCTGTTTCTGGAGTCTAAGCTTGATGGAACAACTTAGGTACGGCACATAGATGTTCTATCTGCTTGGAGCAGTATTCGTCCATTGGCAACGGATCCGAAAGCAAAGAACACTGAGAGCATTTCCAGGGATCATGTTATATGTGAAGAATTCCTTGGTTTGATCACAATTACAGGTGGAGAGTGGACAACATATAGAGGGTAATTGTTGGTTATTCTTATTTTACTTTATTTTATTGGCATTAATTGTTATTGGCAACATGACAAGTGAAAACGTGTAAAAAATAGGATGCTTCTTTAGGCATTTTACATACCTGCAGAAAACATTGCCACTGTTGGTCTACTCAATGTACAATTATTATCATTAAAATCAGGCATGTTCAGTCTGTTGGTCTCTTCTTAGTAGCTTTCTATTCTTATTAAGCTTTGAGTAATGTGCTTACTGGAACCATTTCAATATGGCTGAAGATGCAGCTATAAAATCCGGAAAGCTTAATCCAACCAATAAGTGTTTAACACCCAACTTACGGCTCATTGGTGGAGATGGATGGGATCCTGCATCTTTCACGGAGCTTGCTCAACAATATGTACGCATGAAGGTTTCACACACTGGTAAAGTTGTTCCTGGAGAGATGGATACTGTTGCAGCAAAGCATTTATCTCGTGCATATGGCACTTTGGCTCATCGAGTGGCTAAAATAGCTCAGGTTTTCCCTCTCTCTATTCTCATTTTCAGATACTATAACATTATTCTGTTCACATTACACTGAAGGGATTAGAGCTGTTGTCCTGCATGTATCTTTAGTGTTAAAAAAATCCAAATGCAGTAAACACCAAGCAGCTCACCAACTCAAACTATGAAAGCAATATTCAAAGAGGAGAATCCACTTACCCCTAGTGGCAAACAAATATTTCGTCACCTTATTAGGAGAATCAGGACCATTGGCTCAAAGTTTATCTGACGGTCAATATAAGTTAAACTTTTACATTTATTCTCTCTTTCCTCCCAGCTGTAAATTACTGCTCTCTCTTCTCTCATTTAACATTTATCATTAACTTCTTCTCTCTTCTATCTGCTTCAAGGTGCAAGTGTTTCTCTCTCACAATAGAACAGTGTTCATGGATCATTTTTGACACCAAGCTCAGGTTTTTTACATGCTAATCTCACGATAGCCATTAAACTATATATGAATCTAGAATTGTTTAGGTAATACATCTGAAACACAAAAAGGAAATATGGATTGATTGAAAGTCAAATATAAAAAAGTTTACAGAAACAAGTATCTGGCCATACTTGAGCATCTAAGTATTTGGATTTCTCCTCCTATCATAGTTGTCACAATGAGATGCGGCGGTAGATGACCGCAAGGACACCTAGGAGATAAGGCACCCTCCATGGCGTCCGTATGGCGATAAGTCGTTAATAATGTGCAATTTATACATTATTTATTTTACTTCAAAAGTATATTTGACAATAAAATTTTATGTACATTAAAACTCAAAACATAATAGCTAACACTATGGAATAAATTTAAAACACAATTATATGAATACTTCACAATCAAAAATAAAAAATAAAACACTTGACATTGAAAACTAGTAGAACAAGTCAACAAACACTACGTAGAAAATAAAGAATAAACCAAGTCAACACTCATCACACGTTATAAGTCTAATAAGTAATAAAATTACAACATATAGATAGTTCATGGGTGGGTTATAATGAGTCATGGGTACAAAATGACTTAAATCACTTAACTTGGGCCAACTACCAAGGCATAAACTTTGGAGGCTCGGCGTCCAAGGTGTTGTCTTGTCCTTCTTTAGCACCAGGACGCTTAGTCATCGCCTAAGCGACGACATGACAACTATGCCTCTTATGCAGTATTACCAATTGTAGGCTCGAGTATAAGCTAGGGTTCACATGTGACCTAAAGCATTGAATGAAAGACAAAAAATTCGGAAATAAATGAACGAGACAGATAATAAATAAACAAAAGGGGGGACCACCCCTAAGTGGTCATACACCCTTGTGACAAATTTCAGCCATGACTTTCCCGATTAAACTTGATTTGAACTTCCGAAAGGACAAAAATAAGGAAAACGAATGGAGAAGAAACAAGAAAACTGAGGTGACCCCCTAGGCACCTTAGGGTTCGACCACCCCAGGGGTTTGCCTCCTCGGGGGCACACCTTTTCATACTCTTGAATGTTGTGCCAGACAAGTTTTGAGTGGTGCAATGACGGAATAACGAACTCAAACCAAGGAAAGAGGCAAGAAAACTTGTGAGGGTCTAGGAATGGTTTTCCTTGAATATTCCATGACAAGAAAAGCTTCTTATAGGGCTAAGAATCATGAGAAAAAAAATTAAAATTGAGAAAGAAAGGCAAAGGCGAACGAAGAGGATTGAAGGAGGCATGAACCTAGGGTTTGGCCACCTTAGGGTTTGGCCTCCCCAGATTTGTGACCTCTGAAGTTTTCGACGATGAGATCGAATGACATGATATTCAGATAAAGAAAAAAGAACGGAAAGGCAGGAGTGAACAACAAATACCTTGAAATACAAGACTTGAGAGAGACCTCCATGAGTTCTGAGGCAGAAGTCTTATGGAGACGACTCGTTTTGGGAAATGGTCGAGGGATTGGATTGGCGGCTAAAGTGACATGACGATTTGGGCATTACTTGGGTAACTAAGGGTATTTCTGAAATTTCACCTAAGGTCACATGCCAGACACATGACCCAGCGCCAGACACATGATCACTTACCAGGAAACTCTATAAATACTCCCTCCATTTTAGTAGAATGGACTTTTTGATTCTTTCTATACCCAAGACCCCCGAGAAGGCTCTTTTTCTCTAAGAGTTTTGCCATGTGTTCTTTGAAGTAATTGTCTACTGTTCTTCTCCTCTTCAATTCTTCAATCATTTCCGTCATTTCTTCATGAATTTCTCTCCTCAGCTCACATGAAATCCTAATTCGAGCAAGGTATGATTTCCTTGTCTACACCAACTAACAAATTAATGCAGATTGAATAAAAGTATGATGTAAACATAATTGTGGAAAGAAATCTGATACAAAGAACATTTATTGGTGCTATGAGTTTTATATTATATATGACAGTGAATTCTAATGCAGCAACGATTCTTATAGAGATTGAATACAGAGTTATTGGAAAATAGTGAGCATTGACAGAAATTGATTCACATTGCCTACAGAGAAATTTTAATTTGATATAATAGGGAGAGAACGGGTCTTGAATGGGGTCTATTATTGACCACTAGATGGAATTAAATTAGTGGATCATAGGTGGTGGCAAATTATTTGCCACTAGATGTAAGTTGATCCCCTCGTATTCAAAAGCCCATTTGCTTATGGTTCGGTGTAAGACCCAATGGATAAGTGTGTTATGCATTAGAATCTGTTATTTAACCATCATATCATGCTATGATTATCGGGGATCTTAGCTATATATATGCATGGTAATAATTCTGTAATTCCTCTCGACCTGTATTGTATACCTTTTCTTTTCCTCCTGATCTTATAGAATGAAAACCTGGGAAAGCGTCTTGCTCATGGATACCCTTTCCTGGAGGCTGAGGTTGCATACTGTGCTCGGGAAGAGTACTGTGAGTCTGCAGTTGATTTTCTTGCTCGGAGGTGTCGGCTTGCTTTTCTTGACACCGATGCAGCATTTCGGGCATTACCACGTGTAATCAGATACTGGCTACTGAACACAGTTGGGACAATTCAAGGCAGAAGCAAGAAGTGCAGAAAGCCAAACAATTCTTGGAAACTTTCAAGTCATTGAAAAATGCACAGTTCCATGACGGGAAACACAATTAGTAAGTACTGCTAACCTGTTATTTAATTATGGTCAAATGACTGAAGTCAAATACTTATTAAATTTTTAGATTAAAATCTTGCGTTTTCCTTTTGATGTTCTTGTAGGATTATGATCGTAAAGGAGCTGGAATACATTGATTTATATGTATGCAGCAGCATTTTTCAAGCTTATTCTTCCTTTACAATATACTATATTATGCAGCAGTCAAGCTGAGCCTGAGCATTATAGATGCTTTGTGGTATAGGGTCTAAAGTTTTGAAAAAGTCACGCCATTTCTTAGATTGTCTCGAGTAGGCATTTCCCAAATAATTTCGCATTTTGACCTTGGCTCTGGTCATGTTTTAGGATACTGGAAAAGAGCTGAATTTTTATTGTAATTTACGGATAACTGGCTACTCTGTTATGCAATTTTTTTTCCACGCAAATAAAGTAAGCCCTTCCTTTTTGAAACCTAAATTTAATTTATACGATTTGTTGATGTTTTCGATCAAGGTTTTTTGCATTTTCCATCGTTCTGGATTAGTCTTGGGTTGTCAATATGACAGTGATTTATATTTCCTCTATGGATTGGCTCTAGTCTGCCTAAGCAGACTTTAGTCTTTTTAATTTTAGAAACAAAGCGTACAACTTTCCCTTGTATTTCATTCTCTTAAGACATATAATGTAGTACCTTGAAATATTTCACTATGGTGATTCACCTTTCAATTTTGTCAATTAGATAATTGAACTATTAATTTTTTCTAATTCTAATAAATTGAGTCTGTCACGTCAGAAATTACTGACGTAGCTATCTATGTGGGGCCATAGGAAATTGATGTGTATTTAAATAATAATATTTCTATTATTTTATTAATTTAAATTATTTGGGCATGGGTATATTTGGAAAATCATTTTTTATTCTCCATTCAAACAAAACAAAACAAATTTTAGACAATTCTATAAGAAATAGACACCCAATTTGAAGTCACTCAGCAAAACAATTGGTAAACACTTTTCGACCATAAGGTCATGAAACTCGGACCATAAAGAACCACCGGTAGACCTGACAATATAATTAGTTAACTGTTGGGTCAAACCTGATAATATAATTAGTTAACTGTTGGGTCAAATCATATTAACTGGAACCAAATGGGTTGGTTAATCATTTTTATTTATTAGGTTGGTTAAAGTTTGGACCCATATTTTTTAAAACAAATATAGTTCTGAACCGGTTAACTATTTTTAAACCCATATTCAATTCCGATCCAAATTGAAAAGTTCATTTCTTATCTTTTTTTTGCTGTCCACCCTTCCTTATCTTGTTCTTCGCCGTCGACCAAGAGCAAAGTATATTGATTTTATATCCGAGCTTCTTCTTATGATTTTGAATCAATTAGGTTCTTCTGGTGATATTGAATCAAGTAGGTTCTTCTTCTTATTCTTCTCCATTCTTTCAAACATGGAGACTGCTGGTATCACATGCTGTGCACGTGGGGCTCTTCTTCCTAGTGTTGCTTCTCAACATTCCACTACTGCTCTAGCCTCCCCTCGCTCCATTTCTGCATCTTTCACCTCAAGGGTAAAAATAATGAAGAAAAAGTTGATTAATTTCCATGCACAACATTTTTTGTACTTTTAATTCTGCTCTTCTTTTGGGAATTTTGACAAGAACATGTATTTGGTCATAGTATTAAAGATTTATGAAAGAAGAAAATATATAAAGATGGGGTATGTGAAAACTGAATTGCATTGCAGTCTGAAATCAAGCTCACTATTTGGGGAATCATTGAGGATCATGCCAAGATCATCTCTTAAGCCTATGAAAGGAGTTGGCTTAGCCCTTTAAAATTGACTTTGGGAAAATATATGTTTTGTAATATTAAATTTTAATATCTGTCTAATTAATTAAATTTTAATATGGTCTATAAAATTATATGGTTCAGTTTTCTTCTTATCTTGTATGTTCAATAAATTAATGTGTTCTTATTTTAGGTGACTAATATTGTTCTGTATGTATCAGTTTATGTAAATTCTAGTATTCTAGTTACAAAAGAATTATATTATTATTCTAGTTACAAAAGAATTATAAATATATTTCAATATTTAAACCACATTTATAGAATTATACTATCATGTATTTTGGATTCCAACCTTTCTATTAGCAGGTTAATAATAATTTTGAAAAATTATTTAAATATGGAAGGGTATTAATAATTTCAATTTAAAATTTTATTAGTATAATTTTTTAGCATTTTATTATTTATATTAATAATTTTTATATCATATTATTACTTGATTAATTTAATTGTGACGGTCACAATTTTATTTTTTAAAAGTTATGTTTAAAAGTCAACATCTTAAAATGGTTAATATGATTTTGAACCATAATCATATAGTTCCAACCCACACAACTCATATTAAAAATGGTTAATATAGTTTTAATTCTTAAATAGAACCATAACCATATTTTAAAAACCAAAACCAACCCATAATCATATTTTGTCATGCTTAACAACCCGCGAAAAATCCATAACAACAGCCAAAATATCCCACAACCCAGAAAAGAGCTGTGAAAATATTGTAACAAGAAGGAATCCAAACAGTTTAAAACAAATAAAATAGCAGCAACACCGAATCAAGCTGAAATGGAAAACAAAATCAAGCCTAAACCCAACACAAGCACAAGCAGATCAAGCTTGACCAAAATAAACCACAATTGATTTTATAGATAAACAATAACTCAGAAATCAATAAATAAAAAAAGCAAATCAATCATGAACCTCTGTTATTCAAAGAACACAAACCCCTGTCACTCAAAGAACACAACCATGGATCAGGAACTAAAGAAGAAATTAACATGAGAAAAAATGTATGTTACCCTATTTATTAATACCCATTAAACTACCATCCTACCAACAATTTATACATAGAAAAAGATTTAATACCTCCAAATAATAAACCTAGAAATCAAAAAATTTATCAATCATTGACTTAATTGTAAACTCTGCAACGAACTAGAGCTTCGTTTGGGTTTGGGTATGAAATTTTTTTAATAGGGAGAAAGAACAGATGGATGAAATTAGGGTGCGAAAGAGACGAACTCTTCATCTTCTTCAGCCTCCAGGTCCGTATCACCTTCTTAAACTTCCAGATCTGTATCACCATCATTGTCCGCGTAAAGGAGCAAGGAATAATCAGATTCAAAATTTTCCTCTTCCTCCTTTCAAAATCGGCTATTGAATAACTACTTTTTTCGGCAAAATACTTTGACCTTCAAGTTTTAACAGTGACTACGGCTGCTAGGACAAATTTTTGGTGATGGTTGATTTGTGATTGAGGTTTGTTCGTGGTGAATCGGAGGCTACGTCGGAATCTATGGAAACTCATGGCACATTTGTGATTTGGATTCCCAATAATAGCTTATGATTGAGGATTTTTTATTTATAAATTTGTTTAATTAAATAGCTTAGTTTTAATGTATTAAAGAAAAGGATGTGACCATTTTATCCTTTAATATATCAAATATGTTTAATCACAAAATAAAAAATTATTTTTTTATCCACATCAACTGAGTTATGTCCTACACAAATAACCACGCCTATAATTTCTGATGTGGCACCCTCAATTGAGTTGAATTGAAAATAAAATAAAAGTTCAATCATCTAATTGACAAAATTAGAAGGTGAATCACCGAAGTAAAATATGACCTATAATTCAGGGTAATAAAATATATTTAAGCCTTCTCTTAATGCACTATTATTGACTTGTATGAGGCTTTTTACGTATCAGATCCACACTACCACTTATTTATTCAGATGCAATAAGCATGCCCCTCCATTTTAGGATGAATTCAAAAACAAATAATCAGATTCTTGATAGTTCGGATGGCTAAAAGTGTTACTTACAAACATTTAGACAAGTTAAACTATTCTATATAAAGCTTCTATACAATGCTTTTAATAAGGAACTATTTGGATTTGTGTTCAGACGAATGGTGATAGTCTAGCGGGTAAAACATCTCTTTTAATTGTACAAAACAAAAAATAAGAAGAATTAATCAAAGCACTATGATGGATACATAATTAACGCATTTTAATATTCTCATATTTATTATTTTATATATTTATTTTATTTAACTAATATATTTTATTTTATTTTATTTTGTAGGAAATAATATTTATTTTTCTTAGGGAGCAAATAAATGATTTATATCCAATTTTTAAAGATAAAAAATAACTCTTGGATGATTACCATATAAAGATGGAAGTAAAAAGGAAAGAAGAGGAAAAAAGGGAACAAAATTGTCCAAGTTCAATGAACCTAATTTAGGATACAAATTTATTTTTCCTATAAATAGGCCTCTTGTTTTAGAGAGAAAAGGCACCACTTGTTATTTTTTTTTTTCTTTAGTTTTTCGTTGGTGTAAAAGGGAGTAAGTTATTTAGAGCTTTTGTCTTTTTTCTTATTCCAATCATGTGTGGACAATATTTGTAACTTTCTTTTATTGATATAATAGAAATTCTCTTTTTAATTATTGTTCTTATTTCATGCAAATAGTAGTACTAATATTATTTGTTTTTGTTTTTAATTCCATGGCTAACTAAATTTCTAATACCTAGGAGGATGATGAAATTAGATATTTCATAGTAATATTTTCTTTCCGTTCCAAAATTAATGCCTAATTATTTTCGCCTTCATATTTTCCTTCACATAAATTGCATACGATTCTTATATTGATTGTGAGGTTTTGATAAGTTAAAGTTAATCTTTTAATTTGTCATAACTTATGCTTGTCTATATTAATTATATGAATCATTATTTTTAAAGGGAAGGGAAAATAATTTGGGAATTAATTTAGGAAATAAGAAATTATTTATTATGTGGTGAATTCTGATTCTTAAGTATCTTTTCTCATTAATAGTTTTCGTTATTAATTAATAGTTTGCATAATTTAGTTAATAAATCTTCTCCACCATTTTTGTTTTTAATTTGCCTAAAATATTAATTAAGGATATATTAAAGAATTGATCTAGTATTTGTCGTTCGACTTGCACTTGCCAAATCTACAATAGACGTTGTGCACTTGCAGTACATAATTTTAACACATCAAGTTTTTGGTGCTGTTGTCGGGGACTAGAATTAATTTTTTATTCCTTAATTTTTATTTATTCAAATTAATTTTTAATTCTAATATTTTTTTTTCAGGATTATCGAAGCGGATCGAAGGAGCGAAGGAGCGAAAAGATAAAGATTTTGTTGCTGCGCTTTCTTTGGTACTTCGTATCTCCATATTTTTTTAGTAGTTTAGTTTTCTTTATTAATATTTTTTTTAATTGCCGCATTCATGCATTCACTCACGTAGAGCACATCCTGTTAGGTTTTTATTTATTTATTTTTAATTTTTGTCAAATATAAACTGTGGTGATTGCTGGAGGATTGAGGTACGTAAAAATTTCTTTTTTTTTTCTTCGTAATTCACATAGTTTTATGACACTTTATTTGTTTATAATTTTTTTTATTTGTGCACTTTCATCTTTAATCTAAAATTAAGGGCACAACCTGTAACAAGATAAGATGTGAATTTCATCACCCTTCCTTGGCCCACAAATAACCCAAGAATCATCTTATACCGTGTCGCTCCTCAGAAAGAGGGGCTTCCAATAAGGATTTCTCTCATCATGCGCAGCAATTAGGTGACCAAACCTCTCCTCCAGACAGTAACTTCCTTAAACATTGCCAATAATGCTATCTAATAATATTATTCAAATAATATGAATTATTGATCCGATAATGGAAAACACCGTAAAAGTGAATTCATGAAACAATAATAATATAAAATATCAACGTAGCAATTATTGAATCAATAAAATATTGAACAAGAATTATCGTAACAATTATTCGAGTAAAGTGTTTTTTTTACGTAAGAATCAATAATTGGTGCAATACTGGTGCTATCTTGCAACAACGCAGACATCGTGTTTTAACCACTGTGTATTCCAACAAAGTGTTAATCTGCAGAATAATTAAGCCGTTATTTATATAAAAAAAATTTATACTTGTCGTTTTCTTCATTCAATCGCTTTCCGTTATGGGACCCACACAAGGTTGGTTGCGCCATTGCATTTAATATTCCCGACAAAGAAGAATATTTCACGACCAAACGAATATTCCCCGATAAAAATGAATATTTTATAACCACTTGCTTATTTTAGATATTTGCGCATTTTACCCATAAATAACCACATTAATCAAATCAACCCTTACTATTTCAAAATAATAAATAGAGGAAATTCAATTTCATTTGTAATAAGTTGGGGTCTTACAACCTCTCCTCCTTATGAAATTTTGTCCTCAAAATTGACGTACGTACCTGGTGTTTCGAAAAGGTGAGGATACCTCACTTTGATTTCCGTCTCCAACTCCCAGGTCATTTCTTCTATAGCATGGTTCCTCCACAAAACTTTGACTTGTGGTATGACCTTTGTGCGTAGGACATGCTCCTTCCTATCCAAGATCTTGACAGGTACCTCCTCGTACGTTAAATCTTCGGCTATTTCGTCTGGTTCTAACTCAATAACGTGGTTCGGTCTTTCACATATTTACGGCTACGTATATGTGAAAAACATTATGAACACGAGACATACTTGGAGGTAACGCGAATCTATAGGCCACATTTCCTACTCGGTCAAGAATTTGAAATGGACCAATAAATTGTGGATTGAGCTTTCCTCTTTTTCCAAATCTTGTAACTCCCTTCCATGGAGCAACACGCAACAATACATGATCCCCAATACTAAATTCCACGTCCTTTCGATGAAGATCCGCATAACTCTTTTTTCGATCTTGTGCCGTTTGTATACGTTGTCGAATCATTTGGATCTTTTCTGTAGTAATACGTACCAACTCTGGACCCAACAATATTGCTTCACCCACCTCATCCCAACATACTGGAGAGAGACACTTTCGTCCATACAATGCTTCGAATGGAGCCACACCTATACTTGCCTAATAACTGTTGTTGTAGGAGAATTCCACCAATGGTAAATACTTATCCCAACTCCCTTTGAAGTCTAGGACACAGAGTCTTAATAGATCTTCAAGAGTTTGAATAGTCCTCTCTGATTCTCCGTCCATTTGAGGATGGTATGCCGAACTGAATCATAAATCCGTGCCCATAGCTTTCTGCAAGCTAACCCAAAATCGTGAAGTGAATCTTGGGTTACGATCCAAAACTATGGATATTGGCATGCCATGCAATCTCACAATCTCATTTACATACATACGAGCAAGACGTTCAAGGGAATAAGTCTCCCGTATCGGCAAGAAATGAGCAGACTTAGTTAATCTATCAACAATAACCCAAATCGCATCTATGCCTTAAGAAACCGTGGGAAGACTATGACGACCCCAAAATTCATACAACTTAATTATCGACTTTTGTCGTTAATAACACGTCTAACTTCTAATTTTACATCATTATTCGATGTTAAACTTTATAAAATGCGGAATAATTTAAACTTTTATGTCTTTTTACTTTAATTCCCTGAATCAAAACCTTTATCATCTACATGTCTTTGAATCAATCTTATTTTATGATTCACTTTTTCACTGTTATTATAAAATTTTACATTTCAATCCGATAACCTTTACATATCAGATAACTCTAACATTAGCTTTACAACTCAACATAAAACTATACATCATAAAACATTTAATACATCTCATGAATCTTAATCATGGTATAAAGAAATAACTACTCTAGCTAAAATGTTAATCTTCGTGTATTATTTCTGATCCACGTCATTCAAGTAGCACATAGTGTTACCTTCAATCCTTAACCTGCAAAAATGGTTATTTGCAAGATTGAGCTCGACACCAAAGAAAAATCTAACAATTTTCATGCATCACGAAGTACATAATAACACGCTCAACATATATTCATAAATAACTATATAATTATATCATATTATATAAAGTCATATATCAAGTCTATATTAACTATTAGTCACATAAGCAACGCATATTAGTTACAACTATTAGTCATAGCAACGCTTCTATGTGACTAATAGCTAATGTTAATGTGAATGATTATATAATGTGTAGGCACGGAAGTGCGTATATCTCGTAAGTCGTTAAACCGTTATTGGTAAACAACGATCAAGACAAGTCTTTCGCCCTATTTGCTATGTGAACTTAGTGATTAACCATTTTAAATCTTTATTGCAAGGAGCATGTCAGGTTATATATATGTTTAATGTATGAAATGTTAAAGTCAACTTATGACTACGCTGATCGAGTAAAGTATGCCGATTGAGTAAGGAACTCAATCTTTATACTTGTTATATGAACTGTAACATGTATGTTATGTTAGTCCAATGTGAAAGTAGTATGCACACAAGCCAATCATGTTTGATGATAAAACATATACTTTATAACAATCTTATTCATTTATTAATAAAAGTATTAATTTATTAAAGGCGTTTAATTATCTACATGATGCTGTTTTATAATATGTGATAAACCCATAGTTTTAATCAATGCTTTTAGAATAATGATGATGATCATTCTAATGAGATCTAAATTCTTAGAAAGCTTAAAACTAAAATAGTTCCCAATCGTTGGATTACTAAATTGAGGATTAGTGAATCCGGATAGATTGGTACATACGTTGCTTGCTCATTGGATGAGGATGATTGATCTTATGATCATTTGTGTGGAGACACTAAAGCAAGTATGTATGTGCTTATTAGAGAATAAGTTCACTGAACGTGGCTCGCTAAGGAATACCTAATGGAGTTTTACTTGCATGTCAATAGGAATTCTCAGAAGTGATAGTAAGACAAGTGATCCTTGGACTTGAGATCATCATAGTATCTTGTGTATAATGAGTTATACTTTGACTTATTCCTTAAGACCCTTAGGGTATGTCAAAGGGTATGCTTGGGTATAATAAGTTGTACATGGAGATAATGTATGATCAATAAAGAATCTACCACTTCTAGTAAAAGAAGAGAAATATCCTATGTGATTCGATAAATGACAACCCAAAGAGTCCTCGATTATAAGGCAGAATGAAATTAGAAAGGAGTTTCTAATTTGCATTATTTGGAGTTGTGAATTTAAGAGTCTAAATACATATAATTAAATAAAATAAAACTTGATAAAGAATTTCATGTCTTATATTTAATTGAGACATTGTATGGTGGAAGGATTGAATCATTAAGAACTATTTACTCAAAGGTTCTTTTATGATTAATGTTGAAATCTATATTATCTGAAAAGTCGTTGATCGCTAGGGAGGCTTATCCCTATTGTAGAATAAATATTATTTATTTAAATAAATTAATATTTTAATTTATTTATTTAAATACGATTAGAATTGTTCTAATTGATTTATTCACAACCGGTTTAATATGGAGAACCTAAAGGGTCACACCATAAAAGGAAGAATAATTATTTAAGAAGTAAATGACATAATTGTAATAATAAGTTAAGTATATTTAATTTAATCTATGGTGATAGAATAAATTAAATAGCTTAATATTTTAGAAATATTAAATATAAATTAATAAGAGGAGTCTTATTATTATTATTACTATTATTATTATTTAATTCCTAAAGGAGTTTGGGAATTAATTAATAAAAGTACTCTCATATATCCTAATAAGATTAGGAGGCTAATTAATTAAAAGAGTTTAATTAATTATTCCTAATAAGATTAGGAACCTAATTAATTAAAAGAGTTTAATTAATTAAAATAAAGTCCAATTCCTTAATTATTAAGGAGGGTTGCCTACATCTATAAATAAGAGGAGTCTTATTATGGGTGATGTGGTAAATTTCGAATCCGTCCCGAATCGCCATGATCCCGGTTCATTATTTCTACAACTATTTATAAGATATAAACATAAATTGTTTATACATTACATTACACACTATTCCCCAAGGTCGAGTAACCTTTACTTAAACACAAATCATAAGCTATCTAACACATAACAATACTATTCTTCAACCATACTTTTACAAATTAGTCAGACATTCTATCCCAAGTCGAACTTGGCATTTTCCTTTTCCTCAGAATCGCCAGATTCGCTTTTATCTCGCAATGTTTTATCATGATATAGCAAGGGTGAGTATGAAAGTTGCCCAAAGAAGTTTAAAAATAATGCAAAGATATATCATGATGGAAAGAGTTTGAATAATAAGTCGACTATCCTTCACAATGTATTTGTGAATTAGCATGAACAAAGTTTTGATGAACAAGTATTTAACAGAATAACAATATATCTCGACCAACTGGTAATGAAGGTGATCAACCTTTCATACCCGATTTATACATACAAGATGTACAGAGTACAATTCATAAGCATATCTCGTCTCAAAACCACTCTTAAAAGAGTTTAAGTAAAAGAACTTGAAAAACTTTGCTCAATTTGATTGATTACCGTAACGCAATATAATACGCTTCTCCCAAGACCTAATATTAATAATATAGATCTCCAATATTAGAATAATATCATCATTGTTATAAAATAACTTAAACATATTTCCACATACTTCTATCACCATACAAAGATATAAAACCTATAATAGATCTTTCTTGTTAGTCATAACATATAGTTAAGTATTAGACATTAGTTTTAAGTCTTAATATTATTATTATACTTTGATATTCTTTTAATCACATCATAACTTATACTTATAAGTTATTCATTTTATATGTTATCCTAGTAAATTAGATAACATCTTAGTAAACCAAATACCATTTCAAGAAGATTTGATTTTATTTCAAAGATCCCGAAATCACTATTCTTTTTCATGAAAAATACCAAATCAACTTATTATTTTTTATCCTTTGGTCAAACATATATACATGTATTTCATACATAAAAATATTTTTCCGTAATTTTTCAATTTCTTTTACTATTTTTCAAAAATCATAATTAGTGCGTGACTTAAGAAAATTAGCTACCTCGTGCTTAACTCCAGAGATGCCCATCTTTTGACATAACCTTATATATGTTAACGTGATGCTCCATTTTAAATTTTCAATGGCAATCGGAGTTGTAGAACTCGTTATAGCGATTTCGTCGGAAAATCACAAAATTGAAATGGTCATAACTTGGTCGTTTTAAGTCGGAATTAGCTCATTTTTGGACACGAGCTACATATTACCATATATTTTCATTTCCCAAAAGCCTGTAATTTTTCTCATTAACTAAATGTCCAAAACAGCCCTCGGAAAATTTTGGCCAGAAACTTTTTGCACTTTGGCAGTTTTGGAGTCCTTCACTAAAACTTAAATAAAACGAAATCTGTAACTCCGATTAATGATCCGTCAATTTTTTGGATTCAGATCTTTCCGAACTACAGTTTTCATATATCACAATCCATATTTGATATGTTTAGCTCCCGGAATTTAGCCCTGAAGTGACTGTTCCAAAACTGTCCTTTTCACAGTTTTCTTAACTTTGTGTAGTTTGGGAGAAATCCCATAACTCCCTCCTCCGATGTCGGATTTAGTCCGTTTCGGAGTCTATGGAAAGCTTATTGAGTGTACTATAACATATCATAAGTCCAGAATTTTTAGAGCACTCTAACAAATCCGAAATTTTCTGTTTTAGGCCAGCAGTCCACTAACTCATTTAAAAAAAAAAAACTGTTTTGGTTATTCTTTTTTTGTTCAAGCCTATCAATTCCTAAAAATGGCAAGATCTAACCATAAAATATCATATATCATGTAGATCTTCCTCATATGGATCAAAATCATAAGTTCAACACTTGATCTAAAACACCATATCAAAACACTTTTAAACTAACAAGAGTTTTGAATTTAGGAAATTTTCATACCTTTTTCTTAAGCCTTCCTTCTTCTTCTTCTTCTTCTTCTTCTTCCTTCTTCCATGGATGAACTTTCTCTCTCTTTAATTCTTGAAAATAATTGATGCAAATGGTTTGGTTGATATGAGGGGCTAATATTGCTTGGATTATTGCCCCAACAAGTTGCCAATTATTGAACATAGGATTCTTTAGCAATTATTCACCAAAATGGGACAAAAGGGTAAAATGGACATTTCCATATCAATAATTGATTTTTTTTTTTTTTTATTTAGCATACCAAATGTCCAATATGTCCCTCCTTAATTGGGCTTAAATTTGGGCCACCATTTCATCATCTTTGGGCTATCAATAAATAATATATTGGACTTAAAATTTAATTTTGGGTATGTAAATTAACATAGTCAAATTCTTTTCTATCTTACCCAACCCTAAATATTTAATTAGGATATCCAATCTAAATATTTAATTAGAGTATCATTCCAAATAATTAGAATTTAAATCATCACTCTACTACAATAAATTCTATAACCCAATTACATATTTTAATTAAGTTATAAAATTAAAATCTTGAGATAATAAAAATATATCTCTTAACTTAATATAATTTTAATATTATTACTATTCTCCCACAAGTAGGCTTAGTTTGGGCCATTAATTAATCCCATTGAGCTAGCCATTTTACTTGTGTTACCTACTAACAAAAAACTAACTTGGGCTTCCACCCAAAATTTAATTGGGTCATTATAATACTTGTTCCATACATAATATATTGGGCTAGATTAAATAATTAATTGCCCTTAATCACTTTATCTACAAGTCCCATGCTTAATTAATTAATTGGGCTTATTTAGATGATATAACATCATTAGTCCATTAAATCTACTTCTCTTGGACTCTATTCAAATTAATTGGGCTATAACCTTATTATAGTCCATTATTTTTAATTCTATTCCATTCTACCCTTATCTTTAAATTAGGGTTTACATCTCTCACTCTAGAAAATAAATTCCTTACTCATGCCATTTTAATTTCATAAACCAAATTATACTTGGTTATAAAATTAATTATTGGAGATATATAAAATAAATCTCTTAATGTCAAGATATACATTTATATACTAATATTCTCCCATATTATAACCTCTCAAAGTTATTTAATCACCACACCTAATATATATATTAGGTTACATAACTTAATTTTACTTCACCCTTATATACAAAATAAATGTATTCACATTATATAATGTATATTTATTTACTCATATCCATAATTCATATAATCATAACATATTTCACTTCTCACACTAATTTTGACTTTTCTCCATAAAAGTTAATCGTTGACTTTGACCAAAAGTCAATCTTTACACATTTTGTGCTTACTTGTCCATTCTCGACTAAACTCGACGTTTTTGGACTTAATCGAGCAAAATCCATGCTTCAAAATTCTATCTCTAACTCAAATTTTGAGTTTTAAATTACTCCATTCTCATTACTAATCGTATTAACTAACTAATTTTATACTTCTTCAAATTCTTATTTGTCACCAAGGCTAACACTCAAGCTATGTTAATTACTAACATAGTTTTATCTTGATCATTAACTTGATTCATCATTCATCTTGCTAAAATATATATATATATATAGACATAAGATCTCTTCCTCGTGAAATTTTATCTCCAATAATAAAATTTCCATATGTATTTTATATAACATTTCTTAGACTATTCAGGTTCACATCGAATTTATGTGTATCGTAATACCTTATTTTTGATATTCCTCCAAGTACATATTGATTCATTTCTAGGGTTTTTGGAATTTTGTAACCCATATTTTCTCTATTCTCATTCGAATATCAAACCATATAGGTTTTTCTTGAAAATTTTAAATAAATTCTCAAATTCTCATCTAGGTTTTATCCTTTAACCTTTATTCTAATCATTCAAGATTTTAGAAACTTTTCGGGTTGTCACATTCACCCCTTCTTCTAAGAATTTCGTCCTCGAAATTAAAGCATCCTAATCTCTCGCCATTCTCTCGATCAAAACTAGGTTTTCAATTTAACCTTTACAATTTCCTCATTCGAGGATTTCTCATCTATTATCACATTTCACCATAACTACTCACTAGGAGTTTACATCTTCTAAACATTCATCAAAACTAGGTTGTCATAATAACCTTTATTTAATCATCTCAGATTCTACTCGTACGCAACGAGTTTACACTATTTCATATCCATCATCACATGCTACCCAATACACCTCTCACAAGAGTAAAAGTTTTCAAATTATGCTGAGGGGTCATATAGACCATGAACACATAGTTTTAATTCAGATTCATACTGCAAGAAAACAAAATATTACCTGGTGTGTTTACAATCACAAAGAAGGTAAACTACCATTAATAGTACTTTAGGTGATTAGCCTTGTTGACTAAAATCTAGTTACACACAGCACGCAAGTATACGTGGTCAACAAGTAATAAAGTGATAAGTTGAGTATCGTTCCCACAGGGAATTCTAATTAATAAATTTCAACTACTAATACTATATCAATTCAATTTTATTCAAACAACGAGAAATTGCGATTTTCCTCAATTATTAACTCAAAATTAAACACTTAAAGATACTCGTACTAAGATAAACAATTAACTAAGCTATTACTTGAGTGAATGACTTCCTAGTAGGAAATATTAAGACTTCAATATCCCCAATTATGAATTATAAATCGCTTATCTAATCATCCCAATTACTATGTCTCATGGATTGTTAATGTGAATTTTCAAATGCCAAAAGCCCTCTTCCAAGTGATCAATTGACTTCTATTTAACCCAGATTAACCTTGCTATATTCCTATGCAAAACAATTGGATTAAACTCTTTCCAAATTCCCATTTCTTTATATGTTACATGCGGTGAACAGATATTTCCATTCAATTCACAAACCTAATTATTTACCGTAAATAATCGAGTCACATGTCATCATGTTTAGTTCTAACCCTAGAATTCTCTCCCAATTCCTTCTAGAGTAACACACTAATTATTGGCCAAATAATTAATCACTAAAATCAAAACATGATAAACAATCCACTTCAACATAAATAATTATAACGACGTAATAACTAAGTTATAATCATAAAAGGTTCAATTGAAATCTTAATTAAAGAATTAGTTCATCACTAAATAAGAATCATTATTTGTTGATAAATCATCCTTAAAGAATTACAAATAAAAAATAAAGAGAAAAGAAGAAACTCAGAGCCAATCTTGAAGCTCCAAGTAATCTCCTCAGAATCTTCAATGGAAAAGCTCCTTCAATCCTCTCTCGCCAAATAAATCCAACTCCCTTTTAATTCAAAGAATTAGTTTCTTTTTATAGTCCCTCACAATCCTTCTCCAATTAGGTTTTATTATTAGCCCTTAATAGACAAATTAAGTCCAACCGTAAGTCAAACGCGCTTAATCCTATTCAACGCCAATGAGGCTCAAGGCCTTTGCCACCGAGGATAGTATAATTTCAGTACTTTGCCATTGGACTTCATTGAAATTACCAAATTGCCATTCAATGCTTGAAATTCCATAATTGGCCTTCCAAACTTCCAATCGCCAAACAAGATATAAACACAATAAAAGTGCTACTAAATAACTTAAGAATGCAATAATTTAAGTCTAAATATATCCAATTATGGGTATACTACCCATTCATCAAATACCCCAAACTTAAATCGTCAAGGTCCTCATGCGACAAAGCCTAAGATCACCAAACAAAACTAAACATCATGCACATGCAAACTATTTATATTTATATGTTCGTAATTCCAAGAATCTAAGAGCTCACGAGATCCATATGCCTCGAAAATCACGTAAACATGCTAATTCCTCATGTAAAAACAGATCAACAATATCCCAACAATCAACGGATCTAAATCTGTTATTACTGATATTGTGCGTGTGTGTCCACGACCATGCGAACCCATGAAAGACAAAAATATGAGAGATAATAACTTTCTTAGTAGGCATCATACAGTGTGAACTTGAGAACTCATCAAATAAACTTGTTTCAACTGAACTCAAAACACTTACCCGAATTCAACAGTCAAACTAGAAATATATATATATATATATATATATATTTTATATTTTGAGTTCTACATAAATGACCGTGCAATGTCTCATCCCATTAGGCTAGCAAAGTGTTACCCCTTAGCGAAGCCACCAACGACTCCTGCACCATTTAAGACCTTAGGCGCTTAGGTTTTAGATACCCCTTAAGCGTATTTTGCTCAAGTAACACAGCCCCAAACAAGACTAGTCACCCTGTATATTATCATTATTATTTATAGATGGTTGGTGAGTGCGTTTTACGCTCCATCTCACGCTTGTGTTTATGGGGAGTGGTTCCCCTCAACCCACCACAAGACTCAACATTTGTTTTTTTTTTTTTTTTTTTATATATACCAAATGTTTCCCCCAAACTCGAAGTTTATGCATGAATTGGCCTCATCTAGTTATTCAAATTGTTCTTCCATATCACTAGCAATCCCCCTTTTAGAACTCTATTCTCTAACCATTTAAACTATCATAGCTAACATGGTCATTTTATTTCCAAGTGCCTTCTTATAATATCAATGTCAAACAGATAAAGATCCAATTCAAGTCACGAAAATCATATCACTGAATCAACAATCCTTACTAGACGTGTTCATGCAATTCTACTTTCCTCATTGGCCCCGTGATATACGCACTCAAAAAACCGGAATTAACATGCAATCCTAAATGCAACTTTACTAATAATCAATCCACAAACTAATAATAAACTACAACCGGTGAAAATAAAACGAACCACCCCCAAACTAAGCTAGAGCAATGTCCTCATGCGAAAAAAATAAATAAAATAAGTCAAAATAAAATAGAGGACTTCCCGATTTAATTTATTCTTCCGGGGAACATCATCGCCTCGCCATCTCTTGATCGGACGGGAACATCGCGTAATCTGGAGCCGAGGGAAATGGCTAAGTGGAATGCCCAGATGGGTCTGGATGGTCAGTGCATTCTGAGCAGCAAATTGGTCAACTAAATACTTGAAAATCACGTCTTGACGTTTCCGATAAGCGCACATTCTGGGACTCAATGTTGTAAAACCAACCGTTCATCTCCCGCCGGATGCCTTCGGGACCACACCTCGATGAGCAAATTGCCGAGGGTCCGTAAGGAGGGGGAGCCTGAGGTGGTGGGGCTCGTGGAGACGTAACGTGGGGATAATGAAACCCATTCCCCTAGGGTGATTAGCGCCCACCGGACCACACTTTATAACGACGGATCAAGTTGTGGTCCAACACGGTATAGGAGTTTGAATCATCTCGTGCCCGATTTCCATTTGACCCCAAACTTAAAGACATAAGACGCAGATCGTGGACGGATGTGGTAACCTCCTGTGGTCCCGCCATGAGATGCGCGGAGCATCGATTGTCGAATAAGATGGCCGACATCGATTCGTAGGCCTTGTATGATGGAGTATAATAGCACAAATTTCTTTTTCTTTGGTGACGTGACTCACATGTGTGCGTGGCATCAATTTCAGCAGATATGAAGGCATACCATGCCTTTCCATATAGATCGAGGTGAGACAATGGGAAGGTCATGTCGCCACGCCATGGATGGACCAAGTAGTGCCCGGTTGACACACCTCCCGAATAATCTTTTCATAGTCCTACCATCACTCACTAAAGTAGCATATTCATCATGAAGGCCCTCTAAGGGTAGTTGATAACACCCATTGATATCCTCCTCGCCAAATTCCACGGCCTTACCTCTCGATAAACACCCCATAATGGTCATGTTCCAGCAAGTTGGCATAGAATTCTTTGACCACTTAACGTAATCATCGCTATGTTAGGTCGTTCGGTGAGGATTTAACCGATTACGCCAAAGAATCATCACCGCTATGTCTCCATCCTTGTTTTGATCGGGATTTTGAGTCCTGCGTCGGGGACTAGTGAGCGGGTGTACATGCGATCAGATCAGCGCGTTTTTGAGCCGCAACACTAACAAAACGCTCATTGCCAATTTTCAAGTGAAGGAAGTGTTTGCCCAACCCCGAAGTCATAATGACGACGTTTGGATGCTATGTCAAGAATTTCGCAAATAAAACATATTCATAGTTTAGCTTTAAAAGAATGTACGGTTGGATAACCGTGCGCTTAGCCGTACATAGAAATTGTATAAAACATCGGTAGTGTGAGAATGCAGTGGGGGTGAGGCATGAAATGGCAAGTATGTAAGTTACACAGATTATTGAGTCGTGCAATTTGTCAAACACCTAGACAACAATCGAGAACTTGTTCAATCCATTATTAACTCCCTCGCCTATTCATGCCATGCATGTAGCGTGTATGAATCTCGTGTGTAGGAGTACGCCACACATACCCATGCGTTATCTATACGCTCCATTAGATTTCAGATGACAAGAATAACGAATGAAGAGCATCTTAATTGCAATAATTGAAAAACACATCAAATCATACCTTTGTTATTTCTAAAGAAGTTGGAGGAGTAGAATTCGCACACAAGATGATGCATTTACCAATATGAAAGGAAGGGAGTGATGCGTGGTGGATGAGTGGAAGACAATTATCCAAAGTTTAATGACTTTGTGCTATGAAGATGGAGAGAGGGTGGTGACCAATTCGCTTCAGCGTGTAGAAAGAATTTGGGGAGAAGGGCACGACAAGGTTTTAAAGTACAAGGTTAACGACTCGACTCAGCACGGGCTACTGGGTTATAATCTTTGAGGGAGCGCCAAGGTACCAAGGCGCAGAATCGAGTGGGATGCTCACGGGCGCTGGTTTGAATCGAAGAAGACACGGCGGGGCCTGGCCTTATTTTTCGCCGAGCCTAGCGCCGGGCGCCGTGATTGAACTAGAATCCAAAGACCAAGGCTGGGCCTTGTCTTCACCTTTCGAGCCTCAGCGGCACGGGCGCTGTGATCTCAGTGATGTGGCGCCAAGGCGCTGGAATTGACCTGCATGCGTGCATACCGGACCATTAGTAGGAATTAGTTTAATAAACTTGGAGTCTTCTACTATGTAATAATGGTGAAAATAAGAAAAGTTTAACTCTAAGAGGCATAAAATCAAATAAAACGAAAAAGTTATGGAACCGCATGGGTTGCCTCCCAAGAAGCGCTTGGTTTACAATCGTCACCGATTTTTGCGATGTTGGTCGGGCTTGTCCACTGGTCTCGAGAGGTAATTGGACCGTAGCTTCATGCGCTCGATTGGTCCGCTCCAATAGTGTTTCAGACGTTGACCGTTGACCTTGAATGTACGCTTTGAATTCGGTTCCTCAACCTCAATGTTTCCGTGTGGAGGACAGATATGACTACAAATGGTCCGCACCACCGGATTTCAATTTTCTCGAAATAGACGCAAGCGTGAGTTGAATAAAGAGTACTTGATGGCCCGGCATGTAATGTTCTATCGAGAATTTTTTATCGTGCCAAGATTTGACTTTCTCCTTGTATAGCTTAAGCGTTTTCATAGGCGTTGAACCGAATTCATCCATCTCGCTCAACCGCAGAACTGCTTTTCACCTCGCGCTTCTAGATCAAAGTTTAATTTCCGAATGGCCCCAAGTTGTGCAATCGTGGTTCTAGCTCGACCGGAAGATGACACGCCTTTCCAAAGACCATTCTCAGACGGGGACATGCCGATCGGGTTTTCAGACACTGCTCGATAAGCCCATAGAGCGTCGTCAAGACGCAACGCCCAATCTTTTTCGTGACGGATTGACTACTTTTTCCGGGATCTCTTAATTTCCGATTCGACACCTCCGCTTGGCCATTGGTTTGTGGGTGATATGCAAATTTGCAATTTTGTGATTTAACTCCATATTTTACAAGCAATTTAGTGAATCGCTTGTTATGTAAGGCGCTCCTCATCACTTATTATAGCCCTTGGTGTCCCAAATCGTAAAAATGTTTTTCTTTAAGAATCGGGTGACAACGTTGGCATCATTCGTGGGTAACGCTATGCGGCTTCTACCCATTTGGAAACATAATCGATCGCTAATAA
Organism: Panax ginseng; assembly: GCA_020205605.1. Classification (NCBI taxonomy): domain Eukaryota; kingdom Viridiplantae; phylum Streptophyta; class Magnoliopsida; order Apiales; family Araliaceae; genus Panax; species Panax ginseng. The sequence continues at coordinate 48,033,164 of CM035130.1, forward strand.
GATATAACGATTATTCAAATAAGATGGGAATGGTCCCATAAAGTCGATACCCACACGTCGAATAGTTCCACCTCTAAAATTGTGTTAAGTGGCATTTCATTGCGCTTTTGAGATATTACCTACGCGTTGACATCGATCGATTTTAGCACAAAGAGATAAGCATCTTTGAATAAAGAGGGCCGTAAGAATCCCGATTGTAGTACTTTTTGGGTCATCAGACGATCATCGGAATAATGACCTCCGTAATCCGAGGAGTGACAAAGTGGCCTAATATACTATCCATTTCTTCGTGAGGTACACAACGCCTTATCATTTGATCTCGCATATGCTTTAAAATGAAATGGTTCATCCCAAAAATATTGTTTCAAGATCGTGGAGAAACTTCTTCCGTTGTTGTGATGTCAATCCGGCAGAACACCTTGGCAACCACATAGTTGACATAGTCAAGATACCAAGGCAAGATGGTAGTTACCCTAATAGTTGCTCATCCGGAAATTCCTCATTAATCACCGAGTTGTCTTCTTTTCTGCTCCTTTTATTTTCCAACCGAGATGCGGATGATCCGCCACTTGATTTTCTCGACCTTTTTTCGTTCCGGATCTCCAGATCAAATTCTTGTAACAATAAAGATTCCACCGTATTAATCGTGGTTTAGCATCTTTCTTCTCAATCATATATTTAATAAATGAATGATCAAGCAGTAGACAATTACCTTAGTGCCGAGGAGATAAGCTCGAATTTGTCAAAAGCAAACACCACCGCAAGTAATTCCTTTTTCGTTGTTGTGTAGTTCAAATTGGCATCCACAATGTCTTACTAGAGTAATAGATAGTATGAAAAATCTTATCATGACGTTGTCCCAATACGGCTCCCACTGCGTAATCATCGGGCGCCGACATCAATTCAAACCAGAAAGACCAATTCCAAGCGCCATAAATGACCGGTGCAGAGACCAATTTCTTCTTTAATACCTCAAATGCCTCGATGCATGCATGATCCATCTTAAACGGTACATCTTTCTCCAAGAGTGAGCATAGGGTTTCGAGATTTTTGAAAATCTTTAATAAAGCGCCTATAGAACCCCCGCATGTCCCAAGAAACTCCGAATGCCTTTTACAGATGAAGGAGGAGGCGCTTTCAATTGTATCAATCTTCGCCTATCCACCTCCAATCCGGATGCGGAAACCTTATGTTCCAAAATAACCCCTTCTTGTACCATAAAATGACATTTTTCCCAATTAAGTACCAAAGTTAGTCTCCACACATCTTTTTAACACCAAGATCGATTATTCAAACACGAGTCAAAACTATCGCCGAACACGGAGAAATCATCCATGAACACCTCTAAATTTCGCTTCGACCATATCGGAAAAGATTGCCATCATACAAACGTTGAAAGGTCGCCACAGATTACATAAACCAAAGGGATATACGAATGCAAACGCACTGTATGGACATGTGAACGTGGTCTTTTCTTGATCTTCCTGCATATGGCAATTTGATTGTACCGTAATATCCATCTAATGACAAGAGAATTGATGTCCCGCTTAATCATTCAACATCTCGATCAATGAACGGCAAGGAAAGTGATCCTTGCGTGTGGCTTTATTCAACTTGCAGTAATCCATACATACTCTCCACTGTAATGATTCTAGTCGGGATAAGCTCATGCGCTTCATTTTTACCACGCTTATGCCCCCTTTTTCTAAGTACACACGCGACAGACTTACCCATGAACCGCTTCGAGATTGGGTAGATAATAACCGCATCCAACCATTTTATAATTTCCTTCTTCACCACCTCTTTCATAATGGGATTTAACCTTCGTTGCATCTCAATGGTTGGTTTTGATCCTCTTCCATTAAAATCTTGTGCATACGTAAAGAGGGCTAATACCTCGAATGTCCGCTATAGTCCACCAAATCATTGCTTTTGAACTCGCGCAGTAACTCGTAGTAATTTTTTCTTTTTGGGTGTCAGTTAACGTTGTCGAAACAATAACTGGTAGAGTCGATTCTTTCCCTAAGTAAGCATATTCAAGATGAGATGGGAGTGGCTTTAATTCCAACACCGGTGGCGCTTCTATCGAGGGTTTGCATTTTTTTTCTTCCGTTTTAGGCCGTTCAAGGGTGTCGAATGGTTGATTATTTTTCCGGTAGAAAGATGGTGTGTCTAGCCATTCGACTCGCTTTCATTATCCGCCTCCGCACTATCGTTGTCGGTTCTAACCATCATGGATTCTATCGGATCCTCTCGAGTAATTACAAAGAAATCTTGTGATTCACTATCTCCTCCATTACATCCACCCGCAAACACTCACCTTTTTCCTTTGGATACGACATTGCTTTTAAACACATTGAAAGTGACTTGTTGATCGTCAACTCTCATCGTTAATTCTCCTTTTGCACGCCGATTAACGTTCTCCCTGCTGCTAAGAATGGTCGTCCGAGAATGATGGGCGCTCAGATATCCGCTTCACAATCCAAGATAACGAAGTCTCTTTGAAAGATGAATTTATCCACCCTTACTAATACGCCTTCAACGATACTCGTGGATATGTAATCGATCGATCTCGCTAACAAAGAAATTGATATTTGTTTGCTTAGGTGCTTGGAGCCCGAATTGACAGTAGATCGATAATGGCATCAAATTAATATCGCCCCCAAATCACACAAATAGCTTTCAAAAACCGATTACAATGTCGCATGGAATAGAAAAGCTACCGGATCTTTCAACTTAGAGGTAACTTGTTTCGAATAATTGCGCTTACATTCTTCTAAGTTAGCGCTTAATCGCTTCAAAATCCCCGCTTTCTTTTCTTTGATAAAGACATCCTTCATGAACTTAGCGTAACTCCTAAGATTTGTTCTAAAGCTTTGGCCGAATGGGATGTTGATATGCATTTTTTAAAATATCCAAAAATCTTAAAAACCGCTTATCTAACTTGGATTTTCAAATCTGCGGATATGGTATGGGTGGCCTTGTTGTAGATGACCCCGGTGCATTTTCCTCTCCTATTTCCTCTTTATCTTTCCTTGCTTCCACAACTTCTTCTCGCTTTTGGTTGTTGCGTTATCCCCTTGTCCTTATCCTTAACTGCTTTTGCAGCTCCTTCCCACTTCAGAAGATTACCGCTTTGCAAAGGCTCATTTCTCGCCCGGATTTATTTCTCAGATCACCCTAAGCTGCCCTAGTGGACGGGTATTCAATGCATGTGCTATTTGTCCCAATTGATTTTCCAGATTCTTTAACGATGCCCCATGGCTTTGCAACGCCATATCTACTTGATTCAATTTCTTGTCTTGTTCCTCGCTCTTTTGTCGAGGCTCTAATAAACTTTTCCAAGGTCGCTTCCCAACTTGATACCCTCTCCGGTTGTTGAGGTTGATTTTGGAAACCGGAGGTGTGTTGTTGTTCAGGTGGTTGAGCTGCAGCCTTGATTGTTACTCCATGAGAACCCGGATGATTCTTCCAACTCGGATTATAGGCATTTTGGGTAGGATACGGTTGGGTTGAAGCGATTATAATTTCCTATTTAACCGTGATGATTTCAATTTATGGCACATTGATCCGTAGCATGACCCCCAAAGACACAACTCACAAACCATCGCTACTCGCCGTGTGGCTTGTGGATGCCATATTTCTATATGCTTAGCTATTGCAACCACTTCAGTGTTACGTCAAGTAATAAGGCCCACTTCATATTTTCCCCGATGCTTTTGGATGGTTGGTCCTCGCCATGGGCCATCGATAGTTGTTGGTGGCCATTGTTTCTAACAATTGATACGCCTCATCAAAATTTTTGGACATAATCGCCCTCTCCCGCCAGATCAATACTAGACCTCGTGGATGCGTGCAAACCATCACAAAATATCCCTAATTGCATCCATCGCGGAATTCCATGATGAGGGCATTTACTTGAGCATATCCTTAAACCTTTCCCACGCCTCATATAACGATTCTGACTCAAGTTGTGCGAAAGTATGAATGTCGTTCCGTAGTTTTGCCGACTTCGTTGGTGGGAAGAACTTAGCTAAAAATTTTTGAGCTAAGTCATCCCATGTGGTGATTGATCCAGGAGGCAAGGAGTGTAGCCAGCTTCGTGCTTTATCTTTTAAAGTAAACGGGAACATCCTCAACCTTATAGCGTCTTCCGATACATTGTTAAATTTGAAGGTATCGCAAACTTCCAAGAAACTCAAGATATGTTCATTAGGATCGCTTCATCGAATTACCCCCAAACCGCACGATTCTCAGAAGATCCGAATTGATCCCTGCTTTTATCTCAAACTGCTCGCATTGATTGCTTTGGCCTCTTAATACTTGATCAGAATCAGAATATTTGGCGTATGCGAATCCCTAAGTGATTTCGCTGTTCGCTCTTCCGCCATGTTCATTTAGTAATTCTTGGGTTGTCGCTTCTTCTTCCAAATGTATCACCTCACTATTCGATCAGACCGTCTCGAACTCCTTCTCAAGGTTGTCTCAGACACGTAAGAAGTTCCTTTCTAGCTTTCGATCTAGTGTGCATACACTAATTCCTCGCCAATCCAAGAAGAAAGATTAAGTAGTGTTCAAATTAAAATCGAATTGATTATAACTAATATGAAATTAATATTAATAAAAGAAATTTCTCAGAATGGCGCCAAAAAACTTGTTGACTAAAATCTAGTTACACACAAAGACGCAAGTATACGTGGTCAACAAGTAATAAAGTGATAAGTCGAGTATCGCTCCCACAGGAATTCTAATTAATAAATTTCAACTACTAATACTATATCAATTCAATTTTATTCAAACAACGAGAAATTGCGATTTTCCAATTATTAACTCAAAATTAAACACTTAAAGATACTGTACTAAGATAAACAATTAACTAAGCTATTACTTGAGTGAATGACTTCCTAGAGGGAAATATTAAGACTTCAATATCCCCAATTATGAATTATAAATCGCTTATCTAATCATCCCAATTACTATGTCTCATGGATTGTTAATGTGAATTTTCAAATGCCAAAAGCCCTCTTCCAAGTGATCAATTGACTTCTATTTAACCCAGATTAACCTTGCTATATTCCTATGCAAAACAATTGGATTAAACTCTTTCCAAATCCCCAATTCCTTATATGTTACATGCGGTGAATGATATTTCCATTCAATTCACAAACCTAATTATTTACCGTAAATAATCGAGTCACATGTCATCATGTTTAGTTCTAACCCTAGAATTCCTCTCCCAATTCCTTACAGAGTAACACACTAATTATTGGCCAAATAATTAATCACTAAAATCAAAACATGATAAACAATCCACTTCAACATAAATAATTATAACGACAGAATAACTAAGTTATAATCATAAAAGGTTCAATTGAAATCTTAATTAAAGAATTAGTTCATCACGGAAATAAGAATCATTATTTGTTGATAAATCATCCTTAAAGAATTACAAATAAAAAATAAGGAGAAAAAGAAGAAACTCTGTAGCCAATCTTGAAGCTCCAAGTAATCTCCTGTAATCTTCAATGGAAAAGCTCCTTCAATCCTCTCTGCCAAATAAATCCAATCCCCCTTTTAATTCAGCAATTAGTTTCTTTTTATAGTCCCTCATAATCCTTCTCCAATTAGGTTTTATTATTAGCCCTTAATAGACAAATTAAGTCCAACCAGAAGTCAAACGCGCTTAATCCCATCAACGCCTAATGAGGCTCGGCGCCTTGCCACCGAGGATAGATAATTTCAAATACTTGCTATTGGACTTCATTGAAATTACCAAATTGCCATTCAATGCTTGAAATTCCCATAATTGCCCTTCCAGCTTCCAAATCTGCCAAACAAGATATAAACACAATAAAAATGCTACTAAATAACTTAAGAATGCAATAATTTAAGTCTAAATATATCCGAATTATGGGTATACTACCCATTCATCAAGCCTATTGTACCCCTACGTCATGCATAACGTATTAATCATACCTAGCTAATATTTACGCTTATTAGATTGGATCATTTATCCAAACAACATCGCTCACCTCATCTTTATCATAGGATTCCGCATCAAACAATTTGGTTCGGAAATTTCTTTCAATGAACACTTAGAGTTTTCATAAACATTAGTCTAAATTTAATCAAATAGCATAGACTCATATCAATAATTCAATTCAATCGAATTATTTAGATGTAGCCAAACCTCGCTGGCAAATTAAACTTTTGAAAACATTTTTCGAGAATGACGTCATGATGCCGCATCGTATTTACAAATTCGATTGAGGATTAAAATCATTTGGTGATTTTATCATACTACATCATACCATAGTGGGTTGACGATCCCGAGATCACATCCAACACTAAGTAATATCGCATTGATGACTCCATCATTTTTTATCATCTCTGCACCAAAGTTGTATGGTACATAAGTGATAAATAAAACAACTTTGATACTTCAAATCTTTCGCGTCTAAGCCAAAATAAGTAGCATAGATCAGACTTTAAACCGCTTTCAAAAATGATTACTTAGTCTATATTTTTGTTTTCAAAAGGCATATAGTGCGATTTAGCTTGATGTCAAAATTCAAGTCAAAGCATAGCTAGAAGATTTGGAATACCTATGCTTCCATCATCAACTTCACTTTTCTATCGATCCATTACTTAATAGATCTATCTATTCTTATAATCCTCAATACTTCTTTCACACATAACTATACCCGGTTCATCAAACTTACCACACTTATGAGTTCAGGAACTTACCACAATCATATGAGTTTAAGAACTTTCCTAGAGATGCACCTTTGGCGTCCATTCACGAGAGGGTCCATAAACATTTCATATAATCATGAGTCATTTAAGCGTATCATAAGTATGAGTTTTAAGAACTCGTACTTAATCTTATATTCTCTATCTATGACCTATCTACCTGTTATACACATGAGAAAGGAATCACCCTCTGAACATGCATATAGCAAATAACGCGACATAAACATTTCAATGATTATCAATGCCAGAAACTAAGTGGTTTTTACACCAAGTACAATTCAGCTCCCATACGAAGAATCATACAACTCAGCTGCCGACATGAGTCCTCAATTGAATCCCCACCTAACACTAACCCCTTCTCCATACGAATTTAATTCGTATTTATAATTCTCTGCTGGATCTGTACCAATTTATAGTACAATTTATACACAGCAATCTTGCTGTAAACTTTTCATCATTCTCTGGATCTTTCTTCATACCATAACCTTATCAGATCACGGAGTGATCTCATCGTATATATTATTTATTCATTGCTATTCTGTGATCGTTTTGTTTTACGATCTCCCATCCTTACACTTGTAATCTCTTAGACTCTATATATCCACTTCCTATACTTGGTACACATCGAGTCTCTAACAGTTCTCAATATGGTACGCTGAGTGGTTTCCCACAAACAACCAACAAACTAGGTTCCGAGTTGCTAGTTCGTATATACCTCCACTCTATGAAGGAATCGTTTAGCCCAGATACCATACATCAACTAGTATCGAGTACAATGGTACCATACTTAAACCTAACTTTTGACCCTCATGAGATTCTTCAACTAACTCTATGTGAGTTAGTACTTATCCTAATCACTGCGGTTATTGGTCTCAGGTATTGCTACCTAAGCTTCATAACCAACAGCTTTGATACCAACTGTGGCAACCCCGAATCCGGGTCCCGAATCGCCGCGGATCCGGTTCGCTATTTCTACAACTATTTGCGGAAGATATAAACATAAATTGTTTATACATTACATTACACACTATTCTCCAAGGTCGAGTAACCTTTACTTAAACACAAATCATAAGCTATCTAACACATAACAATACTATTCTTCAACCATACTTTTACAAATTAGCTGTACATTCTATCCCAAGCTGAACTTGGCATTTTCCTTTTCTCAGAATCGTCAGTATTCGCTTTTATCGCAATGTTTTATCATGATATAGCAAGGGTGAGCATGAAAGTTGCCCAGCAAGTTTAAAAACAATGCAAAGATATATCATGATGGAAAGAGTTTGAATAATAAGCTGACTATCCTTCACAATGTATTTGTGAATTAGCATGAACAAAGTTTTGACTAAACAAATATTTAACAGGAATAACAATATATCTGGACCAACTGGTAATGAAGGTGATCAGCCTTTCATACCCTAATTTATACATACAAGATGTACAGAGTACAATTCATAAGCATATCTCATTCTAAAACCACTCTTTAAAGAGTTTAAGTAAAAAGAACTTGAAAAACTTGCTCGAACTGATTGATTCATCAGTAACGCAATATAATCGCTTCTCCCAAGACCTAATATTAATAATATAGATCTCCAATATTAGAATAATATCATCATTGTTATAAAATAACTTAAACATATTTCCACATACTCCTATCGGTATATAAAGACATATAAAACCTATAATAGATCTTTTGGTTAGTCATAACATATAGTTAAGTATTAGACATTAGTTTTAAGTCTTAATATTATTATTATACTTTGATATTCTTTTAATCACATCATAACTTATACTTATAAGTTATTCATTTTATATGTTATCCTAGTATATTAGATAACATCTTAGTAAACCGAAATACCATTTCAAGAAGACGGATTTTATTTCAAAGATCCCTAAATCACTATTCTTTTCACTTAAAAATACCAAATCAACTTATTATTTTTTTATCCTTTGGTCAAACATATATACATGTATTTCATACATAAAAATATTTTTCCGTAATTTTTCAATTTCTTTTACTATTTTTCAAAAATCATAATTAGTGCGTGACTTAAGAAAATTAGCTACCTCGTGCTTAACTCCAGAGATGCCCATCTTTTGACATAACCTTATATATGTTAACGTGATGCTCCATTTTAAATTTCGCGGCAATCGGAGTTGTAGAACTCCGGTTATAGCGATTTCCGTCGGAAAATCACAAAAATTGAAATGGTCATAACTTGGTCGTTTTAAGCCGGAATTAGCTCATTTTTGGACACGAGCTACATATTACCATATATTTTCATTTCCCAAAAGCCTGTAATTTTTCTCATTAACTAAATGTCCAAAACAGCCCTCGGAAAATTTTGGCCAGAAACTTTTTGCACTTTGGCAGTTTTGGAGTCCTTCACCAAAACTTAAATAAAACGAAATCTGTAACTCCGATTAATGATCCGTCAATTTTTTTGGATTCGTATCTTTCCGAACTATAGTTTTCATATATCACAATCCATATTTGATATGTTTAGCTCCCGGAATTTAGCCCGAAGTGACTGTTCCAAAACTGTCCTTTTCACAGTTTTCTTAACTTTGTGTAGTTTGGGAGAAATCCCATAACTCCCTCCTCCGATGTCGGATTTAGTCCGTTTCGGAGTCTATGGAAAGCTTATTGAGTGTACTATAACATATCACAAGTCCAGAATTTTTAGAGCACTCTAACAAATCCGAAATTTTCTGTTTTAGGGCAGCAGTCCACTAACTCATTTAAAAAAAAAAAACTGTTTTGGTTATTCTTCTTTGTTCAAGCCTATCAACCCTAAAATGGCAAGATCTAACCATAAAAAATGGCAAGATCTAACCATAAAATATCATATATCATGTAGATCTTCCTCATATGGATCAAAATCATAAGTTCAACACTTGATCTAAAACACCATATCAAAACACTTTTAAACTAACAAGAGTTTTGAATTTAGGAAATTTTCATACCTTTTTCTTAAGCCTTCTTCTTCTTCTTTCTTCTTCTTCCTTCTTCCATGGATGAACTTTTCTCTCTTTAATTCTTGAAAATAATTGATGCAAATGGTTTGGTTGATATGAGGGCTAATATTGCTTGGATTATTGCCCCAACAAAGTTGCCAATTATTGAACATAGGATTCTTTAGCAATTATTCACCAAAATGGGACAAAAGGGTAAAATGGACATTTCCATATCAATAATTGATTTTTTTTTTTTTATTTAGCATACCAAATGTCCAATATGTCCCTCCTTAATTGGGCTTAAATTTGGGCCACCATTTCCATCTTTTGGGCTATCAATAAATAATATATTGGACTTAAAATTTAATTTTTTGGGCCATGTAAATTAACATAGTCAAATTCTTTTCTATCTTACCCAACCCTAAATATTTAATTAGGATATCCAATCTAAATATTTAATTAGAGTATCATTCCAAATAATTAGAATTTAAATCATCACTCTACTACAATAAATTCTATAACCCAATTAAGCATATTTTAATTAAGTTATAAAATTAAAATCTTGAGATAATAAAAATATATCTCTTAACTTAATATAATTTTAATATTATTACTATTCTCCCACAAGTAGGCTTAGTTTGGGCCATTAATTAATCCCATTGAGCTAGCCATTTTACTTGTGTTACCTACTAACAAAAACTAACTTGGGCTTCCACCCAAAATTTAATTGGGTCATTATAATACTTGTCCCATACATAATATATTGGGCTAGATTAAATAATTAATTGCCCTTAATCACTTTATCTACAAGTCCCATGCTTAATTAATTAATTGGGCTTATTTAGATGATATAACATCATTAGTCCATTAAATCTACTTCTCTTGGACTCTATTCAAATTAATTGGGCTATAACCTTATTATAGTCCATTATTTTTAATTCTATTCCATTCTACCCTTATCTTTAAATTAGGGTTTACATCTCTCACTCTAGAAAATAAATTCTTTACTCATGCCCTTTTAATTTCATAAACCAAATTATACTTGGTTATAAAATTAATTATTGGAGATATATAAAATAAATCTCTTAATGTCAAGATATATACATTTATATACTAATATTCTCCCATATTATAACCTCTCAAAGTTATTTAATCACCACACCTAATATATATATTATGTTACATAACTTAATTTTACTTCACCCTTATATACAAAATAAATGTATTCACATTATATAATGTATATTTATTTACTCATATCCATAATTCATATAATCATAACATATTTCACTTCTCACACTAATTTTGACTTTTCTCCATAAAAGTTAATCGTTGACTTTGACCAAAAGTCAATCTTTACACATTTTGTGCTTCATCGTCCATTCTCGACTAAACTCGACGTTTTGGACGCTTAATCGAAGCGATCCATGCTTCAAAATTCTATCTCTAACTCAAATTTTGAGTTTTAAATTACTCCATTCTCATTACTAATCGTATTAACTAACGAATTTTATACTTCTTCAAATTCTTATTTGTCAATCAAGGCCAACACTCAAGTTGTATGTTCAAAGATATTTGGAACTAACATAGTTTCTTAGCATGATAGAAACAATATAGTATTGAATATTTAATATGAGTTTGTTGCACACACAAGGCAAGTATTAAGTATTTAAGATGTTGTTTTTATTACATATGATGTTTATAAGGAATTGAACATTATCGCTTGTTGTTTACACACTCGTAGTTTTCTCTTCACTTATATGGAAATCTTATTTGGTCGACTTAACTTAAATCATTTTAGTTCTGGATGTGCACACACTTGACCATTATGATCTAAGAGGCAAAATACAAAGAGTTACATAGTTGATGTAATTAACAAGAGTTGTCTACCTATTTATTTATATATAGTTTGTTGTGCACACACAAGGCTATATACATTTGAAATGGGATCCTTATTCTCACTGGCATATCTTTAATTAGATATTGCCGAAATATATATATTGAGGGTAATATAGTTTGAAGAAAATAGTGGGAGATAACAATTTAAAACAAGACCTAAATTATTTTGGTAATTAATAAAAGAATGTATGCTAAAATGTTGTTAATTACAAATTCATTTACAGAATTTTACAATGTCTAAATTACTATCACTGCAAAACATATTAGATGTTAATTAAACTTTTGAATTGTCTTGATTGGTTAAGGAATTTGAGAATAGTTCTCACGGCTGAAAAACTATCTTATGTCCTTAATACGCCTATCCCTGTAATGGTTGCAGACAATGCCTTTGAGGAAGAGATTGCTACTTTTAAAAGTGGCAAGATGATGCACAGTTGGCTCAATGCATCATGCTCGCATCCATGAGTAACGAGCTTCAGGGTCAACATGAAACTATGGATGCTCCTACTATATTCCTACACATCAAGTAGTTGATGGTGAGGAAAGTAGGACTGATAGATATCAGATATCTAAGGAGCTCTTCCGATCTAGAATGACCAATGACACTATAGTACAGACAAAAGTCTTTAACATAATCAATTTGATTGATCAATTAGGACAACGAGTTTTGTTATGGATGGAGAGTTGAGCCAAGATTTGATTTTGCACTCACTCCCAAACTCCTTTCACAATTGTTGTGAATTTTTCATATGAACAACCTAGATATCAGTCTCGCTGATTTGCTTAACATGTTAAAAAATGTTGAGAGTCAACCAAGAATGACCAAGTCTTACCGGTAGGAGCCAAAGGATTTTTTAAAAAGAAGAACGATTCTAAGAAGGTAAATAGAAAGGCATAAACAAAGGATAATAAGAACAAAACTGATACGGATAACAAAGGAGTTTGCTTTCACTTTAATAAGCTTGGACACTAGAAAGAAACTGGGAGAAGCATCTTGCAGAGGCTAACCAAAGAAGCTTAGTGAAGTTTCGGTTATAATACAATTTTGTTCATAATTTAAAATAAATTTTTCTTTAAGTCAAGGTTCTACTTGGGTATTGGATACCGACTTTGGTTATCATAAATATAGATTTATGAAGGACCAAGGTAAGTAGAAAACTAAACAAAGATAAGTAATCCTATGTGTGGAAAATGAAGCAAAGGTTGCTACATTAGCTATAGAAACTTATAGTTTAGCATTATTACTCACGCAAATCTATTAAGTCAATAAGTTGTTATTGTATTCCAGTTCTTGTTAGAAACATTATTTCCGTTTTATTGTTGGACAATGAAATCTTTGGTATTATATTTAAGAACAATTGTTGTTCTATTTATAATAATAATGTTTTGTATAGAACTGAAATATTACTTAATGGATTTTGTATACTTGACTTACGTAAAAATAATTTTACAAATTGAACAAACTAGTAAAAGAAAAGGAGATGATCATTCAAAGAGTTGAATGTGTGTATTTGCTGAAATACAAGTGTGAATTATTTGAAAGGTTGAAAGAATTCAGAAGTGAAACAAATTGGCAAAGTATTAAGATTCTTTGATTAGATCAAGGAATAAATACTTGTGCAATGAGTTTCTAAATCATCTCAAATGATTTTCACATAATGGACGACTCCTGATACGCAATAATTGATTGATGTATCTGAACGGAAAAATCGTACCTTGTTGGACCTGGTACGGTCCATAATGATTTTAATGACATTCCAGTATCCCTCTGGGGTCATGCCCTAGAAATGGCTGCATATCTACGAAAAGGTAACCTCAAAATCCAGCCCCAAGACTCCATAAAAGTTATGGACAGGGAGGATTCCTAATCTTAAGTATGTTAAGATAAGGGGTTGTCCAGCTTATGTGAAAAGGTTTCAAAGGATAAGCTTGGGTCAAGATTTGACAAGTACAGATTTGTGGGACATCCTAAAGTAAGTTTAGGGTATATGTTCTATAATCTTACTTAGCAAAAGGTGTTTGTTGCGAAACACGCTACCTTCTAAGATAAAGGTGTTTATCATTGAAGGGGCTAGTGGGAGGATAATAGATCTTGAAGAGTTCAAGAACCACAAAACACTATAAGTCAAATAAGAGGAACTTGTAGATAGACCTATTTTACCAACAATCTAATCGTTAATCTAGAATAGTACAAGAAGATACCTAGGAGGTATGGATTCATCATGGATGATGATGATGAGGTACACATCATGGAAGATGATGATCCGATTACATACGATGAGGTAAGAGTTATAGACACTCTCGGAGAAATGGATTGAAGCAAGTTTCTCAAAAATGGAACATTCGTTTTGATGAAATAATCAAAAGAGTTTGATTTTTTCAAAAATGAGAATGAACCTAGTGTGTACAAAAGGGTTAGTGGGAGCGTCGTGACATTCCTAGTATTACATGTTGATATATTACGGATAAGGAATGACATACTAATGCTATAATCAGTAAAGATAAAGTTGTCTAAACATTCCTCCATGAATGATTTGGGATGAGTATCATAATTGGGGATAAAAATCTATATAGATAGATTTAAAATGATGCTCAGCATAACCCAAGGAACGTATAATCATTTGATGCTAAAGTCGTTTAGCATGGCAAACTCCAAGAGTTGTCTCATGTTGATGAGACATGGAGTGTATCTCTCTTAATAGTCCCCATAGACTCCTGAAAAGAGAGATCGCATGAGTGATAATCATGTATGCAATGAAATATACGAGACCTGATGATGATCGATCATATTCTGGAGAAGATCACTGTTAGACTGTGAAAAACATCTTAAAGTACTTAATCGGCACTAAGGATGTGATTCAAAATTTATGGTGGGTCTAAATTAAAACTAGAGGGCTTAACAGACTCAAGTTTGTCAGACAGAACAAGACGACAGAAAATCCACTTTAAGGTAAAGCTTTATCTTGAGCAAAGGTGCAAAGTTGAATTGAAAGGTTCCAAACAAAGAAAGAGTCTTTGGTTTAGTGATAAAGGCAAAGTATATAGCTGTAAATGAAGCTGCAAGTTGATTGATTGGATGAAAAGTTCATTACAGAACTAGGAATAGTTCCTAAGTCTCATCTTGGATCTAAACATGTGTTGTGGCACTTTTATTTGATTATAGGAATCGTTGAAAGATGGGAAAACACTATAGAGATAGTGAACTCTCAAGAACAACATTACATATCCATTAACTAAAGCTTATCCAACAGCAGGATGATCGTCACTGAGAGAAGAAGGGTATGAGATACCATGGCGATTGGCTTTAGTGCAAGTGGGAGATTGAAAGTAGTATGCACACAAGCCAATCATGTTTGATGATAAAGCATATACTTTGTAACAATCTTATTCATTTATTAATAAAAAGTATTAATTTATTAAAGGCGTTTAATTATCTACATGATGCTGTTTTATAATATGTGATAAACCCATAGTTTTAAGCAATGCTTTTAGAATAATGATGATCATTCTAATGAGATCTAAATTCTTAGAAAGCTTAAAACTAAAATAGTTCCCAATCATTGGATTACTAAATTGGGGATTAGTGAAGTTGGATAGATTGGTACATACGTTGCTTGCTCATTGGATGAGGATGATTGTTCTCATGATCATTTGTGTGGAGACACTAAAGCAAGTATGTAGGTGCTTATTAGAGAATAAGTTCACTGAACGTGGCTCGCTAAGGAATATCTAATGGAGTTTTACTTGCCTGTCAATAGGAATTCCTGTAGTGATAGTAGTACAAGTGATCCTTGGACATGAGATCATCATAGTATCTTGTGTATAATGAGTTATACTTTGACTTATTCTTTAAGACCCTTAAGGTATATCAAAGGGTATGCTTGGGTATAATAAGTTGTACATGAAGATAATGTATGATCAATAAAGAATCTACCACTTCTAGTAAAAAAAGAGAAATGTCCTATGTGATTCGATAAATGACAACCCATTAGTCCTTGGTTAAGATGTAATGAAATTAGAAAGGAGTTTCTAATTTGCATTATTTGGAGTTGTGCATTTAAGAGTCGAAATACATATAATTAAATAAAATAAGACTTGACAGTAATTCCATGTCTTATATTTAATTGGGACATTGTATGGTGGAAGGATTGAATTGTACGGTAACTATTTACTCAAAGGTTCTTTTATGATTAATGTTGAAATCTATATTATCTGAAAAGTCGTTGATCATTTAGGAGGCTTATCCCTATTGTAGAATAAATATTATTTATTTAAATAAATTAATATTTTAATTTATTTATTTAAATAAGATTAGAATTGTTCTAATTGATTTATTCACAACCGATTTAATATGGAGAACCTAAAGGGTCACACCATAAAAGAAAGAATAATTATTTAAGAAGTAAATGGCATAATTGTAATAATAAGTTAAGTATATTTAATTTAATCTATGGTGATAGAATAAATTAAATAGCTTGATATTTATTATTTAATATTTTAGAAATATTAAATATAAATTAATAAGAGGAGTCTTATTATTATTATTACTATTATTATTATTTAATTCCTAAAAGAGTTTGGGAATTAATTAATAAAAGTACTCTCATATATTATTAGATTAGGAGGCTAATTAATTAAAAGAGTTTAATTAATTATTCCTAATAAGATTAGGAGCCTAATTAATTAAAAGAGTTTAATTAATTAAAATAAAGTCAAATTCCTTAATTGTTAAGGAGGGTTGCCTACATCTATAAATAAGAGGAGTCTTATTATGGATGAGGTGGTTGTTGACGTATTCATAGAATACGTAATTCCAATAGTTGGGAAAGTACACATTTTTCTATGAGAGATAGAAAAATTAGGGTTTTGCCAAATACCCATCTTCTTGAATCCTTCTTCTTCCTTGGTGGATCACCTCTAGAGGCCAAACACTTGGGTGACTAATATTGATCAAAGGAAGGAACCAAACCTGGTGGATTCATGTTGAACGCGAAAAGAATTGGAGGTGAACTTGTACCTGAGGAAGCTCAAATCTTCAAGGGTATGATTCTTATTCTTTCTTTTTCGTTTAATTAATAATTGTGCATAAAGGGTGATCCAGGTATATGGTTTGTAAAATTTTAAAACTCTAATTTTCCATGCTTCCGCTTATTTTATGCAATTTGATTGCGCTCATGAATATTACAAACCTAACACAATGTTTATGAGATATATGTTGAGCATGTTACTATGTGCTATGTGATGCATGAAAATTGTTAGATTTTGCTGGGCTGTCGAGCTCAACCTTGCAAATAACCATTTTTCCAGGTTAAGGATTGAAGGTAACACTATGTGCTACTTGAATGTTGTGGATCATAAATAATACACGAAGATTAATATTTTAGCTAAAGTTGTTAATTCTTTATACCATGATTAAGACTCATGAGATGTACTAAATGTTTTATGATGTATAGTTTTATGTTGAGTTGTAAAGTTAATGTTAGAGTTATATGATATGTAAAGGTTTTCGGATTGAAATGTAAAATTTTATAATAACAGTGATAAAGTGAATCATAAAATAAGATTGATTCAAAGACATGTAGATGATAAAGGTTTTGATTCAGGGAATTAAAGTAAGAAGACATAAAAGTTTAAATTATTCCGCATTTTATACAGTTTAACATCGAATAATGATGCAAAATCAGAAGGTAGACGTGTTAATAATGACCGAAGTTGAGAATTAAATTGTCTGAATTTTGGGGTCGTTACAAAGACCCGTAACGAAATCCATGGTAATGTGTTCCCACTTCCATTTCGGAATCTCAAGTGGTTAGAATGGACCCTTAGGCACTTGATGCTCCACCTTTACCCATTGACAAGTTAAACACCTCGAGATAAACTTCGCGATCTCTCTCTTCATATTGTTCAACCAAAATGTATGTCGAAGATCACGATACATTTTGGTACTTCCAGGATGGATTACAAACGGTGTATTGTGTGCCTCCATCATGATCTTGTACTTCAAATCAGAGTCGTTAGGAACACAAAGTCTAGAGTTGAATCGAAGTATTCATTCTTCATCGATTCTTGCTTCTAGGATAACACCTTCTTGTACTTTCTTCTTCATACACATCAGCTCCGGGTCTGTGGCTTGAGCAACTTTAACTTTATCGATTAAAGTTGGTTCTATGCGTATACTTGACATCATCACATGGGTCCCCGGAGTCTGGAATTCTATCTTCATCTTTTGTAAATCACACAAAATGGGCCTTTGTGTTGACAACATCGCACTCGTTCTCGTATATGATCTTCTACTCAACGCGTCAGCTACCACGTTCGCTTTTCCAGGATGGTATTGAATAGTGTGGTCGTAATCTTTCAACAGCTCGAGCCAACATCGTTGCCGCATGTTGAGTTCCTTTTGGGTGAAAAAATATTTGAGGCTTTTATGGTCAGAATATATCTCCACTTTCTCCCCATATAGATAGTGCCTCCAGATCTTTAGCGCAAAAATGACTGCTGCCAACTCTAGATCATGAGTAGGATAATTCCTCTCATATTCTTTAAGTTGTCGCGAGGCATAGGCTATGACTTTTCCATGTTGTATGAGAACATATCCTAACCCTTTGCCTAAAGCATCGCTGTAGATAAAAAATCCATCCGAACCAGACGGTATTGTCAAAACAGGTGCCAAAATGAGTCTCCTCTTAAGTTCTTGGAAACTCTTCTCACATTCCTCGCTCCATACGAATTTTGTATCCTTTCGAGTTAGCTGAGTTAACGGAGTAGCGATTCGAGAAAATCCTTCCACGAATCTCCGATAATAACCAGCTAAGCCCAGAAAGCTACGTACTTCGGTCACCGACTTCGGTTGTTCCCAACTTTGTATTGCTTCAATCTTCCCCGGGTCAACAGATACTCCATGTTCCGACACCACGTGCCCAAGGAAGGCTACTTCCTCAAGCCAGAACTCGCATTTCTTCAACTTGGAATATAGTTTGTTTTCACAAAGCCTTTGGAGTACCAACTTCAAATGGTGCTCATGATCTTTACAACTTTTGGAATATATGAGGATGTCATCAATAAAGACAACAACGAACTGATCCAAATATTCCTTGAATACTCGGTTCATCATATCCATGAAAGCCACAGGAGCATTAGTCAATCCAAAAGACATGACTAAGAATTCGTAATGCCCGTAACGAGTTCTAAAGGAAGTCTTCGGAATATCCTCAGTTCTAATCTTCAATTGATGATATCCAAAGAGAAGATAGATCTTTGAAAAGAATTGTGCTCCTTGCAACTGGTTAAACAGATCATCAATGCGAGGTAGCGAATATCTATTCTTGATGGTGACATGGTTCAATTCCCGATAGTCAATATAAATTTGCATACTCCCGTCTTTCTTCTTTACAAATAAAACAGGAGCACCCCAAGGAGATGTACTAGGACGAATGAAACCGATGTCCAATAACTCCTATAGTTGGACCTTTAACTCCTGAAGTTCAATAGGAGCCATTCGATATGAGGTTTTAGAAATGGGCTTTGTACTAGGTTTAAGGTCAGTAAAGAATTCAACTTCACGTTTTGGGGGTAGACCGGGAAGTTCTTCAGGAAATACATCAGGAAATTCACTAATAACATAAATATTATTCAAATCTGACGTGTCTTTATTCAAATCTATAGTATGGGCTAAGAAAGCTTGACATTCATTTTTTAATAAACAAATGGCTTTATGGCTTGATATGACAGTGATTGATTTTAGTGGTTTAGTTGCTTGAATTCGCATAACAGGTTGGTTAGGAATATAAAAACTAACAACCTTACGAAAACAATCAATTTTGGCATGATGAGTAGTTAACCAATCAATCCCTAAAATCACGTCAAATGCAAGTATCTTTAAAGAGATAAGATCAACAGGTAATGTGATGGTTCCAACTTGGATCAAACAAGATTTATAAACAGTGGATGTAATGAAAGTTTCTCCTAATGGAGTCTCCACAGATAAGTTAAAGTCTAATTTCTCCGGAGTCAAGTTTAAATGTTGACCACAAGCAGGATAGATAAATGAACGGGTAGAACCGGTATCTAGTAAGGTATAAACTTCGCAAGAATTTATGATTAGCTTACCCGTGATCACCTCGTTTGGGTTCCTCGCATTTTGGCCGGTCACGACAAACGCTCTTCCAGGAACCGTTGACTTTGACTTTTTTGGGACAGCCTTTTGAGTCACCATCCTCGCTGGACTTGGTTTCGCTAAAGTACAATCTCTAGTAATATGTCCTTCATTTCCATAATTATAACATACCTTGAATTGTTGTGGACAATTTGGGCTGATGTGTCCCTCTTTTCCACATTTATAGCATACGACCGGTGGTCGTTCTCCTCCTTAGAAACAAAGCTTGGTTGATCTTTGGTGCCGACGCCTTCACATTGTCATTGTTGAATCTCCTCTTTCGAAATTTCCACTTGACTCGCTCTCCTATTATCATGGCTACGATTACCACCGAGTGGTTACCGCTTTTGTCTCGAATTTTTCCCTCTCTCGGTTGGTTATCTTTGCTCCGATCGCCAGCCACGGTATGACCCTGGTTGTGGTTCCTCGGTTAAACGAACTCATTATCTCGCTCTAATAATTGAGCATTGTTGCCAACATCTGAATATAGAGAAAATTTGTGAGAAATGAGACATTAACATATGTCGGGTTTCAAACCTCTTAGAAACATCCGCGTCATACGTTCCTTATTCTCCACCAAATGAGGTGCATACCTGGATAACTCCGCGAACTTTGCCTCGTACTGGGACACCGTCATGTTATTCTGTTCCAAACTAATAAACTCCACCTCCTTCATATGACGAATACTTTCAGGAAAGTACTTCTCATTGAACAGTTTCTGAAATGTCTCCCAAGACATGTTGAGTGCGGCTGGATGGGTACGTTTCACAGATTCCCACTAGTAATCTGCCTCGTTATGGAACATAAAGGTGGCGAATGGAACCTTCTGTTCCTTCGCGCATCCCAAGACATCGAATATCTTGGTAATTTGCTTGACCCACGTTTCTGCCTTAATCGGATCCGTGCATTGTGATGAGTGAGTTTTATACCCATAATTGAGTGCGTTTGAGCTTAATCTTTTGGATGTTTTTAAGTGTTTGTGTCTATTCATGCATGTTTTACATTGTTTTGTAGGAATTGGGACAAAAGTTACATGGATCGACATTTGGGGTGGCTAGATTCGCGTTTTCGGCTTGCCATTTACACAGAAGTCACTTCAAAGCCAATTTGACTATATCTCCGGAGATTAGTTCAAACAATTCAAAGAATGAAAGTTGTAGATCTACTTTTCCTCTTTCCGGATCATCTTGAATCATCAAAATTGGAGTTTGGACGAAGAAGTTATGATCATTTTCCCAAAGGACATCGGAGCAAAAATGTCGAACTTGTAATAAATAATGGGCACTATTTCTAGAGTTAAATACATGTCAATGGGCGCTTATAAGGAAGACTCTCTCTCGTCGTGAGAATAAAGGTATTTGGGAAGAGGTTAAAGTGCGACTGGACGCTGCGTTTTGGAAGTAATTTTGACACCTTTTTGACACTAAATTGGATTGGGTTTGTTCCAAAACTAAAAATTGGACTTGGAACCTATAAATACATGATGTAAGGTATAAAATAAGAGGAGATTACATAGATTAGACTAGATTAAACACTCCTTTAGATTAGAACATAACCCTAGTTCTTATTAGTTTTGGGGATTGAAGCAACTTGGAGACCATTGAAGATTCAAAGCAGGAGCGAAAGAGGAGTCTCAAGGCTACTGACAATAGATTATATTCTCTTCTCTTCTCTTACTTTTATCTTTTAATGTCTATTCAATTGTGGATTCTTGGTTTTAATTCATTAATTATGAACTAACTCTTTTATTAAGATTCCAATTAAACTTTTTATGATTATGAATTGATTATTTGATTTATTCTAATTATTTATGTTGAAGTGAATTGTTCATCTTGCTTTGAGCTTATTGATTAATTATCGATCGATCAAGAATTACCTTGTTACTCTAGAAGGAATTGAGAAAGGAATTCTAGGGTTAGAATCGGGCATGGTGACATGTGACTTAGTTATTTGCATGTTGAATAAGTAGGTTTGTGAATAGAATGAGAATATCTATTTGCCGCATGTAATATATAAGGAATTGGGTCAGAACGAGTTTAATTCAATTGTTTTGCATAGAGATATAGCAAAATTAATCAAGTTAAATAGAAGGCAATTGATCGCTCGAGAGAGGGCTTTTGGCACTTGAGAATTCCTGTTAACAATTCAGTAGACATAATAATTGGGATAATTGGATAATTGGTTTATAGTTCATAATTGGGGATATTGGAGTCTTAGCCTTTATTTATTTGAATTTATTTATAAAGTAACCTAGTTTTAATTGATTAATTTAGTTTTATTAATTAGAAAAATCACGATTTGAGATTGTTTAAATAAAATTAGTTTGGTTAAGAATTAGTACTTGGTGATTTTTATTAAATAATTCCTCGTGGGAACGATACTCTACTTTCACTTTATTACTTGTTGACCGTGTATACTTGCACGTATTCATTGATTGCGAAATCAACCAACACATTGCTATCATTTCCACCTGTATTTTGTACACGAGTCTCCCTCGTCTGATTTTGCATGAACTGTAAAAAGCTTCTAAACATCCCATCGTTCATCGTCTGATCAGTGGTGTTGTTTATAGGAGGAACATTGTCGTCCTGTTGCACGTTCTCCTGATTCGTGAGTAAAGGTGTCTCCACGGTCTCATTTACTCCACTGTTAACATTCTCAGTTGCCATTCTCAAATACTTCCATAAAACAAGGGTTAATTAAAGAAGTTAACATATCACATAATATCCCTATATTCTAACCAACTAACAAATAAGCTTAGGTAGGACACACTAGCGAAGGATTTACTCGTCTCTCCCCTCCTAGTTCTATTCCCCGATCTCCGCCAGAGATCATATCCCTAAGCTATGATACCAACTGTGACGCCCCCAAAATAGGTATACATCACCCATTCTGAGTTGTCAAATACATGGTACAGAAACAACTACAACTTTATTAATATAATTGTCATGCAAAATACGACAACACATAAACTGTGAGTTTAAATACAAATATTATCTTCTATACAATATCCACACTCAAATAAGTCCTCATTATAATTATTGATACATTATTTTATAAAAATAGTGAGGACTACTAAAACAACTTTCTAGAACCATCATTCCATACCCCGACTAGTACTCGCTACATTCTCGCCTCCTGAGAAGAAAAATGGAACAAAAAGGAAAAGGGTGAGCTCAACTAGCCCAGTAAAGAACATTATGACTAAGATAATATAGAACAAATTATCGTTAGTCCTCAATAGGAAAAAATCTGATAGAATATAATAGACAACAAGTTTTAAATCAATATTCGCAGCGAAAATAACAATTTATTAGAAGAGTTAAGTAGAGAATGAAATCTATTATCTTCTATGAATGTAAAAGTCCATCATCAATATTTTATCCCTGTAACATCAATCAATATTCATTTTGAATCAAATATTCATCTTTGCACTCTGTGCCAAAGATATTCATCATTGGTCATGTTCATCTCAACACTGCTCATCTTTGCACTACGGCCAAAGATGTTCATCAGAAAATCATTCATCTTTGCACTACAGGCCAAAGATATTCAGTTATATCATCATTTAGGACTGAGGATGATGAAAAATATTTTTTTAAAAACGAATCCAGTGAGACAAAAGAACAAATATTAAGGATTCGTACTTTAGTTTATCCAAATTCAAAAATACTCCATAATAAACCATTGTGGAGCAAAATTCAAGAATGAAGTTCAAAACATGGATACAATCAAAGCTAGTAATCATAATAAACAACTTGGACAAAGAAAAGAAAATTTTAATTTTTCTGTGAATAGTGTCGTATACGTGAATAGTGCCGTATACGTGAATAGTAACCCCGACACAAAAAGACAAGAATTTCACAAGAAAATTTTTACCAATATTCCGGCATAATGATATTAAAAGAAATAATATCATTTGAAAAAAAATAACATTCCTTACCTCAAAAGGACAGTACTTCTGACTGGAATACTGGATATAGTGCTGAAAGAAACTTGCACCTTATAGCAACACTCAAAGTATCAAAATACTCACAAAATACGCTCGATAATATATATAGAGAGAAAACTTTAGTTTCTAGTGTGATTTTCAATTCTAACATAAGTACCCTATTTATAGGAAAATACTTAGAACACCAAAGTAGAAAAGTTAATAAAATATTAATACATTTTAAAAAATTTTATGCCCACCTTAAAAATCTAAATTGAGCATGTTTTCAATACTAGTGGGGCCCACCAACATAATAAAAATGTTTTTCTTAAAAAAAATAATTAAAACTTCAAAAATCAATTATTTCGGAACTTTAATAATTCATAATAAATAGCCCTTTTATCTGAAAAATTCAAATCTTATGTCCATTCCATAGGAAATTCAATTCTCTGCAACTTTGAAAGTTTAAGTTTTTCTAAATTCCAAGCAGAAATTGACCGAAATCCACATCGGACAATTTTACGGGCTATAATCTAATTTTAGTCACAAAATGGGGCCCACCGACATGTTTAACATGTTTTTAGCATTTAATATAACAAAAATACTCTTCCTCTTCATATATTCATATATCACACATTTATTGTAAAAATATCACCATTATTATATTATTTATAATATTATAATATATTTAAATGAATTATTTTATCAGAAAAGATAAAATATCAATTTTCAACAATTGTCATTTTTCTAAAAATTCCTCCATTTCTATCCACATAAATAAATATTTTTCTTATCATATAAATCAATAATTAATTATTCATAAATAATATTACAGAATCACAATAATGACAACCAAGTCGTTCTCAGGAAAGAGGGGGCTTTCCAATAAGGATTTCTCATTACTGACGCGCAATTAGGTGACCAAACCTTTCCTTAGACAAAATTTTCTTAGACATTGCCAATAATGCTATTTAATAATATTATTAAAATAATATGAATTATTGATCTGATAATGAGAAATACTGTTCAGTGATAATTATTGAAACAACAATAATATAAAATATCAACGTAGCAATTATTGAATCAATAAAATATTGAACAGTAATTACTGTAACAATTATTGAGTAGTGCCTTCTTACGTAAGAATCAATAATTGGTGCAATATTTGTGTAGCTTCTTGTGCAACAACGATATTATCGTGTTTTAACCACTTGTGTATTCCAATGTGTTAATTCAGAATAACTACGACGTTATTTATATAAAAAACTTATACTTGTCGCTTTTCTTCATTCAATCGCTTTCAGTTATGGGGCCCACACAAGGTCGCTAAGGTCGTTGCATTTAATATTCCCCGACAAAGAAGAATATTCCACCACCAAACGAATATTCCCGACAAAATGAATATTTTATAACCACTTGCTTATTTAAGATATTTGCACATTTTACTCATAACTAACCACATTAATCAAATCAACCCTTACTATTTCAAAATAATAAATAGAGGAAATTTAATTTCATTTGTAATAAGTTGGGGTCTTACATAGTGCATCCAAAAAGTGTGGATTAAGGACAAAACATCTCGATTAGTGAGAACACCTGATTTTTTGGATTTAACTTTAAAAGATCTCACTTAAAGAAAAATAGAGGTCGCACAAACCGTTTCTTTAAAGGATTGATGTTATCCTTCTCGCTCTGCCCAACCTTCATGCATAAGTATACCTCCATTAATTGGTAATAATTTTAAACTTAAACCGTATTTCATAAATACGTTACCAAAGTTCATTGATATAGAAGATCCATACTTATTCATTCAGGAATTTGAGGAAGTTTGTGCTTTAATGAAAATTCAACAATTATCTGATGACTCAATTAGGCTAAGATTTATCACATTTGCTTTAAAAGATAATGCTAAAAAGTGGTTATATAGCCCACCAAATAATTCCATATCAACATGGGAGGGATTTGTTGTTACATTTTTAAAAAAAATATTTTTCAAATCATAAAATTGCTAAAATTAGGATTGCAATTTATCAATTTTGTTAACTTGAAAAAGAGTCCTTTTGGAAATATTTTGATATATTTTAAAAAAAATTATCCTAGTGCCCACACCATGGAATTGAGAAATGGAGATTGTGTCAAATTGCTTACGAAGGTTTAGACTATTCCACTAAAATAGTGTTAGAGTCGATGTATCAAGGGAATTTTCTAAATAATGATGATGAAAAGGCTTGGGAGTTTTTAGAAGACATAGCAAAAAAAATCATGCAATGGGAAACTACCCGAGAGACTAATAATCCTAGTGTTCATACAATTGACAATTCAATTGCCACTGAAGCTAAGTTGGCTGGTGTACTTAAAAGACTTGAAACTTTAGAAACTAGGGGACCATCACAGGTGAACCAAGTTTCCACACCAACACCTTTGTGTCTAAGGTGTAATTCACCAAGTCACGTGATAGAGGAATGTCCTAGAGTCATGGGCCAATTTGAAGAATATGAACAAGTTAATGCAATGTTTAAAGACATGTGAATGACCCATTTACACCCACTTATAATCCAAGTTGGAGAAATCATCCTAATTTTGCATGGAACCAAGGACCCTACCCAAATAATTCTTCAATCAGGTCAATCAGTCTCTAAATTAATCTTTTTAATCTTACCAAAAACTGAATCCTGGTCCATACCAAAATGCAAATTCAGCAACTCAATATCCACCATGTTTTTCTAATGAAATTGAGAAGAGACTTAACACTTTAGAGAAGAGCATGAAAACTTTAATGAAATCTCATAATAATTTCATGCAAAACACTAACCAAGCATTATCTCGTCTAGAGATCCAAATGAGTTAATTGGTCGTTACAGTTAGTGAAAGAGAGAAGGGTAAGCTTCCTAGTCAACCCGAGACCAATTCAAAATTTCTAGTCCCTAATTAAAAACCTTATCATGCTAATTCACTTGAAAACAACCAAGTCAATCATGTAAATTCTATAATCTCTTTAAGGTCTAGAAATTATTTTAACAATCATGCTGACATTGATATTGAAGAAGAGAAAAATTTAAATGTTGAATCTAACAATCCATCTTCAAAGTCAGCTCAGCCTGAAAAGACCACAAACTCTGAGTCAGTAGGCCCATCCACTAAACATGTGTCAAAACATGATCAAACCACACCTTCTGAGTCAACTGAAAAAGTCTTTAAACTAAAAGCCCCGTTTCCTCAAACAAGCACACATAAAGATCCTGATTATCCTACTCAAGTAGTAAGCCCGACTAAACAAAATTCTAGAAGTGTTCAAATAAGTGAAAATTAACATTCCTCTTTTAGATACCATTCAACAAGTTCCCTCATATGATAAATGTCTAAAAGATTTGTGCACACATAAAAGAACTACTCATGTTCCTAAGAAAACTTTTTTAATAGCCCATATTAGTTCTATCTTATCATGCCAAGTCCATGTGAAATATAAAGATCCTGGTTATCCTACTATCTTATGCATCATAGGTGACACCCTAATTGAAAAAGTTTTGCTTGATTTATGAGCTAGTATGAACCTGTTACCATTTTTTGTATACCAAACCTTGGGTTTAAGGGAGTTGAAAAAGACAAGTGTCACACTCCAACTAGCTGACCGTTCTGTTAAAGTACCAAAGAGAATAGTTGAGGATGTACTCATTAAGGTTTGCAATTTTGTATTCCTTATTGACTTTGTTGTTCTTGAAACACAATCTGTTGTCAATCCCAAGGGTCAAATTCCTGTCATTTTAGGTATACCATTTTTAACAACCTCTAATGCGTTAATCAATTGTAAAAATGGACTAATGAAATTGACATTTGGAAACATGACAATTGACTTAAATGTGTTTAACGTGGGAGAGCAATCTAATGATTTTCCTGACTAGTCCGTTGAAGTGAACATGATTAAAAAAATGTCTGGAAATGAACTTACGAGAGAAGATTAAATTTTTAACTTTTGTTTAAATCATTTTGGTCAAAATTGGGATGAAACGGAATACTTGAATGAGGTCAATGAGATGTTGGACTCCACTGCCCTTACTATAGATTTGAACCTATAGTTGAATCAATTTTAACGCATTTTTGAGTATTTTCAAGGGAATCACATTGACCTTGAATTTAAACCCTTTTGTGATCATTCTATGTCTACCTTAGGTCCATCCGAAGCACTTTCCAGAATCACTAAATATACCTTAATAAATGAACCAAAGGTTGTAGACAATGAAAATCTTCCATGTTTAGATAATGAGATCATATATCCCATTTTAGATAATGCATGTGTCAATCCAGTGATGCCTAAAAATCTTGGTATAACAGTTATTCAAAATAAGGAAATTTTTTTAGTGCCCGTTGGTAACGAATATGGATGGCAAGTTTAGATAGATTTTATGAAGTTAGAATTTTTGAAAAGGAGTTATCATTTTCTTTTGTCATTTCCTAACTCAATTTTAAAAGAATAGGTCGAGTATACTCACAATTGTTCTTCTGTTGCAAGTTTTGACTATTTTTAATTACCCAGACCTCCTGACAATCCTACGAAATTAACTCTAAGTTGTCTGTTTGCATCACTTATTTACCATCATATTATTTTCATGTTGTATAAAATTTGTACATATGAACATTTATTTTCCTTCTCACCATATTTTCTTGTAGAACAAATGTCCCACCATACAAGGTACAATTCTTTCACATCTTTGTTATCTTTTCTTCATTTGCATACATTGAGGACAATGCATGATATAGGTATGGGGAGAGTTTTTGCATTTTTATTATTAGATATTTTTTTTCTCTTTCTTTTTAGGAAATTAATTCTTTTTCTAAAAAAAATGGAAAAAAGAAGGAAAAAAAAAGAAAGAAGAAAAAGAAAAATGAGTTTGCTTGATTTTCATGGTAAAAATCCCTACTAAGAGTTACATCATATACACATGCATGCATCACATGTAATTAATTTAATGAAGAATGATGTCTAAAATAAAGATTGAGTATTTTTGATAAGGTGAAAGTGTGATTTTGAATTTAATCTTGCTTATATATAATGCCCATGGATATTTAAAAGTTTTCTTTCAATTTCATAATTTGTTGAATCCAAAAATATTTTTTGAATTTTGTGGGTATATTCACTGCAAACCCTCACGAGATACAACTCGTCTACTTGGAATAACCTTGGGGTTTAAAGGCTTGTTGCACATGCTAAGTGCAATCGTGTTTCCTACAAAAATGGCGTAGCATAGTTTTTGTTTTTATTTCATTTTCTTTTTGTTTTACTCAAGGACGAGCAAAAGCTAGGTATGTGGGTATTTGATAGACACATAATTAATATATTTTAATATTCCTATATTTATTATTTTATATACTTATTTTATTTAACTAATACATTTTATTTTATTTTGTAGGAAATAACATTTATTTTTCTTGGGGAGCAAATAAAGGATTTATATCCAACTTTTATAGATGGAAAATGACTCTTGGAAGATTACCATATAGATATGGAAGTCAAAAAGGAAAGACGAGGGAAAAAGGGAACAAAACTGTCTAAGTTCAATGAACTTAAATTAGGGCACAAATTTATTTGTAATATAAATAGGTTTCTTGTTTTAGAGAGAAAGAGCACCACTTGTTATTTTCTTTTCCTTAGTTTTAGCTATTTAGAGCTTTTGTCTTTTCTCTTATTCCAATCATGTGTGGTACTACTGTTAGGGAGTATTTGTAACTAAGGCTGTAAAATGAGCAAACAGTTCGGGCTCGATTCCTACTCGCTCGACTAAAAGTTCGATTCGAGCTCGACTCGAAATATAAATGAGTCAAATATGAGTACATTTTAAAGTTCGAGAAATTACTCGAACCTTCTTCAATTGTAATTTTCTAATTATACTCGGATTATATTCGTTGGAAAAGTCCAAACTGCTCGGGCTCGATTCGGAATCGTGCTCGACTCGGTAGCTAAATGAGCCTGAATCAAACCTTATTTTATACTCGATAAATTTTGTGAATCAAATCTGAGCAACTCAATACTCGGATCGACTCAGTTTGTTTAGACCCTTACTTTCTTTTATTGATATAATATAAATTCTCTTTTTAATTATTGTTCTTATTTCATTCAAATAGTAGTATCAATATTATTTGTTTTTGTTTTTAATTCCATGACTAGCTAAATTTCTAATACCTAGGATGATGATAAAATTAGATATTTAACAATAATATTTTCTTTCCGTTTCAAAATTATTGTTTAATTATTTTTGCCTTCATATTTTCCTCCACATAAATTGCATATGATTCTTATATTGATTGCGAGGTTTTGATAAGTTATAGTTAATCTGTTAATTTTGTTAGTTTCCAAAGGCACAAAAGTTATCTAGAAGAGGGTGGGGGGTTGAATAGATATTATTAAATTCTTTTCGTTTCAAAATACTTGTTAGTTTTGATAAAGATTTAATCACATCAAAATTGAGATTTGTTTGTTTTCCTTTTAAGATATAACAAGTTATTAGGAATTAAGCAGTTATGGCAGTTATAGCAAGAATATAAGAGACACAGTGATTTTAAGTGGTTTAGAGCATTCAAAGCTCCTAGTCCACTCTTCTACTACTCGAGTAGAAAATCCACTAAGGATATCTTTACAATCTTCAAATCTCACAGATTCTTTTAAGACAAAAAGTCTTGGAACTTCTTAGTTCACTATTGAACTCTTCAAGTCCAGCAGACTTGGTACTTCTCAGTTCACTTAGAACTCTTCAAGTCCTTCTGACTTAGAACTTCTTACTTCACTTGATAGTAGTTGAGTTCTTGAATGGTGCTACTCAGTTGTCGTTTAGACTTGAGTTCGAAAGAACTGAGTAACTGAGCAAGCTTTTTTCTCAGATCGTAGAGTTGAGCGTTGAGTGTTCTTCAGTGTTTTCATTCTTTGCTTACTTGATCTTTCCATCTGCTTGTGTTTTGTATATATGAAGCTTTTAAAATCTATCTGTTTGAGGACATCCATTGAAGCATTAAATGCATTTGACATTTCTGAGCACTGATGGTGACTTTCTGAAAACTTTATGTCCAGTCGTTTGGCCCACTGACACTGCAGACTGCTATCTCACCTAACACCCGAAAAGGTGTTCTCTACTGACTTATAGTACTTTCCTTAGCTTCTTTAATACTTTTCTTTGTTGCATACGAAGGATGACTGTCGTTTCATTGGGACTCCCGATACTTTTAACGTCTATAATCCATTCCATATGTGTTGAATTTTATTCTTAAACAAATGAACATGGCTCAATGCTTTTGAAACAGACAGATGATGCACTACGATCTTGATCGTGGTGTCATGCCACCTTGGTGTTGATGGATGAGAACACTACGATTTCTCTTAAGTACTGGTACACTACGATCTTCACTAGCTTGACTTGCAGACTTTACGATTCTGAGAACACTCTATGATTCTTGAGTTTGACTCTGCAGGCATTTGGACCACTCTACGATTCTAGGAGTGGCCCTCCAAAGCAGACAGACTACGATTTTCGATACTCTACGATTCTGCCTTGGCCTCTATAATATTTTGATCAGCTCGACACACTGCGATTCTACTAATGCCTATCTATTACATCTCAAGATATAGATCAACCTAACAACTTTGATTTTTCTTCTATACATTCATTTACAGAATGATAAACATGAAAGCTCAGATCAACCTAACAAGTTTGATCTACCACTAAGTCCTTATACATGTGTTCCTTGAAGGACTTTATATATAATCATGAATATTTACATTCAACATCGAATTTTAAATATGCAATCTCCCAACAATCTCCCCCTATTTGATGTTGACATAACCAAGGAGATTTGTATCATGGTTATTAATTTTTAGATGCAGTTGCTAGAAAGTAAATATGACTTAGTGTTTTAGTGAGCAACTAAAACCTCTAGAGAATAAGCATTAATTTAATGAAGTTTATAAAGACAAATATTACAGTTGAGCTTAGTTACATCAATAAGCAATGAGTTTCAATAAGCAATGAGTTTCAACTTATCTCTATTTCTTCTGCCTTTTGCTCCTTGGAGGATTAGCATATTCTTCAGCTCTTCTTCTCTTGTTAACTTCATCTCTCCATGCTATATCTTCCATCTCTCTTTGACTCAGCCTTTTCAAATGATCGTGTCTATTCTTGAATGCAGGATCTCCAATTGGCATTCTTAGGCCTGTGGTGGTCACCTCTTGTGAGCTGGGAGAAGTTATTTGACTCCTTAGTGGTTGTGCCATGAGAATTTGTTGCTATTCAGATCATGGAGTTTGATGGCGAGGCTGTCTTGTAAGAGGACTCCTTGAAGATTGAGCAAGTTTGCCTTTGCCTCTTCCTTTTTCTCCTTCCCCTTTATTCTCCCCCTTTATGTCAGCATCAAGAGTTCGAATATCTTCAGAAAGTCTAGACATGCCTTGTACAAACTCGTGGAGCTGATTCTTGGAGTGAGCAATGTCGACACGATTTTCTTGGATCAGAGAATCAGTCCGAGATTCTCACTTTTGTAGAATGGCCAAGATATTTTCTGTTTATTGCATTTGGCCCATGGAGAATGCTTGGAATTCTTTCATTGAAGTTCGTAGACTTGTGAGACTTTCTATCATAAGTTGATTTTGGGATTCCTGAGTATTCTGTAAAACAAGAACACCATCCCCGTGTTTCTTGGCAGCTAGAAAGTGGATTTGATCCCTTTCATTGATACTTTGAATCATTTCCTTTATGATCTCCCTAAGCCTCTTTGTGAGCTCAGAACTTAGATTGCTTGGGAGAGTATTGGCAGCATCGACCAAATGAGTCAGTCTTAGATGAACAAGGTCTGAGTGAACTTCAAGATCTTCTTGTATGTCCTTGGTCACCTTCTTAGATGCTTTTGACAACTCCATTTTGGTAGGAAGATCTGATATAAGCTTAAAGAGTTGCTGATTATTGGGAGGAGAGGCTCTTGTATATTGATCTTAAATATTGTAGATAGCAAGATCAAGATTAAAATAGTCATTGGTTGATTAGGAAGGGATATCTGATGGAGGGGCAGGTGTGTGAGATTGAGTCTCAGGAGGAGGTGACTCTACATTTTGAGCAGGTGATTCTACGATTGGATTTGGAGCAGTAATCATAGAGTGAGAGATGATAGGAGATTGGATTAATACAAAGTTAGGCACATTTGGTTTATCAGTTACAGAATGTTGGGATTCTATAACTGGAAATTGATTGAGTGAATGAAGTATCACTTCCAACCATCTTGGCAATTCGTAGAATTGATTGAAAGTTGATGGTGGATATTGACTAATCCTGAAAGAGAGGGGAATAGTTTGTACCTCATGCCTATTTTCTGAAGAGGGGCTATTAGTGATCAGCTTTTGGGCAAAAGTTAGGTTGCCTGGGAATCCATGAGCTAGCACCGAGATTGCTGGATAGCCTTTGAAGGTCCAGAATATGTGATCCCAGGAGTTGAGGATTTAGGCTCTATGAAATGGTATCATAGGTAGATAGGAGAACAATTGATTGTAGTTGGCTCTCCTACGTCCATCACAACCCACTGCAATGATCTCAACTTTGTCATCATATTCTCCTTCTCTGTCTTTATTTGAAGTTTCCACTATATAAATTATCTCCACTTAATTTCTTTGCTCTTCTGCTCTCTCATCCTCCATAGCTTCAATCCTTTCCATTTCTACAGTTTCTGAAGCTGGAATCTCTTGAGGGATTGAGGAAGATTCATGATGATCTCTTGGCAATTCCTCCTCAGCTATAGCTTTATATAACATAAGGACTTCGTGAGGCTGCCCCTCAACTTGATCATCCATTTGAATTTCAAGCAACTCCCCCTCAGCTGGAGCATTCTCTAGTGTCAGAATTTCAAGAAGCTCCCCTTCAACTTGAGCTGTATTCTCCTAACTAGATTCGGGTAGCCTTTTCTCCGCAGGTATCCTTTTATCTTCCTCCTTTAACACTCCTTCATTGACAAGAATGTATTTCTTGACAAGTTTTCTCTTTGACTTCCTAGGCTGAGCCACAGCCTCAGCAGTGTCTTCAACTTCAGCTCTAAAAGGTTGATCAGGCTGAGAAGCTATTGCAGCATCCTCTTCGGGAGTGGTGTCAAGTATGGACTCTACGATCGGTAGAGACTCTACGATAGAAGAGAAAGAGGATTTCTTTGACTTGTGGATGCACTTTCCTTTCTTAAGTAGCTGAGAGATGGTGGCTTTGACTTCTTCTTCCTCAGACTGTTGTTCTTTCCTCTTCAATTTCTTCAGAGTTTCACTGCCTGAACTCTCTTGAGGTGCATCAATAGTTGAACCTTGAGGCTCCCCTGCCATTTGAGCCTTCATTTTCCTCTTGTCCTTGCTTTTTTTGACTAAAGCAATGGGTTCTTCTTTATTGATTTCTTCTTCTTCATCAGTTTCCTTCACAACTGATAGATTCCCTGGTAGTCCTGACTCCTTCACTTCACCAGTCCTTCCACTGGATTCATACATCGCCTTGACATTCTCTGCTTGATTTCTTTTCCAGTTTTAAAACAGCTGCTGAGTCATCCTTCTGTTAGGATTGATATACTCTCCTTCATTATCCCCAATTTTGTCACCCAGTGCTGATTGTAGGACGATGCTTATGAATCGTTCATAGAGCATCTTTCAAGAGCTCTTTGATTTCTTTGAACTGAGTATCTATTTCCCAATCCAATCGATAAGTAGGGCCCCAAAGTTGAGTTGAATCCCATTGCAGATTGCTGTCATGAGCTTCAATTGTACTTCATTCATAGAGTCGTAGCCAGAACTTTTGCAGCATATGCACTTTCCAACAATGTCAGCCAAAAACTCATACTTTCGGGGAAACTCCTTCTTCTTGTATCCCTTGCCAGTCTGATTCTTTTTGTGATGCATCTTTTTCAGTCCTTCATGGAAGTCGATGATCTCTATCGATAGAAGTCCCTTTGATTTGAAACCTAGGGCTAGGTTTATGTCTTCAACCTTAAGTTTAATTTGTACTCCCCTGAACCTTGTGGTGATGGTGTCATTCTCAAAAACTCCATTGCTGTAAAACTCCTTTATTAGCTTTGGGTAGATCCATGTGCTGGTGCCCAGAGGCTCTTCAAGACCAGCTTTCTTTATCAGAGATTAAATTTTGTGAAATTTGGGGTCAGCTGTCGTGAACTCGTCGAAACAGAGTTGGTAACCAGTGATAATACTTGAAGCAACCATTGATTTTCTTACACTAAGGTTGGTTGAGTGTTTCTGACAGTTAGGGTTTTTGCTGGTAGAGAGAGAGAGAAATAAGTTTATTTAAACTTCTAAGGTGCATTCTCCAAAAAAAACAACTTTTCAAACTGCACTTGTAACTTCCCTCCTTTTGATTTTCATAGTGGGACATGTGTTGAGTTCTGCTTGGCTCCAAGATTTTTAATGATGTGAAAAGTACTGATCTGTCCTTAGCTCCCCCTGAGCTTGTGTATCCTTTGTGAGGACTACGATCGTCGAGGTTGCACTACGATCATTGAGGTTGCACTATGATCGGTGAGTTCACTTCTGAATCTGCTCTACGAACATTGTCTGCCCTGGTCCTTGTGATGAACTTTTGACCCAACATTCCTTCTGGGTTAAGGTAGCTCAGGAAGGGCTAGCCTCTTAGAGTGAATTAAGGGTTAGGTTTGTCCCTGAGGTGCTCATTATAGGGATTACTTGGATTTGTTAAAATAAATTTCATCGCAGGTTTCTTCTTTGACATGTCGAGGCAGCTCTACGATTGTCATCCTTCTTTAGTTATCTATAGGATTTTGAACAAAGCCTTTTATATCTGTATGGTTAACATAAACTAGAGCACAGAGTTGAAGGTTGTAGATTTAGCATGCCTAACTTATTTATCAATTTATTAAATCTGGATTCATCTAAAGGCTTTGTAAACACATCAGCAAGTTAATTTTCAGTAGGTACGTACTGTAAAGATATAGTTCCATTTCAAACATGATCCCTAATGAAATGATATCTTATTTCTATACGCTTAGTCCTAGAATGCATGACATGATTGTGTGTTATTGCTATGACATTTGTGTTATCACAATGAACAGGTATAGATTTGAAATCAAACACATAGTCTGCTGGCTAATTTTTTATCCATAAGATTTGAGCACAACAGCTGCCAGCAGCAATGTATTCAGCTTTTGCTGTTGAGGTAGATACTGAGTTTTTCTTCTTTCTAAACTAGGACACAAGTCTATTTCCTAGCAACTGACAGGTGCCACTGGTACTTTTTTTATCGATCTTGCAGCCTGCAAAATTAGCATCTGTATATCCTATTAGTTCAAAGGAGGACTCCTTGGGATACAAAAGTCCCAAGTGAGGTGTGCCTTTGAGATACCTAAAAATCCTTTTTATAGCAGTCAAGTGTGATTACTTAGGATTAGCTTGAAATCTAGCTCATATGCATGTTGCAAATAGTATGTCTGGTCTACTGGCAATTAGATATAGAAGAGAGCCTATCATACCTCTGTATTGAGTTCTATCAATACTTCTACCTTTCTCATCTTTGTCAAGCTTGGTTGCTGGAGCAATTGGTGTTTTCATGGGAGAGGCTGATTCCATGTCATACTTTTTAAGTAAGTCTTTAATGTACTTGGCTTGGTTTATGAAGATTCCTTCATCAGTCTATTTTACTTGCAATCTAGGGAAGAAATTCAGCTCACCCATCATGCTAATTTCAAACTTGCTCTGCATAAGCTTGGCAAATCTCTTACATAATTTTTCATCAGTAGAGCTAAAAATATTGTCATCAACATATATTTGAACTATTAAGACTTTGTCTTTATGCTTCCTAAAAAATAATGTGGTATCTAATCTACCTCTAGTGAAACCATTTTCAATAAGAAAGTTAGTTAGTCTTTCATACCATGCTCTAGGTGCTTGTTTAAGACCATATAAGGCTTTGTCTAATCTATAGACATAATTAGAGAGATTTGGATTAATGAAACCTGGAGGTTGCTCCACATATGCTTCTTCTTGAAGTTCACCATTCAGGAATGCACTTTTGACATCCATTTGAAAGACTTTAAATTTCATGTGAGCAACAAAGGCAAGGAATATCCTGATGGCTTCTAATCTGGAAACAGGTGCGAAGGTCTCTTCATATTTAATGCCTTCTTCTTGAGAGAAGCCTTTAGCCACTATTCTTGTCCCATCTTCATCCATCTTATTTCTGAAGACCCACTTGGTGCCAATGACTGAGTGATTTCTTGGTCTTGGAACTAATCTCCATACTTTGCTTCTTTCAAACTGATTTAGTTCTTCTTGCATGGCTTCTATCCAACTTGAGTCTTCCATAACATCTTCTATGTTCTTAGGTTCCATTTGTGACAGAAAGCTTAGATAAAAACACTTATTTTTAGTGGCAGCTCTTGTTTTTACCCTTGCATTTGGATCTCCAATGATTAGGTCTTGAGTGTGATCTTTTGTCCATCTGGTTCCTGTTGGAACATCTGTCCTAATGCCTTCTTGTCTGAGATCTTCAAGATCAATTTTTGCCTCTTGATGTAGAGGTTCGTTGTTTGGTGTAGTTCTCTCTACGATCTCCTCTCCTGGCTCGAAGATTTCATTATTTGGGATTACGATCGTGGTGTTGAGCTCGACGACCTTTTTAGTAATGTCTAAATTGCCGTTCATAGTGTCTTGAGACATTTTTTTGTCCAATTCTATTTCATCAAAGATGATGTGAATTTAGACTTCAACACTTAGTGTCTTCATGTTGAATACTCTATAAGCCTTACTGTCTGTGGCATATCCGAGAAAGATTCCTTCGTTAGACTTGGGTTGGAACTTTGTCAGATACTGTTTTCCATTGTTGAGAATATAGCATGCACAACCAAACACATGAAAGTAGCTGACACTTGTCTTTCTTCCTCTCCATAGTTCGTAGGGAGTCTTCTTTAACGTAGAGTGTATAAGAGATTTGTTCTGAGTGTAACATGCAATGTTGGCAGCTCCTGCCCAGAAGTATTTAGACAGACGTGCTGCTACTAGTAGAGTTCTTCCAGCCTCTATTAACGTTCTATTTTTTCTCTCAGCAACTTCGTTTTGCTGAGGAGTTCGTGGAGCTGAGAAGTTGTGACTGATATCATTGTCTGTGCAGAACTGGTCCATTTCAGAGAAGTCGAATTCTCTACCATGGTCATTCCTTATAGCCTTGATTTTCTCCCCTTTCTCATTCATCACTAGTTTGAACATTTTGATTAGTTGGGAGCTTGTTTCATCTTTTGAGTGTAGAAAGAACACCCATGTGAATCTGGTATAGTCATCTACTACGACCAATGAGTATTTCTTTCCACCAAGTATTGTCATTGGAATTGGCCCAAATAGATCCATGTGAAGTAACTGCAGAGGCTTGTCAATTGAGTTGGCAGTTTTGCTCTTGAATGAGCTTCTGATCATTTTCAAGGTCGACGGGCATTGCATGGCCTTTCTTTGTGGTTGAACTTGGGTAAGCCTGCTACTAGATCCTTGGAGGCTAGTTTTGACATGCTTTTGAAGTTGAGATGAGACAATCTTCTAAGCCATAACCAGCTCATTTCTTTAGATGCTTTAGCCAGAAAGCATATTGTCTCGTCAGAGCTTAGTTGACTAAGATTACCAGTGTAGACATTTCCTTCTCTTGTTCCGGTCAGCTTTATAGAAGATGTCTTCAGATCTCTGACTTGACATTGATTGTTGAGGAAGGTGAGTTGATGACCCTTGTCGCAGAGTTGGCTTATGCTTAGAAGATTATGTTGTAATCCTTCTACATATCACATATGCTACTTTACTGAAAGATACTGCACCATTCCCATCTGAGACATATCATCTTGTTTTGCCAGAGCTATTGTCTCCAAAAATGACTAACGGACCCTCCTTCTCTATAAAGTTAGAAAGGAGGGCTTTGTCCCGGTCATGTGTCTTGAACATCCATTGTCCAGATACCAGGTTGTGATTGTGGAGTTCTGTTCATGTGATAAGATTAAACTCTTATTTTGGTACCCATACTTGCATGGGTCCTACTTTGTTAGTACCCTTGAGAACCCAAATTTGCTTGACCTTGGGTCTCATATGCATAGGATTATGGTAGCATATTGCAGCCATATAACCAATCTTATTACATATAAAATATCTAATATGATGCATGTTTGTGTGTGTATTTTGATTCTTCCTCCATTTGGACTTATATGGATTCTTAACAATCCTTCATTTATACGGATTCTTCCGTGTATCCTTGTGATTCATGATTTATGAAGAGTGAAACTTGAATCTATTATTCCTATCCAGTTGGTTCGTGGAGTTGATTTTACTCGACTCTACGATCCTTCGAGGTTGAAGAGTAGTGTCTAAGTTACTTTTTTCTTTTTTGAACCCTAGACCAGCATGGGATCCATTGTGCCTTGAGGCATGGATTGGATCAGAAGAGTTGGGATGGACTGATTCCTCCTTTTGTGAGGATTTCACAAATGTAATGCTTCTATTAAAATTTGAAACATTACTAGAGCTAGTTTCTTTTATCTTTTCCACATATAGTTCTGAGATAGATTCTCCAAAACCTAATCCTGTTCTGTTAGATGTACTTCTCTGGTTAGAGATCAGGGAGTCTATGGAAGAAGAAGATTTATTCCATGTAAAGATTGTCTTTTCAAGCTCCTCAATCTTAGAGGTTAGATTTGACTCTCTTTGTGCGTTGAGTTCATTGGTCTGTTTTAGGAGTTTATTTTCAGCTTCAAATTTGCAGAGAGAGTTAGCACTTAGAAGAGCTATTTCCAGTTCTTCCTGAACCTTCTCTTTCTCCTTTTGAAGAAGAGAATAATCTTTAGACAGAACGCTGAACCATTTCATGCATTGATGCAGATCATATATTATGCCATGTAGAGCAGTTCTTAAATCATCAATATCTACTGTTAGGTTTGTAATATTCATGAACGCAATCAAATTGCATAAAATAAACGAAAACGTGGAAAATCAGAGTTTTAAAAATTTTACAAACCATATACCCGGATCATCCTTTCTGCACAATTATTAATTAAACAAAAAAGAAAGAACAAGAATCATACCCTTGAAGATACGAGCTTCCTCAGGTACAAGTTCACCTCCAATCCTTTTCGCGTTCAACTTGAATCCACCGGATTTGGTTCCTTCCTTTGATCAACGTTAGCTCTTGGGTTTGGCCTCTAGAGGTGATCCACCAAGGAAGAAGAAAGATTTAAGAAGATGGGTGTTTGGCAAAACCCTAGTTTTTCTATCTCTTAGAAAAAGAGCGTACTCTCCAACAATTGGAATCACGTATTCACGTGTTGTGAAAGTGTCAACCTCCACCTCACCCATAATAAGACTCCTCTTATTTATAGATGTAGGTAACCCTCCTTAACAATTAAGGAATTGAGTTTTATTTAATTAATTAAATTCTTTTAATTAATTAAGCTCCCTAATCTTATTAGGGATAATTAATTAAACTCTTTTAATTAATTTCTCCTAATCCTATTAGGATATTTGAGATTACTTTTATTAATTAATTCCCAAACTCCTTTAGAAATTAAATAATAATAAAATTGTAATAATAATAATAAGACTCCTCTTATTAATTTATATTTAATATTTCTAAAATATTAAATAATAAATATTAAGCTATTTAATTTATTCTATTACCATAGATTAAATTAAATATACTTAACTTATTATTACGATTATGCCATTAACTTCTTAAATAATTATTCTTCTTTTTTTATGGTGTGACCCTTTAGGTTCTCCATATTAAACCGGTTGTGAATAAATCAATTAGAACAATTCTAATCTTATTTAAATAAATAAATTAAACTAATAATTTATTTAAATAAATAATATTTATTCTATAATAGGGATAAGCCTCCCTAGCGATTAACGACTTTCCAGATAATATAGATTTTAACATTAATCATAAAAGAACCTTTGAGTAAATAGTTACCGTACAATTCAATCCTTCCACCATACAATGTCCCAATTAAATATAAGACATGGAATTCTTTGTCAAGTCTTATTTTATTTAATTATATGTATTTTGATTCTTAAATGCACAACTCAAATAATGCAAATTAGAAACTCCTTTCTAATTTCATTACGCGCTTAACCAAGGACTCTTTGGGTTGTCATTTATCGAATCACATAAGACATTTCTCTTCTTTTACTAGAAGTGATAGATTCTTTATTGATAATACATTATCTCCATGTACAACTTATTATACCCAAGCATACCCTTTGATATACCCTAAGGGTCTTAAGGAATAAGTCAAAGTATAACTCATCATACACAAGATACTATGATGATCTCAAGTCCAAGGATCACTTGTACTACTATCATCAAGACAGAATTCCTATTGACAGGCAAGTAAAACTCCATTAGGTATTCCTTAGCGAGCCACGTTCAGTGAACTTATTCTCTAATAAGCACCTACATACTTGCTTTAGTGTCTCCACACAAATGATCATGAGATCAATCATCCTCATCCAATGAGCAAAACAGCGTATGTACCAATCTATCCGGATTCACTAATCCCCAATTTAGTAATCCAACGATTGGGAACTATTTTAGTTTTAATCTTTCTAAGAATTTAGATCTCATTAGAATGATCATCATCATTATTCTAAAAGCATTGCTTAAAACTATGGGTTTATCACATATTATAAAACAGCATCATATAGATAATTAAAAGCCTTTAATAAATTAATACTTTTTATTAATAAATGAATAAGATTGTTACAAAGTATATGCTTTATCATCAAACATGATTGGCTTGTGTGCATACTACTTTCAATCTCCCACTTACACTAAAGCCAATCGCCATGGTATCTCATACCCTTCTTCTCTAAGTGGCGATTATCCTCCTTTGTTGGATAAGCTTTAGTTAATGGATATGTAATGTTGTTTTTAAGAGTCCACTATCTCTATAGTGATTTCCCATCTTTCAATGATTCCTATAATCAAATGAAAGTGCCACAACACATGTTTAGATCCAAGATGAGACTTAGGAACTATTCTAGTTACGTAATGAACTTTTCATCCAAACAATCAACTTGCAAAGCTTCATTTATAGCTATATACATGTCTTTATCACTAAACCAACTCTTTCTTTGTTTGGAACCTTTCAATTCTTTGCACCATCATTCAAGGTAACACTTTATCTTAAAGTGGATTTTCGTTGTCTTAGTGCATCTAAAAAAAAACTTTGAGTTTGTTAAGCCCTCTAGTTTTAATTTAGACCCACTATTATATTATAATCACATCCTTAGTGCTTGGGTTAAGTACTTTAAGATATTTTTCTTTGTCTTCATGGTGATCTTCTCTAGAATATGGTGATCGATCAACATCGGGTCTCGTACATTTCATTACATACATGAAAGTTACTCATGCGATCTCTCTTTTTGGAGTCTTTGGGGACTATTAAGAGAGATACACTCCATGGCTCGTCAACATGAGACATCTCTTGGAGCTTGCCA
The DNA here is from genome assembly GCA_020205605.1 of Panax ginseng. Classification (NCBI taxonomy): domain Eukaryota; kingdom Viridiplantae; phylum Streptophyta; class Magnoliopsida; order Apiales; family Araliaceae; genus Panax; species Panax ginseng. The sequence goes on from CM035130.1 coordinate 48,075,344, forward strand.
TGCTAAACGACTTTAGCATCAAATGAATATACATTCCTTGGGTTAAGTCGAACATCCTCTTGAATCTATCTATATAGATTTGTGTCCCCAATTAAGATACTCTTCCCAAATCATTCATGGAGGAATGTTTAGACAACTTTATCTTTACTGATTGTAGCATTGGTATGTCATTCCTTATCCGTAGTATATCAACATATAATACTAGGAATGTCACGACGCTCCCATTGACCCTTTTGTACACACTAGGTTCATTCTTATTTTTGATAAAATCAAAATCTTTTGATTATTTCTTCAAAATGAATGTTCCATTTTGAGAAACTTGCTTTAATTCATTTCTCTGAGTGTTTACAACTCTTACCTCATCGTATCTAACTGGATCATCATCTTCTATGATGTGTACCTCATCATCATCATCTATGATGAATCCATACCTCCCAGGTATCTTTGGTACTATTCTAGATTTACGATTCAATTGTGGTACAATAGGTCTATCTACAGGTTCCTCTTATTTGACTTATAGTGTATTGTGGTTCTTTAACTCTTCAAGATCTATTATCCTCCCACTAGCTCCTTCAATGATAAACATCTTTATCTTAGAAGGATGCGTGTTTCACAACAAACACTTTTTGCTAAGTAGGATTATAAAACATATACCCTAAACTTACTTTACGATGTCCCACAAATCTATACTTGTCAAATTTTGTCCCAAGATTATCCTTTGAAACCTTTTTCACATAAGCTGGACAACCTCTTATCTTAACATACTTAAGATTAGGAATCCTCCCTGTCCATAACTTTTATGGAGTCTTGGGGCTGGATTTTGAGGTTACCTTTTTTGTAGATATGCAGCCATTTCTAGGACATGACCCTAGAGGAATACTGGAATGTCGGTAAAATCATTATGGACTGCACCATGTCCAACAAGGTACGATTTTTCCTTTCATATACATCAATCAATTATTGCGTATCAGGAGGCGTCCATTGTGAGAAAACCATTTGAGATGATTTAAAAACTCATTGCACAAGTATTCCTTCCTTGATCCGATTAAAGAATCCTAATACTTTGCCATGTTGTTTCACTTTTGAATTCTTTGAACCTTTCAAATAATTCACACTTGTATTTCAACAAATACACACATTCAACTCTTTGAATGATCATTTCTTTTTCTTATACTAGTTTGTTCAATTTGTAAAATTATTTTTACGTAAGTCAATTATACAAAATCCATTAAGTAATATTCCAGTTCTATACAAAACATTATTATTATAAATAGAAGAATAATTGTTCTTAAATATAATATCAAAGATTTCATTGTCCAACAACAAAAATGGAAATAATGTTTCTAACAAGAACTGGAATACAATAACAACTTATTGACTTAATAGACTTGCCCGTAGGCAATGCTAAATAATAAATTCCTATGGCTAATGTAGCAACCTTTACTTCATTTTCCACACATAGGATTACTTATATTTGTTTAGCTTTCTACTTCTGCTTGGTCCCTTCATAAATCAATATTTATGATAACCAAAGTCGGTATCCAATAACCAAGTAGAACCTTGACTTAAAGAAAAATTAATTTTAAATCATGAACAAATTTGTATTTGTAACCGAAACTTCACTAAGCTTCTTCTGGTTAGCTCTGCAAGATGCTTCTCACAGTTTCTTTCCCAGTGTCCAGGCTTATTGTAGTGGAAGCTAACTCCTTTGCTATCCGTATCAGTTTTGTTCTTATTATCCTTTGTTTTTGCCTTTCTATTTACCTTCTTTGAATCGTTCTTCTTTTCAGAAGATCCTTTGGCCCCTACTAGTAAGATATGGTCTTTCTTGGTTGGAAAGTGACTCTCAAAATTTTCAACATGTTAAGAAAATCAGCGAGGCTGATATCTAGCTTGTTCATATGAAAATTCACAACAATTTATGAAAGGAGTCCGGGAGTGAGTGCAAGATCAAATCTTGGCTCAACTCTCCATCCATGACAAAACTTCGTTGTCCTAATTGATCAATCAAATTGATTATTATTAGGACATGTGTATGCATCTTTGTAGTCCTTTCGGTCATTCTAGATCGGAAGAGCTCCTTAGATATCTAATATCTATTAGTCCTACTTTCCTCACCATCAACTACTTGACGTGCAGGAGTATAGTAGGAGCATCCATAGTTTTATGCTGACGCTGAAGCTCGTTACTCATGGATGCGAGCATGATGTATTGAGCCAATTATGCATCATCTTGCCACTTTCTAAAAGCAGTAATGTCTTCCTCGAGGCATTATGCGCAACCATTGCGAGGATAGGCGTATTTAGGACATAAGATAGTTTTTTAGCTATGAGAACTATTCTCAAATTCCATAACCAATCCATTTAATTTGGTCGGGTTAAATAACATCTAATATGCTTCGCAGTGATAGTAATTTAGACATTGTAAAATTCTGTAAATGAATTTGTAATTAGCAACATTTTAGCATACATTCTTTTATTAATTACCAAAATAATTTAGGTCTTGTTTTAAATTGGTATCTCCCACTATTTTTCTTCAAACTATATTACCCTCAATATATATAGTTAAGCAATATCTAATTAAAGATATGCTAGTGAGAATAAGGACCCCATTTCAAATGTATATAGCCTTGTGTGTGCACAACAAACTATATATAAATAAATAGGTAGACAACTCTTGTCAATTACATCAACTATGTAACTCCTTGTATTTTGCCTCTTAGATCATAATGGTCAGTGTGTACATCCAGAACTAAAATGATCTAAGTTAAGTCATACCTAGCACTTCCATATATTTGAAAGAAAAACACTGTCCTTGTGTGTGCACAACAAAACAATATTGTTTAGTCTATTTATAAGCATTAAATGTGATAAAACAACATCTTAAATATTTAATACTTGCCTTGTGTGTGCACAACAAACTCATATTAAATATTTAATACTCTATTGTTTTACCATGCTAGAAGGCGACGTTTGATATTCCAAATATCTTTGAACATTACAACTTAATATAAAATATTTGAGGGTTTGTTATTAATTTGTCTCATCTTGTTTTAAATAAGCATGCATATATATATATAAAATACGCGTCATATATTAATGAACATGCGAAGCATGTTAGCATATATATATATATATATATATATATAGTATAAACATGCACATATAGAATACTATATATTCTACCGGATTGATTATGGACTTTTATTCTAGTTTGGTTCATTAGAGCCACCAAGTGAACCAAAAGGTCAAAACCTAGGGGTGCAAGAATTAATATTTAAATATAACTATTACATTTAAAACTAGGGCTCCATTACAAAATGGGTCTTCACGCGATCCTTGCCCTTGATCTCTAATTCTTCAAAATTAATTCTAACTATTCCTATTACAAAACTATTTTAAAATAAATAGAAACCTTGATCGTGATCGAGGGAAAGTACATAGGAGGAAGATAGAATTTAAATTAAGAAAAATTAGAGAAGGCGAGGTAACTGTAGACTCCATTTAATAAAACTCCATACATTCATGCATCCAACTAAAATAAAATCCAATCACATTGGTCAATAGTCCATAATCAATTCCATTTATTATCATACACATCATCATATGCATCAATAAATAACATTTTATCTCATGAATAATAAACATTCAATATATATATTGATATCATTTAATGGGCAAATTTAGTTAGTATAAAATCTAATTTTGAATCAAAATAAACTCCTTTATTTTAATCCAAATTTAAATCAAAATAAAACTATTTTTTTAATTTATCCTATTTTGAATAAAATAAACTATTTTATTTTTTATTTTAATCAAAATAAACTCTATTTTAATTAATTATAGAATCCAATTCCAAGAAAAAAAAAAACTCCTTTATTAAAGGAAACACAATTCTCTTTTCTATTCACAAATAAACTCTTTTATTTTGAATAATATGAAATTTTATTTCATATCTAAATAAACTCCTTTATTTAAGGAAATATGGATTCTCTTTTTCTATTCACAAATAAACTCCTTTATTTTGAATAATATAAAATCTTATTTCATATTTAAATAAACTCCTTTATTTAGGAAACATGGAATCCAATTTCAACTCCAATTAATTATCATGGAATCCAATTCCAACTCTAATTAGTTAGCATGAAATTTAATTTTAAAATTAAAATAAATATTTATTTTAATTATAAAATAATTAAGAATATATATATATATATATATATATATATATATATATATATATATATATATATATACTAACCGTTAATATATATATATATATATAATATCCTGAGATTTTACATCCTTTGATTTCCGTGAATTCAAATAACATTTACATGAAATCCTATAAAAAAATTGAATATGACGTGATTCATATAATGAATAACATCATTACATGAACTTATATATTACCACACATCCTGACTCTTTTGTTTTCCGTGAAAGATGTTTTCAAGTTTCTTTTCTAGCAGTCCGCATCATTCACGATAATCTTTTGAATAAAATGTCACGAAAATCATGAAATTGCAAAAAAGGTATTCGCGAATTATTACGTTTTTTTTTTATAATAAATTTTATACAATAAATTATGCCCAAAAATTATTCTAAACACATATCAATATACATATAAATTAAAATAATTAATAATTCACATAAAGGTTTGGCTCACGATATCCTTTATTAGGTTTGTAATATTCATGAAGCATAATCAAATTGCACAAAATAAGCGAAAATATATAAAATCGAGTTTTAAAATTTTACAAACCATAAACTCGGATCATCCTTTATGCACAATTATTAATTAAACGAAAAAGAAAGAACAAGAATCATACCCTTGAAGATTCGAGCTTCCTCGGTACAAGTTCACCTTCAATCCTTTTCGCGTTCAACTTGAATCCACCGGGTTTGGTTCCTTCTTTTGATAAGCGTTAGCCACCCAAGTGTTTGGCCTCTCAGAGGTGATCCACCAAAGAAGAAGAAGAATTCAAGAAGATGGGTGTTTGGCAAAACCCTAGTTTTTCTATCTCATAGAAAAAAGCGTACTCTCTCAACTATTGGAATACGTATTCACGTGTTGTGAAAGTGTCAACTTTTTATCCATAATAAGACTCCTCTTATTTATAGATGTAGGTAACCCTCCTTAACAATTAAGGAATTGGGTTTTATTTAATTAATTAAATTCTTTTAATTAATTAAGCTTCCTAATCTTATTAGGAATAAACTCTTTTAATTAATTAACTAATAGGATAAATTAATTCTCAAACTCCTTTAGAAATTAAATAATAATAATAGTAATAATAATAATAAGACTCCTCTTATTAATTAATATTTAATATTTCTAAAATATTAAATAATAAATATTAAGCTATTTAATTTATTCTATCACCATAGATTAAATTAAATATACTTAACTTATTATTACGATTATGCCATTAACTTCTTAAATAATTATTCTTCCTTTTATGGTGTGACCCTTTAGGTTCTCCATATTAAAGCAGGTTGTGAATAAATCAATTAGAACAATTCTAATCTTATTTAAATAAATAAATTAAACTAATAATTTATTTAAATAAATAATATTTATTCTATAATAGGATAAAGCCTCCCTAGCGATCAACGATTTTCCAATTAATATAGATTTCAACATTAATCATAAAAGAACCTTTGAGTAAATAGTTACCATACAATTCAATCCTTCCACCATATAATGTCCCAATTAAATATAAGACATGGAATTACTGTCAAGTTTTATTTTATTTAATTATATGTATTTCGATTCTTAAATGCACAACTCAATAATGCAAATTAGAAACTCCTTTCTAATTTTATTACGCCTTGGCCCCGATATTTGGTTTGTCATTTATCGAATCACATAGGAATTTCTCTTCTTTTACTAGAAGTGATAGATTCTTTATTGATCGTACATTATCTCCATGTACAAATTATTATACCCAAGCATACCTTTGATATACCCTAAGGGTCTTAAGGAATAAGTCAAAGTATAACTCATCATACATAAGATACTATGATGATCTCAAGTCCAAGGATCACTTGTACTACTATCACTATAGAAATTCCTATTGACACGCAAGTAAAACTCCATTAGGTATTCCTTAGCGAGCCACGTTCAGTGAACTTATTCTCCAATAAGCACCTATATACTTGCTTTAGTGTCTCCACACAAATGATCATGAGATCAATCATCCTCATCCAATGAGTAAGCAACGTATGTACCAATCTATCCGGATTCACTAATCCCCAATTTAGTGATCCAACGATTGGGAACTATTTTAGTTTTAATCTTTCTAAGAATTTAGATCTCATTAGAATGATCTTCATCGTTATTCTAAAAGCATTGCTTAAAAGTATGGGTTTATCACATATTATAAAACAGCATCATGTAGATAATTAAAAGCCTTTAATAAATTAATACTTTTTTTTATTAATAAATGAATAAGATTGTTACAAAGTATATGCTTTTTATCATCGCCATTAAACAAAGATTTGCCATTTGAAGATCTTCATCATCTCCAGTTCGGGGAGTTGAGTCGTTGTATGAGTCACTCCACGATCCTCCCCGGCTACAGACCTTTGTCTTTTTCTTCTAGAACTTCTTGTTGCCTTTGAAATCTTTCTCTTTGGATTTGATTTTCTCTTTAGTTTTTCTCTAAGTGGTTTGTTACAATTTGCGATGAAATGGCGAGGGCTTCTTGCGGTTGTAGCATATGTCATTTATCTGTTCTAATTGTTGTAGTTGTTGAACTTCTTAGGCTTCATTGATTTTGCAATGAACCTTTTGAGTCTTCTAACCTGACATGGCAAAGTCCTCATCATCATCTTCATAAAGTCATTTTTCGGTGTTGGCTTTGGAGATGTCATAGCAACCCCTTTGTCCTCTTTCTTCCTTCGAAAAGAGTTTACGCTTTCGTTGAGTCACTCTAGTTTATCGTGAAAAAAGTTGCATTGCCAGACAATCATTTATTCTTTGATTCTCTAATAGTACGTGGTTTTAGCATCCCATTCTCTAATAGTCCATAATCAATCTCATTTATTATCATACACATCACCATATGCATCGATAAATAACATTTATCTCATGAATAATAAACATTCAATATATATATTGATATCATTTAATGGGCAAATTTAGTTGGTATAAAATCTAATTTTGAATCAAAATAAACTCTTTTATTTTAATCTAAATTTAAATCAAAATAAAACTATTTATTTTAATTTATCCAATTTTGAATAAAATAAACTATTTTATTTTAATCAAAATCTTTAATCAAAATAAACTCCTTTATTTTAATTAATTATGGAATCCAATTCCATGTAATAAAAAAAACTCCTTTATTAAAGGAAACACATGATTCTTTTCTATTCACAAATAAACTCTTTTATTTTGAATAATATGAAATTTTATTTCATATCTAAATAAACTCCTTTATTTAAGGAAATACAGTTCTTTCCTATTCACAAATAAACTCCTTTATTTTGAATAATATGAAATCTTATTTCATATCTAAATAAACTCTTTTATTTAAGGAAACATGGAATCCAATTTCAACTCCAATTAATTATCATGGAATCCAATTCCAACTCTAATTAGTTAGCATGAAGTTCAATTTTAAAATTAAAATAAATATTTATTTTAATTATAAAATAATTAAGAATATATATATATATATATATATATATATATATATATTAACCGTATATGTATATATTATATAATACTAACTTTAACATATATATAATATACTCCTGAATCCAAAAGATTTAGAGTATTTCCTTTCCTGTTGCTTGCTTGCTTAGCATTCACGTGGTCCCTTAATTAAAAAAAAATTGAATATGATCCTGATCCCTATTGGTGAATAACTCACGTGGGAAGAACTTGTTACCCTTAAAAAAAACGCTTGTAAACTTTAAAAAAAAAAACACCTGAAGCATGTAATCAAGTAATAATTCGTGGGAATGGGAAAGTGGAAACCATAACCGGATCAAGCTTTGGAAAATTAAATGAACCACGCGGATATCAGCAAACAAAAATAAAAAAAAATAGTTTTTCGGAATTTTATTACGTTTTTTTTATATTAAATTTTATACAATAAATTATGCCCAATTAAATTGTTCTAAACACATATCAATATACATATCAAATCTGAACAATTAATAATTTGCATAAAGGTTTGGCTCTGATACCACTGTTAGGTTTGTAATATTCATGAATGCAATCAAATTGCATAAAATAAACGAAAACGTGGAAAATCAGAGTTTTACAAATTTTACAAATCATATACCCGGATCATCCTTTATGCACAATTATTAATTAAAAGAAAAAGAAAGAACAAGAATCATACCCTTGAAGATACGAGCTTCCTCAGGTACAAGTTCACCTTCAATCCTTTTCGTGTTCAACTTGAATCCACCGGGTTTGGTTCCTTCTTTTGATCAACGTTAGCCACCCAAGTGTTTGGCCTCTAGAGGTGATCCACCAAAGAAGAAGAAAGATACAAGAAGATGGGTGTTTGGCAAAACCCTAGTTTTTCTATCTCATAGAAAAAGAGCGTACTCTCCAACAATTGGAATCACGTATTCACGTGTTGTGAAAGTGTCAACCTCCACCTCATCCATAATAAGACTCCTCTTATTTATAGATGTAGGCAACCCTCCTTAACAATTGAGGAATTGAGTTTTATTTAATTAATTAAATTCTTTTAATTAATTAAGCTCCCTAATCTTATTAGGGATAATTAATTAAACTCTTTTAATTAATTTGCCTCCCTAATCTATTAGGATATTTGAGAGTACTTTTATTAATTAATTCCCAAACTCCTTTAGGAATTAAATAATAATAATAGTAATAATAATAATAAGACTCCTCTTATTAATTTATATTTAATATTTCTAAAATATTAAATAATAAATATTAAGCTATTTAATTTATTCTATCACCATAGTTTAAATTAAATATACTTAACTTATTATTACGATTATGCCATTAACTTCTTAAATAATTATTCTTCCTTTTATGAATTGTGACCCTTTAGGTTCTCCATATTAAACCTAGGTTGTGAATAAATCAATTAGAACAATTCTAATCTTATTTAAATAAATAAATTAAACTAATAATTTATTTAAATAAATAATATTTATTCTATAATAGGATAAACCTCCTAGCGATTAACGATTTTCCAGATAATATAGATTTCAACATTAATCATAAAAGAACCTTTGAGTAAATAGTTACCGTACAATTCAATCCTTCCACCATACAATGTCCCAATTAAATATAAGACATGGAATTACTATTAAGTCTTATTTTATTTAATTATATGTATTTAGACTCTTAAATGCACAACTCCAAATAATGCAAATTAGAAACTCCTTTCTAATTTTATTCTGCCTTGGCCAAGGACTACTGAGTTGTCATTTATCGAATCACATAGGAAATTTCTCTTCTTTTACTAGAAGTGGTAGATTCTTTATTGATCGTATATTATCTCCATGTACAACTTATTATACCCAAGCATACCCTTTGATATACCCTAAGGGTCTTAAGGAATAAGTCAAAGTATAACTCATCATACACAAGATACTATGATGATCTCAAGTCCAAGGATCACTTGTACTACTATCACTCTGAGAATTCCTATTGACGAGCAAGTAAAACTCCATTATATATTCCTTAGCGAGCCACGTTCAGTGAACTTATTCTCTAATAAGCACCTACATACTTGCTTTAGTGTCTCCACACAAATGATCATGAGAACAATCATCCTCATCCAATGAGCAAGCAACGTATGTACCAATCTATCCAACTTCACTAATCCCCAATTTAGTAATCCAACGATAGGGAACTATTTTAGTTTTAAGCTTTCTAAGAATTTAGATCTCATTAGAATGATCATCATCATTATTCTAAAAGCATTGCTTAAAACTATGGGTTTATCACATATTATAAAATAACATCATGTAGATAATTAAAAGCCTTTAATAAATGAATACTTTTTATTAATAAATGAATAAGATTGTTACAAAGTATATATTTTATCATCAAACATGATTGGCTTGTGTGCATACTACTTTCATCTACATCAGGAGAGTTAAACTCAAATACCTCATTTATACTTCATGAATGTCAGAGCTCTTCTTATCCTTTGCATGTTTGGCCATTAAACAAAGATTTGCCATTTGAAGATCTTCATCATCTCCAGATTCGGGAGTTGAGTCGTTGTATGAGTCACTCCACGATCCTCCGGCTACAAGACCTTTGTCTTTCTTCTAGAACTTCTTGTTGCCTTTGAAATCTTTCTTTGGATTTGATTTTCTCTTTAGTTTTTCTCTAAGTGGTTTGTTACAATTTGCAATGAAATGGCCAGGCTTCTTGCAGTTGTAGCATATGTCATTTATCTGTTCCTAATTGTTGTAGTTGTTGAACTTCTTAGGCTTGCTGATTTTGCATTTACGCATGAACCTTTTGAGTCTTCTAACCAGCATGGCAAAGTCCTCATCATCATCTTCATCATAGTAAGAGTCATTTTCAGTGTTGGCTTTGGAGATGTCATCTGTTGCTTTGAGAGCAACCCCTTTGTCCTTCTTTCTTCCTTCAGAAAGAGTTTCTGCTCGTTGAGTCAGCTCTAGTTTATACGTGAGAAAGTTGCCATATAACTGTTGCACAATCATTTCATGGAGATTCTTTGATTCTCTAATAGCTGTGGTTTTAGCATCCCATTCTCTAATAGTCCATAATCAATCTCATTTATTATCATACACATCACCATATGCATCAATAAATAACATTTATCTCATGAATAATAAACATTCAATATATATATTGATATCATTTAATGGGCAAATTTAGTTGGTATAAAATCTAATTTTGAATCAAAATAAACTCTTTTATTTTAATCTAAATTTAAATCAAAATAAAACTATTTATTTTAATTTATCCAATTTTGAATAAAATAAACTATTTTATTTTAATCAAAATCTTTAATCAAAATAAACTCCTTTATTTTAATTAATTATGGAATCCAATTCCATGTAATAAAAAAAACTCCTTTATTAAAGGAAACACAGATTCTCTTTTCTATTCACAAATAAACTCTTTTATTTTGAATAATATGAAATTTTATTTCATATCTAAATAAACTCCTTTATTTAAGGAAATACGGATTCTCTTTCCTATTCACAAATAAACTCCTTTATTTTGAATAATATGAAATCTTATTTCATATCTAAATAAACTCCTTTATTTAAGGAAACATGGAATCCAATTTCAACTCCAATTAATTATCATGGAATCCAATTCCAACTCTAATTAGTTAGCATGAAGTTCAATTTTAAAATTAAAATAAATATTTATTTTAATTATAAAATAATTAAGAATATATATATATATATATATATATATATATATATATTGTAGTATATGTATATATTATATAATACTAACTTTAAATATATATAATATACTCCACGAATCCAAAAGATTTAGAGTATTTCCTTTCTGTTGCTTGCTTGCTTAGCATTCACGTGGTCCTTAATTAAAAAAAATTGAATATGATCCTGATCCCTATTGGTGAATAACTCACGTGGGAAGAACTTGTTACCCTTAAAAAAAACGCTTGTAAACTTTAAAAAAAAAAACACCTGAAGCATGTAATCAAGTAATAATTCGTGGGAATGGGAAAGTGGAAACCATAACCGGATCAAGCTTTGGAAAATTAAATGAACCACGCGGATATCAGCAAACAAAAATAAAAAAAAATAGTTTTTCGGAATTTTATTACGTTTTTTTTATATTAAATTTTATACAATAAATTATGCCCAATTAAATTGTTCTAAACACATATCAATATACATATCAAATCTGAACAATTAATAATTTGCATAAAGGTTTGGCTCTGATACCACTGTTAGGTTTGTAATATTCATGAATGCAATCAAATTGCATAAAATAAACGAAAACGTGGAAAATCAGAGTTTTACAAATTTTACAAATCATATACCCGGATCATCCTTTATGCACAATTATTAATTAAAAGAAAAAGAAAGAACAAGAATCATACCCTTGAAGATACGAGCTTCCTCAGGTACAAGTTCACCTTCAATCCTTTTCGTGTTCAACTTGAATCCACCGGGTTTGGTTCCTTCTTTTGATCAACGTTAGCCACCCAAGTGTTTGGCCTCTAGAGGTGATCCACCAAAGAAGAAGAAAGATACAAGAAGATGGGTGTTTGGCAAAACCCTAGTTTTTCTATCTCATAGAAAAAGAGCGTACTCTCCAACAATTGGAATCACGTATTCACGTGTTGTGAAAGTGTCAACCTCCACCTCATCCATAATAAGACTCCTCTTATTTATAGATGTAGGCAACCCTCCTTAACAATTGAGGAATTGAGTTTTATTTAATTAATTAAATTCTTTTAATTAATTAAGCTCCCTAATCTTATTAGGGATAATTAATTAAACTCTTTTAATTAATTTGCCTCCTAATCCTATTAGGATATTTGAGAGTACTTTTATTAATTAATTCCCAAACTCCTTTAGGAATTAAATAATAATAATAGTAATAATAATAATAAGACTCCTCTTATTAATTTATATTTAATATTTCTAAAATATTAAATAATAAATATTAAGCTATTTAATTTATTCTATCACCATAGTTTAAATTAAATATACTTAACTTATTATTACGATTATGCCATTAACTTCTTAAATAATTATTCTTCCTTTTATGGTGTGACCCTTTAGGTTCTCCATATTAAACCGGTTGTGAATAAATCAATTAGAACAATTCTAATCTTATTTAAATAAATAAATTAAACTAATAATTTATTTAAATAAATAATATTTATTCTATAATAGGGATAAACCTCCCTAGCGATTAACGATTTTCCAGATAATATAGATTTCAACATTAATCATAAAAGAACCTTTGAGTAAATAGTTACCGTACAATTCAATCCTTCCACCATACAATGTCCCAATTAAATATAAGACATGGAATTACTATTAAGTCTTATTTTATTTAATTATATGTATTTCGACTCTTAAATGCACAACTCCAAATAATGCAAATTAGAAACTCCTTTCTAATTTTATTCTGCCTTGGCCAAGGACTACTGAGTTGTCATTTATCGAATCACATAGGAAATTTCTCTTCTTTTACTAGAAGTGGTAGATTCTTTATTGATCGTATATTATCTCCATGTACAACTTATTATACCCAAGCATACCCTTTGATATACCCTAAGGGTCTTAAGGAATAAGTCAAAGTATAACTCATCATACACAAGATACTATGATGATCTCAAGTCCAAGGATCACTTGTACTACTATCACTACAGGAATTCCTATTGACAGGCAAGTAAAACTCCATTATATATTCCTTAGCGAGCCACGTTCAGTGAACTTATTCTCTAATAAGCACCTACATACTTGCTTTAGTGTCTCCACACAAATGATCATGAGAACAATCATCCTCATCCAATGAGCAAGCAACGTATGTACCAATCTATCCAACTTCACTAATCCCCAATTTAGTAATCCAACGATAGGGAACTATTTTAGTTTTAAGCTTTCTAAGAATTTAGATCTCATTAGAATGATCATCATCATTATTCTAAAAGCATTGCTTAAAACTATGGGTTTATCACATATTATAAAATAACATCATGTAGATAATTAAAAGCCTTTAATAAATGAATACTTTTTATTAATAAATGAATAAGATTGTTACAAAGTATATGTTTTATCATCAAACATGATTGGCTTGTGTGCATACTACTTTCATCTACATCAGGAGAGTTAAACTCAAATACCTCATTTATACTTCATGAATGTCAGAGCTCTTCTTATCCTTTGCATGTTTGGCCATTAAACAAAGATTTTCCATTTGAAGATCTTCATCATCTCCAGATTCGGGAGTTGAGTCGTTGTATGAGTCACTCCACGATCCTCCGGCTACAAGACCTTTGTCTTTCTTCTAGAACTTCTTGTTGCCTTTGAAATCTTTCTTTGGATTTGATTTTCTCTTTAGTTTTTCTCTAAGTGGTTTGTTACAATTTGCAATGAAATGGCCAGGCTTCTTGCAGTTGTAGCATATGTCATTTATCTGTTCCTAATTGTTGTAGTTGTTGAACTTCTTAGGCTTGCTGATTTTGCATTTACGCATGAACCTTTTGAGTCTTCTAACTTGACATGGCAAAGTCCTCATCATCATCTTCATCATAGTAAGAGTCATTTTTCGGTGTTGGCTTTGGAGATGTCATCTGTTGCTTTGAGAGCAACCCTTTGTCCTTCTTTCTTCCCTTCGGAAAAGAGTTTACGCTTTCGTTAGTCACTCTAGTTTATACGTGAGAAAGTTGCCATATAACTGTTGCACAATCATTTCATGGAGATTCTTTGATTCTCTAATAGCTGTGGTTTTAGCATCCCATTTGCTAGGTAAGGCTCTCATGAACTTTATGATTAGATATTTATTTGGATAGATCTTTCCAAAGGCTCGAAGAGAGTTGAGCAGAACATTGAATCTTTTATAGGCGAAAGTAACATTTTCTCCTGGAACATGGGCAAACATTTCATATTGCTGAGTCAGAAGAGATTGCTTATTTTCTCTGACATCTTCAGTTCCTTCAAGCATGATGAGCAATGCCTCTCATATTTCCTTTGATGTTTTGTTGTTGACCACATTTTCAAACAGATCGTCTTCTAACGATTGGAACAAAATGTTCTTGGCCTTCTTGTCGAGTTGGATAGCTTTCTTTTCGTTGTCAGTTCATTCTTCTTTGACCTTCATCTGAATTTTGTTTGGGTCATCTGCCGTAGGTGCAAGATTGGTAGGAATTTAGGACCCATTTTGAATATTTTCAAATAGATCGTCATCTATTGAATCCATGTAGGCTTGCATACGAACTTTCCAGTTGGAGAATTATCTTTGTTGCACATAGGTGGCTTGATGCCTCCTCTAGTCTTTGATTCACTTATCAGATGTGCCATTGGATCTACTTAAACTTTGTAAGCTGTTTGACAGAACCTGCTTTGATACAAATTGTTAGTTCCCAGAGGCACAAAAGTTATCTAGAAGGGGGGGGTTGAATAGATATTATTAAATTCTTTTCATTTCAAAATACTTGTTAGTTTTGATAAAGATTTTGTCACAGCGGAATTGAGATTTGTTTATTTTCCTTTTAAGATATAACAAGTTATTACAAGTTAAGAAGTTATGGCAGTTATAGCAAGAATATAAGAGACACAGTGATTTTAAGTGGTTCAGAGCATTCAAAGCTCCTAGTCCACTCTTCTACTCCTCGAGTAGGAAATCCACTAAGGATATCTTTACAATCTTTGAATCTCACAGATTCCTTTAAGACCAGAAGTTTTGGAACTTCTTAGTTCACTATTGAACTCTTCAAGTCCAGCAGACCTGGTACTTCTCAGTTCACTTAGAACTCTTCAAGTCCTTCTAACTTGGAACTTCTTACTTCACTTGATAGTAGTTGAGTTATTTAATGGTGCTACTTAGTTGTCGTTTAGACTTGAGTTTGAAAAAACTGAGTAGCTAAGGAAGCTTTCTTTTCAGATCGTAGAGTTGAGCGTTGAGTGTTCTTAAGCATTTTCGTTCTTTGCTTACTTGATATTTCCATCTGCTTGTGTTTTGTATATATGAAGCTTTTGAAATCAATCCATTTGAAGACATCCGTTAAAGCATTAAATGCATTTGACATTTCTGAGCACTGATGGTGACTTTCTGAAAACTTTCTGTCCACCCGTCTGGCCCACTGACACCGAAGACTGCTATCTCACCTCACACCTGAAAAGGTGTTTTATGCTGACTTATAGTACTTTCCTTAGCTTCTTCAATATGTTTCTTTGTTGTATACTAAGGATGATTGTCGTGTCATTGGGACTCCCGATAATTTCAACGTCTATAATCCATTCCGTATGTGTTGAATTTTATTCTTAAACAAATGAACACGACTTAATGCTTCTGAAACAGACAGATGATGCACTACGATATTGATCGTGGTGTCATGCCACCTTGGTGCTTGATCTGATGTTGATGGATGAGAACACTACGATTTCGCTTAAGTACTGGTACACTACGATCTTCACTGGATTGACTTGCAGACTTTACGATTTTGAGAGCACTCTACGATTCTTGAGTTTGACTCGGCATGCGTTTGGACCACTCTACGATTCTAGGAGAGGCCCTCCAAAGCAGACAGACTATGATTTTCGATACTCTACGATTCTGCCTTGACTTCTGTAATCTTTTTATCAGCTCGACACATTGCGATTCTGCAAATGCCTATCTATTACATCTCAAGATATAGATCAACCTAACATCTTTGATCTTTTCTTTTATACATTCATTTACAGAATGATAAACATTAAAGCTCAGATCAACCTAACAAGTTTGATCTACCACTAAGTCCTTGTACATGTGTTCCTTGAAGGACTTTACATATAATCATGAATATTTACTTTCAACATCAAATTTTAAATATGCAATCTCCCAACAATCTCCCTCTATTTGATGTTGACATAACCAAGGAGATTTGTATCATGATTATTAATTTCTAGATGCAGTTGCTAGAAAGTAAATATGACTTAGTGTTTCAGTGAGCAACTGAAACCTCTAGAGAATAAGCATGAATTTATTGATGTTTGTAAAGACAAATATTACAGTTGAGCTTAGTTACTCAATAAGCAATGAGTTTCAACTTATCTCTATTTCTTTTGCCTTTTGCTCCTTGGAGGATTAACATATTCTTCAGCTCTTCTTCTCTTGTTAACTTTGTCTCTCCATGTTATATCTTCCATATCACTTTGACTCAGCCTTTCCAAATGTTCGTGTCTATTCTTGAATGCAGGATCTTTAATTGGCATTCTTAGGCCTGTGGTGGTCACTTCTTGTGAGCTGGGAGAAGGCCTTTGACTCCTTAGTGGTTGTGCCATGAGAATTTACCGCTGTTCATATCGTGGAGTTTGATGGTGAGGCTGTCTTGCAAGAGGACTCCTTGAAGATTGAGCAAGTTTGTTTTTGCCTCTTTCTTTTTCTCCTTCCCCTTTATTCTTCCCCTTAATGTCAGCATCAAGAGTTCAAAAATCTTCAGAAAGTCTAGACATGCCTTGTACAAGCTCATGGAGCTGATTCTTGGAGTGAGAAATGTCAGCACAGTTTTCTTGGATCAGAGAATCAGTCCAAGATTCTCTCTTTTGTAGAATGGCCAAGACATTTTTTGTTTGTTGTATTTGGCCCATGGAGAATGCTTGGAATTCTATCATTGAAGTTCGTAGACTCGTGAGACTTTCTATCATAAGTTGATTTTGGGATTCCTGAGTATTCTGTAAAATAAGAAGAGCATCCTTGTGTTTCTTGGCAGCTAGAAAGTGGATTTGATCCCTTTCATTGATACTCTGAATCATCTCCTTTATGATCTCCCTAAGCCTCTTTATGAGCTCAGAACTTAGGTTGCTTGGGAGAGTATTGGCAGCATCGATCAAATGAGTCTGCCTTAGATGAACAAGGTTTGAGTGAACTTCAAGATCTTCATGTATGTCCTTGGTCACCTTCTTAGATGCTTCTGACAACTCCGTTTTGATAGGAAGATCTGATATAAGCTCAAAGAGTTGCTGATTATTGGGAGGAGAGGCTATTGTATATTGATCTTGCATATTGTAGATAACAAGATCAAGATTGAAATAGTCATTGGTTGATGAGGAAGGGATATCTGATTGAGGGGTAGGTGTGTGAGATTGAGTCTCCGGAGGAAGTGACTCTACGTTTTGAGCAGGTGACTCTACGATTAGATTTGGAGCAGTAATCGTAGAGTGAGAGATGATAGGAGATTGGATTAATACAAAGTTAGGCACATTTGGTTTATCAGTTACAGAATGTTGGGATTCTATAACTGGAAATTGATTGAGTCAATGAAGTATCACTTCCAACCATCTTGGAATTGTAGAATTGATTGAAAGTTGATGGTGGACAATGACTAATCCAGTGATGCCTAAAAATCTTGGTATAACAGTTATTCAAAATAAGGAAATTTTTTTAGTGCCCATTGGTAACGAATATGGATGGCAAGTTTAGATAGATTTTATGAAGTTAGAATTTTTGAAAAGGAACTATCATTTTCTTTTGTCATTTCCTGACTCAATTTTAAAAGAATCGGTCGGGTATACTCACAATTGTTCTTCTGTTGCAATTTTTGACTATTTTTAATTACCCAGACCTCCTGACAATCCTACGAAATTCACTCTAAGTTGTCTGTTTGCATCACTCATTTACCATCACATTGTTTTCATGTTGTATAAAATTTGTACATATGTACATTTATTTTCCTTCTCACCACATTTTCTTGTAGAATAAATGTCCCAACATACAAGGTACAACTCTTTCACATATTTGTTCTCTTTTCTTCATTTGCATACATTAAGGACAATGCATGATTTAGGTATGGGGAGAGTTTTTGCATTTTTATTATTAGATTTTTTTTCTCTTTCTTTTTAGGAAACTAATTCTTTTTCAAAAAAAATGGAAAAAAAGAAGGAAAAAAAAAAGAAAGAAGAAAAAGAAAAATGAGTTTGCTTGATTTTCATGGTAAAAATCCATACTAAGAGTTACATCATATACACATGCATGCATCACATGGAATTAATTTAATGAAGAATGATGTCTAAGGTGAAAGTGTGATTTTGAATTTAATCTTGCTTATATATAATGCCCATGGATATTTAAAAGTTTTCTTTCAATTTCATAATTTGTTGAACCCAAAAATATTTTTTGAATTTTGTGGGTATATTCACTGCAAACCCTCACGAGACACAACTCGTCTACTTGGAATAACCTTGGGGTTTAAAGGCTTGTTGCACATGCTAAGTGCAATCGTGTTTCCTACAAAAATGGCGTAACATAGTTTTTGTTTTTATTTCATTTTCTTTTTGTTTTACTCAAGGACGAGCAAAAGCTAGGTATGTGGGTATTTGATAGATACATAATTAATATATTTTAATATTCCCATATTTATTATTTTATATAGTTATTTTATTTAACTAATACATTTTATTTTGTTTTGTAGGAAATAACATTTATTTTTCTTGGGGAGAAAATAAAGGATTTATATCCAACTTTTATAGATGGAAAATGACTCTTGGAAGATTACCATATAGATATGGAAGTCAAAAGGAAAGACAAGGGAAAAATGGAACAAAACTGTCTAAGTTCAATGAACCTAAATTAGGGCACAAATTTATTTGTCATATAAATAGGTTTCTTGTTTTAGAGAGAAGATCACCACTTGTTATTTTCTTTTCCTTCGTTTTAGCTATTTAGAACTTTTGTCTTTTCTCTTATTTCAATCATGTGTGGAAAAGTCCAAACTACTTGGGCTCGATTCGGAATCGTGTTTGACTCGGTAGCTAAATGAGCCTAAATCAAACCTTATTTTATACTCAATAAATTTTGTGAACCAAATCTGAGCAACTCAATACTCGGATCGACTCAGTTTGTTTAGACCCTTACTTTCTTTTATTGATATAATATAAATTCTCTTTTTAATTATTGTTCTTATTTCATTTAAATAGTAGTACCAATACTATTTGTTTTTGTTTTTAATTCCATGACTAGCTAAATTTCTAATACCTAGGATGATGATGAAATTAGATATTTCATAATAATATTTTCTTTCCGTTCCAAAATTAATGTGTAATTATGTTTGCCTTCATATTTTCCTCCACATAAATTGCATATGATTCTTATATTGATTGCGAGGTTTTGATAAGTTATAGTTAATCTGTTAATTTTGTTAGTTCCTAGAGGCACAAAAGTTATCTAGAAGTGGGGGGGGGTTGAATAGATATGAATGCTCCGAACCACTTAAAATCACTGTGTCTCTTATATTCTTGCTACAACTGTTATAACTGCCATAACTACTTAACTCATAATAACTTGTTATATCTTAAAAGGAAAACAAACAAATCTCAATTCCGCTGTGATTAAATCTTTATCAAAACTAACAAGTATTTTTAAACGAAAAGAATTTAATAAACTAAGGATATCTTTACAATCTTCGAATCTCACAGATTCCTTTAAGACCAGAAGTCTTGGAACTTCTTAGTTCACTATTGAACTCTTCAAGTCCAGCAGACTTGGTACTTCTCAGTTCACTTAGAACTCTTCAAGTCCTTCTGACTTGGAACTTCTTACTTCACTTGATAGTATTTGAGTTCTTGAATGGTGCTACTCAGTTGTCGTTTAGACTTGAGTTCAAAAGAAATAAGTAGCTGAGCAAGCTTTCTTTTTAGATCGTAGAGTTGAGCGTTGAGTATTCTTCAGCGTTTTTGTTCTTTGCTTGCTTGATCTTTCCATCTGCTTGTGTTTTGTATATATGAAGCTTTTGAAATCTATCTGTTTGAAGACATCCGTTGAAGCATTAAATGCATTTAACATTTTTGAGCACTGATGGTGACTTTTTGAAAACTTTCTGTCCAGCTGTCTGGCCCACTGACATTGCAGACTGCTATCTCACCTAACACCTGAAAAGGTATTTTTTGCTGACTTATAGTACTTTCCTTAGCTTCTTCAATACGTTTCTTTGTTGCATACGAAGGATGACTGTCGTGTCATTAGGACTCCCGATACTTTCAATGTCTATAATCCATTCCATAGTGTTGGAAGAATGCATATTTTGATTTGATGTTTAAAGTTAATGCTCATGATTATATGTAAAGTCCTTCAAGGAATATATGTACAAGGACTTAGTGATAGATCAAATTTGTTAGGTTGATCTTAGCTTTTAATGTTCATCATTCTATAAACGAATGTATAGATAAAGAGATCAAAGATGTTAGGTTGATCTATGACTTGAAAGGAATAGATAGGCCTTGAAAAGGATCGCAGTCTATCGAGCTGATAAACAGATTGCAGAAGCTAAGGCAGGATCGTAGAGCTTAGAAGATCGTAGTGTATTTGCCTTGAAGGGCCTCTCCAGAAATCGTAGAGTGGTCCAGACGTTTGCTGAAGCTAACTAAGAGATCGTAGTGTGCTTTCGGAAACGTAGAGTCTCCAAGACAAGCAGGTGAAGATCGTAGTGTGCAAAGATCGTAGTGTGCAAATCCTTGAGAGAGAACGTAGTGTTCTCTTCAGACCAAGCACCAATGTAACAAGACAACACGATATGGATTGAAGAGTATCATCTGCCTTGTGTCAGAAGCATCGGGCCCTACTTTTGTTTGAAGATAAATTCTAACAAAAGTGGAATGGGTTTGAAACGTTGAAGTCCTCACCAGTCCCAACGGTACAAAAGATATCCTTAATATTCAACAAATGGAATGTATTCAAGAAGCTAAGGAAAGTACCATAGGACAGAGGAAAAATACCTTTTCAGGTGTTAGGTGAGAAAGCAGTTTGCTGTGTCAGTGGGCCAGAATGCAATTCAGAAGGTGTGCAGAAAAGTCTCCATCAAAGTTCAGAAATGTCAAACACATTTAATGCTTCAACAAATGGCTTCAACGGATAGATTTCAAGGATCACATATATGAAGAACATATGCAGATGAGAGATCTAAGCAAGCATTGAACAAAAACGCACAAGAACACTCAACGCTCAACTCTACGTTCTGAGAAAAAGAGGAAGCTTGCTCAGCTACTCAGTTCTTTCAAACAAGTTCTTAACTGCAACTGAGTAGCAATCACGAACTCAACAACTACCAATCAACTGAAGTAAAAGTTCCAAGTCAGAAGGACTTGAGGAGTTCTAAGTGAACTGTGAAGAACCAAGTCTGCTGGACTTGAAGAGTTCAAGAGTGAACTAAGAAGTGCCTAGACTGCTGGTCTAGAAGGAATCTGCGAGATTCAGAAAGTGTAAAAGACATCCTTAGTGGATTTCCTACTCGAGGAGTAGAAGAGTGGACTAGGAGCCTTAAGTGCTCTGGACCACTTAAAAACAACTGTGTCTATTTCATTCTTGCTATAATTGCTATAACTGTTATAACTGCCTCACTCTCATTAACTCTATCTAAAAGGGAGTTCAAAGAAACCTTAATTCCGCTGTGTTTTAATCACTACCAAAACTAACTAAATAGAATGAAAAGATTTTTAAATATCTATTCAACCCCCCCTTCTAGATAACTATTGTGCCTCCAGGAACTAACAATTGATATTAAAGCAGGTTCTATAATATAGCATAGAAAGCTTGAGTAGATCCAATGGCACACTTACCAAGCGAATCAAAGACTGGAGGAGGCAGCAAGCCACCTATGTGCAATAAAGATAAATTCGTTAACTGGAAGGTTAGGATGCAAGTTTACATGGATTCAATAGATGAAGATCTATTTGAAACTGTTCAAAATGGGACCTATGTTCCTACAAAGCTTGCATCAACTACAGACGACCCAAACAGAATACAGATCAAGGTCAAAGGAGAATGGACAAAAAATGAGAAGAGAGTTGTCCAGCTCGACAAAAAGGCCAAGAACATCTTATTCCAATCCTTGAAAGATGATATGTTTGAAAACGTGGTCAACAGCAAAACAACAAAGGAGGTTTTGGAAGCATTACTTATCATGCATGAAGGAACAGAAGAAGTCAAAGAAAACAAATAATCTCTCTTGACTCAGCAATATAAGATGTTTGCTCACGTTCAAGGAGAGAACGTCACTGCCACCTACGAGAGATTCAATGTTCTACTCAACTCTCTACGAGCCTATTGAAAGATCTATCCAAACAAAGATCTAACCATAAAGTTCATGAGAGCCTTACCAAGCAAGTGAGATGCCAAAACCACTGCCATTAGAGAGTAAAAGAATCTACATGAAATGACTGTTCAACAGCTATATGGCAACCTTCTCACATACGAACTGGAGTTGACTTAACGAGCAGAAACCTTGTCTGAAGGAAGAAAAAAGGATAAAAGTATTGCTCTCAAAGTGTAACAATCCAGGATTTTATTTGTAATTTAAAATATTTATTAAATTAAATAAATATTTTATTTATGTGGTTGTTGTTAGTATATATTTGTGAATTAAAATTATTAGATAATACTCTAATTTAATTTAACAGTTAGAGAGTTGTTAAAGATTACATGAGTTGCTATATTGTTGTCGTAATTTAATAATTAAAGTGATATATTAATTATTAAATAAAATTATAATGAGATTATAATTTTGTGATATTTGGTTAAGTGGAAAATTTATTTAGTATGTGGTAATTAGTTTATTTAATTAAGATTGGATATTGAAATCCAAGTAAACAATGTGGGACAATAAACTATATTATAAATGACTTATGAAAATAAATTAAAAGTTTTAATTTGGTTTTACCAAACAAAGCCTTAGAGCTTTTGAAATTCTTATTTTCATCTTGTTTTGCCAAACAAGGCTTAAGGAATGATTAAGCCATTATTTTAAAATGGTTTAGCCAAACAAGCCTTATGGCTTTTGATTTAAAAAAAAAGAAAAAAAAATGTAACTGATATCAGTTACATATATATTTATATTATATAATTTATATCTATTATATTATACGTTATATGTTTCTATGTACGTAAGTTAGAGAAGAAGAAGAAGAAGAAGAAGAAGAAGAAGAAGAGAAATCTTGAGAAAACAAAAGAAAAACTTTCCTTATCTCCATCTTTTCTCCTAATTCAACCTAGAAAGGTATCAAACTAACCCTTATACTAAATTAAGATGTTTTGTATTTAGTCTTTGTAAAATTAGGTTTACATGATTGTGAATTTATATGCATATATGGTGTTCATATGTATTCATGTATACGCTTACATGAGATTTTTATTGTTGTTCAAAGGTATTCATCTAGTTCTAAAATTCTAATTTATAGTTTCTCAAGTTCTTCACTTAAAAAGCTATTTTGGTTGGGTGATTTGAAGAGATGTTGTATATATATGTGTATGGGTGTATAATCTAGTATATATAGTCTCTTTAATTGGTTCTAGAGTAATCAAAATCATAAGAATATGTTAAAGATGAAAAACTTGGGTTTTGATGGCATATGTATATTTTAACTTATGTTGGAGTCAAAATTGATGGATAGAATTTGAAATTGATGATAGATATTGTTAGTATGTTGAAAAACGAAAACAACCCAAGTTGAATGAGTCAAAACGGATGTAAAACGAATTCACAGTGACGAATTTCGCTATAAATGTCAAAAGAAAAGGTAATAAGAGAAATAGTGAAATTAAAGGTTGTAATCTTTTATGTTTATGTTTTTTATGTGGTTAGAAATGTGTTAGAAACATTAGTTTATGTTTCTGTAAACATATTATGTGATGCCCCCAAAATAGGTATACATCACCCATCTTGAGTCGCCAAATACATGGTACAAAATTCAAATACAACTTAATTATACAACATTGTGTAAAATACGATAAAACATATCGTTGTGAGTTTTAATACAAATATTGTCATCTAGACAATATCCACACTCAATTGAGTCCTCATTATATTTATTATCACACTATTTAACAGAATAGTGAGGACTACTAATGCTATTATCTGGACCGTTATTCGTTCCTCGACTAGTCCTCGCTACGTTCTCATTTCTGAAGAACAATGGAAGTAAAAGGTGAGCTCAACTAGCCCGAGAAGAAATATTATGACTAAGATAATCTGAGAATAAATTATCGTTAGCCTTCAACGTTGTTAAACCGATACAATAAAACAAACATCAAGTTTAAGCTGCAATGAACAAGCAATCCATTAAAAGAGTCAAGTAGAGAATAAAATCTACTATCTTTTATGATTTAAAAGGTTTTTCATCACTTTTATCATTTGGGACTCGACTTAATAAATAATCCACATCATCCCCCTTTTCACGACCAAGGATATTCATTAGTATCACAACCACAACTTATCCATGCACTACGGGCCAAGGATATTCATGTATTCATCAATGGTCATGATCATGCCAACAATCGTCCATCAATGCACTACAGCCAATGAGGAATTTTACCACATCATTTGTAACATTACGGTCATGATTATACCGATTAATCCCCTGGTCATAATCATACCAAGTCCATCTATGCACTACTGAGGCCACAAATGTCTTTCAACATAATATAAACATGAGGATGATGACAATGATATAAGAATTCAATAAAACAAGTTCAAGAATTAATTTATCCAGGAACTAATAACGTCCAAATTGTCAACATGATACTTCTTTGTAGAGTAAAATTTAAGAATGCTTAGAAGAATATTTCCATGAAAAGATACTGGATGAAGCGCAAATATCAAGGATATTCCACTAATTTCATGGAGTATAGAAGTCAAAACTTTAACCAACTGAGTATATAAAGAATGCAATAACAAAAGAAATCACCAGGCATGCGATAGACCGCATAAACAGGTTATTCCAACAGAATAATAAATAACGGAACCAGGTCATGCGTAAACGCACAGACAGGATATTCTAACAGAATAATATAATATGGAACCAGGTCATGCGTAAACGCACAGACAGGATATTCCAACAGAATAATAAATAACGGAACCAAGTCAGGCGAAATTACATGACCAAGCGGGATGTTCCAATGAGAATAATAAAGAATGGAATAATGTAAGAGTTTCACCCATGTATGCGATTGCTGATGTAGGCAAAGTTATTCAACATAATGATAAAGAATGGAATAATGAAAAATTTCACCAAGTATAGGGTGATCAAGCGTATACACGAGGTTATTCTAATGAATAAAATAAATATGGAATAATGTAAGTTCTCTTCATGAATACGAAAGAAATAATACCCCTTACCTTAGAACAAACTGGATATAGGAGTAGTGAAGTAACAGAATACTTTTCTTCTTTCTCTCTATAGTTTCTCTCTCTAGAGTTTTAGTGAATTCGTAAGAAATAATGAAGGAATGAGCTTCTATTTATAGGAAAATGGACTGAATAGTAACTAATTCCTGAACGGTCCAAATTGATTTACTTTTAAACGGACGGTCCAGATTGGTTTACTATAAAATATTCTAATAAAACAAAGTCTTTTAAATAAAATATAATATATTCTATTTATAATCTAATAAAACGAATAACTTTATAAAAGTATTTTGTTTTATATAAAAAGATTTTACTATGCAAACAATATGTTGACACTATGCAAACACTATGCATAATAAAATATAATATATTCTATTTATAGTCTAATAAAACGAATAACTTTATAAAAGTATTCTGTTTTATATAAAAAGATTTTACTATGCAAAACATTATGCATAATAGAATATAATATATTCTATTTATAGTCTAACAAAATGAATAACTTTATAAAAGTATTACATTTTATATAAAAGTTTTTTTACATTTTATTACATTAATAATACTAATAAAACAAAACTTCAGCATCATTATTATAATTCACACTATTAATTGACCAGGTCGTTCCCAGGAAAGAGGGGGCTTTCCAATAAGGATTTCTCCCTATTGGCGCACAATTAGGTGACCAAACCTCTCCTTGGCAGAAGTTCTAGACATCGTTAATATTGCAAATAATAATATTAATAACTTCTTCGTCTCAATTATTGATTTAATAATATATAAAATATCGACAATAATTGAATCAATTAACGTGAGATACTATGCAACAATTACTGAAGCAATAATTGAACAAAACTGAGTGACTTCTCACGTAAGCATCAATAATCAATACCGTGTGCTAATATGCAACCACGCGTATTCCTGTACTTTTAACACCGGGTGTTTCAACAGTTAACGATAAAACTTCCGCCGTTATTTTCATAAAATATTTTTGTCATTTTCTCAATCCCACAATAATGTTGTGGGGTCCACCAATGATTGTGTCGTCGTACGAATATTCCCCGATCAATCGAATATTATATAACAACTTGCGTACTTTGCAAAATTTATAACTATTACCCACGACTATAACATTATATTAAATTCATTCCATAATATTAAAAAATGATAATTATAGAAAATTCATCTTTATTCATAAAACTTGGGTTCTTACATATTACACCTTGGGTAGGTTGGTATGGTTGTTAGAAAGCAGTTTGTAGGCCTAATTTGGCTTTCTGTGGTGTTCGGGATCAAAATTCGCGAGTTAGCAAAAGGGACCCCCGCCCCAACGAGCCCCCCTAGTGTAAAAACCCCCGCCCCGACGGGGGGAGGGGGGGTAATCTGGCTAGCCAATTTTGGGAAAAAAATCTGACAGGACATGTTTTACTAAAACAACCATAACATTTTCATACGAACTCCAATTGAGGTGACTCAAGATGATCCAGAATGAGAACGAATAGACCTACAACTTTTGTTCTTTTAGTCCTTTAATTTGAGTTCTTTAGGAAGGGTCAAAATAGTCATCTTTGTGACTTTTACGTATTCGGAGGCGATCGGAGGGCGTCGAACGAGCACAAATGCAAGTATAGTGCTCCCGATGATGGAATATGTTATTGTAAGTGATGTAACATCAAAATGCATGATATTATACATGACATATAAAATTTCCTTGCTCATAATAGAAAGTCTTAGCTTGACTTAGTATGTGTTTTGGAAAAGAAATTAAAAAAAAAACCTTGAGGAAACTTATGTTCTATAAGTTTTGAACTTAGTGGTTTATATACATGGTTGAGTTCAAATATAAATGAGAATGATATGGTGTTTATAGTGTCTTGTTCATGATAAAACTTGTTAGACCTTGTGTTAGAAAAGTTTTTAAGAGAAACTTGATATAATAGAACTAAGGTGCATGAATGCTACATGAGGTAGGTTTTGAACTTGAGAAGATGTTATCATGACTAAGTTACTTATGATAAGAGTTTTTAAAAGTTGTCTTATATGTGCTATACTACATTATTAATGATAAAATGATTTCAAAGACCAACTCCATTATCTTTTGTAAACTAAGTATTAAAACGTGAATGATATGTGCACTCAACTAGTCAAGCATGACATAAGTTATTTAAGCATGTTTTAAAAGTATGAACTATGCTATGTCCATGTAAATGAGATAGATACATGTGAGCATGCTATTAGAGGCTTATTAGTACAAATATATGGTTTAAAAGCTTATAACATCAAATTTTGTTAAAGAAAGTTGTTAAGCCTTATTGATTGAAATAAATCATTATAGAGCTAAGTAATTTGAATGTGAACTTGAAAATAGATCACAACCTATTTGATGTCAAGTACAGATAATTAAGGTATACTTATACATGCCTAACTATTCTAAGAGTATGATGAGAAATGCAATGAAGGTTTTACAAACCTAGTTAGGAAATAATGTAACGTTACTATTCTATTAAGAATGTATGAAATATATGACTAATGGATGTGAATCCATGATTATATAACTGTGTAGGAAAACACGAAGTGCAGATAAGCGTTAAAGCAGTTAAGTCGTAGTTCATAATAAACTTAATCGTGCAAATCTTTCGGTTCCTATTTGTTATGTGAACTTGATGATTAGCTGTTTTAAATCTTTATTACAAAAAAGAACATGATGTGTTATATATATATTGAAAGTATGAAATGTTAAAGTCAATTTATGACTATGTTGATTGATTAAAGCATGCTGATTGAGTAAGGACTCAATATTTATACTTATTATATGAACTGTATCATGTATGTTATATGTTTAGCATGTTATTATGTGCTATGTGATGCATGAAAACTGTTAGATTTTGTTGGGCTGTCGAGCTCAACCTTGCAAATAACCACTTTTGCAGGTTCAAGATTCAAGGTAAAGTTATGTGTTACTTGAAAGACGTGAATCAGATGTGATACTTGAGGATTTATATACTTTGGTTGTGTTATTATTATTTGAACCATGTTTAAGGTTTCGAATAATGTATTAATGTTGAATTGTAATATCATTTTGCGATGTAAACTATTGTAGTATTAAAATGATTTTGAGATATTTAGATGTAAAGGTAAAAGGTTTTGGGAACGAGGATAATTTGTAATAGAAAATTTTAATTATTCCACAAATTTGAATGGTTGTATTATCGTTTAATGATGTAAAATTAGAGGTTGAATGTATTATTAATGACCGAAGTCGAGAATTAAATTGTATGAATTTTGGGGTCGTTACACTTCATATCAAAGTTGTAGGTTATAAACCTTAGTCAAGAGTACCCTAGGCTATAACCTTAGAGAATAAAGGAGAAGATGATAAAGAAGTTAAGAATCAAACAATTATATTTAAGTATGGTACAATTGTACTCTTTAGTAGTTGATGTATGGTATCTGGGCTAAACGATTCCTTTATAGAGCGGAGGTATATACGAACTAGTAACTCGGAACCTAGTTTGTTGGTTGTTTGTGGGAAACCACTCAGCTTACCATAATGAAACTATTAGAGACTCGATGTGTATTAAGTATAGAAAATGGATACGTATGATGAAAAAGGGAAAGAAAGAGGATCGTAAAATAAAACGATCACGAGTGAAGAAAGGAATTTTAAGGGAGATGATTATAGAATAAGATCATGACATGATCTGTTTAAGTTACAAAAGAAAGATGATTTGTAATGTTTGAATAATTATAGCTTGATGCTATGAAAGTAATGTACTATGATATAGTACGAGGTAAACTCACGAGGAGTTATAGATAATGTGATACGAGGAATTCGTATTGAGCAAGTTAAGGGTAAGTTGTTAAGAGTAAGATAGAGTTAGGTGGGATTTTAATTGAGGACTCATGTGATGGCTGAGTTGTACAAACCTTTGTATGGGCGAGGGTTTTGTGCTTGTGCTTAGTTTATCACATTGATAATCATTGGAATGTTGGTGTCGCGCTATCAATGTATATTTGGCGAAAAGGTGATACTTTTCACATGTATATATTTGATAGTTAGAAACTATTAAGATTAATCAGATATTATTAGGATTAGGTGCGGTTCTTAAAACTAATGCATATGGTAAGTTCGTGACTCATAATAATATGGTATATTTTGAACCCCTCAACGAATGGACGCCTATGGTCTGACTAGGACAATTTCTTAAACTCATAATATTGTGGCAAGTTCCTGAACTTCCAATGTGCGGTAAGTTTGATGAACTATACTGGGGATATAGGAGGATTATAAGTTGAAATACAAGAATATTTAGTGTAAAGATTGAAATTGATGGAGAAAATTAGGTATTCCAAATCTTCTAGCTTTGCTAGATTTTCGAAATTTATTTACGTCGTGTCGATGGTTATACTTTTGATTTTTGGAAAAAAAATGTTGGGTCACACTAGTGAACCAAAATTTTTAAAAAGCAGTCTTTATTATTCGTATGTTCATGCTAATTTCTTTGGCTAGACAAAAATGATTTGAAAGATATCAAAATATATTTTTTATATATCATCAATGCATCATGGAACACAGTGCGAGAGATGATAAAAACGATGGAGTCATCAATGCGGTATACTTTAGTGTTGGATGTGATCTAAGGATCGTCAGCCCACTATAGTATGATGTAGTATGATAAAATCACCAAATGACGGAATCCTCAAACGGACTGTAAATTCGGTGCGGTATCATGACGTCATAAAAAGATTTTAAAGATTTCTTTAAGATATGAGAATATATATGTATATGTATATTTCTATTGATGTCCAAATTATTGTAAAAGTATATGCTATTTGATTCAGCTAGACGAATATTGAAAGATGTTCATGAAATTCAAGCAATTCTTGAGAAGTTATGCCAAACCAAATTGTTTTGGTGCGGATTCAGATGTTGAAAAGCTGAGATGAATAACCCTTTTATAGGGGATTACGCGGAAGCGTTTAGATGTTTGTGCACAATACATTGTACGAAGGACTGATCACCCTAAGTACGAGGAGTCCATATAGTCTTATGACTGTTAAAGTTTAAGTTGAAAGATTACTTATAACTATGGACATACGCATAGTGTTTAAATGTTTGTGCACAATACATCGTATTGAAGGGCTTAACACCCTAAAACACGGAGTCCCTATAGTCTAAATGAGTATTAAGGTTTAATTTGAAAGAGTACTTATAACTTAGTGGACATAGTTCAAGGTCTTATGACCCTCGGCATGATTTGGAATCTTTTAAAATTCACGAGAGTTATTCATCCGCTTCCCAATTATTGAGCAATTGTGGAAGAATCTTTCTATTCTAAAAGGAGAATGTGGTAAGAATGATATACCTTAGAAAAAGTAAGTAAGTCGAGAATGCGACAATTGAATGATGGATATGTTGAATAGGTGAGAAAAGAAATTTTGAAATGAGGAGGAGATGAGTTATCAAATAATAATGTAAAACTTTTAATAAAAAAGTTTAATAATTGTAGAAAGATCTTTGTGAAAAGAAGTGGTTATAGAACCCAATGAATGAATAAAGTATTAATGTAAAATCTATTTTGATAGATTGAATGAATAAAGATTAATAGATAAAATTTCGAGGACGAAATTCTTAGAAGAATGGGTGAATGTAATATCCCGAGTATTTATGATAACGATCCTTAGCAAAGGAAATGAATGGGTTAAAGAGTATATAATACTCAAAATATAATTGAGTTCAAGTGAAAGTTATGAAATAAAACCTAGAATCTGTTGAAGTAATGAATGTAGTAGGAAATATAAAACCTATATTAAGGTCATGTGTTGAAGTTATTCAACGAAGATATTTGATGAAAAACTGAGTAAGGTAGGGTTTCGGTGATTCCGAGGATGGAATCCTTATAAGGAGGGAATAATGTGACGAATGAATTGTTTGAGTTGTGATTCTGGGAACAGAATCCTTGTAAGGAGGGAACGATGTAACAATCCAGGATTTTATTTGTAATTTAAAATATCTATTAAATTAAATAAATATTTTATTTATGTGGTTGTTGTTAGTATATATTTGTGAATTAAAATTATTAGATAATACTCTAATTTAATTTAACAGTTAGAGAGTTGTTAAAGATTACATGAGTTCTTTATATTCTTTGTCGTAATTTAATAATTAAAGTGATATATTAATTATTAAATAAAATTAAAATGAGATTATAATTTTGTGATATTTGGTTAAGTGGGAAATTTATTTAGCATGTGATAATTAGTTTATTTAATTAAGATTGGATATGGAAATCCAAGTAAATAATGTGGGACAATAAACTATATTATAAATGACTTATGAAAATAAATTAAAAGAGTTTTAATTTGGTTTTACCAAACAAAGCCTTAGAGCTTTTGAAATTCTTATTTTAATCTTGTTTTGCCAAACAAGGCTTAAGGAATGATTAAGTCATTATTTTAAAATGGTTTAGCCAAACAAGCCTTATGGCTTTTGATTTAAAAAAAAAGAAAAAAAATGTAACTGATATCAGTTACATATATATTTATATTATATAATTTATATCTATTATATTATACGTTATATGTTTCTATGTACGTAAGTTAGAGAAGAGAGAATTCAGAGAAGAAGAAGAAGAAGAAGAAGGGAAACCTTGAGAAAACAAAAGAAAAACTTTCCTTATCTTCATCTTTTCTCCTAATTCAACCTAGAAAGGTATCAAACTAACCCTTATACTAAATTAAGATGTTTTGTATTTAGTCTTTGTAAAATTAGGTTTACATGATTGTGAATTTATATGCATATATGGTGTTCATATGTATTCATGTATACGCTTACATGAGATTTTTATTGTTGTTCAAAGGTATTCATCTAGTTTTAAAATTCTAATTTATAGTTTCTCAAGTTCTTCACTTAAAAAGCAATTTTGGTTGGGTGATTTAAAGAGATTTTGTATATATATGTGTATGGGTGTATAATCTAGTATATATAGTCTCTTTAATTGGTTCTAGAGTAATCAAAATCATAAGAATATGTTAAAGATGAAAAACTTGGGTTTTGATGGCATATGTATATTTTAACTTATGTTGGAGTCAAAATTGATGGATATAATTTGAAATTGATGATAGATATTGTTAGTATGTTGAAAAACGAAAACAACCCAAGTTGAACGAGTCAAAACGGATGTAAAATGAATTCACAGTGAAGAATTTCGCTATAAATGTCAAAAGAAAAGGTAATAAGAGAAATAGTGAAATTAAAGGTTGTAATCTTTTATGTTTATGTTTTTATGTGGTTAGAAATGTGTTAGAAACATTAGTTTATGTTTCTGTAAACATATTATGTGATGCCCCCAAAATAGGTATACATCACCCATCTTGAGTCGCCAAATACATGGTACAAAATTCAAATACAACTTAATTATACAACAGTCGTGTAAAATACGATAAAACATATGCTGTGAGTTTTAATACAAATATTGTCATCTAGACAATATCCACACTCAATTGAGTCCTCATTATATTTATTATCACACTATTTAACAGAATAGTGAGGACTACTAATGCTATTATCTGGACCGTTACTCCGTTCCTCGACTAGTCCCTGCTACGTTCTCATTTCCTGAAGAGAACAATGGAAGTAAAAGGGTGAGCTCAACTAGCCCAAGAAGAAATATTATGACTAAGATGTCTGAGAATAAATTATCGTTAGCCTTCAACAAGTGTTAAAGCGATACAATAAAACAAACATCAAGTTTAACTGCAGCGGAACAAGCAATCCATTAAAAGAGTCAAGTAGAGAATAAAATCTACTATCTTTTATGATTTAAAAGGTTTTTCATCACTTTTATCATTTGGGACTCAAATTTTAATAAATAATCCACATCATCCCTGCACTACGACCAAGGATATTCATTAGTATCACAACCACAACTTATCCATGCACTACGGGCCAAGGATATTCATGTATTCATCAATGGTCATGATCATGCCAACAACTGTCCATCAATGCACTACGGGCCAATGAGGAATTTTACCACATCATTTGTAACATTACGGTCATGATTATACCGATTAATCCCTGGTCATAATCATACCAAGTCCATCTATGCACTACAGGCCACAAATGACTTTCAACATAATATAAACATGAGGATGATGACAATGATATAAGAATTCAATAAAACAAGTTCAAGAATTAATTTATCCAGGAACTAATAACGTCCAAATTGTCAACATGATACTTCTTTGTAGAGTAAAATTTAAGAATGCTTAGAAGAATATTTCCATGAAAAGATACTGGATGAAGCGCAAATATCAAGGATATTCCACTAATTTCATGGAGTATAGAAGTCAAAACTTTAACCAACTGAGTATAATAAAGAATGGAATAACAAAAGAAATCACCAGGCATGCGATGTAATCGCATGTAGATGAGTTATTCCAATGAGAATAATAAATAACGGAACTAGGTCATGCATAAACGCGCATGGGATATTCTAACGAGAATAATAAATAATGGAACGGTCATGCGAAACGCACGCGCACGAGGATATTCAACAGAATAATAAATAACGGAACCAAGTCGGCGAAATTACATGACAAGACGGGATGTTCCAACAGAATAATAAAGAATGGAATAACAGAAGAGTTTCACCATGTATGCGGTACTTCGCATAGACAGGTTATTCCAACATAATGATAAAGAATGGAATAACAGAAGAATTTCACCAAGTATAGGGTAGACCACGTATACAGGTTATTCTAACAGAATAAAAAAAATATGGAATAACAGAAGTTCTCTTCATGAATACGAAAGAAATAATGAAGGAATGAGCTTCTATTTATAGGAGAATGGACTGAATAGTAACTAATTCATGAATGGTCCAAATTGATTTACTTTTAAACGGACGGTCCAGATTGGTTTACTATAAAATATTCTAATAAAACAAAATCTTTTAAATAAAATATAATATATTCTATTTATAATCTAATAAAACGAATAAATTTATAAAAGTATTCTGTTTTATATAAAAAGATTTTACTATGCAAACAATATGCAGACACTATGCAAATACTATGCATAATAAAATATAATATATTCTATTTATAGTCTAATAAAACGAATAACTTTATAAAAGTATTACATTTTATATAAAAAGATTTTACTATGCAAAACATTATGCATAATAGAATATAATATATTCTATTTATAGTCTAACAAAACGAATAACTTTATAAAAGTATTCTATTTTATATAAAAAGCTTTTACGCTTTTTTATTACATTAATAATACTAATAAAACAAAACTTCAAAGATCATTATTATAATTCACACTATTAATTGATTGTGTCGTTCCCGAGAAAGAGGGCTTTCAATAAGGATTTCTCCCTATCGATGCGCATAATTAGGTGACCAAACCTCTCATTGGCGAACTTCTAGACATCGTTAATATTGCAAATAATAATATTAATAACTTCGTCGTCTCAATTATTGATTTAATAATATATAAAATATCGACAATAATTGAATCAATTAACATGAGATAATAGTAACGTGATATTTAGATGTAAAGGTAAAAGGTTTTGGGAACGAGGATAGTTTGTAATTGAAAATTTTAATTATTCCGCAAATTTCAATGGTTGTATTATCGTTTAATGATATAAAATTAGAGGTTGAATGTATTATTAACGACCGAAGTCGAGAATTAAATTGTATGAATTTTGGGGTCGTTACATAAAGCAACTGAAAACACCTCCAAAGTCAACACTGAAGTTGATTCTGACTACGATGAAGATGATGATGAGGACATTGCAATGCTGGAGAAGAGACTCAGAAGGTTCATGCGACAAGGCAAAACCAACAAGCCAAAAAAAGTCAGCACCTACAGCAACCAGGAGCAAATAAATGACATATGCTATAATTGCAAGAAACCTGGCCACTTCATTGCTAACTGCAACAAACCTCTCAAAGAAGAACTCAAGAAGAAATCACATTCAAAGAAGGAATACAAAGGCAGCAAAAGGCCTCAGAAGAAAGACAAAGGCCTTGTAGTTGGAGGATCGTGGAGTGACTCAGAAAATGACTCAATTCCGGAATCTGGAGATGATGAAGATCCTCAAATGGCAAATCTTTTCCTGATGGCCAAAAATGCAAGGGACAAATAGAACTCCAACATACATGAAGTAAGTATCGATGAGGTATTTGACTTCAACTCTCCGATGTAGATATTGATGACTTAAGAAGCGCACTTTGCATGGTATAACATCCGATCGCATCAATACATGAAGTGGTTTAGAGTTCGACTAAGGACTATTCATTTCTTCAAAAGGAGAAAGAAAAAGTTCAAAAAGAAGCTGAAGCAAATTTCTTCTAAAGTCTTGATTCTCTCCAAGTTTGAAGCTGAGAATAAGCTCTTAAAACAAACAAATGAGCTCAATGCAAAAAGAGAGTCAAGTCTAACCTCTAAAATTGAGGATCTAGAAAAGACAATCTTTACATGGAGTAAATCATCTTCATCCATGGACTCCCTGATCTGTAGCTAGAGAAGTGTCTCTGACAGAACAGGGTTAGGCTTTGGAGAATCTACCTCAAAGTCATGTGTGGAAAAAGTAAAGGAACTTAGCACTAGTAATGCCTCAAATTTTAGTAAAGGCATTATATTTATGAAATCCTCATAGAAGGATGAGCCTGTCAAACCCTACTCTACTAATTCAATCCATATTCTTAGGAAAAAGGGATCTCATGCCGGTCTGGGTTTTAAAAAAGAGAAGAGTAACCCAACCACTACTCACCAACCTCGAAGGATCGTAGAATCCAGTAAGATCATCTCTATGAACCAACTGAAAAGGTACAGTAGAGGTAAGGTATACTCCTCACAAATCATGAAACACAAGGACATATGGAAGAAGGAATATCAGCCTAACAGTAGGATGACCAATAACCCACAAAAGTCCAAATGGAGGAAGAATTTTCACACACACACACAAACATGTATCATATTAGATGTTTTGTGTGCTACAAAGTTGGCCATAAGGCTGCAAAAGGTCATTATAATTCCATGCATATGAGACCCACATCAAGCAGATTTGGGTCCCCAAGTGCACTAACAAAGTATGACCCATGCAAGTATGGGTACCAAAATGAAGGTTTAATGTTACTACAGGAAAAGAGCTCCACGATCACAACCTGGTATCTGGACAGTGGATGCTCAAGGCACATGACTGGGAACGCCCTTCTGTCTAACTACATAGAGAAGGAGGGTCCCTCGGTCATCTTTGGAGACAACAGCTCTGGCAAGACAAGAAGATATGGCTCAGCTGGAAATGGTGCAGTATCCTTCAGCAAAGTGGCCTATGTGGAAGGACTGCAACATAATCTTCTAAGCATTAGCCAACTCTGTGACAAGAGTCATCAATTAACATTCCTCAACAATCAATGTCAAGTCCGAGATCTGAAGACATCTGCTGTGAAGTTAACCAGAACAAGAGAACGAAATGTCTACACAGTAAACCTTGGACAACTAAGCTCAGATGAGACTATATGCTTTCTAGCTAAAGCATCTGAAGAAATGAGCTGGCTATGGAATCGAAGATTATCTCATATCAACTTCAAAAGCATGTCCAAAATAGCTTCAAAAGATCTAGTTGCAGGCTTACCCAAGTTCAAATTCGTTAAAGAAAGGCCTGTAATGCCTGTCAACTTGGAAAGCAGACCAGAAGCTCATTCAAGAGAAAAACTGCCAACTCAATTGACAAGCCTCTGCAGCTGCTACACATGGATCTTTTTGGGCCAATTCCAACGACGAGCCTTGGAGGAAAGAGATACTCTCTAGTCGTAGTCGACGACTACACCAGATTTACATGGGTGTTCTTTCTAACTTCAAAGGACGAAACAAGCTCCCAACTGATCAAGATGTTCAAGCTGGTGATGAACGAGAAAGGAGAGAAAATCAAGGCTATAAGGAGTGATCATGGCAGAGATTTCAACTTCTCAGCCCCACGAACTCCCCAACAAAATGGAGTAGCTGAGAGAAAGAACATGACATTGATAGAGGCTGGAAGAACTCTACTAGCAGTGACCCATCATCCGCTGAATACTTACGGGTAGAAGCTATCAACTTTGCATGCTACACTCTCGGAACAAATCACTCATACACTCTACGATTAAGAAGACTCCTTATGAAGCTGTGGAAAGGAAGAAGTTAAGTGTCGACTACTTTCATGTTTTAATTTGTGCATGCTACATTCTCAACAATGGAAAGTAGTACTTGACAAAGTTTGCCCAAAGTCGAAGACGAAGGAATCTTTCTTGGATATGCCACAGACAGTAAGGCCTACAGAGTGTTTAACAAGAAGACACTGAGTGTTGAAGTCTCGATTCACATCATCTTTGATGAGACAGACTTAGACAAAATAGTGCCTCAAGACACTATGACCAATAGTTCAGACACTACGAATGAGGTCGTCGAGCTCAACACTACGATCATAGTGCCAGATAGTGAAATCGTTGAGCAAGGAATGAGATCGTAGAGAGGCCTATGCCAGACAACGAACATCCACACAAAGAAGAAGAAATAGATCTTAAAGATCTAAGATAAGAAGGCATAAGAGCAGATGTCCCAACAGGAAGCAGATGGGCAAGATATCACACTCAAGACCTAATCATCGAAGATCCGAGTGTAAGAGTCTAAACAAGAGCTGCCACCCAAAATGAATGCTTTTATCTAAGCTTCCTGTCACAAATGGAACCGAAGAAGATAGAGGATGCTATGGAAGACTCCAGCTGGATAGAGGCCATACAAGAAGAACTTAATCAATTCAAAAGAAACAAAGTATGGAGATTGGTACCAAGACCAAAGAATCATCCTGTTATTAGAACCAAGTGGGTCTTCAGAAATAAGATGGATGAAGATGGAGTAATAACCAGGATTAAGGCAAGAATAGTAGCCAAGGGCTACTCTCAGGAAGAAGGCATTGACTACGATGAGACATTTGCACCTGTTGCCAGACTAGAAGCCATCAGAATATTCCTTGCCTTTGCTGCTCACATGAAATTCAAGGTCTTTCAGATGGATTTCAAAAGTGCATTCTTGAATAGTGAACTTCAAGAAGAAGTCTATGTAGAGCAACCTCTAGGTTTCATCAATCCATCTCTTTCTAATTATGTCTTTAGATTAGACAAAACCTTATATGGTCTTAAACAAGCACCTAAAGCATGGTATGAAACACTAACTAACTTTCTTATTGAAAATGATTTCACTAGAGGTAGAGTAGATACCACACTATTTCTCAGAAAGCATAAAGATAAAGTCCTACTAGTTCAAATATACGTTGATGACATTATTTTTGGATCTATGGATGAAAAGTTATGCAAGAGATTCTCCAAACTTATGCGGAGCAAGTTTGAAATGAGCATGATGGGTGAGCTAAATTTATTCCTTGGACTGCAAATAAAGCAGACTGGTGAAGGAATATTCATAAACCAAGCCAAGTACATTAAATACTTACTTACGAATTATGGCATGGAATCAGCCTCTTCCATGAAAACCCCAATTACTCCTGCAACCAAACTTGACAAAGATGAAAAAGGTAAAAGTATTGATATAACTCAATACAGAGGTATGATAGGCTCTCTTTTATACCTAAGCGCCGATGAGACCGGATATAATGTTTGCAACATGCATTTGTGCTAGATTTCAGGCTAATCCTAAAGAATCTCATTTAACTGCTGTAAAGAGGATTTTCAGGTATCTCAAGGGTACACCTCACTTGGGGCTTTGGTATCCCAAGGAGTTCTCATTTGAACTAATAGGAGACACAGATGTTGATTTTGCAGGCTGTAAAATAGATAGAAAGAGTACCAGTGGCACCTGTTAATTGCTAGGAAATAGACTTGTATCCTAGTTTAGCAAGAAGCAAAACTCAGTATCTACTTCAACTACAGAAGCTAAATACATTGTTGCTGGCAGCTGCTGTGTTCAGATCCTATGGATGAAAAATCAGCTAGCAGATTATGGGTTTGAATTCAAATCCATACCTATACACTGTGATAACACATGTGCAATTGCAATAACTCATAATCCTGTCATGCATTCTAGGACTAAGCATATAGAAATAAGGTATCACTTCATTAGGGATCATGTGCAAAATGGAACTATATCTTTACAATATATCTCTACTAAAAACCAACTTGCTGATGTCTTTACAAAACCTCTAGATGAATCCAGATTTAACAAGTTAATAAGTGAACTAGACATGATTAACTTACAACCATGAAAAATATGCTCTAGTTTGTGCTAACTATACAGATTTAAAGGCTATGTTCGAAATCATAGACATGATCAAAGAAAGTCCACGATCGTAGAGCTAAAGTGTCATGAAAGACAACGATCGCAGTGCAGACTCAACGATCGCGGTGCAGACTCAACGATAGCAGAGTTCCATCAACAAAACAAAGGAGCATCCTATGATGATGAAGTATAAAACAAAGCAATCTCTTTGATAAGTGCCTCCGGGACAAACCTAACCCTTGATTCACTCTATGAGGTTGGCCCTTCCTGAGTTACCTTGAACCGAGAAGAATGCTAAGTCAAAAGTTCATCACAAGGACTCGAGAGGACTCGGTGGGACTCGACGATCGTGATTCAGACTCGACGATCTCGGCTCGAACCACGACGATTCTTGAGCAGACTCAGCGATTCTTTGGCGAGACTCGTGATTTAACGCAGTAAACAGACTCGACGATTATAAGGACCATCTCAACGATCGTAGTTCTCCCTAAGGACACATTAGCTCAGAAGGAGCTAAGGGAAAATCAGTACAATCCTCCTCAATCAAGATTCATAGAGCCAAGCAGAATTCGACACCTGTCCCACTAAGCAAAATGGAGAGAGGAAAGTTACAAGTATAAATTGAAATCGCCTTTTTGAAATTAGAAGTTCAAAAAGCTCATCTCTCTCATTCTCTCTCAAGCAAAAACCCTAAACCTTAAGAAAGCTCAGACAGTCATACTCCTTGCAAAGAAATCAATGGCGGCTTCCAACGTCATCTTTGGCTACAGACTCTGTTTTGATGAGTTCAAAACAGCTGAACCCAAATTTCACAAAACTCTGTCATTATTAAAGAAGGCTGGTCTCGAAGAAGCTCTGGGTACAAACACATTGATCTACCCTAAGCTAGTGAAAGAATTCTACAGAAATGGTGTGTTTGAAAATGACGCCATCACTACGAAAGTCAGGGACGTGGAAATCAAGCTGAAGGCTGAGGACATCAACCTAGCCCTAGGTTTCAAATCTGAAGGGTATTCGTCCATAGATGGCATAGACTTCCATGAGGGACTTAAAAGGATGCATCACAAGAAATCCCCCTCTGTCAAAGGATACAAGAAGAAAGAGTTTCCTCAGAGGTATGAATTTCTAGCTGACATTGTTGGAAAATGTATATGCTGCAAGAGTTCTGGTCACGATTCTGTAAATGAGGTGCAACTTAAGCTCATGA
The DNA here is from genome assembly GCA_020205605.1 of Panax ginseng. Classification (NCBI taxonomy): domain Eukaryota; kingdom Viridiplantae; phylum Streptophyta; class Magnoliopsida; order Apiales; family Araliaceae; genus Panax; species Panax ginseng. The sequence goes on from CM035130.1 coordinate 48,116,633, forward strand.
CTGCCATAAGTTATGGAATACAACTTAACTATGGAGCTCTATTGCTTGAATGGATTGGAAAGTGGTTCACCAGCTCAAAGAAGACAAAGAGATCTCAAAAGATGCTCTATGGGCGATTTATAAGCATCATTCTACAGTCTGCTCTGGGTGACAAAATTGGGGACGATGAGGGAGAATCCATCAATCCAAACAAACGAATGACACAACAACTATTCAAGAACTGGAAATGGAATCCAGTAGAAAATGTGCGTATGATATCTGAGTCCTATGGTAGGACTGCTGATGCAAAGGAGTCAGGGATTCTAGGGAATATGTCAGTTGTCAGGGAGACTGAAGAAGAAGAAGAAACTAACAAGGAAGAACCCACTTCCCTGATCAAAAAAAGCAAGGGCAAGAGAAAGCTAAAGGCTAGAATGGTAGAAGAACCCCAGGGATCAACTACGGATAAACCGGTAGAGTCCTCTGACATTGAGACTCTAAGGATTCTAAGAAGAAAACAACAGCAGGCTGAGGCAGAAGAAGACAGAGCTACCATATCACAGCTGCTGAAGAAAAACAAAATCAGTCACAAATCCAAGAGACCATCTGTCTCTTCGATCGTAGAGTCTCTACCGATCGTAGAGACCAGATTGAACACCTCGAGCAAGGAAGTTGCTGCATCAGATGTTTTGGTTGATCAACAGGACAAAGCTGAAGCTCAAGAAAGTCCTGAGGCTGTGGCTCAGCCTAGAAAACCAAGACAAAAATTGGTTAAGAAGTACATCCTTGTCAATGAAGGAATACTTAAAAAGGAAGACAAAGAGTTGACTGCTGAAAAGGAACTATCCAAAGAAAGCCAAAAGGACAAAGCTCCAGCTGAGGGGGAGATGCCTGAAGCTCTCATCCTAGAAGATGTTCAAGTTGAGGGGGAGCTACTAATCCTGCAGGAGGATGATCATATTGAGGGGGAGACTCGTGATATCCCCATGACAGAAGAAGAGGTTCCTGCAGAAAATGAGGGCGAACCAGAGCAGAAACAAAATGAAGCAATGATATAGTGGACTCCTTGAATGAAGACAAAGAAGAGGACGAAGATGACGAGGTCGAGATCATAGATGTGGGCATTAATGGGTATAGAAAAGCTAACTATGAGCAACTATTTTCCTACCTACCCATGATGCCTTTCCATCAAGCTCAAATTCTAAACTCCTGGAATAACATATTTTGGAGCTTCAAAGAATATCCAGCCATCTCTGTGCTAGCTCATGGATTCCCAGGAAGTTTCAACTTTGCCAAGAAGTTACTCACAAATGGTCCCTCCTCAAGAATGGTGCATGAGGTATTAACTATCCCGATCCTATTCAGAGTTAATCACTATCCACTATCCTTCTTCAGCCAATTTTATGAATTTCCAAGATGGCTTGAAGTAGTCCTCAATCAACCAAGTTAATTCAGCGATTCTGAGAATCCCAAAATTTCATGAATCGACGAACCAAATATGCCCAACTTTATACTGCTCCCAACTCCCATCATCTCTACGATCACTGATTCTAGCCCCATTGTAGAGTCCCAAGCTCAAATCATAGAGCCACCTACTCTAAACACCCAAACACAGGCCCCTTCATCCGATATTCCCTCCTCATCCACCAACGAATACTTCAACCTTGATCTTGCCCTCTACTCATTGCAAGATCAATACAAGAGAACACCCCTCCTTCACAAATTCCACAACTCAATGAACTTATGTTAGAGCTGCCCACCAAAGCCGATTTGTCAACAATGTCCAAGAAAGTGATCAAGGAACTCGATGAGAGTCTTGAAGAACACACTGAACTCATTCAGATGAGATTAACAACAATGATCAATGCTGCAAATAGTCTCCCAAGCTCCCTAAGCTCTATGCTCACTGAGAAACTTAAAGAGCTCATCAAGGAAATGATTCAGAGCATAAAGAACATGGATGACATTCACTTTCTAGCAGCCAAAAGACACAGAGATGATGTTCTTATCTTACAATCCACTCAGGAAGCTCAGAATAAACTTATGATGGAGAACTTCCTCAATCTGCAAACTGCCGTAAAAGAATTCCAACAATTTTACGTCAGCCAAGGACAACAGACTGACAATATACTAGCCGTTCTTCAACAACGGGAAGATTTATCTAATGCTCTGATCAAAGAAAATCGAGAGGACATTGCTCAAACTTTGAGTTAACTCAATGAGCTTGTCCAAGGAGTGACTCGCTTCTCAGAGGACATTCAAACCCTTGATGTTGACATAAAGGGGGAGAATAAAGGAAAAGGAGATCAAGGCAGAGGTAGAGGCACCTTTTCTGCTCAATCTTCCCGGAATCCTCTTGCAAGGCAATTCCACCAACAGACTCCACGATCCAGCCATCAGACCCAACGATCTGATCAATATGAAGTTTTAATGGCTCAACCGTTAAGAAGTCAAAGGCCTTCTCCCAGCTCTCATGAGGTGACAACCAAAGGCCTAAGAATGTAAATTGGAGATCCTGTATTCATGAACAAGCATGATCAAAATCCTAGGATAAGCCCAAATGAGCTGGAAGATCTAGCCAGAAGAGAAGAAGCAAGCAGGAAAAGAAGAGCTGAGGAATATGCCAATCCTCCACGCAAAAGATCAAAGAAATATAGATAAGTTGAAACATAAATTCTTATTGATGTAAAGCTTAACTGTAATATCTATTCTTCAAACATCAATAAATTCATGCTTATTCTCTAGAAATTTCAGCTGCTCACTGAAATATTAAGTCATGTTTACTTTCCTGAAAATGCATCTAGAACTTGATAATCATGACAACAAATCTCCTTGGTTATGTCAACATCAAATAGGGGGAGATTGTTGGAAGAATGCATATTTTGATTTGATGTTTAAAGTTAATGCCCATGATTATATGTAAAGTTCTTTAAGGAATATATGTACAAGGACTTAGTGATAAATCAAATTTATTAGGTTGATCTTAGCTTTTAATGTTCATCATTCTATAAACGAATGTATAGATAAAGAGATCAAAGATGTTAAGTTGATCTATGACTTGAAAATAATAGATAGGCCTTGAAAAGGATCGTAGTCTATCGAGCTGATTAACAGATTGCAGAAGCTAAGGCAGGATCGTAGAGCTTAGAATATCGTAGTGTATCTGCCATGAAGAGCCTCTCCAGAAATCGTAGAGTGGTCCAGACGTTTGCTAAAGTTAACTCAGAGATGGTAGTGTGCTTTCGGAAACGTAGAGTCTGCAAGACAAGCAGGTGAAGATCGTAGTGTGCAAATCCTTGAGATAGATCATAGTGTTCTCTTCAGACCAAGCACCAATGTGACAAGACACCACGATATGGATCAAAGAGTATCATCTACCTTGTGTTAGAAGCATCGAGCCCTACTTTTGTTTGAAGAAAAATTCTAACAAAAGTGGAATGGGTTTGAAACGTTGAAGTCCTCACCAGTCCCAACGGTACAAAAGATATCCTTAGTATTCAAAAAAAGGAACGTATTCAAGAAGCTAAGGAAAGGACCATAGGACAGAGGAAAAACACCTTTTTAGGTGTTAGGTGAGAAAGCAGTCTGTTGTGTCAGTGGGCCAGAATGCAATTCAGAAGGTGTGCAAAAAAGTCTCCATCAAAGTTTAGAAATGTCAAACACATTTAATGATTCAAAAAATGGCTTCAACGGATAGATTTCAAGGATCACATATATGCAGAACATATGCAGATGAGAGATCTAAGCAAGCATTGAACAAAAACGCACAAGAACACTCAACGCTCAACTCTACGATCTAAGAAAAAGAGAAAGCTTTCTCAGCTACTCAGTTCTTTCGAACAAGTGCTTAACTGCAACTGAGTAGCAATCATGAACTCAACAACTACCAATCAACTGAAGTAAGAGTTCCAAGTCAGAAGGACTTGAAGAGTTCTAAGTGAACTATGAAGAACCAAGTCTGCTGGACTTGAAGAGTTCAAGAGTGAAGTAAGAAGTGCCTAGACTGTTGGTCTAGAAGGAATTTGCGAGATTCAAAAAGTGTAAAAGACATCCTTAGTGGATTTCCTACTCGAGGAGTAGAAGAGTGGACTAGGAGCTTTAAGTGCTCTGAACCACTTAAAAATAACTGTGTCTATTTCATTCTTGCTATAACTGCTATAACTGTTATAATTGCCTCACTCTCATTAACTCTATCTAAAAGGGAGTTCAAAGAAACCTTAATTCCGTTGTGTTTTAATCACTACCAAAACTAACTAAATAGAACGAAAAGATTTTTAAATATCTATTCAACTCCCCTCCATTCTAAATAACTATTGTGCCTCCGGGAACTAACACATATGTTTTGAATTTTATTCTTAAACAAATGAACACGGCTCAATGCTTTTGAAACAGACAGATGATACACTACGATCTTGATCATGGTGTCATGCCACCTTGGTGCTTGATCTGGTGCTGATGGATGAGAACACTACGATTTCTCTTAAGTACTGGTACACTATGATCTTCATTGGCTTGACTTGCAGACTTTACGATTTCGAGAGCACTCTACGATTCTTGAGTTTGACTCAGCAGGCGTTTGGACCACTCTACAATTCCAGAAGAGGCCCTCCAAAGCAGACAGACTACGATTTTTGATACTCTACAATTCTGCCTTGGCTTCTACAATCTTTTGATCAGCTTAGCACACTGCGATTCTGCTGATGCCTATCTATTACATCTCAAGATATAGATCAACCTAACAGCTTTGATCTTTTCTTCTATACATTCATTTACAGAATGATAAACATTAAAGCTCAGATCAACCTAACAAGTTTTATCTACCACTAAGTCCTTGTACATGTGTTCCTTGAAGGACTTTATATATAATCATGAATATTTACTTTCAACATCAAATTTTAAATATGCAATCTCCCAATAAATTTTTTATAACTTATGCTTGCCCATATTAATTATATGAATTATTATTTTTAAAGGGAATGGAAAATAATTTGGGAATTAATTTAAAAAATAAAAAATTATTTATTATGTTAATATTTGATGGATTCTGATTCTTAGGTATCTTTTCTTATTAATAGTTTTTCGTTATTAATAATAAATTTTCTCCACCATTTTTGTTTCTAATTTGCCTAAAATATTAATTATGAATAAAGAATTGATCTAGTCTTCGTGGTTCGACCTATACTTGCCAAATCTACAATAGACGCTGGTACACTTGTAATACATAATTTTAGCGCATCACACTACATGAAAAAAAGTAAGTTTTCACTTGGTTCCCATTCTATTCCTTTACTGTTTGCATCAAAAACAATTTGCATTCCAAAATTTAACGCAAAGGGTTTGAATTGTATTGACACTTAAAGTTTAGGTTATTTTTACTCAAAAATAAAGTTTGAGGCGAAAATTGCCTAATCTTCCCAGTGTCAATGATTTTGAGGCCATTTTTCTTATGCAAATAACTCTAGAATTCTTCTGCTAAACTAACTCTAGAATTCTTCTACTAATAAACTCTTGAAACTAATTTGAGCAAAATGTCAATTAATTATATTTTGAAACATTATTTAATACTAGTCCTTTACTTCCACCAATTTGGCAGTTAGTCAGTTACCGTAAAAACAATATAATTTTAATTTATTATTTAAGTGTGATAAATAGGTATACTCCCTCTATCCCATTATATCTGACGTTCTACAGATTTTCACATAAATTAAAAATAGATGCAATTTTACTATTTTACCCTCAATTAATATCTCATCCCATTAATGCTTGGTGTTCGTCTGTGGGAGCAAATTTGCTTGGCTTCTCTGTTTTCTTCTAAAAATTCTCTTTCCTCCTGCCTATTACCGGTAGCAGAGAAATATTAAGAATAGATGCAAGTATTATCGTTGTTTTCCAGTGCTTTTGTAAGGAACCCAGCTGCTACACTACGATCAGCTATCACTCTACGATCAGCTATTACTTTACGATAAATATCTATTAAGGGCATAATAGTCTTTGTGTAATAATTGAGTCGGTTGGTTATCGTAGTGTTCTATTTATTGTGTATAAGAGAAACTATCTGTAATGAGTTGGGTTATGAAATGAATTGTTCTTTCTTCTGAACTTCTCTCTACTTCTTCTGAACTCTTTCTCTCTCTCTCTCTAAATCTCTTCTTAGTCACAAATCTCCATAAATTGAGCTGAACTTAAGCTTAGTAAGGAATTTGATCATGTAAATCCTTACAAATGGTGTCAAAGCTTTCTACGATCAATGGTTATGGCTACTAACAATCAGAGATTAACGAATCTAGAAACGAACCTTCAGGATTTGCAAATTCAATTGCAATCTTCAGTAGAGTCTCTGCAAAAAGGATTCGATGATAAGCTTGAGAAGCTAATGAAAGGAGTAGAAGCAATGTTGATAGCACAAGGACAGAAGCAAGATAAGGGAAAGCCTAACAGTCATAATCAACAAACTCAACAAACTCCTCCAAATCTAAATCCAAATCAACAGAGTTCTGGATCAATCCTTGGATCATTTGAGGGAGGTAGTACACAGAACATTATGAATGAAGGTATATTCAGGAATATTAGATTTAAATTCCCTAAATTCCATGGATCTAACCCAAGGACCTGGATTAGGAAGTGCAATAAATTGTTTTCTTATCATAATGTTGCTAAAAATCAGAAAATATACCTAGCAACTATGCATCTCGAAGGAGAGGCTGAGTTGTGGTATTCTAGCTTTGTTAAAAATGGTGTTGACCTGACCTGGAATGGTTTAATTGATGAATTGCTTGCTAGATTTAGCCTTGAGACTAAGATGAATCCTATAGTTGAACTTCAAAAGTTGCAACAAACCACAACTGTAGATGAATATCGAACAAAGTTTGAGGAACTAAGAGGCTGGGCACTGATAAAAAATTTAAAGTTGAATGAAGAATTTTATATTGATTGTTTTGTTGGTGGATTGAGGGAGGATATTCAGTTAGGTATCCAGGAGTTAGGGGTTACTACTCTTAAGGAAGCTATTCGATTGGCTAGAGTTGAAGAAGCTAAAGTGGAAGCATGGATCAGAAGAAGCAAAGTTGTACTAAAATCTTCTATTATTAATAATTCCAGCAGCAGGAATGTAGTAATGAGTTCTAGCTTGCAGAAAAGTGTCAGCAATAATGGAATGGAATTCTCTAGACCTAATGTGGGGGAAACTAAGGTTGCTTGGTCTGGAAATGAGCAAGGAAGAAGTACACCAGTTAAGCATTTAACTAGAGATCAAATACTTGAGAAAAAGAGGAAGGGGCTATGCTTTTCCTGTGATGAGTCGTATATTTTTGGTCATGTATGCAAACAACCTCATTTGTTCATGATGGTACCATCTGAGGAGGAGGAAATGTGCTTGGAAACCGAGGAACAAAAAAATTGTGTAACAAAAGTAGAGATGCAGGAAGAGAAAAACAGGCCAGTATTGAAGGATCAAAAGGATGACGTACAAATAACATTGCATGCTTTATTTGGATATAATGCTAACAATACCATCAAAGTATAAGGGACAGTGGGGGGCAGATCAGTTAGCATATTATTTAACAGTGGTAGCACTGGAAATTTCTTAGATCCTTACGCTGCTAAGAAATTGAAGGTTAAGCTAACAAATACTCCACTGGTGACAGTCTCAGTTGTAGATGGTTTTAAGGTGAAAAGTGAACAAGTATGTTCAGAGTTCCAATGGCAGGTTCAGGGTAGAGATTACACTACAAGGATGAGGATTCTGCCCTTGGGTGTTGTTGATGTTGTTCTAGGGGTCCAGTGGTTGAGGACAGTAAGTCCTGTAACTTTTGACTTCAATAAACTGCAGCTCCAATTTTTGCAAAATGGGGAGACAGTGTTGATGAAAGGGGAAGACAATAATGTTACTCCAACAATACAGTTAATGGAATCTAGTGAGTTCCAGAACCTGTTGCAAACAACATCTCATGGTTTTTTTGGATGCTTATATGGAATCATGGAATGTAAAGACTGTCCACCTTCAGAACCTACCTGTCCAAAACTTAAAGAGATTTTGAAATCATTCTCAGATGTTTTTGAAGAACCTAAATGTATGCCACTTGAAAGATCTCATGACCATCATGTTAATTTGTAAGAAGGTAGCAAACCTATGAATTTGAGACCCTATAGATATCCATATGTCCAGAAATTTGAAATTGAGAAAATAGTGACCGAGTTGCTTAATAGTGGGGTTATTCAGAATAGTAACAGTCCTTTTGCTTTTCCAGTTTTGTTAGTAAAGAAACATGATAATACTTGGAGAATGTGTATTGACAATAGAGCACTCAATGATGCTATTATTAAAGATAAATTTCCTATACCTGTAATAGATGAGTTGTTGGATGAACTTAATGGTTCAAGCTGGTTTTCAAAGTTGGATCTCAGGTCTGGTTATCATCAAATAAGAGTACACCCACCTGACATTCCTAAGACAACTTTTAGGACTCATTCAGGGCATTATGAGTTTAAGGTTATGCCTTTTGGGCTAACCAATGCTCCAGCTACCTTTTAGAGCTTAATGAACACTACTTTTGCCCCTTATTTGAGGAAGTTCATCTTAGTTTTTTTGATGATATCCTAGTTTACAGTCCCACATATGAAACTCATTTACAGCATGTAGAAATGACATTACAGTTGTTGAGGCAACATAAGTTGTATGCCAAATTGTCTAAATATATTTTTGGTACACAACAAGTTCAGTATCTGGGTCATATCATAACACCTGAGGGAGTCTCTACTGATCCTGCAAAGATAGAGTGTATGGTGCAGTGGCCAAAGCCTAAGAACCTTAAGGGTTTGAGGGGATTTCTGGGTCTCACAGGCTATTACAGGAAGTTTATTAGACAATATGGTTTAATAAGTAAACCACTGACTAATATGCTTAAAAAAGATCAGTTCCATTGGAGTGTTGAAGCTGAAGAGGCTTTTGTTAAGCTCCAAAGAGCTATGGTTTCTTCTCCTGTGTTGGCTTTGCCTAATTTCAGTATTCCATTTGTATTAGAAACTAATGCTAGTGCTACTGGAATTGGAGCAGTATTAATGCAAAATGGCAGGCCTATTGCTTTCTTAAGTAAAGCTATTACTTCAAAACATTTAGGCCTGTCCACTTATGAGAAGGAGTTGATGGCTGTCATTTATTCTGTACAGAAATGGAGGCATTACTTAATGGGGAACAAGTTTATTATTAAAGCAGATCACCAAAGTCTCAAATATCTGTTGGATCAAAGAATAACTACTACTAATCAACAAAAGTGGATCACAAGGTTAATGGGATTGGACTATGAAATTTGTTACAGGAAGGGAAAGGAAAATTTAGCAACTGATGGTTTGTCTAGGAAGCTTCATCATGTGTCTCAGGAAGGTATCAACAATGTCACCCATTGTTTGGCTATTACCTCAGTTACTCCTACTTGGATTCAAGAGCTAGCTCAGACTTGGGAAATTGATCCTCAATTTCAGCAGGTGATAGCTCAACTTGCATTAGATCCTACTTCCTTGCCATATTTTTCTTTTGTTAATGGCAGAATTAAATACAAGGACAGATTAGTTGTTGGTCATGTTCCAGCTATGAAAACTAAGCTTTTACACGAATTTCATACTTCTACTGTGGGAGGTCACTCAGGAAGAAGAGGGACTTTTGAAAGGATTTCAAAGTTTTTTTGGCCATCTTTGAGGAAGGATGTAATCGACTTTGTTAAGGAATGTGACATCTGTCGGTGAGCAAACATGAAAGCTCTTTGTGGTCTTTAGAAGTACATTGCAACCACTCCTTATTTACGATATTCCTTGGAAGGATATTGCTATGGACTTCATTAAAGGATTGCCTGCTTCTCATGGTTACAACTCCATCTTGGTAGTTATAGATAGACTCACTAAATATGCACATTTTTGGCTTTAAAAGCACCTTTTCTCGCCATTGATGTTGCTACCTTGTTCCTCAATCATATTCATAAATGTTGCATGGGCTACCTAATTCTATAGTCTCGGATAGGGATAGAATTTTCATAGGACATTTCTGGCAATCCCTATTCAAATTCTTGGGTACTAAACTTCAACTTAGTGCAGCCTATCACCCACAGAGTGATGGCCAATCTGAAAGACTTAATCAATGCTTGAAGGCTTATCTGAGATGTACGTATGTGCAGTCAGAGACCTAAATCATGGAGTGAATGGTTATCGGTGGTGGTATAATACTCATTACCATAGTGGAACACAGTTGACTCCTTTCCAAGCCTTGTATGGGTATCTGACTCCACATGTTTCTTGTCATCAATATGGTACTATTTCTGATCCTACTGACTAGATTGTTTTGCCGGTCTAAAACCAATTGTTACAACTTTTCAAGCACAATCTCTCCCAATAGCGATGTCGTATGAAGAATTATTTGATGCTGATAGGCGAGCGGAAAGGGTCTTCAATGTGGGAGATTTGGTTTATTTGAAGGTTCGACCTTATAAACAACATTCCATGACACAATCTAAATATTTCAAGTTGGACTCCAAATACTATGGTCTCTTTCCAGTGCTGGACAAGATAGGCTCTGTTGCTTACAAATTATTACCGCCCTCTGCTGTTAAAATACACCTAGTGTTTCATGTGTCTCAATTGAAGAAGAAACTTGGTGTTTCTACTCAGGTTTCCCCAGTTCTGCCTCCAGTTGATACTCATGGCCAGTTTGTTATTAAACCTCTTGTCGTGCTGGATCGAAGAATGGTTAAGAAAAACAATGCAGCTGAGGTTGAAGTTTTGGTTCAATGGGCTAACACTCTACCTTCAGAGGCAACTTGGGAATTGTGGTCTGATTTGTATGCTAAATTTCCTGATTTTATTCCTTGAGGACAAGTGGTTTTTTAAGAGGGATGGATTGTAAGGAACCCAGCTGCTACACTACGATCAGCTATCACTCTACGATCAGCTATTACTCTACGATAAATATCCATTAAGGGCATAATAGTCTTTGTGTAATAATTGAGTCGGTTGGTTATCGTAGTGTTCATGTTATTGTGTATAAGAGAAACTATCTGTAATGAGTTGGGTTATGAAATGAATTGTTCTTTCTTCTGAACTTCTCTCTACTTCTTCTGAACTCTTTCTCTCTAAATCTCTTCTTAGTCACAAATCTTCATAAATTGAGCTGAACTTAAGCTTAGTAAGGAATTTGATTATCCAAATCCTTACAGCTTTCTTGACACCCATGTTCACCTTCATCTTCTCTCTCTCCCCCTCTCTCTCTCTCTCTCCGAATTAAGATCTACTCCATTGAAGATCTTTTCAGTGCTTTCTTGACACCCATGTTTACCTTGACCGTTCAGAAACAACCCATTCGCCTACGCTTCGTCGTCTTCTTCTTTATCTATTCCCATTCAGAAACAACTCATCTCTTCATCAGTAGGATCGATCGTTCGTAAATGACTCATCTCTTCATCTACCGAATCGGACTCACGAGAACCTTTGAAGTTCTCCGCCATTGTTAGGGCTTGAGAGTTCCACCATTACTGTTTGAATAATTGTGTGTGTGTGTGTTTGTGAGAGAGAATAGAATTTGAACTGTTGTCTTTTGAAAACAGAGAAAATAACCATTAATGGTGGTGGAGAAGGAAGCAGGGGCGAACCCAAAGCCAAGGCAGGGGGGCACATGCCCCCACTGGATTTTCAAGAAGCCTCTTCATATATATATATATATACACACACACACACACACTATAATTATTAATATATTCATAAATTTTAAAGTTTAGTGGAACAAGATGAGTAAAGTACTACAGTTATATTAGTACACTACTATTATATTACTGAAAAAAAGAATATGATACTATCTTGTTAAAATAAAATACTACTATAAGAACTTAAGTATTTTATTATCTTGATCAATTTACTTCTCCTAAATACTAAGAAGGTAAAAACAGAGGAGTTACAGTTACTAAAAAAATGTGATATTTTTGAGCGTGATATTTTTGTAACTATTAAAAATAAGACTATCATACAACAATTTTTAGCAACGAAACTTCGAAAAATGTTATTGTAAACAATATTGAATTATTTAATTTTGTGATTTATTTTATTACATTTTTATTCTTAAGAAAAAAATTCTGAATTTGACCCCACTGAACTTTCAGGCTGGATCCGCCCCTGGAAGGAAGGGTAGAGAAGGAAAACAAATAGGTAAAATATTATTGGGATTGTAGAATGTCAAATATTTTAAGAAGAAAAAAATACTCTAAATAAATCCGATATTAGTCTCATTTACACATTGGTCTCTCTCTTCATCCCCATAAAATAATTTATTCAAAACAAAAAATAGGTAGGTGGATCATTTTTAACGTTGGGACTGGCAAAACGGGTGGAGATGAGTGAGATTAATAACACCGACTTTTCTTGGGAACCTTTTTCTAAAACGGGTACCCAAAAGTCAAATTTTGGTATGGCAGGCACACCGTATTATACTTCCTCGCATGACGCCGTTTTTGGAGATCCAAGCAAACAATACATGTATATGGAGTACTTGATTAAAATAAAGAACCACAGACAGAAAATAAATTACGTAGAAATTATCAAATACCGACTAGCTACGTTTTTCAAAGGTAGTCTCGTACTCTCATAGGTTAATTGTATTTATTTTACAAAAAGAAATTTAATTAATTATAATACAAAATGGTATAATATTTTAAATTATTACTCTTTTCGTTTCTAAAATTAAAGATATATTTATAAAATAACGATCTTTAAAAATAATTTTACGTTCTCAAATATAGTTTTAGTATTAGTTAAGAATTCAGTTGTGGTGATTTGATATTGATAATAATTTTATAGTTTTAAAATAAAAATATATATTTAATTTTAAAATGGATTAAAAAAAAAATATATCTTTAATTTTAGAATAAATGCATATTATAATTTAATCATCTAACAATTTATTATTTTCGAAAGTAGACATTAAACGAAATGCATGTATATTTTTTAATATTTGTACATTTTACAAATAAAAGGTTTGTAGAAGTGAGTGAGTACTTAAATAAAAAAATGATATATTCCCTTTGTTCTAATAGAGATGTTCAAAGTCCCATTTTCACATGAGTTAAGAAAAATAATTAAGGTACAAAAATATATGCACCAATTATTTGATCTTATAATAATGTTGATAGTAATGATCAAAATATGAAAATAGATAGTTGATGATATTAAGATTAATCCTATCAAAAATTAGAATCATTAAAAATATTTTTACTGCTAAAAGTTTTAAAAAAAAATCAACCATTAAAATTTTGATGAAAAATCCAATTATTCATCAAATGATGAAAATTAATATCGAACTACTTTCATTTTTGGAATAATTATACAACTCAATAATATAAATTAATTGACCAGTGCTGATTTTAATTATTTTATTTAAAATATAAAAATATGGTGTACATGTTAGATGAAATTGAGGAAGTCAAGTTCGAAAATTATTGAGATCTTAGTCTAATAGTTAAAACTAATAGTAATTTTTGTTAAAAAAAACCAAAGAGATAATTAATAAATTACAATTTGACCATTTAATTGAAAGATATCAACTATACTAAGTAAATACAGTGGTTAAATATTCTTCTCTAATTTTTTAAAGAACTTATAGTAATATTATAATTCAATTGTAAAGATATATTTTCAGTCAAGGGATGCAGAGAGAATCTGAGGAGAAATAATAAGAATTTTGAAAAAAACTAACTAAAATTATTTTATATTGAGAAATTATTTCTACCATGAAAAAATAAAATAAAATATGAAGGTAAATTAAGAATGGAAAAGGCACAGAAGATGGAGGAAGTAAAATAATTTATTGGTTTTGATTAAAGGGGGTCAGAAGCTACTGGGATGGCACATGCATGGAATCCCATACCTTCTGTAGTCTCTCTCCCACGTGCCTCCATGCATTCACATCTAACCCCACCACCATATATATATATATATATATATATAGAGAGAGAGGCCGGATGATGCTAAATTACATCAAAAATAATTGTATTATATAAAAAAGTTCCATAAATTTATTTTTATTTTTTAGTTGTTTTAAAAAAAAGCAAAAACAATAATAATAAAGTCAGGATTTTGGTCCACCTATATATATATATATATATATATATATATATATATATATATATATATATATATATATAAGCAACATATATTTGTTATGGATTAAAAATAGACATGCATCATCTCTATATATCTATATATCGATTAATATAGGAACCAACGATCATAATTAGAAATTGAAAAATTCATGTTTGATGTGGATGCCAATATTATTCTGCGACATCCGCTACAATTAGTAGTGGACGACATCCGTCATTCGCTAATATTAGTATGAGATGTAACTCATAAATGCTACTAATAATTAACATACATGAATTTTTTAATTCTAATTAATCTCAATCGTTGTTTCTTGTATTAGATATTAATGATGGTGTTTACTCATTTTTAATTCATAGCAAAGTACTTATTAGATCATTCCGTATATATATTATATTTATGGTAATAAGTAGATATATAGAAAGATTTGATGGAGTATATTTTTTTCTTCAAATTCAATATATAGTTCTTCACTCTGCCATCCAATAAATTAAATATAGATAGATATAAGTATATATAACTATATATATCTTGCATGCATCCATGCATGCCCACGCATATGATTTAATTAAGAATTAGTACATTGAATTGAAAATCTATATATATATATATATATATATATATATATATATATATATATATATATATATATATATATATGCCTTCGTATCAAGAAAAAGAAAAGAAAGGAAAGGAAAAAATGGAAAAGTATGAGCTTGTGAAAGATATAGGAGCTGGGAATTTCGGTGTGGCCAGGCTTATGAGACACAAAGAAACCAAAGAACTTGTAGCCATGAAATATATTGAGCGTGGTCAAAAGGTAATTAATTAATTATTTATTTTCATTTATTGTTTTCTTCATTTTCTTAATTTCTTTCCATTTTTGTTTTTTTTTTTCTTGATGAGTACGTGGTTTCAGATCGATGAAAATGTAGCCAGGGAGATCATAAATCACAGATCTCTTCGACACCCGAATATAATTCGTTTTAAGGAGGTATTTATGTAAATAATTTATTTATATATGATCATATATATATGTTGAATCCAACAAATATATTGGAAGAATTATATATTGTGTTTTTAATTAATATATTCAATATAATTTTGTGGGTTGAAATTCGAAGGTGCTTTTGACACCAACCCATCTGGCAATTGTGATGGAGTATGCATCTGGTGGAGAATTGTTTGATCGAATCTGTAATTCCGGTAGATTTAGTGAACATGAGGTCCGTTCTATATATTAAACTTATAATTCTTTTAATTTCATAGAAATTAATTCTGCAATTCATAAAAGTATTGCATAATCTCCTTTTCTTTTTCTTTTTTTTTTTAAAAAAAGAAAATATATATTTCTTCTTATATATTTTGATCATCATAAAAGTTTGGGGATTTCACCTTTTTTCAGGCTAGGTATTTCTTCCAACAGTTGATCTCTGGGGTCTGTTTTTGCCATGCTATGGTAAAATTACATCACATCTCTCTCTCTCTCTCTCTCTCTCTCTCTCTCTCTCTCTCTCTCTATATATATATATATATATATATATATATATATATTAATGAAGAAACTGTCATGTGCAGCAAATATGTCATAGAGATCTGAAGTTGGAAAATACACTGTTAGATGGTAGTCCAGCGCCTCGCCTCAAAATCTGTGATTTTGGTTACTCCAAGGTTGGTTTTTGGTTCACTCAATTTAATTTACTTACATGCATCTACTATATTATACTACTTTCTCTCCTTAATATAAGTCATTTTAGAATTATACAAATACTATTAAGAAATTAATTATATAATATTAAATATAATATTAATTATTTATATTATTTATATTAAAAAAATATATAGTTATTTATTAGACAAAAAATAATGAGAGAATCAAAATTATATTTAATACTTAAAATAATATTAGAAACTAATTAATTAATACTTATTTGAAATTCAATGATTTATATTAAAAGACAAAACACTTATCTAAAATGATTTATATTAAGGATGAAAAAGTACCTCTATACTTAAAAAAAAAAAAATCGTGACACTATATTTAAGTTCTTGAAGTTAATTTCTATGAATTTAAATTTCAAATTTGATAGGAGTATAAATTTATTTAAATTTTAAAAATAATAAAATTGACAATTGGTAACTTTTTTTATTATTACTATTTAGAACTTTTTTGCAGGGAGATACGGTTTCATCCTACAAAACCTAAAGTTGTTTGTATTAAAACATATTAACTTTAGAAGATTTAGCAAATTAATTTAAAAATATAAGAGGTAATCGGGTAGATCTGAAAAATGAACCTCTTCTGTAGTATAAAATTTATCTTTAAAAGCGCCGGTCAAAATTATAATTAATCATCGTCTTAAATCAAGTTATCGTCTGCTAATCAGTTGCTAATTAATTATGTCATTGGCAGTCGTCTGTGCTGCATTCAATTCCCAAATCGACGGTCGGAACTCCGGCGTATATTGCACCTGAGGTTCTCTCCCGCCGTGAATATGATGGCAAGGTAAAATCTCTCTACTTTATTTGATTATTTAATTTATTAATTTTTTTGTAGTGCATGATACATCATCAACTAACTAACCATTTTAGACTAATTAAATATCATGGTGCAGTTATCACCTTTTAATCCTTCTTTTCAACATGTACATACTTTGGACAAAAGGGCATGAGATAATTTTAGTACTTTATGATCTAATAATTGTCTCGGACACAGCATCTTGGTGTTAGAATTGCATTCAAAACTGATAAAAAATGGCAGGATTTGATTAGGGTTAGATGTAGGCAATCGCACCTTTATTATATACAAAGAATGTTGATTGACTAATGCAAGAAATGAATTAAAGAGTATATAAGATAATAATTGACTTGAAATATGGTTATCTAATGTTGATTGAGCGCAACGACATTGGATATAAAAAACGTTATCTATAGTACTCACAATTTAAAATGATAGCATTCGATATACGAAACATGGAACATGTAAGAGTAATTCCCCAACAACTCTGATCTAGGGGTGTAAGTCGAGTCGAGTAGTTCGGTGCTCGACTCGAGATCGACTCGAAAATATGATTCAAAGTTTGAATTTGAAATTGATTCAAATCGAATTTGATCCATACTCGTTTTCTATTTAATGATATACGAGTCGAATTCGAGCATACTAGTGTTCGCTCAGATTAGGATTTGAACTAGTATTTTATTTTTTTTCGAACCATACTCGATGGATCATATTCGAATATCTATACTAACAAGTTAAATATGTGATATTTATATCAATCTTTATAATTTATAGTGTAGTATGAAATTGGCTTGTACTTGAATAATTCAATGAATTGATTTTCAATTTGTATTACATTCTTTGTAATTTATTTACATAAATAAAAGTGAAAACTTTTATATATAAACATTAGTTCAGTAATCAATTTAGTATGTAGTGATTCAATTTTAAGTGAAATAGTTCACATTCGAAACTTAATTTGAAGGCTCATGAGTAGCTCACTATGTAAACGAGCCGAGTAGGTTCGAGTAATGATTCGTGTCGAATCTGGTGTAAAATTAGAATTCCCTTATCGAATCCGAGCTCAATTTTTTCGAGTCAAGTTGAATCAAATCTGAACATTAGAGTGTTCTCTGAGATTCGACTCGTTTATATCCCAATTTGGATCGAAAATTATTTTTATAGTGTACATGAAACTCTCATAAATAGGTGTATCTTAGAGGGTATTTTAAAGATTTGATTCCGTGATCAAGTATTCAATAATTGAGATCTTCATGTCAAAACCATTCACTTTTTGTTCCTTTAATTATTGCTGAATGCTGATGCAAGTCCGCAACAAAAGCTCATACATTAGTGTTTGCTTTGTCATGAATCCTCTTTTGAGCTGCACCATCCATGTGCTCATCAATGTGGCTTCAAGATTAATTTGCCACTAGTTTTAAGACATGATTTACGTTTAAAGTTTATTAAATTACAAGTCTTAATTTTTTATAATGGCACTCGTTAGTTGTTACAATTAACAAAAGGGAAGTAATATTTTCATAAGTAAAATTTGATATTTTTACAAATTCTCACTCACACGAGTGTAAAGTCTATTTATTATTCATGTGAGATGAATTTTGTAGAATTATCATTTTTACTTGTGAAAATATCAATTCCCTTAACAAAAACGTTATTGTAGAGTAGACAATTAAAAAAATTAATTTATCTATGTGCAGGGAATGCCTCTTTTACAACTCCTAACAAGTAGATATATAAAAATTAATTGCTCATTTTCGAGATTTAATGTTATTCGACAAAATATTTATTTAGCGATACTTTTACATTTAGTTTAATTTTATAAAACTGCTATATTCGGCTTGTGAGATGAAAATTACCATATTATTATTGACGGCTTTAATTTTGTCTTTGGAAAATAACTCTAATATGAGTGTAAGTATCGGATCCAAGATATATAAGTCAACAATGTTGGTTTAGAGATTTAATTTGTCATCGTCAACAATGGGTTGTTTGAATTTTCAGCAATACTTGATTATTAACATAATCTACAGTAACTAAACAGGTTGAAATTGAAACCAATGTAACAATAACTATTGAGGAAAACACTTCTATAACACAAATTTCAATGGGTCAACAATTGTATTGTAGGTAGGCTAATTGTTCATTAAATTAGTTAACCAAAATCTCTTTTACATCAGCTGATTGAAAAATTATTTCAAAAAATTCCACAAAAATTCTAATATGCTAATTATTAATTCATTCTCTCTCTCTCTCTCTTCTTCCAGTTGGCTGATGTATGGTCTTGTGGAGTGACTCTATATGTTATGTTGGTGGGAGCATACCCTTTTGAAGATCCAGATGATCCCAAAAATTTCAGGAAAACAATCGGAGTAATTTTCCAACCTTCCTGTTTCATTCAAATCATTAATTAGTTCCCAAATAAGCTCGAGAAATATTGTTGCTAATTTTGTATTGTCATTATTTTTCAGCGAATAATGGCAACTCAATACAAAATCCCTGACTATGTTTACATTTCTCAAGATTGTAGACACCTTCTTTCTCGCATATTTGTTGCAAATTCTTCAAGGGTATGTTGAAAGATGAAAGAGTGTGTGTGTGTGTGTGTGTGTATATATATATATATATATATATATATATATATGTGTGTGTGTGTGTGTGTGTGTGTGTGTTATATCACTTAATTTCTTTGCATTTGTGCAGAGGATTACAATCAAAGAAATCAAGAATCACCCATGGTTCCTAAAGAATTTACCGAGGGAGTTAACAGAGGCGGCTCAAGCTAGCTACTATCAAAGAGAGGTCGACCCAAGCGGCGTCTCCCTCCAAAGCATCGAAGATATAATGAAAATTGTCGGAGAGGCAAGGAATCCACCGCCTTCGTCTTGGAGTAGGAGTATAGGGGGTTTTGGTTGGGGAACAGAAGAAGATATTGAAGAAAGCAAAGAACTTGCAGAAGAAGAGGAGGAGGATTTAGAAGAAGAAGTAGAGGATGAGTATGAAAAGAGGGTTAGGGAGGTTCATGCTAGTGGGGAATTTCACATCAGTTGAGCACTTCCATACTATATATATGTTTTAGTAATTAAAAATTGTGTTAATCATGTCTTTAGGATTTGCTTATTTGTCTAATGTACTTGTAATATGAGATAAATTACGTAAAGACTATCTGTAAACTAAAGATTTACACTGTTTCATTTGAACTTATATTTTAAAAAAATAAATTATACATAGGGGCAAAGGTACAAAAAAACTCTGGTGTTTATACGGATGTCCCACTTTGACTCTAAACTAATTTTTTTTTCAAAAGTACCCTTAACGTTTCAAAAAGCAGGTCACCCGTGCCCCTGTCGTTAACAGAAGACAAACGGGGTTAAAATGTGATGACGTGGCAAACTTAAAGGTTCAAAAATGTCTCTGATGTTTATACGGATGTCCCACTTCCACCCTAAACTAATTAAAATATTATCATATAAAACATATTCTAAATAAAATAATATATATTATTTAATCAAAACAAAAAAAATATAAATTGATGACGTTATTTAAAACTAAAAGATATAAAAATATTAACGTTATTTAATACTAATTAGTATTTTATATCAATTAGTATTTTAACATTATTTTATATCAATTAGTATTTTAACGTTATTTTATATCAATTAGTATTTTTAAAACTGGAGTATTATGATTATTTTAAAATTCAAAACTAAATAATATTTTTAAAATTCAAAACTGGAGTATTATGATTATTTTATTAATTTTTAATATTAATTTTAAAATCATATCAATTTAAAAATATTTAGTATTATCAATTTTTAAACCTGGAGTATTTTAATATTTTAGTAATTTAAAATATTATTTAGTATTATGATTTTAGCAATTTAAAAATTTTATATCAATTAGTATTTAGTATTATGATTTTAGTATTTTAATGATGTAATTTGAATTTTTGTTGTTTTGATTAATTAACAAAATAATTTGAATTTTGGTATTTTTAATTTGATTTTTTTAGTATTTAATATTTTTTTAATTAGTATTTTAGTATTTTTTTAGTTAGTATTTGATGTAAATATGTTATGTTTTGAATTTTAGTATTTTGATTAAATGATGTAACTATGTTATACAACTATGTTATACAACTTACTTTATTTAATTAGTTGTTTTGATTAGTTAACAAAATAATTTGAATTTTATTATTTTGATTAAATGATGTAAATATGTAATTATGTTTTTTTTATTTTGAATTTTAGTATTTTTGTTTTGATTAAATGATATATATATTATTTTATTTAGAATATGTTTTATATGATAATATTCTAATTAGTTTATGGTGGAAGTGGGACATCCGTATAAACACATCAGGGATATTTTTGAACCTTTAAGCCTGTCACGTCATCACATTTTAACCCCGTTTGTCTTCTGTTAACGGCAAGGGCACGGGTGACCTGCTTTTTGAAACGTTAAGGGTATTTTTGAAAAAAAATTAGTTTAAGGTGGAAGTGGAACATCTGTGTAAATATCAGAGACTTTTTTGCACCTTTGCCCTATGTAACATAGGGGTGCTATTTGGAAGTTTACAAAATAAAAGATGTACAAGTCTAGTATTTTGTAGGATTATTAAATTGAGATGTCCATAGTGCTGAACAAGTGAACAGGAACCCAATTCGTACAAAAGATTGCCTAGTCTTATTGACTTCATGTTGTATGGGCCAATCAGGCTGGCTCCCATTTCCATCCAATTATTTATTAAATAAAAAATAAATTATTTATAAAAAAAACTTAATTAAAAAGGTGTTTAGAATCAATACTAATATATAATATATAAAAGCAGGATAAACGATCTTCAATTGAAAAACTTAATGAGTCAACTCTTAATTAATTAAGAGTTAATTTGGATAATTTCTACACTCGCGTGTCAATTTTGTTGGAAATAGTTTGTCGTTCAATCTTTTATCTCTTTATCTTCTTCAAATCATTTGCGCAAAGAGCTCCCTTTTCCTCTTCATCTACCCATCTCTTCATCTCATCCTCTATAAATCCACCCAAATCCTCTCTTAATTTCGGCGTGCGAGTCCTTACTAATTTCTAGGTACCTTTCAATTACTATTTTTAGGGTTTACTTTTTATAGATTTAAGTGTTGATTTTGTGTGGCCATCTGGATTAGCCTTCTGAGAGCTAGAAATCCGCTTATCAGATGGTCGGAGTACTTTGTGATCATATTCTATCTTGATTGGACAATTATTGACGATGATAACGACATGTGGTTTGTGGTGGAAATCGATTTAACCGATCTGTTTAATTAGCCCCGACTAACAATTCCTTGCAACCCTCTCATGGTTCGTATTACTTAAACTTCTCATTGTCAAAGCTAGGGAAATTTTTCATCTTCCTAGGCTGGATATCTCCTACCTTTTAACTTCGCTATGTCGATTTATTTTATTTTAAAAGGGAGAGGTGTTTAGGAAAAAAGATCTATATAAATGCCCATAAATTTGAGAAAGGTTGATTTTAATGATGGGCAGAATTAGGCAGAGTCGCCAGTTGGTATAAGTTTAAATGGATGTACCAACTCATTCGAATTTTTGAGGCTTTCGGAATATAACCCAATATGCGACTCCATAAAATTGGTTTGGAAACAGAGATTCATAGAGTTCGGGGGCTTGTTTAAGCGGGGGAAGGTGTTACGCATCCCCCCTGAAAGTAGTATGCACACAAGTCAATCATGTTTGATGATAAAGCATATACTTTGTAATAATCTTATTCATTTATTAATAAAAAGTATTAATTTATTAAAGGCTTTTAATTACTACATGATGCTGTTTTATAATATGTGATAAACCCATAGTTTTAAGTATTACTTTTAGAATAATGATGATGATCATTCTAATGAGATCTAAATTCTTAAAAAGCTTAAAACTAAAATAGTTCCCAATCGTTGGATTACTAAATTGAGGATTAGTAAATCCGGATATATTGGTACATACGTTGCTTGCTCATTGGATGAGTGTGACGCCCCCAAATTCAGACACCCACATCTCGAATTCGGTGCATCACGTACAACTACGAATACCTTACTAAAATCAACAACGGAAATACTAGAATAATTTACATTGATATAATATAAATATTGGCGTCCCAAGGTACCGTAACCATTACTACGACAATTCAGTGATTAACATAACTTAATCATTCTTGAATACATCATAACAAGCATAACAATAATAATAATACTTCTAGTCTTAAGGACTAAGTCATTCTGTCGCCTTGCCTTTTCCTTGTCCTCGTCTGAAGTACGCCTGCCTCGCCTTGCTTTTAGCTGTAATATTTTAGGAAGCAAGAATGAGCAACGCAGTTTGCCAAAGAAGTAATATAGCCAGAAGAACAAGCAGTTATAGCAATTTAATCTTTCAAGGGTATAATAATAATTGGTAGTTCAAGGATATCAAGAAATATCAAGAGTATTCAATAGGTGTCGCCATAGACTGAAGGATATCAACAAAATTTCAGGATTTATTCATTTCAAGGTTCAACATGAATGAGTCTTCGAAAGCGAAATACTAGGACTAAGAACTCTTACTAGAATTAATGATATTAATCGTAATCCAATACAAACGAAAGTACAACGGTGATCGACTTAAAGTACCCTACGTTATGCATAACATTTAATCATACTTCGTATGTCACGCTTGGTTCTCGACAATATATAATTCCCTTCAATGAGGGTTGTTCATCTCAGTAGATTTACGATAGTCCGCACCAAGTCAATTGGTTTGGATAGCTTTTAACACACAATAATAGTCTAGTCGAATCAAAGGCTTAGACAAAATTTTATAATGCATTTAAGAACGATAAGTCCAATGCTTGAAACAACGTCAAGGTATATAAATGATTTTCGAATAGAAAGCAGATATTTGCTTGAGACAACAATTCTAATGTATACAAATTGTAAGTAAGTAAAAGAAACTGCAACACAATAATAATAGTGTTCGGATACTTGCTCAATGTAAATTTTGAGTGAGGTTAGGGAACTTACAACACAATAACAATAGTGTTCGGATACTTGCTCAATGTAAATTTGAGTGAGGTTAGGGAACTTGCCTTTAGCGTTGATTACTACTTATAGCGGAAATCACCTCAATGAGCTATGCTTGTCCTATTTATGTAAGTATAGGTATTCATTAGCCAAACACAATTGATATACATATATAAACAACATGTACACATAACACTTCTTTCTATCTATGTATACTGCTGCACCCATCAAAACTCATAGCTGTACACTAACATGCTCATGACCACTACTAGTTTATTCATAATCTTTCTTCTTCGTAATTTCAAGAGATTTATTGTCTTAAGTAGACCATAACATCTATTCATCCCACCGACCCTTTTCTACGCATGTTTGCAGGCATTAGATTTATTTTCCCGAAGTTAGTAAAATTCTCTACTTAGGACTCATTCGTGTAATCATAGTTTATAGCAGTATAGGAATATTTATTAGTCCATCCTTATATCAAGTTATGATGCTGTCTCCGAGTCCTAGGACATCTCGCCATGTCCGAAGCCGAAGACATCACGCTTCGTCCGAAGACATTACGCTCTGTCCGAAGACATTACGCTTTGTCCGAAGACATTACGCTCTGTCCGAAGACATCTCTGAAGTCAGCTCTTTCAGAGACTTCGGTCTATACTATTTCGACAAGGTCTAAGTTCGTCGGGTTAATTTCATTAAGACTTTACTATATGCATACAACCTAAGCGAATTTCTTAATACATGGTCTAACACGACCGAACCCATCAGCTGGTTCCTAAGTACGGTGCAGCTGCACCCCATGGAGTTCAGAAATAGTGAACATGTTCTATTTTGCAGAGTAGTCACAACTTGATTCCAGGAAATTATTAACGTATTCATGCACGAAAGTAAACTTTCTAAACACCCTATATCATGCTAATTCATCATACTTGACCTATTAATCTGAAAAACCCAGAAACAACAAGACTCAAGTTAGAGAAGTAGAAATTATACCTTCTCGAGCTTTAACCTTGATATCTCACACATCGATTGGGCAATGCTTAAAGAACTAAGAATTCTTTACTCAGATTTCTCCAACACTCTTATCACTATAAACAATCCATACGATGGCTTGTATTTAAAGTGAAAGCATGGACTAGACACTTGCTTTACACAATGTTGGGATTCATGGTGCAATAGAAATGAACAATGGTTACTTAAGGAGTTGTTCAACTACTCCATACCAGCCACTTAGCTAGCCATGCATGCCTAGGATTAGCAGCTTGAAAGTTTGCGTAAAGAGAGAATAGATCTCAGACATAGACAAGGGGCTAGTCGGTCAGGCCCACTGCCCCACACCACATTTTAATTAACCAACACCTTGTACTATCAGTTACTATTTTGTTGGATTCCGAATTAGATTTTAAATATCCCAAGTTTATTGGGCCAACTCAAAAGTCCATCAATTGACTTTATTGGGCTAGACTCCCAATTTATTATTTGGACTATAAACATGTAAATACTTAGTTATTCCTCACGAATTCTATCATTGTGTCACACAAGACATTTCATAAACCTATCATAATTCTCCACATCTTATCGATCATTAACAGCCCAATTTTAATTCAATTGAGTTACTCACCTCATGTCATGTAAGCATTTATAAAATAAATAATCGCAGGCTCTATTAATAATAATATGAAATCATAAAATTTACGGTTATTACAATGAGGATGATTGATCTCATGATCATTTGTGTGGAGACATTAAAGCAAGTATGTATGTGCTTATTAGAGAATAAGTTCACTAACGTGGCTCGCTAAGGAATACCTAATGGAGTTTTACTTGTCTGTCAATAAGAATTCTTGTAGTGATAGTAGTACAAGTGATCCTTGGACTTGAGATCATCATAGTATCTTGTGTATGATGAGTTATACTTTGACTTATTCCTTAAGACCCTTAGGGTATATCAAATGGTATGCTTGGGTATAATAAGTTGTACATGAAGATAATGTATGATCAATAAAGAATGTCACTTCTAGTAAAAGAAGAGAAATGTTCTTTGTGATTCGATAAATGACAACCCAGTAGTCCTTGGCCAAGGCAGAATGAAATTAGAAAGGAGTTTCTAATTTGTATTATTTGTTGTTGTGCATTTAAGAGTCGAAATACATATAATTAAATAAAATAAGACTTGACAGTAATTCAATGTCTTATATTTAATTGAGACATTGTATGGTGGAAGGATTGAATTGTACGCTAACTATTTACTCAAAGGTTCTTTTATGATTAATGTTGAAATCTATATTATCTGGAAAGTCGTTAATCGCTAGGGAGGCTTATCCCTATTGTAGAATAAATATTATTTATTTAAATAAATTAATAGTTTAATTTATTTATTTAAATAAGATTAGAATTGTTCTAATTGATTTATTCACAACCGGTTTAATATGGAGAACCTAAAAGATCACACCATAAAAGAAAAAATAATTATTTAAGAAGTTAATGGCATAATCGTAATATTATGTTAAGTGTATTTAATTTAATCTATGGTGATAGAATAAATTAAATAGCTTAATATTTATTATTTAATATTTTAGAAATATTAAATATATAAATTAATAAGAGGAGTCTTATTAAAATTATTATAATTATTATTATTTTAATTTCTAAAGAGTTATAAATTAATTTAATATTAGTACTCTCATTTATTCCTAATAAGATTAGAGGCTAATTAATTAAAAGATTTTAATTAATTATTCCTCATAAGATTAGGAGCCTAATTAATTAAAGGAGTTTAATTAATTAAAATAAAACCTAATTCCTTAATTATTAAGGAGGGTTGTCCACATCTATAAATAAAAAGAGTCTTATTATGGGTGAGGGTGGTTGATACTTTCAAAACATGTGAATACGTAATTCCAATAGTTGGGAGAGTACACCATTTTCTATGAGAGATAAAAAATCTAGGGTTTTGCCAAATATCCATCTTCTTAAATCTTTCTTCTTCCTTGGTGGATCACCTCTGGAGGCCAAACACTTGGGAGGCTAACGTTGATCAAAGGAAGGAACCAAACCCAGTGAATTCAAGTTGAACGCGAAAAGGATTGGAGGTGAACTTGTACCTGAGGAAGCTCAAATCTTCAAGGTTATGATTCTTATTCTTTATCTTTTCGTTTAATTAATAATTGTGCATAAAGGATGATCCGGGTATATGATTTGTAAAATTTTAAAACTCTAATTTTTTCACGTTTCCGCTTACTTATGCAATTTGATTGCGTTCATAAATATTACAAACCTAACAGTGGTATCAAAGCCAAATCTTTATGCGAATTATTAATTGTTTTAATTTGATATATATATTGATATGTTTATATATTGAAAACCTATTTTATTTTGTTTGATCTTGTGTCATCCACGTGATTCTCATGAATCACATTTACAAGAATTACGTTATATACATAATCTATCATGTTGCTTTTATATCCTGTTAACTATTATATTGCCACCACATTATATATATATATATGATAATGATTAATTTTGAAAAAACGTGTTATGTATAAAGAGTAATGGCCAGTAGATTCTCATGAATCATGTGATACCAGGATAAAATTTTTTGATACGTGTTATGTATAGATTTTGATATATATATATATATATATATATATATATATATATATATATATA
Source organism: Panax ginseng (assembly GCA_020205605.1). Taxonomy (NCBI): domain Eukaryota; kingdom Viridiplantae; phylum Streptophyta; class Magnoliopsida; order Apiales; family Araliaceae; genus Panax; species Panax ginseng. Next base: position 48,143,957 of record CM035130.1, read on the forward strand.
TATATATATATTAATAATTTTATAATTAAAATAAAAGGTTTATTTTAATATTAAAATAAAAAGTTTATTTTAATTTTAAAATTGGAATTTCATGCTAACTAATTAGAGTTAGAATTGGATTCCATGATAACTAATTAGGGTTGAAATTGGATTCTATGTTTCCTAAAATAAAGGAGTTTATTTATATATGAAATAAGATTTCATATTATTCAAAATAAAGGAGTTTATTTGTGAATAGGAAAGAAGAATCTGTGTTTCCTTTAATAAAGGAGCTTTTTTTATATTTGAAATTGGATTCCATAATTAATTAAAATAAATGAGTTTATTTTGATTAAAGATTTTGATTAAAATAAAATAGATTATTTTATTAAAAATTGAATAAATTAAAATAAAAGAAGTTTATTTTGATTTAAATTTGGATTAAAATAAAAGAGTTTATTTTGATTCAAAATTAGATTTTATGCTAACTAAATTTGCCCATTAAATGATATCAATATATATATATATATATATATATATATATATATATATATATATATATTGAATGTTTATTATTCATGAAATGAATGTTATTTATTGATACATATGGTGATGTGTATATAATAAATGGGATTGATTATGGACTATTGACCAATGTGGTTGAATTTTATTTTAGTTGGATGCGTGAATGTATGAGTTTTATTAAATGGGGTTTGCGTATCTCGTATTTTCTAATTTTTTCTTAATGTAAATTCTAACTCCCTCCTATGTACTTCCCCTTGACTGCTGATCAAGGTTTTATTTATTTTAAATAGTTTTGTAATAGGAATAGTTAGAATTAATTTTGAAGAATTGGAGATCAAGGAACTAGGAGCGCTTGAAGACCCGTTTGTAATGGAGCCCGAATTTAAATGTAATAGTTATATTTAAATATTAATTCTTGCACCCCTAGGATTTGACCTTTTGGTTCACTTGGTGGCTCTAGTAAACCAAATTAGAATAAAAGTCCATAATTAATCTATGTAGAATATAATATTCTATATGTTCATGCTTATACTATATATATTATGCAAACATGCTTCACATGTTAATTAATATAACGCGTATATGTATATATATATATATATATATATATATATATATATATATATATATATATATATGCATGTACGCTAAACAAGATGAGACAAATTAATTACATGCAAACCCCTCAAATTCTTATATTAAGTCCTAAGTTTTCAAAGATATTTGGAATATCGAACGTCGCATTCTAGCATGATAAAAATAATAGAGTATCAATTAATTATTATAAGTTTGTTGTGTCACCACAAGGCTTATCTTAGTTCTTTGAGATATTAATTTTATCACATTTGATGCTTATAAAGAAAATTGAACAATGTTGTTTTGTTGTGTCACCACAAGGACAATATTTTTCTTTTTTGAATATATGGAGTGCTAGGTTGGACTTAACTTGGATAATTTTGATTCTGGATGTGCCACCACTTGATCAAAATAATCTAAGAGGCAAAATCTGTGAAGTTGCATAGTTGATGTAATTGACAAGAGTTGTCTACCTATTTATTTATATATAGTTTGTTGTGTCACTACAAGGCTATATACATTTGAAATGAGATCCTTATTCTCACTAGCAAATCTTTAATTAGATTTTGTCGAACTATATAAGTGAGGGTAATATAGTTTGATGAAAATAGTGGGAGATATCAATTTAAAACAAGACCTATATTATTTTGGTAATTAATAAAAGAATGTATGCTAAAATGTTGTTAATTACAAATTCATTTACAGAATTTTACAATGTCTAAATTACTATCACTGTGAAGCATATTAGATGCTATTTAACCGGACCGAATTAAATGGATTGGTTAAGGAATTTAAGAATAGTTCTCATGGCTGAAAAGCTATCTTATGTCCTTAATACGCCTATTCCTGCAATGGTTGCAGACAATGCCTCTGAGGAAGAGATTGTAACTTTTAAAAAGTGGCAAGATGATGCACAGTTGGCTCAATGCATCATGCTCGTATCCATGAGTAACAAGCTTCAGTGTCAGCCTGAAACTATGGATACTCCTACTATACTCCTGCACGTCAAGTAGTTGATGGTGAAGAAAGTAGGACTAATAGATATCAGATATCTAAGGAGCTCTTCCGATCTAGAATGACCGACGACACTACAGTACAGACACATGTCCTAAACATGATCAATTTGATTGAACAATTAGGACAATAGGTTTTGTCATGGATGGATAGTTGAACCAAGATTCAATCTTGCACTCACTCCCGGACTCCTTTCACAGTTGTTGTGAATTTTTCATATGAACAAGCTAGATGTCAACCTCGCTGATTTGCTTAACATGTTGAAAATGATGAGTCACTTTCCACCAAGAAAGACCAAGTCTTACTAGTAGGAGCCAAAGGATCTTCTGAAAAGAAGAACGATTCTATGAAGGTAAATAGAAAAGGCAAAAATAAAGGATAATAAGAACAAAACTGATACGGATAGCAAAGGAGTTTTCTTCCACTGCAATAAGCCAGGACACTGGAAAAAAAATTGCGAGAAGCATCTTGCAGAGCTAACTAGAAGAAGCTTAGTGAACCTTCGGTTACAAATACAATTTTGTTCATGATTTAAAATAAATTTTTCTTTAAGTCAAGGTTCTACTTGGGTATTGGATACCGACTTTGGTTATCATAAATATAGATTTATGAAGGAACCAAGCAGAAGTAGAAAGCTAAACAAAGATAAGTAATCTTATGTGTGAGACATGAAGCAAAGGTTGCTGCATTAGCCATAGAAACTTATAGTTTAGCATTGCATACGGGCAAATCTATTAAGTCAATAAGTTTTTAATTATATTTTAGTTCTCATTAGAAACATTATTTCCATTTTATTGTTGGACAATGAAATCTTTGGTATTATATTTAAGAACAATTATTGTTCTATTTATAATAATAATATTTTATTTAGAACTGGAATATCACTTAATGTATTTTGTATACTTGACTTACGTAAAAATAATTTTGCAAATTGAATAAATTAGTATAAGAAAAGGAGATGATCATTCAAAGAGTTGAATGTGTGTATTTGCTGAAATACTAGTGTGAATTATTTGAAAGGATCAAAAAATTCAGAAGTGAAACAAATTGGCAAAGTATTAAGATTCTTTGATTAGATCAAGGAATAAATACTTGTGCAATAAGTTTCTAGATCATCTCAAGTGGTTTTCTCACAATGGACGCCTCCTGATATGAATAATTGATTGATGTATCTGAAAGGAAAAATTGTACCTTGTTGGACATGGTGCGATCCATAATGATTTTATCGACATTCCAGTATCCTTCTGGGATAATGTCCTAGAAATGGCTACATATCTATGAAAAGGTAACCTCAAAATCCAGTCCCAAGACTCCATAAAAGTTATGGACAGTGAGGATTCCTAATCTTAAGTATGTTAAGATAAGGGGTTGTCCAACTTATGTGAAAAGATTTCAAAGGATAAGCTTGGGACAAGATTTGACAAGTACATATTTGTGGGACATCCTAAAGTAAGTTTAGGGTAAATGTTCTATAATCCTACTTAGCAAAAGGTGTTTGTTGTGAAACACACAACCTTTTAAGATAAATGTGTTTATCATTAAAGGGGCTAGTGGGAGGATAATAGATCTTGAAGAGTTCAAGAACCACAAAACACTATAAGTCAAATAAGAGAAACCTGTAGATAGAACTATTGTACCACAACTGAATCGTAAATCTAGAATAGTACCAAAGATACCCGGGAGGTTGGATTCATCATGGATGATGATGATGAGGTACGTATCATAGAAGATGATGATCCGGTTACATACGATGAGGTAAGAGTTGTAGACACTCAGAGAAATGGATTGAAGCAAGCTTCTCAAAAATGAAACATTCGTTTTGATGAAACAGATCAAAAGAGTTTGATTTTATCAGAAATAAGAATAAACCTAGTGTGTACAAAAAGGTTAGTGGGAGCGTCGTGACATTCCTAGTATTATATGTTGATATACTACGGATAAGGAATTACATACCAATGCTATAATTAGTAAAGATAAAGTTGTCTAAACATTCCTCCATGAATGATTTGGGAAGAGTATCTTAATTGGGGATACAAATCTATATAGATAGATTTAAGAGGATGCTCGACTGAACCCAAGGAACGTATATTCATATGATGCTAAAGTCGTTTAGCATGGAAAACTCCAATAGATGTCTTATGTTGATGAGCCATGGAGTGTATCTCTCTTAATAGTCCCCATAGACTCATAAAAGAGAGATCGCATGAGTGACAATCATGTATACAATGAAATATACGAGACCTGATGTTGATCGATCATATTCTGGAGAAGATCACTGTAAGACAGTGAAAAATATCTTAAAGTACTTAATTGGCACTAAGGATGTGATTAAAATTTATGGTGGGTCTAAATTAAAACTAGAGGGCTTAACAGACTTAAGTTTTTCAGACAGACCAAGATGATAGAAAATTCACTTTAAGGTAAAGTGTTACCTTGAACGGTGGTGCAGTGAATTGGAAAGGTTTCAAATCGCAAAGAGTTGCTGGTTTAGTGATAAAGACAAAGTATATAGCTGTAAATGAAGCTGCAGGTTGATTGTTTGGATGAAAAGTTCATTATAGAACTAGGAATAGTTCCTAAGTCTCATCTTAGATCTAAACATGTGTTGCGACACTTTCATTTGATTAAAAGAATCATTGAAAGATGGGAAATCACTATAGAGATATTGGATTCTCAAGAACAACATTACATATCCATATACTGAAGCTTATCCAATAGCAGGATAATCGTCACTCAGAGAAGAAGTGTATGAGAGACCATGATGATTGGCTTTAGTGCAAGTGGGAGATTGAAAGTAGTATGCACACAAGCCAATCATGTTTGATGATAAAACATATACTTTGTAAAAATCTTATTCATTTATTAATAAAAAGTATTAATTTATTAAAGGCTTTTAATTATCTACATGATGCTGTTTTATAATATGTGATAAACCCATAGTTTTAAGCAATGCTTTTAGAATAATGATGATGATCATTCTAATGAGATCTAAATTCTTAGAAAGCTTAAAACTAAAATAGTTCCCAATCGTTGGATTACTAAATTGGGGATTAGTAAATCCGGATAGATTGGTACATACGTTGCTTGCTCATTGGATGGGGATGATTGATCTCATGATCATTTGTGTGGAGATACTAAAGCAAGTATGTAGGTGTTTATTAGAGAATAAGTTCACTGAATGTGGCTCACTAAGGAATACCTAATGGAGTTTTACTTGCCTGTCAATAGGAATTCCTGTAGTAATAGTAGTACAAGTGATCATTGGACTTGAGATCATCATAGTCTCTTGTGTATGATAAGTTATACTTTGACTTATTCCTTAAGACCCTTAGGGTATATCAAAGGGTATGCTTGGGTATAATAAGTTGTAAATGGAGATAATGTATGATCAATAAAGAATCTACCGCTTCTAGTAAAAGAAGAAAAATGTCATATGTGATTCGATAAATGACAACTCAGTAGTCCTTGGCCAAGGCAGAATGAAATTAGAAAGGAGTTTCTAATTTGCATTATTTGGTGTTGTGCATTTAAGAGTCGAAATACATATAATTAAATAAAATAAGACTTGACAGTAATTCCATGTCTTATATTTAATTGGGACATTGTATGGTGGAAGGATTGAATTGCATTCAGTAACTATTTACTCAAAGATTTTTATGATTAATGTTGAAATCTATATTATCCGGAAAGTCGTTAATCGCTAGGAGGCTTATCCCTATTGTAGAATAAATATTATTTATTTAAATAAATTAATAGTTTAATTTATTTATTTAAATAAGATTAGAATTGTTCTAATTAATTTATTCACAACCTAGGTTTAATATGGAGAACCTAAATGGTCACACCATAAAAGGAAGAATAATTATTTAAGAAGTTAATGGAATAATCATAATAATATGTTAAGTGTATTTAATTTAATCTATGGTGATAGAATAAATTAAATAGCTTAATATTTATTATTTAATATTTTAGAAATATTAAATATATAAATTAATAAGAGGAGTCTTATTAATATTATTACAATTATTGTTATTTTAATTTCTAAAGAGTTGGAAATTAATTTAATATTAGTACTCTCATTTATTCCTAATAAGATTAGAGGCTAATTAATTAAAAATTTTAATTAATTATTCCTAATAAGATTAGAGCCTAATTAATTAAAGGAGTTTAATTAATTAAAATAAAACCCAATTCCTTAATTGTTAAGGAGGGTTGCCCACATCTATAAATAAAAGGAGTCTTATTATGGGTGAGGGTGGTTGACACTTTCAAAACACGTGAATACGTAATTCCAATAGTTGGGAGAGTACACCATTTTCTATGAGAGATAGAAAAACTAGGGTTTTGCCAAATACCCATCTTCTTGAATTCTTCTCCTTCCTTGGTGGATCACCTCTAGAGGCCAAACACTTGGGTAGCTAATGTTGATCAAAGGAAGGAACCAAACCCGGTGGATTCAAGTTGAACGCGAAAAGGATTGGAGGCGAACTTGTACCTGAGGAAGCTCGAATCTTCAAGGGTATTATTCTTATTCTTATTCTTTATCTTTTTATTTAATTAATAATTGTGCATAAAGGATGATCCGGGTATATGGTTTGTAAAAATTTAAAACTCTAATTTTTCCACATTTCTGCTTATTTATGCAATTTGATTGCGTTCATGAATATTACAAACCTAACACCCTCGACTTCCGTGAAAACATGGTTATCACATCTTTGTTGTTTTCCTAAGTGTGAGGTGTGTGTGTGTGTGTGTGTGATTTTTGAGAAAGCCTTGAATAATCTAAATCGAAATTGTGTTAAGTGCGTTGGTTTTAGAAGTCATTCTAATCGTCTTTTATCTTATGAGCGTAGTTATTTGATTTTAATTTTAACTTTGGTAAAAATCCTTTTGAGATGATGATTTGGAAAACTTGGTGTTCTTTCCCTATTATATGTTGTTTAATTTTTTGCCCTAAATTTGTTTATTCTCGAAGCAATTTGTATTTTATAAGATCTTTATATCGAAGTCAGTGTTCCGAGGGACTATGTGTATTGACGAGATCTATCGAAGGATCTCAGGATCTAGGATATAAATCCATAGATCTAGGATATCTAAAGATCCGTTTAATGACACTATTGGGATTTAAATGAAAATAAATATAAAAATGTATCTCAAATCCGCTATCAAGTGATTCAATCGTTAGAATCCTTAGCGCGAGTAATTAAGACCTCCTCCCCACGTACTAGATATAGATCTAGGGTTTTGCAGAGTGTTCAAAATTGATTTAAAACATTGAAAATAACTAGATATAACCTAGATATGAGCCAATCTAGCATAAAGGTTCAAGCTTTGAAGCTTTAGAATCGGTTGAGGGCTAGATCTGACTAGATCTAGGGAAAAATTTGATCTTTAACTATATACAAGCAAAATAATTGGTAAAATAGATAGATCTATAAATAAACACCCAATATATGGTTAAAGATTGAAACTTATAGATCTAAGTATAATATTTAACAAGATCTAATAAATCTAATAGATCTACAATGAATATACAAAAAGATTCGATTTTTTAATTTGGGAAATGAAGAAACAAACTTATTTGCCTTGAATCTGTGCTATATCATAAGAGATATATATTAATAGATATATATTGAATCTATTGATTTTGATGCTAGAATCTGAGTTCCTTCTCTCTAGAATCTATTTCTCTCTAAAAATGAGTTCTCCCTTACAAATGAGCTGCTGCGGCTGGGTTTTGTGGGTCCCATAGCCTTGAACTTTGTGCTTTCGGTCATTGCACAATTTGCCGAAACGTCCGTATCTTTTAATCCTAGAATAGTTGGGAGATGTGTTATACCATTTTAGAAAGCTCTTTTTAAGGGCTACGCACTAACATTGAGTTTGACCAATTTTGGCTTTGGGAATATAAAGTAAAAAGCATAAAGACATCTTCCTGAATGTGTGGGATAGTCAACTGGGTTGCCTCAAGTAATCTTCAGTTCAGGGATCTCTATGGTGGCTCTTACGACCTAATCTTTAGCTCCATGATCCTTGGTTGGATATATTGTCGTCGGGGTGAAATTACGCTTTTTCCTTCTTGTAGGGGTTAGTAAAAGGAAAACAAAATTCTGGGTGTTTATAGATGCCCTTCTTTTCCATGCTTATGCAATGTAATGGAATCAACATGTCAAAGATATAGACACCCGATGCATGATAGGGTATATTAATCATGTAATGACACAAAAATTCTGTTAGTTCCCAGAGGCACACTAATTATCTAGAAGGGGGGTTGAATAGATATATTTTAAAATTTCTTTTTCAAAATACTAGCCAGATTTGATAATGATTTAAGCACAACAGAATTTAAGATTTGTTTGTTTTCCCTTTAAGATAAAGCGAGTTGATAAGAGATAAGCAATTATAGCAGATATGACAGTTATGACAAGAATATAAGAGACACAGTGTTTTAAGTGGTTAAGAGCACTCAAAGCTCCTAGTACACTATTCTACTCCTTGAGTAGGAAATCCACTAAGGATATCTTTACAATCTTTGAATCTCACAGATTCCTTCAAGACCAACAGTCTTGGAACTTCTTAGTTCACTTTAGAACTCTTCAAGTCCAGCAGACTTGGTACTTCACAGTTCACTAATAACTCTTCAAGTCCTTCTAACTTGGAACTTCTTACTTCACTTAAAGATGGTTGAGTTCTTGAATGATGCTACTCATTTGCTGTTAAGCTTGTGTTCATAAGAATTGAGTAGATGAGCAAGGTTTTTTTTATATTGTAGAGTTGAGCGTTGAGTGTTTTTCAGTGTTTCGTTGTTTTCTTGCTTGATCTTTTTATCTGCTCCTCTTTTGCATATATGATGCCTTTGAAATATATCCGTTTGAAGACATCCGTTGAAGCATTAATTGTATTTGACATTTTTGAGCACTGATGGTGACTTTCTAGAAATCTTACATCGGTAGTCTTGCCTAATCGACATCGCAGACTGCTATCTCACCTAACACCTGAAAAGGTGTTTTCTGCTGACCCATAGTACTTTCCTTAGCTTCTTCAATACGTTTCTTTGTTACATACTAAGGATGATTGTTGTGTCATTGGGACTCCCAATAATCTCAATGTCTATAATCCATTCCATACTTGTTGACTTTTATTCTTAAACAAATGGACAAGGCTCGATGCTTCTGATGCAGACAGATGATACACTACGATCATGATCGTGTTGTCTTGCCACCTTGGAGCTTGATCTGGTATTGATGGATGAGAACACTACGATTTCTCTTAAGTACTGGCACACTACAATCTTTACTTGCTTGACTTACAGACTCTACGCTTCCGAGAGCACTCTACGATTCTTAAGTTTGACTCGGTAGGCGTTTGGACCACTCTACGATTCCATGAGAGGCCCTCCAAAGCAAACAGACTATGATCCTCGATGCTCTACGATTCTGCCTTGGCTTCTGCAATATTTTGATCAGCTTGATAGACTACGATTCTGTTGAAGCCTATCTATTACATCTCAAGACATAGATCAACCTAACAACTTTGATCTTTTCTTCTATACATTCCTTTATAGAGTGATAAACATTAAAGCTTAGATCAACCTAACAAGTTTGATCTACCATTAAGTCCTTGTACATGTATTCCTTGAAGGACTTTATTTGTATATAATCATGAATATTGACTTTCAACATCAAATTTAAATATGAAATCTTCCAACAGTCTTTCCCTATTTGATGTTGACATAACCAAGGAGATTTGTATTATGATTATCAATTTCTAGATGCAGTTGCTTTAGAAAGTAAATATGACTTAGTGTTTCAGTGAGCAACTGAAACCTCTAGAGAATAAGCATGAAATTATTGATGTTTGTAAAGACATATATTACAATAAGGCTTAGTTACATCAATAAGAAATGAGTTCCAACTTATCTCTATTTCTTCTGCCTTTTGTTCCTTGGAGGATTTGCATACTCTGTAGCTCTTCTTCTCCTGCTAGCTTCGTCTCTCCATGCTATATCTTCCAGCTCGCTTTAGCTTAGCCTTTCCCAATGATCATGTCTATTCATGAATGCAGGGTCTCCAATTGGCATATTAATGTGACGCCCCCAAAATAGGTCCACACGACCCAGTCTGAGTCGCCAGATATCATACTATAAAAATCAAATACAGACTTCATTTATACAACTGTTGAACTGTCATGCAAAATACGACCACAGTTAAACTGTGAGTTTTAATACAAATGTATATAACTCTCATGGTGCCTCGACCACAACCTTACAATGGTACTTTACATAAAAGTATAGTCAAAAACTATTTTAGAAATTAAAATCTTTGGGAAGTGCTCAAGAAAACCTTCACATACATGGGAGGCCATACGTCAGGTTATAATAGATATCATATGTCCACGTAATTATCCTTGGTCAACCTAATTGATTTAAAGAAAAATGAGAAGATTACTATCATGTTCTTTCCAATGGTGAGTCTTCTCGACATATAACTATCTCTTGTCTCCAAGTGAAAATTATATTTCAAATAAACTCCAAGATCATATAGGTAGTGCTCGTAGATATACTCAACAAGTGGATGTACACAACACATCTTATGATAACACGAGGTTGTATGTCATTAGACATCTTGTATGATAGTGGCAAAACACCCTTCCAAAGTTGGGTTCACCTCACCCAATTCGGTTCACCAAAATTAAATATCAAAACTATTTAGGGAGAACCTCAACAGCTATAGACCACCGTTCTATTCCTCTGTTATCCCCGCTTGACTCGGCAACACTCTTATTACCTTAGAAGAAACTAGATACTGGAATAGTGAGGTAGCAGACTTCTCTTCTTCTTTCTCTCTATAATTTCTCTTTATAATAATTGCTCTATAGCTTTAGTGAATTGGTGAGAAATGAAGGAAGAATGAGCTTCTATTTATAGGAAAATATAGTTTTGATAATTGCACGTTTTGGGGCTCAAAATATTACAGTACAATACCTTTAACTTTTCTTTTATTTTTAATTTAGTCCTGCAAGTATTATCAAACTTGCACCACCTCCCCTAATAGTAAATCATGTGAATTAATAGTCATTCATGTGACTTAATAGTTATAATCATGTGAAAATACGAATTACAGTATAGTACCTCCATCTATACCTCCATTTTTAACTTAGTCATGCAAGTATTATCAATCTTGCACCACCTCCCCTAATAGTACATGAATGTGAATCAATAGTACACACATGTGAACAAATAGTTATAATCATGTGAATCAATAGCAATTAATTGCTCATTTATCCGGTTAATTACCCGATTGGTCAATATAACCTCCAGACATCAATTATTATCGAAATAAATATCAATTTCCACTAACACTAACAATCCCAACACAATGAAAATATTTTTCTCAAAAATTTCATTTTTGAAATTTTGAAGTTTGACTTTTTTCAAAAAAGTCAACTGTTGACTTTTTTGACCAAAAAGTCAACCCCAACAAATTTTGTGTTTATAGTCTATTTCTACTAATTTCATCGTTTCAGACTCAAATATCACGTCCATGTCTCCAAATTCAACTCCAAACTCAAATTCAATTTTTAATAACATTCATTAATATTATATCTCACAATATTTAACAGCCAGGTCGTTCCCAGGAAAGAGGGGGCTTTCCGATAAGGATTTCTCCTTATTGGCGCGCAATTAGATGACCAAATCTCTCATTGACAGAACTTCTAGATATTATAAATATTGTAATTTAATAATATAAATAACTTTGTCGTCTCAATTATTGATTTAACAATAAAACATGTTATACAGATGATACTGTGATAATAATCGAATCGATAATATGAGAGATATGATGCATCAATTACTGTAGAAATAATTGAGTATAACTGAGTGAATTCTCACGTAAGCATCAATAACCAATATCGTGTGCTACTATGCAACCACACGTATTACTGTACTTTTACTACTGATTATTTTATGACAACTTGCTTACTTTGAAATTTTTTGAAATATCACCTTTAACTTTAAACTTTTATCAATTTAACCATTTACTAAATTGAATAATTATAAGAAAATTGAATACTTTCATTTCATAAAATTCAGGGTCTCACAATTAAGGCCTGTAGTGGTTACCCCTTATGAGCTGGGAGAAAGCCCTTGACTTCTTAGCGGTTGCACCATTATAATTTGCTGCTGTTCAGGTCATGGAGTTTGATGACGACTTGAAGCAATGAATTTACTTTTGCTTTTGCCTTTGCCTTTCTCTCCTTCCTCCCCTTTATTCTCCCTCTTTATGTTAGCATCAAGGGTTCGAATATCTTCAGATAGTCGATGCATGCCTTGGACGAGCTCGTGGAGCTAATTCTTGGAGTGAGGAATGTCTTCACGGTTTTCTTGGACCAAAGAATCAGTTCGAGACTCTTTCTTTTGTAGGATGGCCAAGACAGTTTCTGTTTGTTGCATTTGACCCATGGCGAATGCTTGGAATTCTTTTATTTGGGTTCGTAGACTTGTGAGACTCTCCATCATAAGCTTATTTTGAGATTCCTGAGTCTTTTGCAGAAGGAGAACTGCTTCCTTGTGCTTCTTTGTAAGCTTATGTCCCTTGATACTTTCATTGATACTTTGGATCATTTCCTTGATGATCTCTTTGAGCTTCTTTGTAAGCTCAATCCTCAGGTTGCTGGGGAGGGTGTTAGCAACATCAATCAAATAAGTCAGCCTCAGATGAATAAGGTTTGAGTGAACTTTAAGATCGTCTTTAATGTCCTTGGTCACCTTCTAAGATGCTGTAGACAATTCAGTTTTGGTTGGAAGATCTGATATAAGCTTAAGAAGTTGCTGATTATTTGGAGAAGAGGGTCTAGTTTATTGATCTCGCAGATTGTAGATAGCAAGATCAAGATTAAAATAGTTATGGGTTGATGAGGAAGGAATTTCTGATAGAGGATCAGGTGTGTGAGGTTGAGTCTCAGAAGGAGGTGACTCTACGATTTGAGTAGGTGACTCTACGATTGGATTTGGATCAATAATCGTAGAGTGAAAAATGGTAGGAAACTATATCAGTAAAAAATTAGATATATTTGGTTCATCAGTTACAGAATGTTAGGATTCTGTAACTGGAAATTGATTTAGTGGATGCAGTATTACTTCCAACCATCTTGGCAATTCATAGAATTGATTGAAGGTTGATGGTGGAAAGTGACTAATCCTGAAAGAGATGGGAATAGATTGTACCTCACGCCCATTTTCTGAAGAGGAACTGTTAGTGATCAGCTTTCGGGGCAAAAGTGAGGTTGTCTGGGAATCCATGAGCTATCACTGAGATTGTTGGATAAGCTTTGAAGGTCCAGAACATGTGATCCCAAGAGTTAAGGATTTGGGCTCTGTGAAAGGGCATCATAGGTAAATAGGAGAATAGTTGATTGTAGTTGGCTCTCCTATATCCATCCCAGCCCACTACGATAATCTTAACTTCGTCATCCTCTTCTTCTTCTTCTCTGTCTTCATTTGAGAGTTCCACTACATCAATCATCTCCACTTCTCTTCTTTGTTCTTCTACATTCTCCACCTCCATAGCGTCGACCTTTTCCATTTCTTCAGTTTCAGAAGCTAAGACTTCTTGAAGAGCTGAGGGAGATTCATGATAATCTTTTTGTAGTTCCTCCTCGGTTGTAGTCTTCTTTGTCATAGTGACTTCGCAAGGCTCCCCCTCAATTCGATCATCCATTTGAACTTCAAGCAGCTCCCCCTCAGTTGGTACATTCTCTAGCGCAAGAACTTCAGGAAACTCCCCCTCAACTCGATATGTATTCTCCTTACTAGCTTCATGTAACCCTTTCTCAATAGCTATTCTTCTGTCTTCCTCTTTTAATACTCCTTCATTAATAAGAATGTATTTCTTGACAAGCTTTCTCTTTGTTTTCTTAGGCTGAACCACAACCTCAGCATTCTCTTTTTCTTCAGCTCTAAAAATTTGACCAACCTGAGAAACTGTTATAACATCTACTTCTGAAGTGATGTCAAGTTTGGACTCTACGATCGAAGAATTCTTAGATTTATGGCTGCTTTTCCCTTCTTAAGCAGTTAAGAGATGGTAGCTCTATCTTCTTCTTCTTCAGACTACTGTTCTATCCCTTTAATTTTTTTTAGAGTTTCAGTGCCTGAACTCTCTTGAGGTGCATCAGTGGTTGAACCTTGAGGCTCCTTTGTTGTTCGAGCCTTCATTTTCCTCTTTCCCTTACTTTTTCTGACCAAAGAAATGGGTTCTTCTTTATTAATTTCTTCTTCTTCATCAGTTTCCTTCACAATTGACATGTTCCCTGGTACTCATTCGCTTCACCAGTCCTTCCACTAGATTCAGACATCATTATGACATTTTCTGCTGGATTTCTTTTCCAGTTTTGAAACAGCTGCTGGGTCATCTTTCTGTTGGGATTTATAGATTCTCCTTCATTATCTCCAATTTTGTCACCCAGTGCTGATTGTAGGATTATGCTTATAAACCGCCCATAAAGCATCTTTCCCGAGCTCTTTGATTTCTTTGAACTGAGTATCCACTTCCCTATCCAATCGATGAGTAGGGCCCCATAGTTGAGTTGAATTCCAAAGTAGATTGCTGTCATGAGCTTCAGTTGAACTTCATTCACATAGTCATGGCGGAGCTTTTTACAAAGCATATGCACTTCCCAACAATGTCAGCCAAAAACTCATACTTTTGGGGAAAATCTTTCTTCTTGTATCCCTTGGTATCGAAACTTTTTTGACGATCTTCTTGATCTTTCATGAAAATCGATGACCTCCATAGATAGAAGTCCCTTTGATTTGAAACCTAGGGCTAGGTTTATATCTTCAGCCTTGAGTTTAATTTGTACTCCCTTGACCCTTGTGGTGATGATGTCATTTTCAAAGACTCCATTGCTGTAGAACTCCTTCACTAGCTTCGGGTAGATCCTTATGCTGGTGCCCAGAGCTTCTTCAAGACCAGCTTTCTTCAACAGAGATAAAATTTTGTGAAATTAAGGGTCAGCTGTCTTGAACTCGTCGAAGCAGAGTCGGTAACCAGTGATAACGTTTAAAGCAGCCATTGATTTCCTTGCACTTAGTTGAGCGTTTCTGAAAGCTAGGATTTCTGCTGGTAGAGAGAGAGAGAGGAAAGCTTTTTGAACTTCTGAGGTTAGTTTTCAAAAAGAATTTCTTAAACTGTACTTGTAACTTCCCTCCTTTCGATTTGCATAGTGGAGCACGTGTCAAGTCCTGCTTGGCTTCACGATTTTTAATGATGTGGAAAGTACTGATCTGCCCTTAGCTCCCCCTGAGCCAGTGTATCCTTTGGGAAGACTATGATCGTCGAGGTTGTACTAAGATCGTTGAGGTTGCACTACGATCGTTGAGTTTACTTCTGAATCTGCTCTACGAACGTTGTCTGCCCTGTTCCTTGTGATGAACTTTGACTTAGCATTCCTTCTGGGTTAAGGTAGCTCAGGAAGGGACAACCTCTTAGAATGAATTAAGGGTCAGGTTTGTCCCTAAGGCGCTCATCAGAGGGATTGCTTAGATTTATTGGAAATGTTGTCATCACAGGATGCTTCTTTGTCATGTCGAGGCAGCTCTACGATCGTGGTCCTTCTTCAGTCATCACTACAATTTTGAACATAGCCTTTTATATCTGCATAGTTAACATAAGCTAGAGCACAGAGTTTATGGTTGTAGATTTAGCATGCCTAACTCACTTATCAATTTATGAAATCTAGATTCATCTAGAGGCTCTGTAAAGACATCAACAAGTTAATTTTTAGTAGAAATGTATTGTAAAGATATAGTTCCATTTTGAACATGATCCCTAATGAAATGATATCTTATTTCTATATGTTTAGTCTTAGAATGCATGACAGGATTGTTTGTTATTGCTATGGCACTTGTGTTATCACAATGAACATGTATAGATTTGAAATCAAACCCATAGTCTGCTAGCTGATTTTTTATCCATAAGATTTGAGCACAACAGCTGCCAACAACAATGTATTCATCTTCTTTTGTTGAGGTAGATACTGAGTTTTGCTTCATGTTAAACGAGGACACAAGTTTGTTTCCTAGCAACTGATAAGTGCCATTGATACTTTTTCTATCGATCTTGCAGCCTGCAAAATTAGCATCTGTATATCCTGTTAGTTTAAAGGAGGACTCCTGGGGATACCTAAGTCCCAAGTGAGGTATGCCTTTGAGATAGCTGAAAATCCTTTTTACAGCAGTTAAGTGTGATTCTTTAGGATTAGCTTGGAATCTAGCATATATGCATGTTGTAAACATTATGTCTAGTCTACTGGCAGTTAGATATAGAAGAGAGCCTATTATACCTCTGTATTGATTTATATCAATACTTTTGCCTTTCTCATCTTTGTCAAGCTTGGTTGCTGGAGAAATTGGTGTTTTCATGGGAAAGGCAGACTCCATGCCATACTTTTTAAGTAAATCTTTAAGGTACTTGGCTTGGTTTATGAAGATACCTTCATTAGTCTACTTTACTTGTAATCCAAGAAAGAAATTTAGCTCACCCATCATGCTCATTTCGAACTTGCTTTGCATAAGCTTGGCAAATCTCTTACACAGTTTTTCATTAGTAGAGCCAAAGATAATGTTATCAACATATATTTGAACTAATAGGATTTTGTCTTTGTACTTTCTAAGAAATAATGTGGTATCTATTCAACTTCTAGTGAAACCATTTTCAATAAGAAAGTTAGTGAGTGTTTCATACCATGCTCTAGGTGCTTGTTTAAGACCATATAAGGCTTTGTCTAATCTATAGACATAATTAGAGAGAGTTGGATTGATGAAACCTGGAGGTTGCTCCACATATACTTTTTCTTGAAGTTCACCATTCAGGAATACACTCTTGACATCCATTTGAAAGACCTTGAACTTCATGTGTGCAACAAAGGCAAGAAATATCCTGATGGCTTCTAATCTGGCAACAGGAGCGAAGGTCTCGTCTAAGTCGATGCCTTCTTCTTGAAAATAACCTTTGGCTACTAGTCTTGCCTTGTTCCTTGTTATTACCCCATCTTCATCCATCTTATTTCTAAAGACCCACTTGGTGCCAATGACTGGGTGGTTTCTTGGTCTTGGAACTAATCTCCATACTTTGCTTCTTTTAAACTGATTTAGTTCCTCTTGCATGGCTTCTATCCAACTTGAGTCTTCCATAGCATCTTCTATCTTCTTGGGTTCCATTTGTGATAGAAAGCTTAGATAGAAACACTCATTTTGGGTGGCAGATCTTGTCTTGACTCTTGCATTTGGATCTCCAATGATCAGGTCTTGAGTGTGATCTCTTGCCCATCTATTTCCTGTTGAAATATCTGATTTGATGCCTTCTTGTCTGAGTTCTTCAAGATCTATCTCTGCTTCTTGAAGTGGAGGTTCTTGGTCTGGCATATCTCTTTCTACGATCTCCTCTAAAGGCTCGACGATTTCATTTTTTGGAACTACGATCGTGGTGTTGGCCTTGACTGCCTTGTTCGTAGTGTCTGAGTTTTCATTCGTAGTGTCTGCATTGTCGTTCGTAGTGTCTTGAGACACAATTTTTTCCAAGTCTATTTCATCGAAAATGATGTGAATCGAGACTTCTACACTTAGCGTCTTCTTGTTGAACACTCTATAAGCCTTACTGTATGTGGCATATTCGAGAAAGATTCCTTCGTTTGACTTGGGTTGGAACTTTGTCAGATACTATTTTCCATTGTTGAGAATATAACATACACAACCGAATACATGAAAGTAGCTAACACTGGGCTTTCTTCCTCTCCACAGTTCGTAGGGGGTTTTCTTTAATGTAGAATGTACAAGAGATCTGTTCTGAGTGTAACATGCAGTGTTGACAGCTTTAGCCCAGAAGTATTTAGGTAGACGAGCTGCTGCTAGTAGAGTTCTTCCACCCTCTATTATCGTTCTGTTCTTTCTCTCAGCTACTCCGTTTTACTGAGGAGTTCGTGGAGCTGAGAAGTTGTGACTGATGCCATTGTCTGGGCAGAACTGGTCCATCTCAGAGTAGTCGAACTCTCTACCATGATCACTCCTTATAGCCATGATTTTCTCCCCTTTCTCATTCATCACCAGTCTGAACATCTTGATTAGTTGGGAGCTTATTTCATCTTTTGAGTTTAGAAAGAACACCCATGTGAATTTGGTGTATTCATCCACTACGACCAATGAGTATCTCTTCCCTCCAAGGCTTGTTGTTGGAATTGGCCCAAATAGATCTATGTGAAGAAATTGTAGAGGCTTGTTAATTGAGTTGATAGTTTTGCTTTTCAATGAGCTTCTAGTCTGTTTTCCAAGTTGACAGGCGTTGCATGGCCTTTCTTTGATAAAGCTGAGCTTGGGTAAGCCTGCTACTAGATCCTTGGAGGCCAGTTTGACATGCTTTTGAAGTTGAGATGAGACAACCTTCTATGGCATATCTAGCTCATTTCTCTAGAAGCTTTAGCCAGAAAACATATTGTCTCGTCAGAACTTAGTTGACCAAGATTAATAGTGTAGACATTCCCTTCTCTTGTTCTGGTCAGCTTTATAGAGGATGTCTTCAGATCTTTGACTTGACATTGATTGTTGAGGAAGGTAACTTGATGACCCCTGTCGTAGAGTTGGCTTATGCTCAGAAGATTGTGCTTTAGTCTTTCCACATAAGCTACTTTACTGAAGGACACTACACCATTCCCAGCTGAGCCATATCCTCTTGTCTTGCCAGATCCATTGTCTCCGAAGATGACTAATGGACCCTCCTTCTTTATGAAGTTAGACATGAGAGCTTTGTTCCAGGTCATGTGCCTTGAGCATCCACTATCCGGATACCAGGTTGTGATCGTGGAGCTCTGTTCCTGTGGTAAGATTAAACTCTCATTTTGGTACCCATACTTGCATGGGTCCTACTTTGTTAGTACCCTTGGGAACCCAAATTTGCTTGACCTTGGGTCTCATATGCATAAGATTATTGTAGACACTCGAAATTTTCTGTATACCTATTACTAACATTGCAGGAGGGCATAATCGTCTTTCAGAGATAACCCTAGAGGACAGCTCAGCACATTCCCGGAAATAACACTGGAAATGTCAGTTTCAACCTTGGAGATAACCCCAAGGCATGTAGTTCCAATTCCGGAAATCACACCCGAGAAGCCTGTTTCATCTCGGAGATAACCCCGAGATACTCAGTCTCAGTCCTAGAAACAACACCGGGAAAGACAATGTCAACCTTGGAGATAACCCTAAGAAGTGCGATTGCGATTACGGAGATAACCAAAATGCTCGTTTCAACCTATGTAGCATACCTTGACCTCGGGACTCACACCGAGGCACTTCGACTCAAACTTAGAAGATAACCCAGAGAGACGAGCATACCTTAGACAACCACGAGGACATCCAAGATTACTTGCAGCAGAATTTCAATCTCGAGATAACCGAAAGCAACGATCGCTGACAACCCAAAGGAGATAACCGGTGAGGGCAAAATTATCATTTGCCACCTCGATCCCACATTGCACCATCTCAACACAATAGTTCAACATAAATTTTACACAATAATGCCCCACAAGAGCCAATGAGTTCCAATCCCGAGTGTCTACTACGCAAGGCAGCACACCGGATAGAATTTGAAGCTTGAAGACCAAGGGCATGGTCCCATCTTCCTGACTTCTGACAACCTTTAATCCCATGTCATGGCGTAGCTCTCGACAAAAGCACTCCGTAAAAGGTCTTATATACCTCAATCGGAGGCTCAGATTGAAGTTCTACAAGTTTGAGCAGACATCACGTTGCACGCATGCACGTACTTTGAGACAGTGGGACCCTGCAGAGAGGGGCGACCCGTCCACCACAGTACATTGGGCTGCCGCAGTGTATCATCTGGCCCCACCTCTATAAATAGAGGGCTTGGGGTGGCCATATTTCAAGAGAAAACGGCGAGGAAGTCCTGTGAGCTTATATTCAGTCATAGTTTTACCGGCGGGAGCCGAGTGTTCATCCATTTAAAGCTATAGAAGTCTTCTTTGGCAGTCCACTGTAAGCCTTCTTACACACTTTAAAGCCTTTCTCTTCATCTTTGCACACACTGTTCTTCACATTGAGAGTCGTGTTGCGTGTGTATGCCCGAACTTCGGTCCGTGGCTTTTATTTTCTTTTATATATATATATATATTTGGACTAACATTATCTAGTTATACCTCGATTGAGTCTGGACTCACGTCCGGAGCGTTTATTTACTCTCTCTCTCTCTATATATATATATATATATATATATATATATATATATATATATATATATATAGCGACAAATCATTTGAAATGATAAACCAAGCTAGGATCGATATATATCACAATGCGTTATCGCTTATATATATATTTACATTTTTGTCGGGCACGGAGTTTACTTACATTGGCCTTTTTTCTTTTTATTTATATTTAGTCCTCCCGGAGTTTACTTCGTGGTACATTGATCGTATTTATTGCTTTATTTACATTTCGATACCCATGGAGGTGCTTCGTGGTGGTTGATCATGTCTCTATATATATTTACCGTTTTTATATATTTACATTTTCGATCCCCATGTAGAGGTGCTTCGTGGTGGTTGATCATGTTTGTATATATATAATCGCCATCGCTTTATATAAATCATGCATCATGTGAGCCTAGGAATCATGTGATCACAGATTCAGTTTACTGAATCTAGATTTGGTTCCCGTGATGGACATTTTCAGCTATAAATAGCTTGTAAATTATTCACGGTGTTTGAATTTCCCTAGATGGCTTTTATGCCCATGAGGAGTTCGACACTGCTATATATATATATATATATATATTATTTTCTCAAAGATGCTTCACATCTCAAAAAATAAAAACAATCAAGCCGAACATTTAATAAAATAGAAGTATCAAAGGCTTCAATTACTATTGAGCACAGGGTTTGAAAAAACCTCTTTTATAAAACCTCATTGCTATATCTTGTTTAAAACTGAATTTATACAAATTCAAACCTTGTGTATATAGGTGCGAACGAGGTGTAGCAATACTTCCAAATAACTGCACATTGACCCACACACACACACATACACACACACACACACTTTCATATAATAGTTTAATTGAAAAGTGGCGGTAACCGTGGTAACACGGATGTCGGGGGGGTGCCTAACACCTTCCCTCCGCATAAGCAAGTCCCCGGACCCTAATGAATCTTGGTTTCACAGACCCGTTTAGCTGTGTCACATCACTGGATCAATTTGCAAACCTTTTCTTGGTTGTGTTGGTATAACCATTTAAAAAACCAACTGACGACTCTTACAATCAAATCGTCGACATATAAATGTCGGACCTTTTCACAACTTGTTTTTTCAAACAAATCTCACCTAACATGAGAACACCAAAAGACAAGAACAGAAAAGGGAACAATAAAAATCCCAACGTCGATAGGTGGCGACTCTGCTGGGGATACCAGTAAGAGGACTTAAGCCGCTACTACAAGCTTTTCAAAACTGTTACATGCTTGTGTGTGGATGTTGCATTTACATTTTTTTGATGAATGTGTACGAATGCATTTTACTTACTGCACTGCAATATATCTATCTGTGATATTAGTGCTTCACACATGTCATCATTCCCGTAACGGTGAGACACGTTGCATGTGAATGTATGTTGTGTGGTTCCTCCACCAGGAGGCTATCCTGTCGGTGTTTGATTACTGGACTCGTGGGAAGAATAATTCCTCGGGGCTTAGGAAAGGCACCACCCAGATTCGCTCTAGTTGAAAGATCGGATTAACTTCCTGTCAAGTAAATTGCGATGATCTAGGAAACTTCATGCCAAAAAGTCGGGAGAGTAACCTAAGATAGGTCAGCCTCTGATAAACCAAATGCAGAGGAAAGTCTCTTCATGCTTTCCATTTTCAATTACTTGTAAAGACAATTACTTATAATTTCATTCCATGTTCATCTCTATGTAATGGAAAATATGAAGAATATGTGTACATGCATATTAAGGCTTGACATGCTATCAAATGACACCCGTTTTGCAGGATAATATTCCTAAAATGGACACATTATGATAGCATGTAATCATTTATACATTCCCTAAGACTAAACTACATAAGTTTTTGTAGAGAAACAATTGGGCCTGTTACCCGTTCCAAGTCCAAAAAGGCCACGAGTCTACAACCAATCATATCTTCATCTGACCAGTCTAATCCTGCTCCTGTCTCTCGAGAAGAGTTTGACGGATTAAGCAAGCAAATTACAGATTTGGCTATTCTACTTAAAGAACTACACCAATCTACTCAGGGTTTGCGAATACCCGTACATACAGAATCCTCTGCACAGGGAGGAGCACAAGGTTCGGATAAAACAATTCTAGAACTTCAGTTGGATACAACCAACAAAATTCCTGAAAACACCCATCTCAAAGAAGATCCAGACACCGGTGATATCAGGAAAAAGTCCTTCAAATGGAAGAGACCATTTGGTCTATAAAAGGGATTGGAGCACATGGGAGTGTTTCATATGCTGATCTTTGTATATTCCTTGATGTTCATTATCCAGAGAAGTTCAAGACTCCTGACTTTGAAAAGTATGATGGGTTGGGAGATCCTTACACACACTTGAAGGTATTCATAGGAGAACTTGGATCTTATCTTTGAGGATGAGAAGCTCGTAATGCAAATTTGTTTTTCAAAAGAGTCTAACTGGAGAAGCCCGATCATGGTATACCAGATTAGACAATTCTAAAATACATAGCTGGGAAGAGTTAGCTCATGCCTTCCTCACTCAGTACAACTTCCAGTCTTAGATGGCTCCTGACCGGTATCAAATTACCAAGGTCAAAAAACAGTCTAATGAGTCATTTAGAGAGTATGCTCAAAGGTGGAGGCGCCTTGCTGCTCAAGTTATTCCTTCTATGACGGAGTCAAAAATGGTTATGACTTTCATAGACATAAAAGAAGCTCCCTTCTATGAGAGAGTCTTAGCTGGCATTGGTAAACCATTTTCTGAAATGATCAAACACGGAGAGATGGCTGAGATGGGATTGAAGTCAGGAAAAATTCAAGACCTAGCAGTTTTGAAAGCTGTTGCTGAGCATATACAGTCCGGAACTTATGGAAACAACCCCCGAAGGGTCCATAAAAAGAAAGAGGAGAATGTTTCCTTGATACTACAAGGTAAGAAAGGCAGTCAGAATAGGCCTATCCAAAGGAGAAACTACTTCCCTTTTCCAGCATAATCTTTCAACCCTACATTGCCAAAGGGTGGAGAAGTCTGACACAACCGAGCGTTCATACCCCTAGGGGATTCACTCGAAAATGTTCTTAACCTTATGATTACTCAAAAGAAAATTACACATCTTCTTCCACTAGCCAACCCGAATGGGAAGGGTTATAATGCTACACGGAAGTGTGCTTATCATGCCAGGGCACCGGAACATGACTCTCATGATTGATGGGCCTTGAAACACAAGATCGAGGATTTAATCTACAATTGGGAGATTGTCGTGACTAAACCCGACCAATCTCATGTGCAAGACCACCCTCTTCCTCAACACAAAAAAGAAAAGGTCAATATGATTATTTGAAGCAGTGGACAAAGTCCCAATTACGTTGTTGAACCTTCCCAAACCAGCAAAGACGGTGCTGACATATGGGATTATGCGTAGTTCCAGTTTATGATGGAACGAAAGATTTAGGCTCTTTGCAAGCAAGTGGACTAATTGGAAGAACTGGTGATCCATCAGCATCAAGTCACACGCCAATTAGTCAGTCAGGAGTATGCTAGTCTCCTTCCTTTTGTCATGAATACTCCATCATCACCTTTAGAAAATGAAACACTGGATGATAAAGTTACGAAAAGAGCAAGTGCCAAAGCCCGTTGGGATTTTGCCAATAAATGGGAATTTACATACCTTGGCCAACCTATGGAGGAGATATTTTAGATACTGATCAATGAAGGAATAATTACATCGCTTCTACCTCCAATCAATTCTCGTTCTAGACGGTTTATGTGATGCCCCCAAAACAGGTATACATCACCCATCTTGAGTCGCCAGATATCACACTACATAAATCAAACACAACTTAATTAATGCAATTGTCGTGCAAAATACGAAAAAACATAGTTGATACCAACTGTGATGCCCCCAAAACAGGTATACATCACCCATCTTGAGTCGCCAGATATCACACTACATAAATCAAACACAACTTAATTAATGCAATTGTCGTGCAAAATACAAAAAAATATATCTGAGAGTTTAAACACGAATATTGCCTTCTAGACAATATCCACTCTCAATGGAGTCCTCATTACAATTATTATCACACTATTTTATAAAAATAGTGAGGACTACTATAGCCACCATCTCGGACCGTCAATCCGTTCCCCGACTCGTCCCAGCTATATTTTCATTTCCTGAAGAGAATAGTGAAAGAAAAGGGTGAGCTCAACTAGCCCAATAAGAAATATTATGACTAAGATAATGCAGAATAAATTATCCTTAGCTTTCAACAGTGTTAAACTGATAAAATACAATAAACATCAAGTTTAACTACAGCGGAATAAGCAATCCATTAGAAGAGTCAAGTAGAACATAATGTCTACTATCTCCTCTAGATTAAAAGTCCATCGTTAATATTTCATTCATGTAATACTCATCAACAGTTCTTTGTTATACCCAAGACAAAAAGAACTATCATCACTTGTCTTCACCTGAACCACCAAAGATTAAAGTTAAATCCACAATTCATTTTTATAATCATATAAATCAACAGTTTCTCCTTGCCACAAAGGCTTAATATAACGTTTACTCAATATCATTACCCCAAAGGCTAAAGATATTCAAATGTAATAACATTGATCATACCAATCAGTTGTCTACCTTTGCACTACGGGCCAAAGATATTCAACTATAAAACCAATGGTTATGATCATACCAATCAATCATCCGTCTGTCGTCATTGCACTACTACCAAAGACATTCAATTTGTTAACTAATGGTCATGATCCTGCCAATCATATCATCGAATTATCCATGCATTACGGGCCAATGATATTCGTTATTATCACCAGTGGTTATGATCATGTCATACACCTGTCCATCTTTGCACGCAAGCCAAAGATATACAACTATAAAACCAATAATCAACAGTCCATCTTTGCACGTAAGCCAAAGATATACAATTGTAAAACCAATAATCAACAGTCCATCTATGCACGTAAGCCAAAGATATACAACCATAAAACCAATAATCAACAGTTCATCTTTGCACGTAAGCCAAAGATATACAACTGTAAAACCAATAATCAATAGTCCATCTATGCACGTAAGCCAAAGATGATTTTCATCACAATATAAGCATGAGGATGATGACAATGATATAAGCATTAATCAAACGTAATCAAGGATAAATATTAAAGACTTTAAATTTATCCAGAGTTTAAAAATATCCAAATTGTCAACATGATACTGCTTTGTGGAGTAAAATTCAAGAATAATATTCATGTACCAAAAATAATTTGGACAGAAAAGAAATATATTTTTCGGGTAAATAGTACCCCGTGAATAGTAACTCGTGAATAGTAACTCATGAATAGTAACTCATGAATAGTAACTCGTAAATAGTACTCCGTATTTGTATATAGTACCGTATAACTAAATAATGTCATATACGCAAATAGTGCCATATACATGAATAGTGCCGTATACGTGAATAGTGTCGTATACGTGAATAGTAACTTCGACACAAAAAGATAAAGTTTCACAATAAAATCCATATCAATATTTATAACACCTTAATCCAAATGTTATAAATCACTTAATAATCTCATAATCTAATATTATTGATATTACCACAATATTTTAATTATTTCTTAAACTTATAAACAATTTATTTTAATTGTTTACACTTTGTTAATTAATGCATTTAATCATCCTAAAATGCCAAACTCATAAATTTCATCCCCAATAACCAAAACTCTCATAAAAAATCTACATATACCTTATATAGGATTCTCAAGCCATAAAATCCTATTTTTCAATTTTCATACTTCAAATAACATATTTAATTCATTTACTCATAACTAGTCTATTTTTATGAAAAATACCAAATCAGTCCAAACAAATTTTCTTTTCTGGGATTTAGCAGAATATAATCCCATATTGAACATATATTTTTCTTAGAATTTTTAAAATTCATTTACTATTTTTCATATGACTAAAATTATCGAATATTTAGACATTTATCAAAAATTGTACTTTTGTCCAAAAATTCCAAAATTTGCAGGGTATACTGCTGCTATACAGATGTACTCCTAATAAAAATTTCACTAATTTTGAAGTTAACCACAAAAGAGTTATAAGTATTTACTTTTAAAATAGTCTTTTCCCATAAAATTCATAACTCCTAATCTATAAATCCAAAAATCTTAATTTTTGGACACAATCTAGAAAACTCATCAAATTATCATTTCAAATATTTCACGAATTTTTGAGTGTCGGAAAAATTATGAAACTGCCACTGGCAGAAATCCCTTACTTACAACGGTTGAACAAAAATAATATTCCTCACGAATATTGAACGAAAATAATATTCCTTACGAATATTAAACAAATATAATGAATATTGAACGATAATAATATTCATACGAATACGAAAAATAATATCTCTTCAGAATATAAAAATAATAACCCTTACCTCAGAAGAAAACTGGATACTGGAGTAGTGAAGTAGCAGACTACTCTTCTTCTTTCTTTCTATAGCTTCTCTCTCTATAATTGCTCTTGTGAGACTTAGTGAATTGGTGAGAAATGAAGGAAGAATGAACTTCTATTTATAGGAAAATATAGTTTCAATAATTGCACATTTTGGGGCTCGAAATATTACAGTATAATACCTTCCTCTTTTTCTTTATTTTTAATTTAGTTCTGCAAGTATTATCAAACTTGCACCACCTCTCCTAATAGTAAATCATGTGAATCAATAGTAAATCATGTGACTCAATAGTTTTAAACATGTGAAAAAATTAATTATAATATAGTACCTTCAACTATACCTCCATTTTTAATTTAGTCATGCAAGTATTATCAATCTTGCACCAACTCCCCTATTAGTAAATCATGTGAATCAATAGTACACACATGTGAAAACATAGTTATAAGCATGTGAATTAATAGCAATTAATTGCTTATTTATCCGATTAATTACCCGATTGGTCAATATAACTTCCAGACATCAATTATTATCAAAATAAATGTCGATTTCCAATAACACTAATAATCCCAACACAATGGAACTATCAATTTCCTCTTTAATCAACACGAACTTATTCATCATTAATATTATAACTCATAATATTTAACAACCGTGTCATTTCTCAGAAAGAGGGGCTTTCCGATAAGGATTTCTCCGTATTGGCGCGCAATTAGGTGACCAAACCCCTCCTTGACAGAACTTCTAGACATTGTTAATATTGAAAATAATAATATGAATAACTTTGTTGTCTCAATTATTGATTTAATAATATAACATATTATGCAGATGATACTGCGACAACAATTGAATCAATAATATGAGAGATATGATGCAACAATTACTGTAGCAATAATTGAGTATAACTGAGTGACTTCTTACGTAAGCATCAATAATCAATACCGTGTGCTACTATGCAACCACGCGTATTACTATACTTTTATCACCGATTATTTTATGACAACTTGCTTACTTTGAAAAATTTTCACATATCACTCTTAACTGCAACCTTTATCAATTTAACCATTTACTAAATAACATAATAATTATAAGAAAATTGAATACTTTCATTTCATAAAATACGAGATCTCACAATCACCCCTCCTTATGAAATTTTGCCCTCGAAATTTACGTACCTGGTAGTTTGAAGAGATTAAAATACCTTGCTTTCTTTTCGGATTGTACCTTCCCGGTTATTTCCTCTCTATCATGATTTTCCCATTTCTCATCTCCTGTATTTCAGATATCATTCTAGAATATAGTTTCAAAATAAGGGTTAATTGATATGCCACATATTATCCCTATACTCTGACCGACCAATTAAATACCAAATAACTTAGGTAGGTCATACTAGCGAAGGAATTCCCCGTCTCTCCCCTCCCAGTTCTTGTCTCACATCTCAACCAGGGATCATATCCCTAAGCTTTGATACCAATTGTGACCCGCATCCAGGACTTGGATAACACCTCACAATGATACATATCAACTTGCCACCGTTACTCACTGCGTCCCCTACAGAAAGTCTGGCTTCGGTGAATCCCAAGACTTGGGAGTCACTAGATAAAGGCTCGGGGCTCTTTTTTATGGCTTTGATACCAACTGTGATGCCCCCAAAACAGGTATACATCACCCATCTTGAGTCGCCAGATATCACACTACATAAATCAAACACAACTTAATTAATGCAATTGTCGTGCAAAATACAACAAAATATATCTGAGAGTTTAAACACTAATATTGCCTTCTAGACAATATCCACTCTCAATGGAGTCCTCATTATAATTATTATCACACTATTTTATAAAAATAGTGAGGACTACTATAGCCACCATCTCAGACCGTCAATCCGTTCCCCGACTCGTCTCAACTATATTCTCATTTCCTGAAGAGAATAGTGAAAGAAAAGGGTGAGCTCAACTAGCTCAGTAAGAAATATTATGACTAAGATAATGCAGAATAAATTATTCTTAGCCTTCAACAATGCTAAACTAATAAAATACAATAAACATCAAGTTTAACTGCAGCGGAATAATCAATCCATTAGAAGAGTCAAGTAGAACATAATGCCTACTATTTCCTCTAGATTAAAAGTCCATCGTTAATATTTCATTCATGTAATAATCATCAACAGTTCTTTGTTATACCCAAGACAAAAAGAACTATCATCACCTGTCTTCACCTGAACCACCAAAGATTATAATTAAATCCATAATTTATTTTTATAATCATGTAAATCAACAGTTTCTCCTTGCCAAAAAGGCTTAATAGAACATTTACTCAATATCCTTACCCAAAAGGCTAAAGATATTCAAATGTAATAACAATGATCATACCAATCAGTTGTCTACCTTAGCAATACGGGCCAAAGATATTTAACTATAAAACCAATGGTCATGATCATACCAATCAATTGTCTGTCAGTGCACTACGACCAAAGATATTCAACTGTTAACTAATGGCATGATCCTGCCAATCATATCATCGAATTATCCATGCACTACGGGCCAAGGATATTCGTTATTATCACCAGTGGTTATGATCATGTTATACACCTGTCCATCTTTGCCCGTAAGCCAAAGATATACAACTATAAAACTAATAATCAATCATCCATCTTTGCACGTAAGCCAAAGATATACAAAATAAAACCAATAATCAACAATATCCATCTATGCACGTAAGCCAAAGATATACAACCATAAAACCAATAATCAACAGTCCATCTTTGCACGTAAGCCAAAGATATACAATTGTAAAACCAATAATCAATAGTCCATCTATGCACGTAAGCCAAAGATGATTTTCATCACAATATAAACATGAGGATGATGACAATGATATACGCATTAATCAAACAAAATCAAGGATAAATATTAAAGACTTTAAATTTATCCGAGTTTAAAAATATCCAAATTGTCAACACGACATCGCTTTGTGGAGTAAAATTCAAGAATAATATTCATGTACCAAAAATAATTTGATGATGGAAAAGAAATATATTTTTGGGTAAATAGTACCGTGAATAGTAACTCATGAATAGTAACTCGTGAATAGTAACTCATGAATAGTAAAATAGTAACTTAGTAATAGTATTATTATATATAGATCGTATACATAAATAATGTTATATACGCAAATAGTATCATATACATGAATAGTGCCGTATACGTGAATAATGTCGTATACGTGAATAGTAATCCCGGCATAAAAAGATAAAGTTTCACAATAAAATCCATATCAATATTTATAACACCTTAATCCAAATGTTATAAATCACTTAATAATCTCATAATCTAATATTATTAATATTACCACAATATTTTAATCATTTCTTAAACTTATAAACAATTTATTTTAATTGTTTACACTTTACTAATTAATGCATTTAATCATCCTAAAATGCCAAACTCATAAGATTTCATCCCCAATAACCAAAAACTCATAAAAAACTGCATATACCTTATATAGGATTCTCAAGCCATAAAATCCTATTTTCCAATTTTCTTACTTCACATAACATATTTAATTCATTTACTCATAACTAGTCTATTTTCTTGAAAAATACCAAATCAATACAAACAAATTTTCTGGGATTTAGTAAAATATAGTCCCTTATTGAACATATATTTTTCTCAGAATTTTTAAAATTCATTTACTATTTTTCATATGACTAAAACTGTCGAATATTTAGATATTTATCAAAAATTGTACTTTTATCCAAAAATTCCAAAATTTACAGGGTATACTACTGCTATATAGATGCACTTCCAATAAAAATTTTAACAATTTTGGAGTTAACCACAAGGAGTTATAAGGGTTTACTTTTAAAATAGGCTTTTTCCATAAAATTCATAACTCCTAATCTATACATCCAAAAATCTTAATTTTTTGACACAAGCTAGAAAACTCATCAAATTATCATTTCAAATATTTCACGAATTTTTGAGGGTCAGAAAAATTACAAAACTGCCCCTGGCAGAAACCCCTTACTTACAACGGTTGAACAAAAATAATATTCCTCACGAATATTGAACGAAAATAATATTCTTTACGAATATTAAACAAATATAATGAATATTGAACGATAATAATATTCATACGAATACAAAAAAATAATATCTCTTGTAATATAAAAATAATAACCCTTACCTCGTAAGAAGATCGGATATTGGAGTAGTAGAAGTAAAGCAGACTACTCTTCTTCTTTTTCTTCTATAGCTTCTCTCTCTATAATTGCTCTTGTGAGACTTAGTGAATTGGTGAGAAATGAAGGAAGAATGAGCTTCTATTTATAGGAAAATATAGTTTCAATAATTGCACATTTTGGGGCTCGAAATATTACAGTATAATACCTTCCTCTTTTTCATTTTTAATTTAGTTCTGTAAGTATTATCAAACTTGCACCACCTCCCCTAATAGTAAATCATGTGAATTAATAGTAAATCATGTGACTCAATAGTTTTAAACATGTGAAAAAAATTAATTATAGTATAATACCTTCAACTATACCTCCATTTTTAATTTAGTCATGCAAGTATTATCAATCTTGCACCAACTCCCCTAATAGTAAATCATGTGAATCAATAGTACACACATGTGAATACATAGTTATAAGCATGCGAATTAATAACAATTAATTGCTCATTTATCCGATTAATTACCCGATTGGTCAATATAACTTCCAGAAATCAATTATTATTGAAATAAATGTCGATTTCCACTAACACTAATAATCCCAATACAATGGAACTATCAATTTCATCTTTAATCAACACGAACTTATTCATCATTAATATTATAACTCACAATATTTAACAACCAGGCCGTTCTCAGGAAATAGGGGGCTTTTCGATAAGGATTTCTCCTTATTGGCGCGTAATTAGGTGACTAAACCTCTCCTTGACAGAACTCTAGACATTGTCAATATTGCAAATAATAATATGAATAGCTTTGTCATCTCAATTATTGATTTAATAATATAACATATTATGCAGATGATACTGTGATAACAATTGAATCAATAATATGAGAGATATGATGCAACAATTACCTTAGCAATAATTGAGTATAACTTAGTGACTTCTTACGTAAGCATCAATAATCAATACCGTGTGCTACTATGCAACCACGCGTATTACTATACTTTTATCACCGATTATTTTATGACAACTTGCTTACTTTGAAAAAATTTCACATATCACCCTTAACTGTAACCTTTATCAATTTAACCATTTACTAAATAACATAATAATTATAAGAAAATTGAATACTTTCATTTCATAAAATTAGGGATCTCACAGTTTAATTCCAATGGAGTATGCCAATATCACTCCCACTCTCGCGGTCACAGCACAGAAGAACGCTGGGCACTCTGCCACCTCATTTAGAATTTAATTGATAGTGGTGTCCTGCAAATGGCAAATGACGACACTTTGTTACTCGAGAGTGGGAACACATGTCCTAAAAAATGGAAGGACGGCGTAGCAGTTATCTCCGCTGAGGATGATTTGGCTGCCAGACCACTCACAATACAAGCAATTCTACTTAAAGGTGCTGACAATCCTTTGAAAGTGGCTGCACCAGAGCCAATTCTCTTGCCATCTAGGCCACAATATCCTTTTGTTAGCCTGAAAAAAGTCCCATGGAATTATGGGCAGGTTGAATTATGTACATCACATACAACTGCTACAGTATCGAAGGAGAATCCACTGTATCTTCCCCATTGGGTGATGAAGCCTACCATCAAATCAAAGAGGAAGGTTCCCATGGAGAAAATTAAAGAGTTCCTCCGTACCATGGGCCATAACGAAGCTAAGGTGGTTTTAAGCTTGAGAGAAGCTCCACAACAAATTTCCATACTGGACTTGGTTTTCTCTTCTGATTCTGAAGATCATCGGAAGATCTTGCTGAGGGTCTTGGAAGAAGCCCATTTACCAAAATCAGTGGATGTGGAAAAATTCCAACATCTGGTTGTTCACATTTTCAACAACAATGTGATATCTTTCACTGATGATGACATACCCGCTGAAGGGACTGGTCATTTCAAGCCGTTGCACATAGCGGTGTTGTCCTCCGGATATATGGTGGGAGGAGTCTTGATAGATGGAGGTTCATCTCTGAATATATGTCCTTATGCTACCTTAGAGAAGATGAACATCAACCTCAAGAGGATCAAAAGCAGCCATACGGTTATCAAAGCTTTTGATGGGTCCCGACGAAACGCCGTTGGAGTGATTGAACTACCAGTGGAGATTGGTCCACATAAATTTAGTGTATCCTTTTATGTGCTCAAAATAACTATGAGATACAATCTGCTGTTGGGAAGACCGTGGATTCATATGGCTGGAGCTGTCCCTTCCACCCTTCATCAACAACTCAAGTACATTATCAACAATAGCCTAGTCACTGTTAATGCTGAGCTGGAATGTCCTAAACAAGGTGACATACCACTCATCAACTTCAATTCAGAAGTTGAGCCGGTCAGTTTCCATGCCCTGGAGGTGAGCAACACTCATTACCATCCCATTGGGGCACAACCTATCACACCCAAGATTTCTGCCGAGGTAATGTCGGCCACTCAAGAGATGATGTCATTGGGTCATCAACGTGGAAAAGGGTTGGGCAAAGATTATCATGGTATTAAGTACCCAATTCAAGTTCCCAATCAAACAGGGATAGCTGGATTAGGCTATTCTGCTAGCTCCAGTCACAGGAATCCTTATAAGCACAAACAGATTCCTTCATCTTCAGCCATACATCGATTATCTCCACCTACCAATCCTAAGCCTATACAGTCTCCGGTAAAGGTTCCAGCCCACATTATGGCTATGCTATTTCCTAAACTGATACCGGTTAAAGCAAAAGAGGTCCGGATTCCTAATCCCAAAGTGGAAGAAGAGGAAAGGAAATGTAAACAAGAAATACCCAGGAGTTTGTCTCATCTACGCATCCTTTTTCATGATGAGAACACAAATAGGTACACTCCAGACAATGATTGTCCCGACATTATGGTCATCATTTGGGAAAAGGAGGACGATGATCGTCACTTCATTACTGCTGTCCACCAGAACTTCACCCTTGATAATTGGAGCAGCACTCCTCACATTTGTCACCAAGGGTAAAAAGGGCAAAAACCCCTCTGCCCTGTAGATAACTTTAACTGCTTACTTTTCTGTACAGTATTAGCAGTTGTTTTATCAGTACATGCTAACACTTTGTATGATTGAACAGTTTCATATATTAAGTGAAAGCATATTTTGTTTTAGGACTCTGAATTTAGATGTGCCTGTACTTGCTGATGAGGTGCCTTTTCTCCACAAGGACTGTAACTTTGATGAAAAGTTGGACTCCGACTTGATGGAAATACAAGAGGACATTGAGATACCTCAGGAGATCAAGTAATGGGTCGAAGACAAATCAAAACCAAATCTTGATCAAACCACCTAATTTAATCTCAGAACCTTAGAAAGCCTTAGGTTGATCCAAATTGGTACAAACCTCACTCCAAACCAAAGGAATGACATGGTTGCGCTAGTAACCCAATTCTAGGATGTGTTTGCATGGTCTCATGAAGACATGGTGGGTTTGTCCATGGACATCGTCATCCATTTTTTCCCCATTAAAAAGGGATTCAAGCCAGTTATGTAGAAGCTCAGGCGATTAAAACCAGAGTGGAGTTTAAAGGTTAAAGAAGAAATTGTGAAATAATTTCAAGCTGGCATTGTAGACACTCGAAATTTTCTGCGCTCCTATTACTAACATTGTAGGAGGGTAGATTCATCTTTTGGAGATAACCCTGGAAGATAGCTTACATCCATTCCGGATACTACCGAAAGTTGAGTTCCAACCCGGAACATAAATCAGGAACATCAGTTCCAACCCAAAACATAAACCGAGAACATCAGTTCAAACCTCGGAACACACACCGGGAATGTCATTTTCAATCTCGGAGATAACCCCGAGATATGCAGATCAAAAGACCGACAACAACACCGGAGAGGGCGATTACATCTAAGAATAACATCGCGACGCTCAGTTCCAGTCCCAGAGACAACATTGGGAGTAGCAACCCCATCCTTGGTGATAGCCCCAAGAGATGCCATTGCAGTTCCGGCGATAACCCCGAAAATGCTTGTTTTAAACATATGCAATCAACTTCAACCCCAGACATCCTGTCAAGGAACACACACCTCAGACCCAGAGTTAACAAACGGGCAGACAAGAACACCCACAGATGACAGTGAGACAAACAAACAAGCAATAGTCCAATCTCAGATGTAACCCTGAGCAACGTCTGCTTTCCGCTTAAACCGGCGATAACCCCAGTGAGGAGTCACAACGTCATCTTACCATCTCAATAAGATGATATCGCGGCATACCAACAATGTAAGACCCCAACTTTTATGAATAAAAATGTATTTTCTATAAATATCATTTTTGAATATTATGGAATAAATTTGATATAATGTTATAGTTGTGGGTAATATTTATAAATTTTGCAACGTACACAAGTTGTTATATAATATTCGATTGGTCGGGGAATATTCATTTTAAACAGAGAATATTCGTACGATGGCACAATCATTGGTGGACCCCACAACGGAACTATTGTCGGATTGAGAAAACGACAAAAATATTTTTATGAAAATAACGGCGGAAGTTTTACCGTTAATTATTGAAACACCCGGTGTTAAAAGTAGAGGAACGTGTGGTTGCATAGTAGCACACGGTATTGATTATTGATGCTTACGTGAGAAGTCACTCAATTTTGTTCAATTATTGCTTGATAAGAATTGCGATAGTATCTCACGTTAATTGATTCAATTATTGTTGATATTTTATAATTGAGATGACAAAGTTATTAATATTATTATTTACATTATTAACGATGTTTAGAAGTTTTGCCAATGAGAGGTTTGGTCACCTAATTGCGCGCCAATAGGGAGAAATCCTTATTGGAAAGCCCCCTCTTTCTTGAGAACGACCTGGTCGATTAATAGTGTGAATAATAATAATGATGATGAAGTTTTGTTTTATTAGTATTATTAATGTAATAAAACAGAAAAGTTTTTATATAAAATGAATACTTTTATAAAGTTATTCGTTTTATTAGGCTAATAGTAAAATCTTTTTATATAAAAAAATGAATACTTTTATAAAGTTATTCATTTTATTAGACAATAATTAGAATATATTATATTTTATTATGCATAGTGTTTTGCATAGTACTGCATTGTGTTTGTATAGTAAAATCTTTTTAAAAGTTATTCGTTTTATTAGATTATAAATAGAATATATTATATTTTATTGTAAACCAATCTCTAATCGTCCGTTTTAAAGTAAATCGATGCGGACCGTTTCATGGATTGGTTCTTATTAGATCCATTCTTCTATAAATGAAGCTCATTCCTTCATTATTTCTTTAATTCTTTGAAACTCTAGAGAGAGCGTAGAGAGAATTATTCTTCTATCTTGAGCGTATTTCTTTAGCGTTTAAGAAAGCTTTGAGTGTAGTGCAAGTTTCTTCAAGTATATCCCCATCCTACCGTCGGAGTACTCTTCTTTATAAGGTAAGAGGTATTATTTTTTTCATATTCATGAAGAGAACTTCTGTTATTCCATTCTTTATTATTCTGTTGGAATAACCTGTATACGTGGTCTACCCTATACTTGGTGATTTCTATTGTTATTCCATTCGTTATTATTTTGTTGGAACATCCTATTCATGCGTTTCTGTGGGACCTAATTCCGCAGTCTTTATTATTACATTGGAATATCACATGTCATGCGTTTTACTTTGGACTTCGATTCCGATTATTTATTATTACATTGGAATAAACATACATGCAAAAGTACCGCATGCATGGTGATTTCATTGTTATTCCATTCTTTATTATACTCGTTGGAATATCCGTCATTCAGTATTACGCCTCGACACGGTTCCGTTATTTATTATTACATTGGAATAACTTTGTCTATCATCAATCACCGCATGCATGGTGATTTCTTTTGTTATTCCATTCTTTATTATACTCAGTTAGTTAAAGTTTTGATTTCTATACTCCATGAAATTAGTGGAATATCCTTGATATTTGCGCTTCATCCAGTATCTTTTCATGGAAATATTCTTCTGAGCATTCTTAAATTTTACTCTACAAAGAAGTATCATGTTGACAATTTAGACGTTATTAATTCCTGAATAAATTAATTCTTGAACTTGTTTTATTGAATTCTTATATCATTGTCATCATCCTCATATTTATATTTTGTTGAAAGTCATCTCGTGGGCTGTAGTGCATAGATGGACTTGGTATGATTATGACCGAGGATTATTCGGATTGTAATGTCGTGGCCGTAATGTTACAAATAATGTGGTAAAAGTTCTCATTGGTCCGTAGTGCATTGATGGACAATTATTGGCATGATCATGACCATTAATGAATACACTAATATCCTTGGCCCGTAGTGCATGGATAATTTGTGGTTGTGATACTTATGAATATCCTTGGCCGTAGTGCAGGGATGAGGTGGATTATATATTAAGCTAAATTCCAGCGATAAAAGTGATGACAAACCTTTTAAATCATAAAAGATAGTAGATTTTATTCTCTACTTGACTCTTTTAATGGATTGCATGTTCCACTGCAGTTAAACTTGATGGCTATTGTATTTTATCAGTTCAACACTGTTGAAGACTAATGATAATTTATTCTGCATTATCTTAGTCATAATATTTCTTCTTGGGCTAGTTGAGCTCACCCTTTCTTTCCTTTGTTCTCTTCAGAAATGAGAACGTGGCGGGACTAGTCGGGAACGAAGTGACGGTCGGATTATAGTATTAGTAGTCCTCACTATTCATTAAATAGTGTGACAATAAATGTAATGAGGACTTATTCTGAGAGTGGGTATTATTTAGAAGACAATATTTGTATTAAAACTCATGACTTTTTCTTTTTGTATATTAAAGATTGTATTTGTATTCAGTACCATGTATTTGGCGACTCGTAATATGTGATGTATACATATTTTGGGGCGTCACGGTTGGTATCAAAGCTTAGGATATGATCCTTGGCTAAGATGTGAGACAAGAACTAGGAGGGAGAGGCGGGAATTCCTTCGCTAGTATGACCTACCTAAGTTTATTTGATATTTAATTGGTCACGAGTATAAGGATAATATGTGATATGTTAATTAACCCTTGTTTTGTGGCGGTGTTTGAAAATGGCATCCGAGAATGTTGAGAACATCGATGGAGCACGAGGAGACCTGTTGGGTCTCCACGGATCAATAACTAGGACAATGTGCATCGGGGAAGGCGACAATCCTCATGCAAACAATAACACTAACCAAATGATGAGCGATGGAATGTTAGAGGCTTCATGCAATTCATGCAACATCAGGAGAGGCGGCTCCACATCCAAAATGCGGTGGATACACCTGGCAACTCTCGAGACGGTCACCGCATGAAGCAGATTCAAGGAGTGGGACCACCGTAGTTTTTGGAGAGCCAAAACCACTTAAGGTGAGTCGTGGATAAAACAGATCAACAAGATATTTGATGTCTTGGGTTGCTCAGGAGCAAAAGGTTCCCTTTGCCACCTTCATGTTGTGGGCAGAGGTAGATTACTGGTGGGAATCTGTAAAGCGTACTCAACCTGCCGCATTGAAGATGTCTTGGGAAAAGTTTCAAGAATTGTTCAACGACAAGTATTTTCCCGAAAGTATTCATCACATGAAAGAGGTAGAGTTCATTAAGCTGGAGCAAAACAACATGACCGTGTAAGAAGAGTATCTGCAAGCCAAGTTTGCCGAGAGTTGTCGGTTTGCATCCCATTTGGTTGATAATGAGGAGAGAATGACGCGAATGTTTCTAAAAGGTTTGAAACCCGAGATATGTCAATATCTTATCTCTCATAAATTGTGTTTGTATTTAGATGTTGTTAATAGGGCTCAGTTATTGGAGCGCGATAACGAGCCAACCCAACCAAAAGAGAGCAGCCGACAAAATGATAATACCAGTGATAACGGTCATCAAAGCGGTGATAATAAGCGTGGAGGGAATCAACATGCCAGAAATGGTAACCACTTCGGTGGTAATCATGGCCAAAGCAATAAGAATGGAAATTTCAAGAAGAGGAGATTCAACAATAATGGAAAGACGTCAGCATCAGCACCTGTTGTTAAGGAAGGAGAACGACCACCTATCATATGCTTCAAATGCGGAGGGGAGGGATACATCAGTCCAAACTGCGTGATGCCGTCCAAAGCATGTTATAATTTTGGAAGAGAAAGTCACCTAGCCTGATTTTATCGTTCATCGAAGACAAGTTCAGCTAGGATGGAGGCACCAAAGGATGCCCCAGAAAAGTCAAAGCCGATAGGCAAGGAGAACGTTTGTCGTGACCTCCCAGAAAGTAAGAAACCGAATGAGGTCATCACGGGTAAGCTTATCATGAACTCTAGCGAAGTATATACCTTATTTGATACCT
Organism: Panax ginseng; assembly: GCA_020205605.1. Classification (NCBI taxonomy): domain Eukaryota; kingdom Viridiplantae; phylum Streptophyta; class Magnoliopsida; order Apiales; family Araliaceae; genus Panax; species Panax ginseng. The sequence goes on from CM035130.1 coordinate 48,183,313, forward strand.
GGGTTCTACCCATTCCTTTATTTCTCCTACTTGCGCCAACGTTTAAATTTAACTCAGGAGAAATTGGACTTTGACTTATCTCTGTTGAAACTCCGTTGGGAGAAACCTTCATTACATCCTTTGTTTATAAGTCTTGTTTGGTTCAAATCGGTACCCTCACATTACACCATCGATCTTATTTCATTGAAAATACTTGCATTTGGACGTAATTCTAGGGATTGATTGGTTAACTACTCATCATGCAAAAATTAATTATTTTCATAAGGTTGTTAGCTTTCATATTCCTAACCAACCTATTATACAAATTTAAGCAACCAAACCATTAAAATCAATCACTGTCATCTCAAGCCATAAAGCTATTCATTTATTGAAAAATGGATGTCAAGCTTTCTTAGCTCATGTCACGGATCTAAACAAAAATAAATGGGTTTTGAATGATATTTCTATTGTTAATGAATTTCCGACGTATTCACGAAGAACTTCTGGCCTATCCCGAGCGTGAAACTAAATTTTTGTATCGACCTTGAACCCCGGTGACAAAACCCATTTCAAAGCCCCATATCAAATGGCTCTATTGAACTTCAGAGTTAAAGACCCAACCTGCAGAATTGTTAGACATTGGCTTTATTAGTCCTAGTACTTCTCCTTGGGGTGCTTCATTTCTATTCGTGAAGAAGAAAGATGGGAGTATGCAACTTTGTATTGATTATCGGGAGTTGAATCATGTCACCATCAAAAATAGGTACCCATTGCCACGTATGATGACTTGTTTGACCCGATTGCAAGGCGCCAAATTCTTTTCATAGATTGATCTTCGTTAGGATATCACCAATTGAAGATTAGAACCGATGACATTCCATAGACGGCTTTCAGAACTCGGTACGGGCATTATGAATTTGTAGTCATCTCTTTTAGATTGACTAATGCTCCTGCTGCCTTCTGGATATGATAAACCTAGTATTCAAGGAATATTTGGATCACTTTGTGGTCGTCTTTATTGATGACATCCTTATTTATTCCAAAAGCCGTGAAGATCATGAGCAACACTTGAGGATGATACTCCAAAAGCTTCGTGAATATAAGCTTTATGCCAAGTTGAAGAAATGAGAGTTACGGCGAGGAAGTAGCATTCCTTGGGCATGTGGTATCAAGTCATGGAATATCATTGACCCAAAGAAAGATCGAAGCTATTCAAAGTTTGGGAGCAACCTAAATCGATAATAGAAGTCGTAGCTTTCTCGCTTAAGCTGGTTATTATCGGAGATTAGTAGAAGGTTTTCTCGAATCGCTACTCCCTTAACTTTCTATGACTCGAAAAGATAAAAAATTTGGTTGGAGCGAGGAATGTGAGAAGAGTTTTCAAGAACTCAAGAGAAGACTCATTTTAGCTTTTGTTACGACAATACCATCGGCTCGGAGGATTTTTCATCTACAAAGTGATGCTTCAGCAAAGGGTTAGGATGTGTTCTCATGCAACATGGGAAAGTCATAGCTTTATGCCTCTCGACAACTCAAAGAATATGAGAGGAATTGTCCTACTCATGATCTAGAGTTAGCGTTGTTATCTTCACACTTAAAATTTGGAGGCATTACTTGTATGGGGAGAAAGTGGAGATCTTTACGGATCATAAAAGCCTCAAATATTTCTTCACTCAAAAGGAACTAAACATGCGACGATGACGTTGGCTTGAGCTGTTGAAAGATTATGATCATACCATCCGATACCATCCTCGGAAAAGCGAACGTGGTAGTGCGGCGCATTGAGTAGAAGATCATATGCTTGGAGTGAGATATTGTCAACGCAAAGGCCCATTTTGTATGATTTACAAAGGATGGAGATAGAGATAAAGACTCCAGGGACCTAAGTGATGATGGCGAATATACGAGTGGAACCGACTTTAATCGATAAAGTTAAAGCTGCTCAAGCTACATACGGAGGAGTGGTGCGTATGAGGAAGAAAGTACAAGAAGGTCTTATCTAGGAAGCAAGAATCGATGAAGAAGGAATACTTTGAGTCAACTCTAGACTTTGTGTTCCTAATGACCCTGATTTAAAATATAAAATCTTGATGGAGGCGCACAACACACCGTTTGCAATCCATCTTGGGAGTACCAAAATGTATCATGATCTTCGATATACATTTTGATGGGGCATTATGAAGAGGGAGATAGCGCTGTTTATCTCAAGGTGTTTAACTTGTCAATGAGTCAAGGCGTAGCATCAAATACCAAAAGGTCCATTGCAACCACTTGAAATTCCAAAATGGAAGTGGGAGAACATTACCATGGATTTCGTTACTGGTCTTCCCAAGGTTTCTCAAGGCATAGATGCAATTTGGGTCATTGTTGATAGATTGACCAAGTCTGCTCATTTCTTACCTATACGAGAAACTTATACACTTGAACGTCTTGCTCGTATGTACATAAATGAGGTTGTAAGATTGCATGGTATGCCAATATCCATAGTTTCTGATCGAGACCCAAGATTAACTTCACGATTTTGGGTTATTTTACAAAAAGCTATGGGCACAGATTTACAATTTAGTTCGGCATATCATCTTTAGACGGACGGACAATCAAAGAGGACTATTCAAACTCTTGAAGATTTATTAAGACTCTATGTCCTTGACTTCAAGGGAAGTTGGGACAATTTCTTACCATTGGTGGAGTTTTCCTACAACAACAGTTATCAAGCAACTATTGGCATGGCTCCATTCGAAGCGTTGTATGGAAGAAAGTGTCTTTCTCCAGTATGTTGGGATGAGGTGGGTGAAGCAACGTTGTTGGGACCGGAGTTAGTATGTATGACTACGGAAAAGATTCAAATGATCCGACAACGTATAAAAACCTCACAAGACCGACAAAAGAGTTATGCTGATCTTTATCGAAAGGACGTGGAATTCGATATTAGAGATCATGTGTTGTTACGTGTTGCTCCATGGAAAGGAGTTACAAGATTTGGAAAGAGAGGAAAGTTCAATCCTCGATTCATTGGCCCATTTTAATCCTCGATCGAGTAGATACTGTAGCCTATAGACTCGCTTTACCGCCAAGTATGTCTCGTGTTCATAACATTTTTCATATATCCATGTTACGTAAATATGTGAAAGACCCGAACCACATTATTGAGTTAGAACCAGAGGAAATAGCGGAAGATTTTACGTATGAAGAGGTTCCTGTTCAAATCTTGGATAAGAAGGAACATATTCTATGCTCCAAGGTTATACCTCAAGTCAAAGTTTTATGGAGGAACCACGATGTTGAGGAAATGACCTGGGAGTTAGAATCTGAAATGAAATTAAGGTATCCTTACCTCTTCGACATACCAGGTATGTACCCTAATTTCGAGGGCAAAATTTCATAAAAAGGGGAGATTGTAAGACCCCAACTTTTATGAATAAAAATGTATTTTCTATAAATATCATTTTTGAATATTATGGAATAAATTTGATATATTGTTATAGTTGTGGGTAATATTTATAAATTTTGCAAAGTACGCAAGTTGTTATATAATATTCGATTGGTCGGGGAATATTCATTTTAAACAGGGGAATATTAAATGACTGACGGCTCAATCATTAGTGGACCCCATAATCGGAATTATCAGCGGATTGAGAAAACGACAAAAATATTTTTATGAAAATAACGGCGGAAGTTTTACCGTTAATTGTTGAAACACCCGGTGTTAAAAGTACAGGAATACGTGTGGTTGCATAGTAGCACACGGTATTGATTATTGATGCTTACGTGAGAAGTCACTCAATTTTGTTCAATTATTGCTTCAGTAATTGTTACATAGTATCTCACGTTAATTGATTCAATTATTGTTGATATTTTATAATTGAGATGACAAAGTTATTAATATTATTATTTACATTATTAACGATGTTTAGAAGTTTTGCCAAGGAGAGGTTTGGTCACCTAATTGCGCCGCAATAGGAGAAATCCTTATTGGAAAGCCCTCTTTCTTTGGGAACGACACGGTCGATTAATAGTGTGAATAATAATAATGATGATGAAGTTTTGTTTTATTAGTATTATTAATGTAATAAAACAGAAAAACTTTTATATAAAACAAAATACTTTTATAAAGTTATTAGTTTTTATTAGGCTAATAATAGTAAAATCTTTTTATATAAAGCGTAATACTTTTATAAAGTTATTCATTTTATTAGACAATAATTAGAATATATTATATTTTATTATATATAGTGTTTGCATAGTATTACTCGCATTGTGTTTGTATAGTAAAATCTTTTTAAAAGTTATTCGTTTTATTAGATTATAAATAGAATATATTATATTTTATTGTAAACCAATCTGTAATCAATCCGTTTAAAGTAAATCGATCCGGACCGTTCATGGATTAGTTATTATTCGATCCATTCTTACATAAATAAGCTCATTCCTTCATTATTTCTTACTTAATTTCATGAAACTCTAGAGAGAGCGTAGAGAGAATTATTCTTCTATCTTGGCGTATTTCTTTAGCGTTTAAGAAAGCTTTGAGCGTAGTGCAAGTTTCTTCAAGTATATCCCCATCCTACCGTGAGAGTACTCTTCTTTATAAGGTAAAGGGTATTATTTTTTTATACTCATGAAGAGAACTTCATTATTCTATTCTTTATTATTCTCATTGGAATAACTTTTATTACGTGATTTCACCCTATACTTGGTGATTTATGTTGTTATTCCATTCGTTATTATTCATTTGGAACATCCTCGCATGCAGGCGCTTTTACTTGGGACTGGTTAAAATCTTTATTATTCTGTTAGAATATATCACATCCATGCGTTTTATGCGTAATTCGATTAGATTATTTATTATTACATTTGGAATAACATACATGCAAAATCTTCGCATGCATGGTGATTTACATTGTTATTCCATTCTTTATTATTACATTGGAATATCTTGCTTTGTCGGCATATATTACTTTCGACCGGTTCCGTTATTTATTATTCTATTGGAATAACTCATACATCGCCAATACCGCATGCATGGTGATTTCTTTTGTTATTCCATTCTTTATTATACTTAGTTGGTTAAAGTTTTGATTTCTATACTCCATGAAATTAGTGGAATATCCTTGATATTTGCGCTTCATCCAGTATCTTTTCATGGAAATATTCTTCTGAGCATTCTTAAATTTTACTCTACAAATAAGTATCATGTTGACAATTTAGACGTTATTAGTTCCTGAATAAATTAATTCTTGACCTTATTTTTATTGAATTCTTATATCATTGTCATCATCCTCATATTTATATTTTGTTGAAAGTCATCTGTGGCCTGTAGTGCATAGATGAACTTGGTATGATTATGACCGAGGATTATTGATTGTAATCATGACCAGTAATGTTACAAATGATGTGGTAAATGTCCTCGTTGGCCCATAGTGCATTGATGGATGAGTTGTTGGCATGATCGTGACCATTAATGAATACACGAATATCCTTGGCCCGTAGTGCATTGATAATTTATGGTTGTGATACTTATGAATATCCTTCGTCGTAGAAGCGTGGATGAGGTGGATTATTTATTAAGTCGAGTCCCAAATGATAAAAGTGATGAAAAACTTTTAAATCATAAAAGATAGTAGATTTTATTCTCTACTTGACTCTTTTAATGGATTGCATGTTCATCATGATTAAACTTGATGTCTATTGTATTTTATCGGTTTTACATTGTTGAAGACTAATGATAATTTATTCGCATTATCTTAGTCATAATATGTCTTACTTAGGCTAGTTGAGCTCACCCTTTTCTTTCACCGTTCTCTTGAGAAAATGAGAAGCGTGTAAGTCGGACTAGTCGGAGAACTGAGTGATCAGTCCGGATGATAGTATTAGTAGTCCTCACTATTCTGTTAAATATTGTGACAATAAATGTAATGAGGACTTATTCTGAGAGTGGATATTGTCTAGAAGATAATATTTGTATTAAAACTCACAACTTTTTTGTTGTGTATTAAAGATTGTATTTGTATTCTGTACCATGTATTTGGCGACTCAGAATAGGTGATGTATACCTATTTTGGGGGCATCACAAACAAGTAGTCCAATCTCAGCTGTAACCATGAGCAACATCTACTTTCAACTCAAACCGACGATAACCCCGGCGAGGAGTCAAACGTCATCTTGTTCCTTCGATAATGGAACGTCGTCTCAACACTTCATACATACATCCAATAATGTCCCATAAGAACCGAGGATTGACAATCCCGAGTGACTATTACGTGTAACAGTACTTTGGATAGAATTTGAAGCTTGAAGACCATGGGCATAAACCCCTCTTCTTGACTTCGTACAACCTCTGATCCATGTCATTGCGTAACTCTCGACACAAGAGGTCCGAAGAAGGTCAGATATACCTCGTTCGGATGCTCGAGTTGAAGTTCTGCAAGTTCGAGCAGACATTACAGTGCATGAGTGCACGTCTTCACGAGATATTGGGACTCGCATGAGGCTCGGATACATCACGACCGGTTGCAAGAAGTACAAGCTGTGTCGCTGCAGTGTATACGCTGACCATCCGTCTATATATACAAGCTTTGGGGTGACCATTTGAAAGAAGAGGGAGGAAAAAAGCGAGGAAGCCACATCCATTTTACTCTGCATACACATCTTTTGAGTGTTTCCTCATCTTTAAACACTAGTTAGCTCACATATAGCTATCTTTTATCCAAGCAGGCTGAGTGTTTATCCATTTAAAGTCATAGAAGTCTACTTTTGGCAAAATTACCTACCGTAAGCCTTCTTATATTCTATAAAGCCTTCTTCTCATATTAAGACACACCTTTATTATACACACATTGAGAGTCGTGTTATGTGCGTTTGCAGGACTTCTATCCATGGTTTTCATTTCAATAGTATATATATACTTATATATGTATATATTTTATATATGGACCAACATTATCGAGTTATGCCTCGATTGAGCCTGAATTTTGATGCAGGCGTTTAATTGCTTATATATATATATATATATATATATATATATATATATATATATATATATATATATATATATATATACTTATATATATAAACCGTAATTAATTTATCTCGATGTGCCTGGATTTTATATCCTAATTGCATTTAATTGCTTATATATATATATATATATATATATATATATATATATATTTACATACATAATCATTGTTATCGGGACATATTCGATGAGCACGGATTTACATCCAATTGCATTTAATCGCTTATATATATATATATATATATATATATATATATATATATATATATATATATATATATATATATAATTAATTTGTCCAGGACATGTCAGATGAGCACGGATTCACATCCAGTGCATTTATCGCTTATATATATATATATATACATATATATATATATATATATATATATATATATATATATATATATATATATATATTTACATATCTGTCGAGCACAGAGTTTACTTGTGGCCTTTTACTGCCTTTTATTTACATTACATCACCGCTCTGAGTTTACTCGTGGCGATTGATCGCTTTTATAGCTTTATTTACATTCTCGTCTCGCTTGGAGTTTATTTCGTGGCGATTGATCGCTTTTCTGACCTTATTTACATTACATTCTTTTGCTCGAGTTTACTTCGTGGCGATTGATCGCTTATGACTTTATTTACATTTTATCACTTTGAGTTTACTTAAGTGGCGGTTGAATTATGTTTATATAAATATTTACTGACTTTTACATATATATATAATCGCCATCGCTTTCCATACAAATTGCAGTATCATGTGAGCCTAAGAATCATGTGATATCAAGTTCAGAGTTATTGAATCTAGATTCGATTCCCATGATGGACATTTTTTAGTAGTGGCGACTTGTATATTATTTTACGATTGTCTCGAATTTCCTTGGATGGGTCATGCGTTGATGAGGAGTTCTAAGATCGTCAGATATATATTTTCTCGAGAATGCTTCAGATCTCAAAATAAAAGCAAACAATAGAATATTTAATAATAAAATGGAAGTATGAAAAGGTCTTAATTCTATTGAGCATGTGGTTTGAAAAACCTCTTTTACAAAACGCGTCGTTGCTATATCGTGGTTAAAACTGAATTTTTCTATAAATTCAAACCCTTTGTATATAGGTGTGAACGAGGCCTCGCACTACTTTCAAATAATTGCACATTGATCCACACACACACACACACAAACACACACATTCATATAACAATTTCTTTGAAGAGTGGCGGTCACCATGGTAACACGGATGTCGGGGGGTGCCTAACACCTTCCCTTCGCATAATCAAGCCCCCAAACCCAAAATAAATCTCGGTTTCACAGACCCGTCTAGCAGTGTTAAATCACTAGGTCAATGTGCAAACCTTTTTCAGTTACGTTGGTGCAACTAGTTAAATACACCAATTGGCGACTCTTAAAGTCAAATTGTCGACATTATACATGTCGGACCTTTTTCACTTGTTTTTTCAAAACAAATCTCCCATTAACATGAGAACACCAAAGAACAAGTAACGAAAAGGGACATTCAAAAATCCCGACGTCGACAGGTGGTGACTCTGCTGGGGACTCTAGTAAGAGGGCTTAAGCCGCTATTACAAGCTTTTCAAAATTGTTATATGCTTGTGTGTGAATGTTTCATTTACATTTCTGATGAATGTGTACGAATGCATCTTTATTTACTGCACTGCTAAATATCTATCTGTGATATTAGTGCTTCACACATGTCATCAGTTTGCATAAACGGTGAGACACGTTGTATGTGAATGTATGCTGTGTGGTTCCTCCATCAGGAGGCTATCCTGTCGGTGTTTGATTACTGGACTCGTGGGAAGAATAATTCCTCGGGGCTTAGGAAAGGCACCACCCAGATTCGCTCCAGTTGAAAGATCGGATTAACTTCCCGTCGAGTAAATTGCGATGATGTGGGAACCTTCATGCCAAAAAGCAGCGAGAGAAACCCTAAGATAGGTCAACCTCTGATAAACCAAACGCGGAGGAAAGTCTCTTCATACTTTCCATTTTCAATTACTTGTAAACGCATTTACTTATAATTTTATTCCATGTTCATCCATATGTAATGGAAAATAAGAAGAATAATTGTGCATACATAACATGTTATCAATTAACAACCGGTTTTGCAGGACAAAATTCCTAAACGGACATGTTATGATTACCCTAAGACTAAACTACACAAGTCTTTTGTAGGGAAGCAATTGGGCCATTACACCTTTCGAAAGTCCAAAAAAGGCCACAGCCTACTGACCAATCATGTCTTCTTCTTACCCGCCTAATGTTTGTTTTCGAGAAGAATTTGACGGATTGAGTAAACAAATTACAAACTTGGCTGTTCTGCTGAAAGAATTGCACCAGTCCACTCAGGGTATGAAGATACCTACACATACAGAATCCTCTACACAAGAAGGAGTTTAAATTTGGAAAAACAATTCCAGAACATCAGTTGGATACGACCAACAAAGACCCTAAAAACACCCATCTCAAAGGAGATCCGGACACCGGTGATATCGGGGAAGAAGGTCCTCCAAATGGAGGAAACTATCCGCATTCTCAAAGGATTGGAACACATGGCGATGTTTCATATCTGAGACCTTTGCATATTCCCCGGTGTTCGATATCCGGAGAAATTCAAGACCCCCGATTTTAAGAAATATGACGGATTAGGGGATCCTTATACACATTTAAAAGTGTTCATTGGAGAACTTGGGTCTTACGCAGAAAATGAAAAGTCTCGAATGCAATTTGTTTTAGAAAAGTCTAACCGAGAAGCTTGGTTCATGGTATACCAGTTAGACAACTCAAAGATCCATAGTGCAAAAGAAGCGGCTCACGCCTTCCTCACTCAATCTGACTTTTCAATCTTAGATGGCTCATTATCGGTACCAAATTACCAAGGTCAAGAAATAGTCTAATGAATCATTTAGAGAGTACGCTCAAAGGTGGAGGCGCTTCTCACGCTTCAAGTTATTCCTTCAACGATGTAATTAGAAATGGTCATGTGACCTTCATAGATGTCTGAGAAGCTCCTTTCTATGAAAGAGTTCTATTGGTATTGGCAAACCAGTCTCTGAAATGATCAAACACGACGAGATGGCTGAAATGGGATTAAAGTCCGGTAAAATTCAAGACCTATCCGCTCTTAAAGCTGTTGCTGAGCATATCCAGTCTGGATCTTATGGAAACAACCCCCGGAGGGTCCATAAAAAGAAAGAGGAGGATGTTTCCTTGATACTACAAGGAAAAAAAGGCAATCAAATCATGCCTATACAGAGAAAAAACTACTCCCCTTTTCTAGCACAATCTTCAAACCCTCCATTGCCTAAAAGTGGAGAAGTAAAGCGACCTCGAACGTTCACACCCTTAGGGGACTCGCTCGAGAATATTCTTATTCTTCCGATCGCTCGAGAAGAAAATTACACTGACTTCTTCCACCAATGACCCTAATGGGAGGGGTTTTAATGGTACTTTCGGAGTGTGCTTATCATGCCGTAAGCACTGGACATGATACTCAAGATTATTGGGCCTTGAAATATAAGATTCAATATCTAATAGACAACGGTGAGATCGTGGTCACTAAACCAGATCAACCTCATGTGCAAGACAATCCTCTTCCTCAACACAAAGAAGAAAAGGTCAACATGATCGGTTGGAGCACCGCATAAGGTTCCAATTTAATGGCGAATCATCCCAACCCATCATAGTAGCGGTGTTGAAAAATGGGATAATGCAAAGTTCCGGTTTACCATGGAGCGAAAAATGAAAGCTCTTTGCAAACAAATTGAAGCAATTCGCGTAAGCGGTGACCCACCAGCATCAAGTCACACGCCAATTAATCAGGCAGGAGCATGCCTATCTCCTTTTATTTGTTGTAAATGATCCATCAACACCTTCAGAAAGCGAAGCTATGGAGGATAAGGTTGAAAAGCGAGCAAATGCTAAAGCCCGTCGAGATTTTGCTAATCAGAGGGAATTCACCTATTTGGGCCAATCTATGGAGGAGATACTTCAAATGTTAATCAACGAAGGAAGAATTACATTCCTTCTCCCTCCCATCAATCTTTCGAGGCGGTTCAACTCGATGAAATGTGTCAATATCATTCACATTCTCGTGGTCACAGCACAGAAGAATGCTGGACACTCCGCCATCTCATTCAGAATCTTATTGATAGCGGTGTCCTGCAAATAGCAGATGATTACACTATGAAACTCAAGGGTGGGAATGCATATCCTACAAAATGGAAGGGATCAGTAGTAGTTATATCCGAAATGGATGATGAGACTGTCAAAGTATTTTCCATACAACCAATTCAACTCAAAGGAGCTAACAATCCTTTGAAAGTGGCCGCACCAGAGCCAATTCCTTTACCTTTAAGACCATAACATCCTGTTGTCATCTTACACAAAGTTCCATGGAATTATGGAGAAGCTGAAGGATCCACGACTCATACTACTGCTACAGTGTTGAAGGAAAATCCATTGTACCTTCCTCAATGGGTTGTCAAACCTACTTGCAAAACAAAGGGTAAGTTTCCCGTGGAGAAGATTGAAAAATTCCTCCGTACTATGGGCCACAATGAAGCCAAAGTGGTTTTAAGCTTTCGAGAAGCTCCACACCAGATTTCGATACTGGATTTGGTTTTCTCTTCCGAGGATCATCGGAAGATCTTATTGAAGGTTTTAGAAGAAGCCTACTTGCCAAAATCAGTGGATGTGGAAAAATTTTAATATTTGGTTGATCACATTTTCAACAACAATGTGATATCCTTCACTGATGACGACATACCTCCCAAAGAGACCTGGCCATCGCAAGCCTTCAGATATTGCGAGTTTTGTCTTTCTGCACATCTTAGTTGGAGTATTGATAGATGGAGGCTCATCTCTAAATATCTATCCTTATGCCACCTTGGAAAAGATGAATATCAATCTCAAGTGGATCCAAAGCAGCCATATGGTCATCAGAGCTTTTGATGGATCCCGGCAAAATTTTGTTGGAAAGATTGAATTGCCAATTGAGATTGGTCCCAATACATTCAATATACCTTTCCACGTCCTCAAGATAGAAACAGGATACAACATGCTCTTGGGGAGACCATGGATACACATGGATGGAGCTGTTCCCTCCACCTTACATCAATAACTCAAATACATTATCAACAATAGTCTAGTCACTATCAACGCTGAGCCGGATTGTCCTGAACAAGGAGCTCTACCAATTATCAGTTTTAATTCAGAAGTTGAACCGACCAGTTTCCATACTCTGGAAGTGAATAACACACAATACCATTCTATTGGAGCGCCACTTCCCGTACCCAAGATTTTTGCCAAGGTTATGTCGGCCACTCAAGAAATGATGTCATTGGGTCATCAACCTGGACAAGGGCTTGGTAAAGATAAGCAGGGTATTAAGCACCCTATTCAAATGTCGATTAAATTGGAGCAAATGGACTAGGCTATTACGCGATTCGATCACAAGAATCCTCATAAGCACAAGCAGGTTCCTCAAGCTTCTGTCGCATGCGATTTTCTATACCTTTACCTCATGAGTTAATGAAATCTACATTAAAGGTTCCAGCCCATGTTGTGGCTATGTTGTTTCTAAAATCAGTTCCAATCAAAGCAAAAGAGGTGCTGATTCCTGATCCCAAGGCAGAAGAAAAGGAATGAAAACGTAAACATGACCTTGCCTTGGTGATGACAGGTATTCGCATCATTGTTCATGATGAATATACAAACAGATACACCCCGGACGATGATTGCCCAGATGTCATGGTTATCATTCGGGAAAAGGAGGACAATGACGATCCTTCCATCACTGCAGTCTATCAGGACTTTTCCCTTGATAATTGGAGAAACACTCCATACATTGGTCGACGAGGGTAAAATGGGCAAAAAATCCCTCTGCCCTGTAGATAACTTTAATTGCTTGCTTTCCTTTACAAAGACTAGCGGTTATTTTATCAAGTACATGCTAACACTTTTGTATGATCGAGCGATTTGCATATATTAAGTGAAAACATCTTTTGTTTCGGGACTCAATTTAGATGTGCTCTGATTTTAGCGATAAGGTGCCTTTCTCGACAAGGGTCAGAACTTTGATGCAAAGTTGGACTCGAGACTTGATGGACATCCAAGAGGACAATGAGACACCTGAAGAGATTAAGGAATGGGTCGCAAACAAACCCAAACCCAATCTTGATCGAACCACTCCTTTCAATCTCAGAACCTTAGACAACCCTAAGCTAATCCAGATTGGTTCAGACCTTACCACAAATCAACGGAATGACATGGTTCCACTTTGTTAACCCAATTCCGAATGTGTTTTTGGTCTGGTCCGAAGAAGACATGGTGGGTTTGTCCATCGACATTGTTCTTCATCGCCTTCCCATTAAAGAAGGATTCAAGCCAGTTAGGCAAAAACTCAGGCGATTGAAACCTGAGTGGAGTTTAAAGGTTAAAGAAGAAATTGTGAAATAATTTCAAGTTGGCATCATCATGGTGTCTACATATCCGGAGTGGATATGCAACAGTGTTCCCGTGCCTAAACCTAGAGGAAAGGTGCGAGTCTACGTGGATTACCGGGATTTGAACAAAGCTTGCCTTAAAGATAGCTTTGCCGTGCCCTTTATCCACATTCTTATTGACAATACTGCTCAATATGGCATGTACTCCTTTGCTGATTGCTTTGCGGGGTACCATCAAATTATGGTCGCTGAGGAAGATCGTGAGAAAGCTGCTTTCATCAAGCCTTGGAGAACCTTTTGCTACAGACGATTGTCATTCGGCCTCATCAACTTTGGGGCAACCTATCAGCGAGCTATGATGGCTCTTTTACATGATTTAATGCACAAGGAGATAAAGATCTACGTGGATGACATCATTGTCAAATCCCGGAAGGAGAATGACCACTTAGACCATCTCACAAAACTTTTCAACAGGTTGCGTAAGTATACCTTGAAGTTGAATCTCGCCAAGTGTGCCTTTGGTGTTTGGTCAGGCAAGTTGCTAGGTTTCCTAGTCAGCCACAAAGGGATTGAACTGGATCTTACCAAAATCCAGGCCATCAAGGAAATACCCATTCCTCAGACAGAGTAGGAAATACGGGGATTTTTGGGAAGGATCAACTTCATTAGCAGATTCATTTCTCAACTTACAGCAACCTGTGAGCCAATCTTCAAGTTGTTAAGGAAGAACTCCTCCATGAAATGGAATGATGAGTGTCAAAAAGCCTTTCTCACAGTCAAAAAATAACTGATTAACGCTCCTGTTTTGGTACCACCCAGGGATGATGTTCCCCTGTTCATGTACCTGTCCATAAATGACAATGCCATGGGCTGCATGTTGGGGCAAAAAGACAATAGAGGCTAAGAATGAACTATCTATTACCTCAGCAAAAGATTCAGCATCAGTGAACACAAGTACACTCTGATTGAGAAGACGTGTTGTGCTTTAGCATGGGCTTCCATAAGGTTATAGCATTACCTCCATGGTCACACAACCCATCTCATATCCCGAATGGATCCTCTCAGGTATGTGTTCAGTAAGCCCATACTGAATTATCGACTGTCCAGATGGCAGTTGATCCTATAGCAATTTGACATCGTCTATGTAATGCAAAAGTCTGTCAAAGGTCAAGGAATTACAGATCAACTTGCCACCGCATCTGCAGGGGATTATAAACCCTTAGAAACATACTTTCCTGATGAAGGAGTAATGATAATTTAGCTACAACATCAGTACGATACATGCCGTACGTGGAGAATATATTTTGATGGAGTTGTTAATTCAGAAGGCTCTAGATCTGGAGCAGTTCTAATATCCCGTGACGGGAGCGATATCCGTCGTAGTCAAATTGTAGTTTATCGTCAACACTCTACAACACGGTGAGTATGAAAGGTCAGATCATAGGGCTAAAACTTTCCTGTTCAATAGGCATCAAGCGGTTAACTGTCTTTGGGGATTCCGAATTGGCAATCAAGCAATCCACAGGAGTCTATCAAACCAAAGAATTACATTTACTGCCTTACAATCAGCAAGTTTTACAGATGGCTTTGGAGTTCAAAGAAATCTCCTTTCTACACATTCCTCGTAATAGGAATGATTTTGTAGATGCATTAGCAACGTTAGCCTCCTTGGTTTACAAACCTGACAAGGAAAATATGCCAAACATCACATTTGCTCTGTAAAAAGCCCTAGTCTATGTGAATTACATTGGAGAAGTATCGGATGAGCTACCTCCCATCCACAACCCTTGGTATCAGCACATCAAGGAGTATCTACGAGATGGATCTACACCCGCTGAGGCGAGCCTAACTGAGAAGAGGCGGATTCATCGACTTGCTATAAAATTCTACCTGGGCGGAGATGCACTCTACAAAAGAGATGCAGGATTAGGTCTCCTCAGATGTCTTGACAAAGACCAAGCTCAGAGACTCATGGATGAGATCCATGGTGGAGTATGTGGCCCTCATTTGAGCGGACCCCTACTTGTCAAGAAGATCCTCAGAACAGGGCATTATTGGCTTACACTCAAAGCTAACTGTGATGATCACGTCAAGAGGTGCTATCAATGCCAAATTCATGGGAATGCTATCCACGCCCCTCCAAGGGAACTCCACAATATGAGTTTGCCATGGCCCTTCTCAATGTGGGAAATGGACGTGATCGGGCCCATCGAGCCCAAAGCCAGTAATGGACATTGATTCATATTCACCATGATCGACTACTTCACCAAATGGGTAGAAGCAACATCCTTCCCCAAGGTTACTAAAGAAGTATCATTGTTTTCATCAGAAAAAATGTCATCTGTCGATATGGACAACCAGAGGTCATTGTGTTAGACAATGATAAGAACCTCAACAACAAAATGATGGAGGAGTTATGCATAAAATTCCACATCAAACATCTCAACTCCGTCATCTACCATCCAAAGATGAATGGTGCTGTTAAAGCGGCTAATAAAAAATAAAAAAGATCATGCTGAAAATGTTCGCCAATCATAAAGGATGGCCTGACCTCTTGCCTCTGACTTTATTAGCATACAGAACTTCTATGCGTGCTTCCACTGGGGCAACCCCTACTCACTAGTCTATGGGATGGAAGCAGTGCTCCCCATAGAAGTGGAAATAGAATCCCTCAGAGTATTGATGGACGCTCAGTTGGGTGAAGACCAATGGGTACAAGATAGGTATCACCAATTATCTCTAATAGACGAAAGACGATCCACGACTATCTTCCATGGTCAGTTATATCAGCAAAGGATCGCACGATCCTATAATAGAAAAGTCCGACTACGACAGTTCAAACAACATGACTTGGTTTTGAAGAAGATCATTGACAACCAAGATCAATCTAAGGGAAAATTCGCTCCTAACTGGGAAGGCCCATTTGTTGTCAAGGAAGTATTGATAGGAGGTGCTCTCAGATTGCAGGAAATGGATGATGATGAATTTTCACAGCTTATCAACTTGGACACCGTGAAACGGTACTATGTCTGAAGTTACCATCAAACAAACATCCTGGTTTTGATCATCAAATCACAAGTCATTCCGGTTTTGAACCCTCTCCTTTTTGATTACTTTTCTGCCCCTCAGGGAAACCTACACTTCAAACCAGCAGCCTGACATCACTTCATTTCAAACCTTTCACAATTTCGGTTATCTTGGAGACGGTATTAAACTTTTCTACGCCTGCAGTTTATCTTGAAGACGGGATTAAACTATTCTACGCCTACAGTTTATCCTGAAGACGGGATTAAACTTTTCTACGCTTGCAGTTTATCCTGAGGACGGGATCAAACTTTTTCACACCTACAGTTTGTCCCCATTATGGGATCAAACTTTCTTCTCCCTGCAGTATAGCCTGCACATGGGATTCACACTTCTCTTCGCCTTCAATTCGTCCCGAGGGGTGAACTACGTCGACCTGATCTCCTTGATACCCAGGGGTACGTAGGCAACCATATTCTCTATGTCCCAGTCGCAATAAAGAAAAACAACAAAAACATTTCTGCCCTTTCTTTACAAAACAACAAAAACAACAAAAATACTTCTACACCCATCTGCCTTCCGCATTCAGCGTTGAACCTCTTACACCAGGTTCAAACTACGCAGACTTGATCTCCTCTTCAATAGGAGTACGTAGGTAGCCATTCATGGTGCAGTCTAACCCCTACCAGAACAACATACTTGTCACACGGTACTGGGATCTACCTTCAATTTGCCCCATTTCATCGGTTTCAGATCAAAGGGATAGAATTATCCAACCTCTTCTCACAAATAGAAGATTCGGTGACCATCTAAGCTGGGATCGTGCCTCAAAGAGCAATACCAACCCATAAGAGATGGAATTAACTAGGCTTCTCACAAATAGAAGTACTGGCGACTGTTTGTGGTGCGGTCAATCTCAGAGAGGAAGAAACCACCCTCCTCTCCACTTCTTCATATAGATACCAGTCCCAAGATACCAAAGATGGTAGGGATTTGCAGAAATCAATGATCCGTTCTGAGAGATCTTGCGATGTCTCAATGTCCATCTATCAAGGATAAGTTCAGAATGCATATAGATCACAAGGCCCTAAAGAAACAGGCAAATATCAAGCAAGCATCAAGGCATAACTAAAAGGGAAGTGAATCAAAATATATTTCCCTGCCATACATAATACTGTTTGATATATACATATGTGTTGTACATGACAAAATGGCTAAGCTAGTCTGTGCAGGAAAATACAAAGCTATCTACAGATCTGTATACATGCGGACTATCAGATCTAACATAGCATCCCTCTCTGAAGACGGAGGTAGCACCGCAAGCTCACGCCAAGGGTATCTACACGAGCTAGAAGATTAGAGGCTAATCGCATGGTGGCATAATGCTCATCAATGTAAGCACTCATGTATCGTGCAAGACCGACGGTCATCCGGGATCTCATCAAGTCTTCATGCGCAATGGCCACATCCCTAGCAGAGATAAAGCGGCATCCCGCTCCACTATTAATACATCCCCGGTCGATCTAGACTCATCCTCTCTAACAGAAAGAAAGATCTCTCTCATCAAGAGTTGTCAACATCATGGCCCTAGCCCGATCTCTATCATAGGTCATCGGATGTAAGCTCTGCTCCAAATGTCAGGTTGAATCGAAAATGTGGGCACTTTCGGGGTGGGAGAATCCATCATAAATCTTGGCGGCCAGTGATCAAATCATCGATGGGAATAACAACCTCCTCTATAGGCTCCTCATCGTAAGAATCAATCCCCTGCACTATGGATACTGCCACAACCGATGCAGTCTCTGTTTCCATCCATGCGGAATACTCTGCAGAACAACTGGATGATCGACGAGAAAACTTCGGCCGACTTCTCATCGATCCCAACAGTATACAACTGGATCTGTCCTCCGTGATAAATAAAGCATGACCTTAAAGTTACCGACTCATCGCCTCTCACGGATGAAAATCCACGGCCCGGTCAAACCGACACATCACTACCAATGGGTGGTAAGTGATCATGCCCCTCAATCCGACGGAGGAGATAATCCATGCCCGGAGCATGAGTAATGAAGCTGTAGGGTGAACTAAGCCCTAAACACGACAATATGGCAAACGGATCCCTAATCCCTGCTAGAAAAACTGACCACGATGCAACATCTATACACTCCGTAGGCTGAAAGGAGTACGACATAGCTATATCACGGGTGAAACAAAATCCCTGCCGTCAAAATGTGCCAATCGGTCTCAAGTGTGACATAAACCACACGTATAGCAGGAGCAGGAACCTCGATCGGTGCATCCTCCTCCTCGTCCTCGATATTCGGCACTTCAACCCGAATATGACGTATCACCGCCTTCGCCAAACGACGAGGTCATTTAATGTAATCTGCCACCGAGGCTCTTCAAAAGCCCTCCTCCGTACACCAGAAGTGGTCATGCGGGAACTACTCGGCTGATCCGGATCCATGATATCTGGACAACAAGTCTCCAAATCACCTCAGAAAGGGTGTGGTAATTTCTTATCTGGAGTCTTTTCAAAATGCATTCTATGATTACATGCATTCATGCATTGTTTTAACATACATCTCGATGAGAGAGTTAAAATGCATGGACGCCCAATACCTACATTTTGGGAAAATTTTGCCATAGCCCCCTTTGTAAATGGGACTATCCACGTGCATAGGCATTCTTAGGTGGCCATTCGTTAGTACACTGCATACGATCATATACATCCTATATGCATTAATACATTGCAGTAGAAAATCCGTATGTATAGTCTAATTACCAGGATTATTTTGCTTGTCTACCTTTACTCATTTGTCCTAAGGTAGGATAAGAAATGACAGTAAAAGGGGCCAATTTAACTGTTTCAAAAGTTAATTTTTTTCACATCATTATGTTCAGCATGGTTTAATACTAACATTTGCTATATTGAATATTTTTTTATCAAGTCAGATCAGCATACATATTCACTACTATGTGTCTAAATGCATTTCATGCGATAAGTCATTTTCCAACGGACAGAAATTGGAAAAAAATACATGCATGTGTTACCAAGACAGTGAAGAACACTTGTACGGTGGTAGAATATGCAGAAAGTTGCCCGAACTCAGTAGATCTAAAGAAGAGCTCTCGGATTTCCTTCGCTGCGCAACTTGAAAATGACTTATGAAAGCAACCCGGTACTTTATCATAAACGCAGTTAGCCATGAGCTAACCTACTGACTCTAACAGTACACTGTGGCACCCCTCCATGGGCCCCACACCTCCGACTCGCTCCAATTAGAGTTGCAAAGGAGGTCTCACAAGCTAAAAAGGCCAAATCAGGAATAAAAATGCTACGCGATTGAGCGGAATAGCCTGAAATCCTTGTTTCTCGTCGGTTAGAGTTAAACTCCCGTCGTCTCAAAGGTATTTGCCTGAATGCAGGGTATACTATTCCAATGAGCTCAGCTTTCACAAATCATGCTCGACAATACCCCACAAAGGTCCGATGCCGTCATTTGCAGGGTCACAACCCTAAACCTCCCCGGTGGGGGTTACAACGTAAAACCATGATATATCAAACCTCCCTTGAAATTACAATGTTGAAGTTATCAACATCTACGATATCCCTACGGGTCGTAACGCACATCCTTCAAACTTCGCATATACTCAAGGGGTTACAACGCAATACAACTATTGACATACACATCAATGAAGGTCAAGCAGCCTTGACGTTATGTTAGCCGATGGCAAGTAAACCCATCAAAGCAACCTTCCCCGGCGGGGATCACAACGCAATGCTACCATTGACACATACATCAATGAAGGTCAAGCAGCCTTGACAATGCACCCATCAGGGATTTATTCGGTGATACACACATTAGCGAAGATCAGCAACCCCGATAACAACAAACCTGTTGGCGATAACTTTCAAGCGAGGGTGAGGAATATGTTATACACATCCTCAAATGCATAAAGCTTTATCCCCACGGATCTCTTACACAAGAGGTACCTCTATGGAATATAAACCGATTGTTCAGGATTCAAGACTTTGGTGATATCCCCAACGCCAACATCCTGGAGACTTGGATCGCATGTCAAGCCATCACCGATTGTCATCCCAACGGGATTACGACAATCATTCATGCATTCTACATGCATTTGCATCATATTCTTTGCATATAACATCATGTTTATCTTGCTTGCATTTCAAGTGTCTAGTATTCTTTATCCTATCCAAGCCTTGTATTGCATGAATATGATAAAGAGGGGCATCTGTAGACACTCAAAATTTTCTGCGCTCCTATTACTAACATTATAGGAGGGTAGATTCGTCTTTTGGAGATAACCCTAGAAGATAACTTACATCCATTCCAGTTACTTCTTTATCCTATCCATTATAGTGTCTAGTATTCTTTACCCTATCCAACCCGGAACACAAATCGGGAACATTAGTTCAAACCCCAGAACACACACCGAGAATGTTATTTCCAATCTCAAAGATAACCCCAAGATATGCAGATCAAAAGACCAGTAACAACACCGGAGAGGACAGTTCTGTCTCGACAATAACACCGCGATGCTCAGTTCCAGTTCTAGCGACAACACTGGGAGTAGCAACCCCATCCTTGGTGATAGCCCCAAGAGATGCCATTGCAGTTCCGGCGATAACCCCAGAAATGCTTGTTTTAAACATATGCAATTAGCTTCAACCCCAGACATCCTGTCAAGGCACACACACCTCAAACCCAGAGTTAACAAATGGGCAACCAGGAACAGCCACAGATGACACTGTGACATACAAACAAGCAGTAGTCCAATCTCAGATGTAACCCTAAGCAACGTCTTCTTTCCGCTTAAACCGGCGATAACCCCGGTGAGGAGTCACAACGTCATCTTACCATCTTAACAAGATGATATCGTGGCATACCAACAAATAGTCCAATCTCAGCTGTAACCCTAAGCAACGTCTACTTTCAACTCAAACCGGCGATAACCCTGGCGAGGAGTCAAACTTCATCTTGTTCCTTCGACAATGGCACGTCGTCTCAACACTTCATACATACATCCAACAATGTCCGACAAGAACCGAGGATTGACAATCCCGAGTGACAATTACGTGTGACAGTACTTTGGATAGAATTTGAAGCTTGAAGACCGTGGGCATAGACCCTCTTCCGACTTCGTCATAACCTCTAATCCATGTCGTTGCGTAACTCTTGACACAAGCTGTCCGAAGAAGGTCAGATATACCTCGTTCGGATGCTTGGATTGAAGTTTTGCAAGTTCGAGCGGACATTACAGTGCCTGAGTGCATGTACTACGAGACGACGGGACCTGCGAGGCTCGAATGCATCACGACCAGCCGTATGTACAACTACGGCTGCCGTAGGTGTACCTGCGGCCATCCGTTTATATATACAAGCCTTGGGGTCAGCCATTTGAAAGAAGAGGGAGGGAAAAAGGTGCGGAGCCCTGTCCATTTTACTCTGCATACACATCTTTTGAGTGTTTCCTCATCTTTAAACACTAGTTAGCTCACATATAGCTATCTTTTATCCGGCGGGAGCTGAGTGTTTATCCATTTAAAGTCATAGAAGTCTACTTTGTGTTCCACGTGTAAGCCTTCTTATATTCTATAAAGCCTTCTTCTCATATTAAACACCTTTGTTATACACATTGAGAGTCGTGTTGTGTGCATTTGCCGGACTTGATTCGTCATGGTTTTTTTTATTTTTGTCGTATATATATACTTATATATGTATATATTTTATATATGGACTAACATTATCGAGTTATGCCTCGATTGAGCCTGAACTTGATGCAGAGTGTTTAATTGCTTATATATATATATATATACTATATATATAAAGCGTGGTCGACTTTGTCGATGAGCACAGATTTTATATTGATGCGTTTAATTGCTTATATATATATACATAATCGTTATTGTCGGACATATTCGATGAACACGGATTTACATCCAGTGCGTTTAATCGCTTATATATATATATATATATATACATATATATAATTGCTGTCGAACATATTCGATGAGCCTGGATTCACATCCAAAGTATGCGTATCGCTTATATATATATATATATATTATATTTACATCAGCACTGGAGTTTACTTCGTGGCTTTTTATGACTTTTTTTATTTACATTCTGTCTCACAGAGTTTACTTCGTGACAGTTGATCGCTTTTATAGCTTTATATACATTCTGTCCTGCCTTGAGTTTATTTCGTGGCAGTTGATCATTTTACAGATTTATTTACATTCTGTCCTGCCTGGAGTTTACTTCGTGGTAGTTGATCGCTTTTACCGCTTTATTTACATTTTGTCCACTTTGGAGTTTACTTACTTGATTGGTTGACTATGTTTATATATATATTCTGACTTTATATATATATATATATATATATATATATATATATATATATATATATATATATCGCTATCGCTTTCCATACAAATTACGATGATCGTGTGAGCCTAGGAATCATGTGATCATGAGTTGATTCTTGAATCTAGATTCAGTTTCCATGATGGACATTTTTCAACCGTAGTTGACATTTTGTATATTATTTTACAGTGTCTGAATTTCCTTTGATGGCTATCATGCCCATGAGGAGTTCGGCACTGCTGTATATGATTTTCTCGAGAATGCTTCGCATCTCGAAAATAATAGCAAACAAGCCGAACATTTAATAATAAAATGGAAGTATGAAAATGTTTCAATTCCTAATGAGCACAGGGTTTGAAAAACCTCTTTTACAAAACGTCATTGCTATATCGTGGTTAAAATTGAATTTTTCTATAAATTCAAACCCTTTGTATATAGGTGCGAACGAGGCCTCGCACTACTTTTAAAATAACTGCACATTGATCCACACACACACACAAACACACACATTCATATAACAATTTCTTTGAAGAATGGCGGTCAGCGTGGTAACACGGATGTCGGGGGGTGCCTAACACCTGCCCTCCGCATAATCAAGCCCCTGGACCCAAAATGAATCTCGGTTTCATTGAGACCTGTCTAGCGATTGTCAAATCAATCGGGTCAATGTGCAAACCTTTTTGATTACATTAGTGCAACC
The DNA here is from genome assembly GCA_020205605.1 of Panax ginseng. Classification (NCBI taxonomy): domain Eukaryota; kingdom Viridiplantae; phylum Streptophyta; class Magnoliopsida; order Apiales; family Araliaceae; genus Panax; species Panax ginseng. The sequence continues at coordinate 48,206,904 of CM035130.1, forward strand.
AGTTAAATACACCAACTGGCGACTCTTAAAGTCAAATCATCGACATTATACATGTCGGACCTTTTTCACTTGTTTTTTCAAACAAATCTCACATTAACATGAGAACACCAAAGAACAAGTAACGAATAGGGACATTCAAAAATTTCGACGTCGACAGACATCATCATGGTGTCCACATATCCTGAATGGCTATCAAATATAGTCTTCGTGCCTAAACCGCGAGGAAAGGTGTGAGTTTACGTGGATTACCGGGATCTGAATAAAGCTTGCCTTAAGGATAGCTTTCCCATGCCATTTATCCATATTCTCATTAACAATACTACTCAATTTGACATGTACTCATTTTCTGATTGCTTTGCGGGGTATCATCAAATCATGGTTGCTGAGGAAGATCATGAGAAAACTGTATTCATCACGTCTTGGGGAACCTTTTACTATAGAAGATTGTCATTCGGCCTCATTAATTCCAGAGCAACCTATCAGCGCGCTATGATGGTTCTTTTTCATGACTTGATGCATAAAGAGATAGAGATCTACGTGGATGACATCATTGTCAAATCCCGAAGGGAAGAAGACCACTTAAACCATCTTAGAAAGCTTTTCAACAGGTTACGTAAGTATAACTTGAAGTTGAATCCAGCCAAGTGCGCCTTTAGCGTTAAATCGAGCAAGTCTTTAGGTTTCTAATCGACCACAAAATGATTTGGTGGATCCCACCAAAATCCAAGACATCAAGGAAATGCCCATTCCTTAGACAGAGAGGGAAATACGGGGATTTTTGAGAAGAATCAACTTCATTAGCAGGTTCATTTCTCAACTCACAGCAACCTGTGAGCCGATCTTCAAGTTGTTAAGGAAGAACTCCTCCATGAAATGGAACGATGAGTGTCAAAAAGCCTTCCTTACAATCAAAGAGAAGCTGGTTAATGCTCCTATCTTGGTACCACCTAGGGATGATGTTCCCATGTTCATGTACCTGTTCATTAATGATAATGCCATGGACTACATGTTGGGAAAAAAAGGTGATAGAGGCCAAGAGCGAGCTATCTACTACCTCAGCAAAAGATTCAGCAACAGTGAACACAAGTACACTATGATTGTGAAGACTTGTTGTGCTTTAGCATGGGCTTACATGAGGTTACAACATTACCTCCATGGTCATTCAACCCATCTCATATCCCGCGTGGATCCTCTCAAGTACGTGTTTAGTAAACCCATATTGAATTATCGGATGTCTAGATGATAGTTGACCCTACAACAATTTAACATCGTCTACGTGACACAAAAGTCCATTAAAGGTCAAGGAATTGCGGATCAACTGGCCATCGTGCTCGCAAGGGATTTCAAACCTTTGGAAACATACTTCCCCGATGAAGGAGTAATGACAGTGAAGCAACACCATTAGTACAATCCATGTCGTACGTGGAAAATGTATTTTGATGGAGCTATTAATATGGAAGGTTACGGAGAGTGGAGCGGTTCTAGTATCGATGCGGGGAAGCGATATCCGTTCTTTGTGAAATTGCAGTTTGTCAGCACCAATAACACAACTGAGTATTAAGGTTGTATCATGGGACTCAAACTTTCCCAATCAATGGGTATCAGGCGGTTAACTGTCTTTGGGGATTCAGAATTGGTAATCAGACAGACCACAGGAATCTATCATACCAAAGAACTACATTTGCTGCCTTACAATCGGCAAGTTTTACAGATGGCTTCGGAGTTCAAAGAAATAAACTTCCTCCACATTCCTCGGAATAGGAATGATTTTGCGGATGCGCTAGCAACTTTGGCCTCCTTGATCACCATACATGACAAAGAAAACATGCCAAGCATCCCACTTGCCCTACAAAAGGCTTCAACCTATGGGAATTACGTTGGAGAAGTATCGGATGAGCTACCTCCCATCCAACACCCTTAGTATCAGCATATCAAGCAATACTTATGAGATGGATCACTACTAGAAAATCGACCTATAACGATGGTCGTCAACCATCGCTATAGGCCTAAAGACCGTCGCTATAGTCTTTAGCGACGGTCGCCAACTGTCGCCGTAGAAGCCGTCGATAAACTCTATAGCGACGGTCTGTAGGCCTATAGCGACGGTCGCTGACCGTCGCTATAGACTTTTTAGATTTAAAAAAAAAATATTAATAATGTACATTTATTCAACAAACACAAGTACAATATAAAATAAAACATAAAAAATATTATATACATCATTTAAATCATTCACATTATAACATTACAATATAATAGTTGGATAATTCATCCCATTTTTTGATGATTATTATTATTATTATAGTTAGGGAAATACCATCTGTTGTCGAGAGAGAAGAGAGTGTTGACATATACCAGCTGTGGTAAGTTGAGAATGGTGCTAGTATCATTGATTTGTCCATGTTTGACGATCATCTTGTGTGGCGGATGACAAAGAAATCTAGATAAGAGTTGAGTTCGAAGGGAGGAGGGACTGATTTCTATGTCACCAATGTTCTGGGAGGTTCCTTACTGGAGAACTTGTTATCTGAAAAGGTGAGTTTATCACATGTTCCATGTTTGTACCTAACTAAGATACACTAATTTAGCTGATCTAAATTCTTAATACATGAAACATTGAAGGTTAGACCGCTTGGCTTATATTTTTTAGTAGAGATGACAGTCAACGTAAATCAATTAGAATAGTGAACACCTCAGTGAAACCCAGAGTATTGTATTCTTGTAGGAACAACCCAACAAGCACAAGAAAACAACAAACACAATTGAGTCACAAGTCTTCAAGTACATTAAGTAAATGTGCAAAAAATATTTGCTACCCACTATTAAAATCAAATAGCAAGTCACAAAACATAACTATCATATATTTATTTCAACCCAATAACAATGGATTCACCAGTTAAAAAATAAAAAAAATGCATCCTATATATCCTTTGCATTCACTTGAATTCAAAAATCATTAGTACAAAATTATGTTTTAGAGCTGCATACAAGCTAAGAACATTTTTAAGGGGGAAAAACAAATCTTTAAATTAAACAGAGCATAAAACACATAAGAAAATCCCTTCCTAAAAAGAATAATGCAGAAAACATTGAAAATACTTAAACTAAGCTTGAAAATAATCCCCGGATGAAAAATAGCCAATTTTCCAGTTTGACGAAAAAAATCACAATTTTTATTACCAATTTACCATTAACAACTAATCATAAATAAACCCATCACAATATCCTTACATTGAAAAGATAATTCATACCCACGTAAATATTTTATTCCAAATGAACAAATAATTGAAAACTACAGTGCTTCCAACTAACCGGAATGTGTTCATAACACTGAATATAACAAACACCAAGGACAGAGAAATTGAGAAAATACCTTCGTTAAGCCTAACAATACCTTCGATTAAGCCTGGTGTTCTCATCCTCGTCATCGATTCCACCGGCAATACCTTCGTTAAGCCTTGTGTTCTCCTGCAACTCTCCGTACGCTTTCAACAGCCTTGACTCATCCAACATGTACTTGAGGATAACATCAACCTTGTCGTCCTGGTAATCACGAAGTCCAACGAGGATAAATATCGCTGGCGGCAATCCGGACCTTTTTGTGCATCTTACCGCGGATCGAGTAACAAGCGGCAGATACTGAAATGATTTGGGTTAGGGAGGAGAGCGAGCGGTAGAGGAAGAGTAACGAGAGAGAAAATGTTAGAGAGGAGGGAGAGGACTTGAGAGGAATAAGATGATTTGGGGGAAAACTGAAATGATTTGGGGGAAAATGGGAGGGTTTTTTCTAAAAAAAACATTTATACTGACGACCAAACAATGACCGTCACTATAGATACTCTCTATAATGACGGTTACATCTTGACCGTCATTATATCTAAATCATTATATGTCGAATTTCTATTAGTAGATCTACACCCACTGAGGCGAGCCCGATTGAAAGAAGGCGGATCCAATGACTGGCTATGAAGATCTACTTGAGCGGAGATGAGTTCTACAAAAGAGATGCATGAATAGGTCTCCTCAGATGTCTAGACAAGGACCAAGCTTAGAGGCTCATGGATGAAATCCATGGTGGAGTATGTGGCCCACACATGAGCGACCCCTCACTTGTTAAAAAGATCCTTAGACCATGGCACTACTGGCTCTCGGTTAAGGCTGACTGTGATGATCACATCAAGAGGTGCTATCAATGTCAAATTCATGGGAATGCTATCCACGCCACTCCAAGGGAACTTCACAATATGAGTTCACCTTGGCCCTTCTCAATGTGGGGAATGGACGTGATCGGGACCATCGATCCCAAAGCCAGTAATGGGCATTAGTTTATCTTCACTATGATTGACTATTTCACCAAATGGGTAGAAACAACCTCCTTCCCCAGGGTTACCAAAGAAGTCATCATTGCTTTCATTAGAAACAATGTCATTTATCGATATGGACAACCAGAGGTAATTATGTCAGACAATGCTAAGAACCTCAACAACAAAATGATGGAGGAGTTGTGCAGTAAATTCCACATCAAACACCTTAACTCCATCATCTACCATCCAAAGATGAATGGTGTTGTTGAAGAGGCTAATAAGAACATCAAGAAGATCATGCAGAAGATGTCCGCCAATCACAAAGGATGACCTGACCTCTTGCCTCTTAGCCTACAGAACTTCAATATGTACTTCCACTGGGGCAACCCCCTACTCATTGACATATGGGATGGAAGCAGTGCTCCCCACAGAGGTGAAAATGGAATCCATCAGAGTGTTGATTGACGCTCAACTAGATGAAGACCAATGATTACAAGACAGATATCACTAATTGTCTCTAATAGACGAAAGGCGAAGTGATGCTATCTTCCATGGTCAATTATACCAACAAAGGATAGCCAAATCCTACAACAAGAAAGTCCGGCTATGACAGTTCAAACAACATAACTTTGTTTTGAAGAAGATCATTGAGAACCAAGATCAGTCAAACAGAATATTCGCTCCAAACTGGGAGGGCCCGTTTATTATCAAGGAGGTATTGACAGGAGGTGCTCTCATATTACAGGAAATGGATGGCGATGAATTTCCACAGCTCATCAACTTAGACACCGTGAAACGGTACTATGTCTGAAGTTACCATCAAACAAACATCCTGGTTTTGGATCACCAAATCACTAGTTATTTCAGGTTTTTTAACCCTTATTACACACAACCCTTTCTTCATACCCATTTGCCCCATCAGGGAAACACACGCTTCAAGCTAGCAGCCTGGTTTCAGATCATCAGATCTTTCACACCTCATACAATTTCAGTTATCCCACCAGGGATTGAACCCTTCCCTGTAGTTTGTCCTGAACATGGGATCAAACTTTTCCCCACAGTTTTTCTTGAACATGGGATTAAACTTTTTTGGCTGCAAATCATCCTGAACATGGGGCGAACTACGTCGACCTGATCTCCTTGATACCTGGGAGTACGTAGGCAACTAATTTATATGGCCCAGTCGCAATAAAATAAAAACAACAAAAACATTTCTACACCTTTCTCTACATAAACAAAAAATAACAAAAATACTCCTACACCTTTTTACCCTTCACATACAGCGTTGAACCTTTTACACCAGGTTCGAACTACGCAGACCTGATATCCTCTCCAATAGGAGTACGTAGGCAGCCATTTATGGTTCAGGATAACCCCTACCAAAACACAAATACTTGTCAGATGGTACTGGGATCAAACTTCAATCCACCACCTTTTATCGGCTTCAGAGCAAAGGGATATAACTACCTGGCCTCCACATAAATAGGAGAGTTAGCGACCATCTAAGCTGCGGTTGATTCCTTGAAGAGCACCACCAATCCATAAGAGATGAAACAAACTGTGCTCCTCTTAAATAGGAGTACTGACGACCATCTGTGGTGCGGTGAATCTCAGAGAGGAAAAGTCACACTCCTCTACACATTTCCACACAGAAACCGGTCCCAAGACACCAAAGAGGGTATGGATACACACAGATCAATGATCCATTCTAAAAGTTCCTGAGACGTCTCAATGTCCATACATCAAGGATGAGTTCAGAATACATCAAGATCATAAGCCCTGAAAAAGCATGAAAATATCAAGTAAGTATCAAGGCACAACTGAAAGGGAAGTGAATCAAAATATATTTCCCTACCATATATAATGCTGTTTGATATATTCAATATGTGTTGTACATGACAAAATGGCTAAATTAGTCTGTGCAGGAAAATACAAGTCTATCTACGGATCTGTATGTATACGGACTATCAGATCTAACATAGCGTCTCTCTCCGAAGAAAGGGGTAACGCTGCAAGCTTCTGCCCAAGGGTATCTACACGAGCTAGTAGATCCGAGACCAACTGCATGGTGGCATGATGCTCATCAATGTATGCACTCATATTGGCAAGGATGCCAGTCGTAAGGGTTCTCACTGAAGCACTATCTATAACGGCATATCCCGGGCAGATAGGGAAGCATCCCACTCAATAATCAATGAATCTCTGGCTGATCTGGCCTTATCTCTCTCCAATAGAGCGGTGTCTCTCCCATCAAGAGCTGTCAACATCAAGGCCCTAGCCTGATCTCTCTTAAAGGTCATCAGATGAAGACTCTACTCTGAATCTTTGTCTTTGAATCTTTGAATCACGAGTGGCACTTATCTTTGGGAGAATCTGCAAGAGCGGCTGGCAACCGAGTGAATGGCTCCTCCTCAGTGGGAATATCAATGTCCTCTATGGGCTCTCCACCATCAGAATCAATCCCCGACAATGTGGATACTACCGTAGTCGATGTAGTCTCTATCTCCATCCATACGGAATACTCTACAGAACAACCTGGAGGGCTAACAGAAAATGCAGCTAGCTCATGCTGATCCCAACAGGCATACACCCTGGATCTGTCCTCTGCTAACAAGTGGCGAGAAGCCAAATGCTGAATCAATGCCCCTCAAAATGGTGGAAGTCCTGGAACTAGTCAAATTAACACATCACGACCAATGGGTGGTAAGTTGTCATGCCCCTTAAACCAGCTAGAGGGAAATAATCCATGCCCGGAGCATGAGTAATGAAGCTGTAGGGTGAACAAAGCCCTGTACACGGCAATACATTAAATGGATCTCCAATCCCTACCAGGAAAATGGACCAAGATGCAGGATCTGTACACTCTGTAGGCTGAAATGAGTACGACATGGCTATCTCATAGGTAAAATAATACCCTGCCATCGAAAAGTGCCGATCGATCTCAAGTGTGACATGAACCACACGTACAACATGACCGAACTACCTGTGAATACCCCTGCAGGGTAAGTGCTGCAATATGTGGCCGACCTCAGCGTCTCTGCTACAATCATCGGTACATTGGTGTGACCCTCCCTAAGAGCTCTCACTGCCATAATGATGCCAATGTCTAGCTTATCCATGTACCATGGCATGTATACATATGACAATATGCACAATAGCAATACATCTACTATAGCCAAATGCCAATTATCCTTTGGCATGATAAAATCCCAGGAGTGCCGTGTATAACTATCCTCTGAGCCAAATCTATCCATCAGAAAATGCTAGGATATAACGTGGCTGGATGTGATCTCATCTTGCACAACTCTACGCCTCAGCCCGGTGAGGGTCATAAACTGTCGGCTCATGTCGCTGATAGCCATCCACGCACAAGGTGCGTCTAAGAGGCGGTAGGCCAATCAGCCGTCGTACTCCTCCAAGGTAGAGTCAACTCATGGATACCAAACCGGAAGACACGCCTCTCCGGTATCGATGCTCCAAAGATAACCTCTACAAAACTGCGGGAACACGAAACATCGGGAGAGTCATAGTATCTTGCGATAACTAATCTCTGATCACCCTGAATGTGACATACTATCATACCACGATCTCAGACGGGATGCCACCAATCTTTGGCGGGGTATGATCAATACTGACTAAGCGTCGAAGAAGACATCATGCAAAAACGTGTCATAAGACCATCCAGGGTCAATCTTTGAATATATCTAGACATACATACATATGCATAACATAATACATGCATGATAAATAATAGATGGCAATATGATGTAGGGAATAACAGTAAATACATTCCTAAGTACATCATGTAACACCCCAGAAAATCGAACCTTTTGTAAATACTTTTAATAATGAATAAAATAATATTATTTAATATTATTACGTGTTGATAAGATGAATGTTGTTCTATAACCTAGAAACATCGGAACGTCGTAGTATTTTAACTACGTGAGGGAATTAAAGTGTTTAAATTTCTAAGACGAAAATAAAAGCTTTTTGAGAAATTTTCTGAAAACACTATTCATCGATTTCTGCTCGGAAATTATTTTTGAATTTCTGAGAAATACGTAACGTTATAATATCAATGTGAGATAGATTATGTAATAATAATATAAGTATGGAAAATGTAATATTTCGCATGCGGACTTATTTTGAGAACGTTAGGAACATTAAGCGTTAATAATGGAATGTATTGATTATATGATACGTAAGTATTATATGAGGTATTGAAAGCAAGTATGATACGAAGTATTATACGAGTATGTATGAAGAATGGAATAACGTATGTTATGAATTAGTATATGAGCTAGCATACGAGAATTATACGTGTAGTATATATATGTCAAGATTTTTAATTAAATGGAATGGACTTGTAGGATTGTTAGCATATTGGTAGAAGTCCAATAGAAAGTGATATGCAAGCCCAAGTGTTTGTTAATCATGAGTCCAAACTAATGTTATGCAAGTCCAATAAGAATTAACTAGATTAATTAAGTAAGCCCAATGGGTTAGCCATGATCCATGGAGCAAACCAAGAGTGATATGGGTAGACTTGATGGGCAAGAACTTTATGTGATGATCAAGCATAAGATAAGTGTTGTGTTGAGCAAGAAAAAGAAGTGGCTAGCAAGTTTACTTAGTTGTAAAGTAAGGAATAGTAAGGAGGTTAGTTAAGGAGGTGGGAGGTTATAATAACCATAGTACCCTCACTTTGCCAAGCCTATTAATAGAGAGCGCCACAATTCATTTGTTACTTGATTAAAATTCATTCAACTTCTATCAAGATAAGTGCTTAAGTGTTAGAGAGAATAAGTCAAGAATAAGCCAAAACATCCTTTGCTAGATTTTCAAAGAGAAGAGAAGTACTAGTCTTCAAGGGTAAGACTCTAGTCTAATTCATCTTCATCTCTATCATTGTAGGGTGATAAGAGAAGTGTAATTTAATGGATTTGTATGCTAAGAACATATAAGAAGTGATTAGTGAATTAACTTAAGCCGAATAAGTCATGAATAAGTAACTTAAATCTAAATATGTTGATAACTTATGATGAACTTGTCATATGATAGTCATATGATGTTAGTATGTTTAATATAATGTGAGAACATTGATTGATGGACTTAAGTTCATATAAAGTCATAAGAAATGGAATTCGTAGTTTATAAGTTGATTAAGTCATTAACTTATAAGAATAAGTCAAAACTTACTTTGATAATAAGTTGATGTAATAAGTAACTTAAAATGTTGGTATGATGATTAAAAGCCATTTAGAATGATAATCAAAACATTAGTAATGAGGTTTCGCCGGAATTTACACGATTGGACGATAATCGTCAAATCTGTTAAATTCTCGAAATGAAAGTTATTTTGTGTTTGAACTCGGAAATGTTAGTTTTCGATGGAGACAAGTAATATTTGACATTATAGAGTTGTGGACTCGAAAATGATCGGATTCCGACTTAGAACGAAGAAACGAGCATTGAACGTTTACGAACGTTTATCGTTTTCATTAAAAGTGAACTAATAGGTGAAATTTTAGCAAACAAAGTCGAATAGATAAAATTCTTGCATGAACGCATAGAGTATGTAATTTGTGAACCGTAGGCTGTTGAACGAGCCAATTCGGACTTATAACGAAGAAGTTATGCGTCCGGGAATTTCACAAAATTTCAAAATCTGCAAAAATTATCTGAGGCACAGAGTTTGCGCCGCAGCGTGACTCACAACTTTAAGGCCTGTGTCGCATCGCGAGGCTGAGACGAGGAAAAGCGATGGCGGCACTTAACGCAGCTTATAATAAAGGAGACTCGCCGCTTACCGAGTCGGGACTACATATTGTTAACTTCGCGTGCGTCATAGCGACTTAAAGAGGAAAGGTGGTGCTTAGCGGCCAACCCTAGGGTTTGGACAGTAATGAAGGTTTACAAGTATAACATGAACAATAACTCAGTAATAATAAACTGAGGAACTTAATAAGGTATGGTAAGCTATTGTTAAACCTTATTTATGTTGTCTAAAGGTTGAAGATAAGTAATCAATCAGTAATGTAACGAAAAGCCGGAACCAATAATAACAAATCTAAGTCAGGATTAGATTGAGATGAAGGGTAAGATGTATTAGTATACCTACTTGATTATATATGTGTTGGGTAAAATTTAATTACGCACAACACGCAAGTATACGTGGTCAACAAGTAATAAAGTGATAAGTTGAGTATCGTTCCCACAAAGAATTAGTTAATAAAAATCACCAAGTACTAACCCGTAACCAACTCAATCTTATTTAAAGGAATGAAATGCAAATTAAATAAATTAAACTACTATTAACTTCCACTAATTAAATTAAGACTATGGAGATTTAAAATCACAACTTCACTTATTGCTCATTTAAGTCAACACACTTCTCATCAATTATTCTCTATCCCAAATTGTTAATCAAGAACACGAAAGTAGTATTAACCACCTCTCGATGCACTAATACCGTATTAACGTCAATCCACAATTAAGATAGAAATCCGTTAAATACCTTAATCAACTAACCCACTATATCTCTATGTGAATTACAATTGAAGAAGGTTTAAGAGCAAGTTCTCTATAAGATTACATATGGCGTCAAGCATATCTCTACCTTAACATTCATCAAGTTTAAGCTACTAACAAAATCCTGAACACATGTTATCAAGATTAGATCTAAATCAATACTTCATCTCTCGAGTTCATATAGATTATCACGGTAATTGATGGCCAGTCAATTAAACAATTAAGTCCAAACCACAATAGACAATTCTCACAATAGAACATAATAATTGATAACGAAGCATATTAAAATAAACTACACAATAAGATCCATTGTAATCTCAAACAAAGAATTAGTTCATGATTATTGAATTAAAACTAAGAATCCACAATTGAATACACATTAAAAGATAAAAATAGAAGAAGATGAGAATAAATAATCGATTGTCTGTAGATTTGACGCTCCCTTCTTGCTCCTACTTCAAATCTTCAATGGTCTCCAAGTTGCTTCAATCTCCAAATCTCATTAGAACTAGTGTTTTTCTCTAATTTACTCTAATCTAATTTAATAGAATGCTCTCTAATCTCCTAATATTCTCCTCATATATGTGTTATTCCCCTCCTTTTATAAGCCTTTGTACATGTCTTTTAGTCCTCTTGGAAGTCCTTGAATCAAACAACTCGAAAACAATCCTTTTCAGACTCAAATTCGGACAAAATTTCCACCTTTTCGGGCGTACCCAGCCCCAGCTGGGTATTTGACCTTGTAATAGCCAGCCCCGGCTGGATGGCAAGCTGCTAAAATGCCCAGGACCCCATCCCCGGCTGGGTCCTAAGGCTAAAAAACGTCCAGCCCCGGCGAAGGTGCATTCTGCCAATTTATTTTCTGCTAGAACCTTCTCTGCTAAAACTACCATAACCTTTACACTGAGAGGAGTTACGGGGCCCGCGACATATCAAATCGAAGCTATCGACTAGATCTACAACTTTTATTCTTTGAGCTTTCAGAAATAACAAACGGATGATGGTTGAAATTGGACTGGAAGTGACTTCTATGCAAATGACCACCCAAAACGGTGAAGTTCAACGTTCGTCGGTAGAAATGTCATAACTCTTTCATCCGAACTCCAATTTGAATGATTCAAGATGTTCCAGAAAGCTAAGAAAATTCTCTACAATATAATCCAAGCTCCAAGCCAAGAACATGAATTGAACATGAAATCATAAACGATGTCCGAATTGCTTTTTCCTTGCATTTTCCTTGCTTGTCCTTACCAATAGTCGCTCACACCGCTCCCAAACGTATAACCTACAAAACGAACACAAAATGCATGAAAAGTAACTAAGACACATGAATATAAGCAACTAATTCAAATAAAAGATACCGGATAAGTAGATATAAAACCTACTTATCAAATATCCCCAAACTTATTTAAACAAATCAATTTTATTTAAACAACCAATAATTGTGATTTTTCTAGTTAAGAAAACTAAATTAAACAATTAAAAGAGATTAGTCTAAAAGAAAGCAAATAAACAACTAAGATTTGATTAAATTTAGGTAAATAAGGATTAAGACTCCAATATCCCCAATTATGAACTATAAACCAATTATCAAATTATCCCAATTATTATGTCTCTTGAATTGTTAATGAGAAATTTTCAAGTGCCAAAAGCCCTCTCTCGGCGATCAATTGCCTTCTATTTAACTTGATTAATTTTGCTATATGTCTATGCAAAACAATTGAATTAAACTCGTTACAATCCCAATTCCTTATGTGTTACATGCGGCAAATAGATATTCTCATTCTATTCACAAACCTAATTATTCACTGTGCAAATAACTAAGTCACATGTCACCATGCCCAGTTCTAACCCTAGATTTCCTTTCTCAATTTCTTCTAGAGTAACAAGGTAATTACTGATCAGATAATTAATCAATAAGCATAAGGCAAGATGAACAATTCACTTTAACATAAATAATTAGAATAAATCAAGTAATCAATTCATAATCATAAAAAGTTCAATTGAAATCTTAATGAAAAAGTTAGTTCATAATTAATGAATTAAAATCAAGAATCCACAATTGAATAGACATTAAAAGATAAAAGTAAGAGAAGAGAAGAGAATATAATCTATTGTAAGTAGCCTTGAGACTCCTCTTTTGCTCCTGCTTTGAATCTTCAATGGTCTCTAAGTTGCTTCAATCCCCAAAACTAATAAGAACTAGGGTTATGTTCTAATCTAAAGGAGTGTTTAATCTAGTCTAATCTATGTAATCTCCTCCTATTTTATGTCTTACATCATGTATTTATTGATTACAAGTCTAATTTTGAGCTTAGGAACAAACCCAATCCAATTTGGAGTCTAAAAGGTGTCAAAATTTGCCCAAAACGCGTCCAGACCCAACTAATCTCTTCCCCAGTACCGGTATTTGAGCTTGATGCTCACACCTTGCTTCCTCATAGCGCCTGGCCGCTGTCCATAAACCAAAAAATAGCGCCCATTGTTGTCCCCTTTTTCTAACATTTTTTGCTACGACGTTCTTTGGGAAAATGGCCATAACATCTTCGTCCGAACTCCGATTTTTATGATTCAAGATGTTCCAGAAACAGGAAAAGTTGATCTACAACTTTCATTCTTTGAGGTTTTCGAAATAAGGTCCGGAGCTATAGTAAAATTGGCTCAAGTGATCTTGCATGTAAATGGCAAGTAGAAAATGCGAATCTAGCCACCCCATACGATCGATCCATGTAACTTTTGTCCCAATTCCTATAAAACAATATAAAACATGCATGAATAGACACAAACACATAAAAACATCCTAAAAGACTTGAGAACAATAATAAATTAAGCCCAAATGTATCCAATTCATGTGTATAAAACTCACTCATCAAATACCCCAAACTTAACCTTTTGCTTGTCCTCAAGCAAAACACAAAAATGTTATGCAATGCAATGTAATGAAACTAATCTATATGCCTACGAATCCAACAGTAATGACAGAAACAAGTCTATTCCTTATGTGTTTAATCTAGTCTAATCTATGTAATCTCCTCCTATTTTATGTCTTACATCATGTATTTATAGATTACAAGTCTAATTTTGAGCTTAGGAACAAACCCAATCCAATTTGGAGTCTAAAAGGTGTCAAAATTTGCCCAAAATGCGTCCAGACCCAACCAATCTCTTCCCCAGGCCCATTGAGCTTGATGCTCACATCTGCTTTGCTCCTTAAGCCGCCCGTGTCCGTCCATAAACCAAAAAATAGCGCCCGACGCTTTGTCCCCTTTTTCTAACATTTTTACGCTTTCTGACGTCCTTTGGGAAAATGGCCATAACATCTTAAATCAATTCGATTTTTATGATTCAAGATGTTCCAGAAACAGGAAAAGTAGATCTACAACTTTCATTCTTTGAGTTTTTCGAAATAAGGTCCGGAGCTATAGTCAAATTGGCTCTGAAGTGACTGCTGTGTAAATGGCAAGCCGAAAACGCGAATCTAGCCACCCCATACGTCGATCCATGTAACTTTTGTCCCAATTCCTATAAAACAATATAAAACATGCATGAATAGACACAAACACATAAAAACATCCTAAAAGACTTGAGAACAATAATAAATTAAGCCCAAATGTATCCAATTCATGTGTATAAAACTCACTCATCAAATACCCCCAAACTTAAACCTTTGCTTGTCCTCAAGCAAAATACAAAAATGTTATGCAATGCAATGTAATGAAACTAATCTATATGCCTACGAATCCAACAAAGAATGGCGAAACAAGTCTATTCAACCGGCCTTAGAGAAATCAAGTAAACATGATAATACATCATATTAAAACAAATCAGTAATTTCCCAATCAATCATCAAATCTTAGACTGTTATCACTGATATAGTGCGTGTGTGCTCCACAACAATGCTAACTGATATAAAATCAAATTTAAGACATAATAGATATCTTGAAGGCATCATACGGTGCAAACTCACAAAATTAGAACAAGCTAAATCCAACAAAATTCAAACATCCACCAAGTTCAAGAGTCCAATCAGGATACTTATGCTTTACTTTTCATTACGGGGCTTTTTGCTCTTTTCCCGTTTTTTATTGTTGTTTTTTTTACTTTTTTTAACCATGGTATGCAATGTCTCATTCCATTAGGCTAATGATGTAACCCCTTAGCGAGCTTTTCGACCAGCGACTCCCGGACCATATAAGACCTTAGGCGCTAGGTTTTAAGATACCCCTTGAGCGCATTTTACTCAAGTAACAAAGGCCTCGAAACAAAACTAGCCACGGTAATTTTTATTTTTTTTCTTTCTTTTTTTTCTTTTTTTTTAGCGAAGCTTATATATCCCAAATTTTCCCCCCAAACTTAAGTTTTTATCTAAATTTAGCCATCTCCGCCTATTCATGTCTTTCATTCCTTCAAACTAGTATTATCCTTAAAAAAATCCATTATGTATCAATTTAAACTTAATCAGTTAACATAGCTGTTATTAACGTGCTAACCTTGATTATACCAGTTTCAAACAGGACAAGATTCAATTCATAACAAGAAATCACATCAAAGCCGTAATATTCAATACTATACTTATCTACTTAATTCCAGTCTCATCATTGGCCAAAATAGACTTTTACTATTTAACAGTTGGAATCATGCAAATATAAACTAACTGCAACAAACATAGTAAACTAACTGCTATTTTTGCGATTTTTAAATTTTTTTTTTTTAAACAAAAAACTGAATGCAAAAACTAAATGTAAATAACCCGAAAACATAACGAACTTATAATGTAAATAACTAACTATATGCAATACAACACTAAAATGCCCCCAAACTTAAACTAGACATTGTCCTCAATGGCTACAATAGAAAATATTAAAGTAGAGGACTTCCCTGAAAATATAGCAATCTTTCTCCTTGCCCGCTAAGTTTGGAGAATAGGCTAAGCACATGGAACAAATTGGGCACCACACTTGAATTTGACTTGAATAACCTGTAAAACCATGATAGAAGCAATTTTATTAAATCCTAAATAAATGCAAATTCAAAACTACTAATATAAAACCTAATAAAAACTAAAAATAAAAATTAAACTTGGGTTGCCTCCCAATAAGCGCTTGTTTTTCACAGGTCTTTCGACTTGACTTTGTGCAGTCAACGCTATCCAATTCCTCTTCAAAAGTTGAGGAACCCTCCATCCATCGGAAATAATATAGCTTTTGGTAGGTTCCCATTTACGATAGCCATTGTATTAAAGTCACCTAGCATGCTTTGTTTAGATAAGATCACATTAAAGAACGTCCAGCATCTAGGTGGTTTCTCCATTGTGTCTGCGAATATATTCTGGCATTGAGGCTTGTCAGACACAACAATTTCTTCTTCTATCTTCTCCACTCATCGCACCATGGTTTCAAGGTGTACTTGCTTTTACATCACAGAGTATTATTAAGCGACATGACTACCAATCGGACAAGGTTTTGTAAATCTAATGGACTCTTGAAACTGTGGAGGAGAAGGCACTTGAGGCATAAATAACATTGGCTCATCATCATTGGTTCTCACAATTAGTTCTTCACCGACCTTGTTGTCATTATCCCCACTTGTCTCCTCTTTTTCATCTCGTGGCTCATCCAGTTGTAGATTTGGCTCGGGCTCACCATCGGGCTCATCATCAGTCTCGTTATCCATGTCATAGAGCCAAGTGTATTGAAGACGATTGTTCAACGCATGTGCTATCTGTCCCAATTGATTTTCCATATTCTTGATCGATGTATTCTGACTTTGTATACTAAGCTCCATTTGATTAAGTTTCTTTTCATGTTCCTCGTGTTTCTTTTCAGAAGCTTTAATAACTTTTTCCAAGGCTTCCTCCCAATTTGAATGTTCTTCTGTTGTAGTGGAGGTGGATACGAAATCCGGTGGGTATGTTGGACTTGGAGCATAAAATTGATCTTGATTGTTACTCCATGAAAATCGGGTGATACTCCCAAACTTGTTCATAATTATCATATGCATCTTGATTGAGGTAGTTACCACCATCTTTGCACCGGCCCAAGATTGATGGTGCATTGATTACTCGGGTGATTGCCCGGCCTGACAATAGTCACACATAAGCGCCATTCTTCGACTCTGTTGGGATGCGATAACGTCCAACTTCCTTGAAAGTTCTTTAATTTGTCTTTGACATTGCGAAAAGTGTCGCGAGTCGTCAATCTCCATTCCCCTTGGTTGAGTCACGTTCGTGTATGGCCATTGATACATAAAAGTCATCCATGGTACCTAAAAAGAGAGAAATATAGGAAGAGAATGAAAAATAAAAATAAAATAAAAATGTTTAAATTAAGACTAATTTGATTGAAATTAATATTGGTAAATAATTATTAAATTAATTTCCAAGAACTAGCGCCAAAAACTTGTTGGGTAAAATCTAATTACGCACAACACGCAAGTATACGTGGTCAACAAGTAATAAAGTGATAAGTTGAGTATCGTTCCCACAGAGAATTAGTTAATAAATATCACCAAGTACTAACCCGTAACCAACTCAATCTTATTTAAATGAATGAAATGCAAATTAAATAAATTAAACTACTATTAACTTCCACTAATTAAATTAAGACTATGGAGATTTAAGATCACAACTTCACTTATTGCTCATTTAAGTCAACACACTTCTCATCAATTATTCTCTATCCCGAATTGTTAATCAAGAACAAGAAAGTAGTATTAACCACCTCTCGATGCACTAATACCGTATTAACGTCAATCCACAATTAAGATAGAAATCTGTTAAACACCTTAATCAACTAACCCACTATATCTCTATGTGAATTACAATTGAAGAAGGTTTAAGAGCAAGTTCTCTATAAGATTACATATGGCGTCAAGCATATCTCTACCTTAACACTCATCAAGTTTAAGCTACTAACAAAATCCTGAACACATGCTATCATGATTAGATCTAAATCAATACTTCATCTCTCGAATCAATTCGGACTGGAAGTCCTTGAATCAAACAACTCCAAAACAATCCTTTTCGGACTCAAATTCGGACAAAATTTCGTCCTTTTCGCGCTTACCCAACCCCAGCTGGGTATTTGACCTTGTAATAGCCAGCCCCGGCTGGATGGCAAGCTGCTAAAACGCCAGACCCCACCCATTTACTGGTCCTAAAACTAAAAACGTCCGACCCGTGAAGGTGCAATCTGCCAATTAATTTTCTGCTAGAACTTCCTCTGCTAAAACTATCATAACCTTTACACTGAGAGGAGTTACGGGGCCCGCGACATATTAAATCGAAGCTATCGACTAGATCTACAACTTTAATTCTTTGAGCTTTCAGAAATAACAATCGGATGATGGTTGAAATTGGACTGGAAGTGACTGCTATGCAAATGACCACCCAAAACGGTGAAGTTCAACGTCCGTCGGTAGAAATGTCATAACTCTTTCATCCGAACTCCGATTTGAATGATTTAAGATGTTCCAGAAAGCTAAGAAAACGCTCTACAATATAATCCAAGCTCCAAGCCAAGAACATGAATTGAACATGAAAGCTTAAACGATGTTCGGATTGCTTTTTCCTTGCATTTTCCTTGCTTGTCCTTACCAATAGTCGCTCACACCGCTCCCAAACGTATAACCTACAAAACGAACACAAAATGCATGAAAAGTAACTAAGACACATGAATATAAGCAACTAATTCAAGTAAAAGATACCCGATAAGTAGATATAAAACCAACTTATCAATATGACCTAGTGTGGTATGTTATATAATCATGTATTGTAGAGACTTAGAGACTTAAAGTGTACGTGTGATAAATAGTAAGTAGACGCTAAAGGCAAGTATTCTAACCCTTGTTCTAGTTCAGTCTGGACAAGCTTTGAAGTTCATGTATTCTTTCGCATGAAGTCTTGTATGAGGAAGTCAAAGCCAATTCTTTCGGCTAGACTTATATTATGATTCTATCAAGCATGGTTATTATTTACCAAGTTATATTGGTGTGGTTTTCAAACGAAGACTGAGTATACTAAATGTTTTTGTCGTTTAACGACAGGCACGTGAGGTTGCCACAACTTAAACGTATACACGTTTAATGAATGTAGTGTTGATCAACATAGAATACTATAGGCTGATCACCTAGATATGCTCGTAAGTAATGTCGGACTTACGAACTTAGTGTTGGGATGCCTTTTTTAAAAGAACTTATGAAATGCTCAAGGTCTTGGACCAGAATTGATGTTTTACTGAATATTTTTGTTGTAAAACGTTTTGAATGAAAAGAAGTGCTATTTTGAATTATTGATAGTACTTCGTAACTATTGTTCAGTTATTGAAGATATACGAGTTCTATGTTTCAAGCATGTTGGTTATTAGAATTGTAGTACTTGCTGAGCTAGTCATGCTTACTCTTGCTTGAACCATATGAACACAGCTAAGATCAAACGGACCGAAGGCTCTGGCAAGGATAAGGGCAAGGCGAACACGAACCCTTAAATTACTTATGTAATAGTATAGGTGAATGTTTGTAATATATTGAGTATTATGACAATATAAAATGTATGGGTTATAAAGAACCTAGGGAAATGTAATATTATTTTGAATATATAGAAGACATATTAGTTCTTTTGAGACTTTTCAATTGAATGTATGTGTGAATGGTATTACCGTGTAGCACCATCTGTCGGGTTGGAAGATACCCAGATTTGGGGGCATCACAGGTTGGTATCAAAGCATTAGGTTATAAAACATAAGGGGGGATTAAAAACCTTAAGTCATAACCTTAAGAGAAGTCAAAGAAGTAAAAAAAGAAAATAACCTTATAAAAATACATTATGATTATGTTATGTGTAGTAGCCCCAAATCCGGGTCCCAAATCACCGTGGATTCGGTTCACTAATTCTATAACTGTTGCGAAATATATAAACATAAATTGTTTATACATTACACTTTACACACTATTCCCCAAAATCGAGTAACCTTAACATAATAAAATAAACATAGCAAGATCAAAGGCTACAAAAATGCTGTCAGAGGCTTCTTGAGAAATCTGGGTTACCTAGAATTTCATTTTCGTGAACGGTCAACGTGGTTTGACCACGAATATCTTGCAATTTATGAATGATCTGGGCTTGATTCAAGTCTTAGATCATAGTCGATATGGCATAGAACACATATATAACATAAAACACATTAAACATCTAACACAAAAAGATCTAGAGGCTCTGACATTCGTTGTCAGACCTCAGCTTTAAAATTTTTCCAGATTTTTGAAATCTTATATTTTGAGTATCTAGATGTTATAAATCGACTTTCTACCAACCCAGATCATGGTTTAACACTATATATTACATATTTAAACACTAAAACATAACATTTATCAAAGGATCAAAGATCAAATTTCTTGGTTAGGGTTTATACCTTTATGCATCAATTCTTGATTCTATGTTTCTGATCTGTTGTGGGTAAATGTGGGGCTTCAATATATGACTGATCTAACACTATATTTCGTAGGTGTTTGAGAGAGAAGGTCTTGGATGATGGTTGTGAGAAAATGAGCAACTAAGAACACTTTTCTCTCTTTAACTCTTTATATATAATTGTATGATACATGTATTGGCTAATATATGGTTGCTTGTTGCTGATTTTCTAACATTTAATGATCTCATCGGAAGTCAAGAGTAGTTCAACTACTACACATATGGTAGGATTTGCAAGCCACATAATATAAAATGTGACATAAGGGCATAAATGTCATTTTCCACACAATTTTAAATTCCAAAATTGGTATTTGATCAAACCCTTAGGGTTAAAACCTAAGGTTAACAAAAATCAGATTTTTAGGATTTTCGGATTAAGGTTTTCGAAATAGAAAATTAACAATTTTAAATCATAATTAGAATTCTCTAATTACATTACAATTTCCTAATCCTATTAGGGCTAACACAATTTAGGATTAATATTTCCTAATTAAGATTGCTAATTTAGCAATTAAATCCATAACTGTGCATTAAGGTTTCTGACGGAACAATTAAGGTTCAAAAGTTTCAAATTAGGGTTTGCTAATTAACTAAACTTTTCCCTAATTAATATAATAATTAATTACACTTAAGCATTATAATTCTCTGTTAAGTTCCCAGATTAGGGTTTCAAATTACCGAAATCTAAAATTAGGGTTTCCAGATTTGATATTAGGGTTTTCTAATAATCAATTAGGATTTCAAATAAATCATTAGGGTTTTCCCTAATTAATTTATAATTAATAACGTTTAATCCTTATACATAGCATTTGCATTCTCAATCTAGGGTTTTCAAATACCGAATTAGGGTTTCGGAATCACGGAACTAAAACTAGGGTTTCCAGAATCAATTTCTAGGGTTTCTTATCAGACGTTAGGGTTTTCTAACAAAACATTGACGTTCTTAATATATACTTAGGGTTTATCGCAGATATAATTTATCTGGTCCACCCTTGACCCGTCACCACATTCTGAACACATCATTGTCCATATACACATAACATATTCACATATACACTTAATCTTGAATAATTCACCAAAAGCCTACACAGAATTTTGAAATCCTCAAAATTCCTTCCCAAAAACATCAAACACATACACTTATTTTCTGTCTAGGTCTATTATTTGACGTTAAATCAATCATTTAAGATTTTAATATATTGTCTAAATTCTTGGGTTGTCACATTCACCCCTTCTTCTAAGAATTTCGTCCCCGAAATTCACCTTACACCTTACACCGTACAACTTACACCATTCACACATCATTACATGCTACCCAATACACCACTCATAAGAGTAAAAAGTTTTCAAATTACTGAGGGGTCATATAGACCATGAACATCTAGTTTTAACGGTATTCATACTGCAAAACTTTACATTACTTGGTAGGTTTACAATCACAAAGAAGGTAAACTACCGTTACTAGAACTTTAGGAGATTAGCCTATCGTACTCTTACGTCATGCATAACGTATTAATCATGTTTAGCGAATATTTACGCTACTAGATTGGATTATTTATCCAAACAACATTGTTCACCTCAGTCTTATCATAGATTCCGCACTAAAACAATATGGTTCGGGAAATTTCTTTCAATGAACACTTAGAGTTTTCATAACATTAGTCTAGCTGAATCGAATAGCATAGACTCATATCAATAATTCAATTCAATCGAATTATTTAGGTGTAGCCAAACCCCGTTGGCAAATTAAACTTTTTGAAAACATTTTTGAGAATGACGTCATGATGCCGTACTGTATTAACAGTCCGTTTGAGGATGCCATCATTGTATGACTTTGTCATAATACATCATACAATAGTGGAACAATGACTTTAGTTCAAATTCACACTAAGTATTCCTGTATTTACAACTCCATCACCTTTTTATCATCTCTGCACCAGGTTTCATGGTACATAAGTGATAAATAAAATAAATTTTGATATTTCAAATCATTTGAGTCTAGCTGAAATAAGTAGCATAGATTGTACTTTAAACCGTTTCAAAAATGATAACGAGTCTACATTTTATTTTTTAAAAGCACATAGTGCGTATTTAGCTTGATGTCAAAAATTCGAAGTTTAGCATAGCTAGGAGTTTAGGAAAAACCTAATGCCTCCACTAATAATCATTTGCTTAAACAGACTATCTGTTCCTATTATCCTCAATTCTCCATTCACACAAAACTATACCCAGTTCGTCAAACCACACTTATGAGTCCATAAACTTGGCCACAATTATATGATTTTTAGAACTTACCCTAGTCAGACCTTTGGCGTCCATTCGCTGAGGGGTTCATAAACATTTCATATAACTATGAGTCAAGAATGTCACATAAGTATGAGTTTTAAGAACTCGTACTTAACCTTATATTCTCTACTTATGACCTATCTATTTGTTATACACATGAGAAAGGAATCACCCTCTTAACATTTATATAGCAAATAGCGTGACACAAACTTTTCAATGATTATCAATGCCAGAAACTAAGTAGTTGTTACACCAAGTACAATTCCTCGCCCATACAAGGAATCATACAACTCAGCTGCCGACATGAGTCCTCATTGAAATCCCCACCTAATCTTAACCCCCTTTTCAATACGAATTTCATTTAATTCGTATTCATAATCCATAACTCTTTCATGAGTTTTCATAGTACAATTTCATAGTACAATTTACACACAACATCTTGCTGTAAACTTTTCAATCACCAGATTAATTCTTCTCCCTGCTATCACCTTATCAGATCACGGGGTGATCTCATCGTATATATTACGATTCAATTCTATGTCTTGATCGTTTTGTTTTACGATCTCCTATCACTACACTTTCAGTCTTTTAGACTCAATCTATTCACCACAACTGTTCACCTTAATTATCAGAGTTAGGGAACTCTGTATCTTAACAACTCGCCGAGATTCGTTTTTGAATCTTACCGACCAACTAACTCTATGTGAGTTAGTAATTATCCTAATCATTGGGGTTATTGGTCTCAGGTATTCCCACCTAAGCTTCATAAATAACAGCTCTAATACCAACTGTAGTAGCCCCAAATCCGGGTCCCAAATCACAGCGGATTCGGTTCACTAATTCTATAACTGTTGTGGAAGATATAAACATAAATTGTTCATACATTACACTTTACACACTATTTGCCAAAATCGAGTAACCTTAACATAATAAATTAAACATAGCAAGATCATAGGCTACAAAAATGCTGTCATAGGCTTCTTGAGAAATCTGGGTTACCCAGAATTTCATTTTCGTGAACGGTCAACGTGGTTTGCAATTTATGAATGATCTGGGCTTGATTCAAGTCCCAGATCATAGTCGATATGGCATAGAACACATATATAACATAAAACACACTAAACATCTAACACAGAAAGATCTAGAGGCTCTGACATTCGTTGTCAGACCTCAGCTTTAAAAATTTTCTAGATTTTTGAAATCTTATATTTTGAGTATCTAGATGTTATAAATCGACTTTCTACTAACCCAGATCATGGTTTAACACTATATATTACATATTTAAACACTAAAACATAACATTTATCAAAGGATCAAAGATCAAATTTCTTGGTTAGGGTTTATACCTTTATGCATCAATTCTTGATTCTATGTTTCTGATCTGTTGTGGGTAAACGTGGGGCTTCAACATATGACTGATCTAGCACTATATTTCGTAGGTGTTTGAGAGAGTAGGATTTGCAAGCAACATAATATAAAATGTGACGTAAGGGCATAAATGTCATTTTCCACACAATTTTAATTCCAAAATTGGTATTTGATCAAACCCTTAGGGTTTAACCCTCAGGGTTTAACCATTAGGGTTAAAACCTAAGGTTCACAAAAATCACATTTTTAGGATTTTCAGATTAAGGTTTTCAAAATAGAAAATTAACAATTTTAAATCATAATTAGAATTCTCTAATTACATTATAATTTCCTAATCCTATTAGGGCTAACACAATTTAGGATTAATATTTCCTAATTAAAATTGCTAATTTAATAATAAAAACCATAACTGTGCATTAAGGTTTCTAACGGAAAAATTAAGGTTCAAAAGTTTCAAATTAGGGTTTGCTAATTAACTAAGCTTTTCCCTAATTAATATAATAAATAATTACACTTAAGCATTATAATTCTTTGTTAAGTTCCCAGATTAGGGTTTCAAATTACCGAAATCTAAAATTAGGGTTTCCAGATTTGATATTAGGGTTTTCGAATAATCAATTAGGATTTCAAATAAATCATTAGGGTTTTCCCTAATTAAGTTATAATTAATAACGTTTAATCCTTATACATAGCATTTGCATTCTCAATCTAGGGTTTTCAAATACCGAATTAGGGTTTCGGACTCCCAGAACTGAAACTAGGGTTTCCAGAACCGATTTCTAGGGTTTCTTATCAGACGTTAGGGTTTTCTAACAGAACATTGACGTTCTTAATATATACTTAGGGTTTATCACAGATATAATTTATCTGGTCTACCCTTGACCCTTCACCACATTCTGAACACATCATTGTCCATATACACATAACATATTCACATATACACTTAATCCTGAATAATTCACCAAAAGCCTACACAGAATTTTGAAATCCTCAAAATTCCTTCCCAAAAACATCAAACGCATACACTTATTTTCTGTATAGGTCTATTATTTGACCTTAAATCAATCATATAAGATTTTAATAAATTGTCTAAATTCTTGGGTTGTCACATTATGTGTTTTTATGATTATACTGACATGTACTAATCAACTTAATTGTTTTGTGTAGATGTCAGGAGTAAATGGAATGCATGTAGATGGATAGACTGTTAGTGAAGAGTCTGTGAACCAAGTAGAGGTTATACCGAACCCCATAACGGCAGAGCCTAAGTTAGTTGTTATTGAGTCTGGAGACTCAGAGGATCCTGACCTCAAGTCAGTATTCAATGGTAAGATAGAGGAGGAAGTGGAGGCAGTGTCCTTTAATCCCGTAGCTATAGCAGTAGAGATAGCTCCTGGGGAGTCTATAATGTCGTTGTTGTGGCGCCCCCGAATCCGGGTCCCGAATCGCCGCGGATCCGGTTTGCTATTTCTACAACTGTTGCGGAAGATATAAACATAAATTGTTTATACATTAAACTTTACACACTATTCCCAAAATCGAGTAACCTTAACTAATACACAATCGTGAACTATACAACACATGACAATACTATTCTTCAACATACTTTACAACTTAACTTCACATTTTATCCCAAGTTGAACTTGGCATTATCCTTCTCTCGATGTCTGGTAGTATTCGCTTTATCTCGCAATGTTTTATCATGATATAACAAGGGTGAGCATGAAAGTTGCCCAACAAGTTTAAAAAAACAAGGTAAAGATATATCATGATTGAAAGAGTTTGAATAATAAGTTTGGCTATCCTTCACAATGTAGTTGTGAATTAGCATGAACAAAATTTCAAAATTTGAATGAACATTGAAAATGAACATAACAATTATATCTGAATCGATTTGGTAATGAAGGTGATCGACCTTTCATACCGATGAATACATGCAATATATACAAGAGTACAATTCATAAAGATATATCATGCGAAACCACTCTTAAAAGAGTTTAAGTAAAAGAACTTGAAAAACTTGCTCGAGCAGATTGATTCTAGTAATAATATATACGCTTCTCTTGAAGACCTAATATTAATAATATAGATCTCCAATATTAGAATAATATCATCACCGTTATAAAATAACTTAAAACACATAATCCTATCAGTCTATACAGCATATAAAACCTATAATAGATCTTTCGGTTAGTCATAACATATAGTTAAGTATTAGACATTAGTTTTAAGTCTTAATATTATTATTATACCTTGATATTCTTTTAATCACATCATAACTTATACTTATAAGTTATTCATTTTTATATGTTATCCTAGTAAATTAGATAACATCTTAGTAAACCGAAATACCATTTCAGTAAGATGGATTTTATTTCAGTATCCCGAAATCACTATTCTTTTTCACAAAAAATACCAAATCAACTTATTATTTTTTTATCCTTTGGTCAAACATATATACATGTATTTCATACATAAAAATATTTTTCCATAATTTTTCAATTTCTTTTACTATTTTTCAAAAATCATAAATAGTGCGTGACTTAAGAAAATTAGCTACCTCGTGCTTAACTCCAGAGATGCCCATCTTTTGACATAACCTTATATATGTTAACGTGATGCTCCATTTTAAATTTCGTGGCAATCGGAGTTGTAGAACTACAGTTATAGCGATTTCATCGGAAAATCACAAAATTAGAATAGTCATAACTTGGCCGTTTTAACTCGGAATTAGCTCATTTTTGGACACGAGCTACATAATACCACATATTTTCATTTCCGAAAGCCGAATTTTCTCACAAAATAAATTACCGAAACAGCCTCCGGAAAACTTTTGGCAGTTTACTTTTGCACATATGCAGTTTTGGATTCCTTTACCAAAACTTAAATAAAATGAAATCTATAACTCCGATTAATGATCCGTCAATTTTGTTGGATTCCTATCTTTCCGAACTACAGTTTTCATCTATCACAATCCATATTTGGACATGTTAAGCTCCCAGAAATTAGCCCGGAAGTGGCTGTTCAAAACTGTCCTTCTAATGAGTTTTCTTAACTTTGAGTAGTTTGGGAGAAATTTCATAACTCTCTCCTCCGATGTCGGATTTAGTCCGTTTCGGAGTCTATGGAAAGCTTATTGAGTGTACTACAACATATCAAAAGTCCAAAATTTTTAGACCATCCAAACAAATTCGGAATTTACTATTTAGGGGCAGCAGTTACCAATTCATTTTAAAAAAAACTGTTTTGCTTTTCTTTCTCTTGATCAAGCTTGTCGACCCTAAAAATGGCATGATCTAACCATAAAACATCATATATCATTTAGATCTATAGTTCTCATGTTCAGGATCATAAACTTCATGGTTCAAAATAACCAAAAATCAAATACAAGATTAAACACATTCAAGAGTAAGAAAAATAAGATTTCCTACACCTTAAAAACCTAGCTTCACTTTTCTTGCTTTTGATCTATCTTTTGAAACATAAAATAGATAGATCCACACATAAAACACTCTAAATCATGTAGATCTAGAGTTTTGAAGATCAAAACTCATTATTTTGACAAAAATCAAACACATAAACTAATTAGAGTTTTGTGTTTAAGAATTCTTATA
Source organism: Panax ginseng (assembly GCA_020205605.1). Classification (NCBI taxonomy): domain Eukaryota; kingdom Viridiplantae; phylum Streptophyta; class Magnoliopsida; order Apiales; family Araliaceae; genus Panax; species Panax ginseng. Next base: position 48,234,476 of record CM035130.1, read on the forward strand.
CCTTGCTTTGATTTTCTTTCTTCTTCAAAGATATGACATGGATCTTGGGGTGTTGTTCTTGGCTTGCTACATGATAATCCTAGCTCATCTTCTCTCTCTCTTCTCTCTCTCTCTCTAAACTTAGCCAATTTGGCTAAAATGAATATAAGTAAATTTTGATTTTGCTTATATAGAAGTTACTTTCAATTTTTATAAGTTAGTCACCCAACTTAAATCTTCTCTAGTCTTCCCCTAGTCTTTAAAAAGCTTGCAAATCACCCTTGGCATATTCTTAGCATATTCTCGTAATATTCTTTATTCCTTAGCATATTCCTTAAGATATTTTCTTAAGTTTCAAATATTAACTTTTTAACCCTAAGGTTTTCTTAACTCGCTTTAATTCCCCTTAACTTTTATAATTCACTTCCATATTTTTTAAGTTATTTAATTACTCAATCTTAGTAACTTAATTTAATCAAATAAGTTACTACATAAATCTCCTTAATTTATTTTACCCTCTTGGAATCCTATAATTTATATAACCCATATTTGATATATAAATTATATAAAATATAACATAACATACTCAAATTATAATATAATTTCTCAATTACATTATGACTTTAACTGATTAGGATTAATATTTTCTAATTAATATTGCTAGTTTAGCAATTAATTCCATAACTGTACATTAGGGTTCCTAACAGAACAATTTGGGTTCAAAAATTCTGAAATTAGGGTTTGCTAATTAATTAAGCTTTACCCTAATTAATATTATAATTAATAGCACTTAAGCATTATACTTATCCGATAATTTCTCGGATTAGGATTTTCAAATATCGAATTAGGGTTTTGGATTCCCGGAACTGAAATTAGGGTTTTCAGAACCGATTTCTAGGGTTTCTTATAAAACGTAATAATTTTATAACTGAACGTGGATGTTCTTAATATATACTATTAGGGTTTGACACAGATATAATTTATCTGGTCAACACTTGACCCTTAACCACATTCTGTACACATGATACCGTAATCTTGAACATATACACATATACCCTTAATCTCGAATAATTCACTTTGAAAGAAATTTTAAATGCTCAAAATTCCTTTACGAAAACATCAAACACATTCACTTATTTTACATGTCTAGGTTCATTATTTGACCTTAAACCAATCATTTAAGATTTTAATAATTTTCTAATTTCTCGGGTTGTCACATTCACCCCTTCTTCTAAGAATTTCGTCCTCGAAATTAAAGCATCCTAATCTCTGCTCATTCTCTTGATCAAACTAGGTTTTCAATTTAACCTTTACAATTTCCTCATTCGAGGATTTCTCATCTATTATCATATTTCACCATAACTACTCACTAGGAGTTTACATCTTCTAAACATTCATCAAAACTAGGTTGTCATAATAACCTTTATTTAATCATCTCAGATTCTACTCGTACGCAACGAGTTTATACTATTTCATATCCATCATCACATTCTACCACAACATTACTCTGAAGAGTTAAAAAAAAACTTTTCATATCTGTCTGAGGGATCATAAAAATTATGAACTTTGAACTCCGAGGTTTAGGGGTATTTCTACCTGCTACCTCTTTCAATTAAGAAAGAAAGGTACTCTACCTCTTAAACATTTCTTTAATGGTATGTTTACAATCACGAAGAAGGTAAACTACCGATTACGGTACTTTAGATGATCGGTCTATTGTACCTTAGTAATCCGAAACGACTATATCGTCCTTAAATTGGAATATTCTATCCAATTAGTATATCCCCATTTTCGTGGTTGTTCACCTCAGACTTAGTATAGGATTCCGCACCAAAACAATTTGGTTCGGAAATTTCTTTCAAGGAACACTTAGAGTTTTCATAAACATTAGTCTATTTGAATCGAAAAGATAGACTCATATCGAGAATTGATTCAATAGAATTATTTAAGTATAGCCAAACCCCATTGGCAAATTAAAATTTTGAAAACATTTTTCGAGAATGACGTCATGATGCATACTTTGTATTTACAAATCAGTTGAGGATTCCGTCATTTGGTGATTTTATCATACTACATCATACCATAGTGGGTTGACGATCCACGAGATCACATCTAACACTAAGTATATCTGCATTGATGACTCCATCATTTTTTTTATCATCTCTCGCACCAAGGTTGCATGGTACATAAGTGATAAATAAAACAACTTTTGATACTTCAAATCATTCAAGCGCTTAAGCCGAAATAAGTAGCATAGATTGTATTTTAAATCGTTTCAAAAATCTTTGCAAATCAGTTTTATCATCTCAACAGGTAACGAGGTGTCGATGGCCCGAAGTCCACACATACACAATAATCATCAGGAGTTGAGAATAAAAATTCATTTTTTTAAAAGCACATAGTGCGTATTTAGCTTGATGTCAAAAACTTTGAAGTCTAGCATAGCTAGAAGATTTGGAATACCTATGCTTCCATCATCAACTTCACTTTGTCTACTGATCCATTTCTTAATAGATCTATCTATTTATATAATCCTCAATGCTCTATTCACCACTTTGCTATACCCTAGTTCATCAAACTTACCACACATTATGAGTTCAGGAACTTGCCACAATCATATGAGTTTAAGAACTTATCCTAGTCGGACCATAAAGGCGTCCATTCATTTGAGGGGTTCAAAACATACCATATGATTATGAGTCATGAACTTACCATAAGTATGAGTTTTAAGAACTCACAACTTAACCTTATATCCTCTACCTATTCGTTATACACATGAGAAAAGAATCACCTTCTCAACATGCATATAACAAATAGCACGACATTAGGTTCCAATGATTATCATTACCAGAAACTAAGTGATTGTCAAACCAAACTCGGCCACTAATCAATATAGGAAGCTAAGCGGACAATTCCACGCCCATACAAAGAATTTTTCAACCTAACCACTATATCAACCAGGAAGCTAAGTGATTCTAAAACCAAGTACAAATTCCCCGCCCATACGAGGAATCATACAACTCATTTACCGAATTCGAGTCCTCAATTGAAAACCCATATAATCTTAACTTTCTTTTCTTAATACTGAATTTTCTTTAATTCGTATCTTAACATTCCACTCATTTCGAGTTTACATTGCACCATTTCATAGTACCTTCTCTTTATAGCATCAAGCTATATCATTCCAATCACTTAACAAATCATATGTTATTCAATGATTTAATCTGATCACGTGGTGATCTTATTTCGTAATCATTTCTCCTTATGCTTACGATCGTTTTATTTTACGATCTTCTTATTCTTCTCTTTAATCATATTATATTATGATTTTATTTACACTTTTCATCTTATAGACATAGTCTATTTATTTTCACTTTTCATCTCTTCTATTGGAGTTAGGTAACTCCAGATTCTTATCCTTATATCTCTTCAAGATTCTTCTTTGAATCTTCTTTATCTTCTTCTTTACTTAATGATGAATTTCCATAAATTCATCTCTTATCGGTTAAACTCTATTCGAGTTTATTACTTATCATCTTTGTGGTTATAGCCTAAGGTACACCTACCTAAAGTTTATAACCTACAGCTTTGATACCAACTGTGATAGCCCCAAATCCGGGTCCCGAATCGCCGCGGATCCGGTTTGCTATTTCTACAACTGTTGCGGAAGATATAAACATAAATTGTTTATACATTAAACTTTACACACTATTCCCAAAATCGAGTAACCTTAACTAATACACAATCGTGAACTGTCTAACACATGACAATACTATTCTTCAACATACTTTACAACTTAACTTCACATTTTATCCCAAAAGTTGAACTTGGCATTATCCTTTTCCTCATGATTCTGGTCAGTATTCGCCTTTATCGCAATGTTTTATCATGATATAGCAAGGGTGAGCATGAAAGTTGCCCAATGAAGTTTAAAAAAACAAGGTAAAGATATATCATGATTGAAAGAGTTTGAATAATAAGTGGCTATCCTTCACAATGTAGTTGTGAATTAGCATGAACAAAATTTCAAAAGTGAATGAACATTGAAAATGAACATAACAATTATATCTGGAATCGATTTGGTAATGAAGGTGATCGACCTTTCATACACGATGAATACATGCAATATGTACAGTACAATTCATAAGCATATCACATTCGTAAAACCACTTAAAAGAGTTTAAGTAAAAAGAACTTGAAAAACTTGCTCGAACAGTTGATTACAGTAATAATAATATAATACGCTTCTCTTGAAGACCTAATATTAATAATATAGATCTCAATATTAGAATAATATCATTACAGTTATAAAATAACTTAAACACATAATCCTATCATTCTATCTGACATATAAAACCTATAATAGATCTTTTGGTTAGTCATAACATATAGTTAAGTATTAGACATTAGTTTTAAGTCTTAATATTATTATTATACCTTGATATTCTTTTAATCACATCATAACTTATACTTATAAGTTATTCATTTTTATATGTTATCCTAGTAAATTAGATAACATCTTAGTAAACCGAAATACCATTTCAGTAAGATGGATTTTATTTCAGAGATCCCGAAATCACTATTCTTTTCACAAAAAATACCAAATCAACTTATTATTTTTTTATCCTTTGGTCAAACATATATACATGTATTTCATACATAAAAATATTTTTCCATAATTTTTCAATTTCTTTTACTATTTTTCAAAAATCATAAATAGTGCGTGACTTAAGAAAATTAGCTACCTCGTGCTTAACTCCAGAGATGCCCATCTTTTGACATAACCTTATATATGTTAACGTGATGCTCCATTTTAAATTTCGTGGCAATCGGAGTTGTAGAACTCTGGTTATAGCGATTTCGTCGAAAATCACAAAAATTAGAATAGTCATAACTTGGCCGTTTTAACTCGGAATTAGCTCATTTTTTGGACACGAGCTACATAATACCACATATTTTCATTTCCGAAAGCCGAATTTTCTCACAAAATAAATTACCGAAACAGCCTCCGGAAAACTTTTGGCAGTTTACTTTTTGCACATATGCAGTTTTGGAGTCCTTTACCAAAACTTAAATAAAATGAAATCTATAACTCCGATTAATGATCCGTCAATTTTGTTGGATTCCTATCTTCCGAACTACAGTTTTCATCTATCACAATCCATATTTGGACATGTTAAGCTCCCAGAAATTATCCCGGAAGTGGCTGTTCAAAACTGTCCTTCTAACAGTTTTCTTAACTTTGAGTAGTTTGGGAGAAATTTCATAACTCTCTCCTCCGATGTCGGATTTAGTCCGTTTCGGAGTCTATGGAAAGCTTATTGAGTGTACTACAACATATAAAAAGTCCAGAATTTTTAGACCATCCAAACAAATTCGGAATTTACTATTTAGGGGCAGCAGTTACCAATTCATTTTAAAAAAACTGTTTTGCTTTTCTTTCTCTTGATCAAGCATCGACCCTAAAAATGGCATGATCTAACCATAAAACATCATATATCATGTAGATCTATAGTTCTCATGTTCAGGATCATAAACTTCATGGTTCAAAATAACCAAAAATCAAATACAAGATTAAACACATTCAAGAGTAAGAAAAATAAGATTTCCTACACCTTAAAAACCTAGCTTCACTTTTCTTGCTTTTGATCTATCTTTTGAAACATAAAATAGATAGATCCACACATAAAACACTCTAAATCATGTAGATCTAGAGTTTTGAAGATCAAAACTCATTATTTTGAAAAAATCAAACACATAAACTAATTAGAGTTTTGTGTTTAAGAATTCTTATACCTTGCTTTGATTTTCTTTCTTCTTCAAAGATATGACATGGATCTTGGGGTGTTGTTCTTGGCTTGCTACATGATAATCCTAGCTCTCATCTCTCTCTCTCTCTCTCTCTCTCTCTAAACTTAGCCAATTTGGCTAAAATGAATATAAGTAAATTTTGATTTTGCTTATATAGAAGTTACTTTCAATTTTTTATAAGTTAGTCACCCAACTTAAATCTTCTCTAGTCTTCCCCCTAGTCTTTAAAAGCTTGCAAATCACTCCTTGGCATATTCTTAGCATATTCTCATAATATTCTTTATTCCTTAGCATATTCCTTAAGATATTTTCTTAAGTTTCAAATATTAAGTTTTTAACCCTAAGGTTTTCTTAACTCGCACAATTCCCCCTTAACTTTTATAATTCACTTCCATATTTTTTAAGTTATTTAATTACTCAATCTTAGTAACTTAATTTAATCAAATAAGTTACTACATAAATCTCCTTAATTTATTTTACCCTCTTGGAATCCTATAATTTATATAACCCATATTTGATATATAAATTATATAAAATATAACATAACATACTCAAATTATAATATAATTTCTCAATTACATTATGACTTTAAGCGATTAGGATTAATATTTCCTAATTAATATTGCTAGTTTAGCAATTAATTCCATAACTGTACATTAGGGTTCCTAACAGAACAATTAGGGTTCAAAAATTCTGAAATTAGGGTTTGCTAATTAATTAAGCTTTACCCTAATTAATATTATAATTAATAGCACTTAAGCATTATACTTATCCGATAATTTCTCGGATTAGGGTTTTCAAATATCGAATTAGGGTTTGGATTCCCGGAACTGAAATTGGGGTTTCGTAACCGATTTCTAGGGTTTCTTATAAAACGTAATAATTTTATAACCGAACGTGGACGTTTTAATATATATCTTATTAGGGTTTGACACAGATATAATTTATCCGGTCAACACTTGACCTTAACCACATTCTACATACACATGATACCGTAATCTTGAACATATACACATATACCCTTAATCTCGAATAATTCACTAAAAGAAATTTTAAATGCTCAAAATTCCTTTCTGAAAACATCAAACACATTCACTTATTTTCTGTCTAGGTCTATTATTTGACCTTAAACCAATCATTTAAGATTTTAATAATTTTCTAATTTCTCGGGTTGTCACAGTTGTTCATGTCGGTATTGGATAGAAATATCCATTACTGTCAAGAGGTCAAGGAGCTAAAAGCAGAGCTCCAGATGGTTATAGAGGATAAGACGGATGTGGAGTCCATGTGGGAGCAGGAACATAACGAGAGGATTTTGGCCAAGGACAGAGTCCACGAGCTAAAACATGAGGTCTTTGAGCTCAAGGAGGAGCTAAAGATCAAATTGCAGAAGATAGGGAGGATGTCCTATATTCATAGGAGTTCTCACACAGATTTCCAACAGCAGGTAGCTGGATATCCTATAGAGGTGGGACAGACACGACATACTATTAGCCGTGATATCACTACCGGTCTTGCCAAGGCAGATTTCGATAATGTCTTAAGGCAGATGTAATCTAGTAGTAGCTAGAGTAGTTTAGATATGTAAATATTTTATAATTAGTAGTGACGTAAAGCCTTCTTTTGTATAGTGAAGGGTAGTCTTTTGTAAATCCCAATTTTTGGAAAGCAATAGCGGGAAAGTAATGTAATCAGCTTAGGTTGTGTAATGTAAACAATGTAGTATTATACTACAAAGAATGAATATAAGCCTTTTTATGGAAAACAATGAGTAATGGATGTTGAAGTTATTGTTTAATATTAAATAATAACTAATAAAGAAAGGAATAATAACGAAATGTGTTTATTGTATCAGCAAATTGCCGCCGAGAAGAGTTCAACGTAACCAAGGAGCTAATGTGAATCAACCGGAGGGAGGTCCGGTTAACCTGATGCAGGAGTTTGTTAATTTATTAACAACTGCCTTTAATAGAACAGGGGCTAATATCTCCGTAAATCCAGGAGTGGAACGAGCTACTACCTTTAAGGATTTCAAGAGCGTGGGTCCGCCGGAGTTCAAAGGAACTACGGACCCTATCGAAGCCCAAACGTGGGTGAAGGAAATAGAGAAGGCATTTGTGATAGCAAATGTCGACGAGGCCCAAAAGGTTGCCTTTGCAACCTATATGATGAAGGGAGAGGCCAACTTTTGGTGGGAAGCCAATCAGGCTAGGGCTGGGATAACGAATTTGACGTGGGAGAGGTTCAAGGAGATATTCTTTGAGAATTACTTTCCCACGAGCATGAAGGGAAGGATGGAGATGCGGTTTCTCGAGTTGAAACAAGGGGACATGACAGTTCTCCAATACGCCGCTAAGTTTAATGAACTGGCGAGGTTCGTTCCACACCAAGTGGATACCGAGGTTAGGAAAGTATGACAGCCTCGAAAGGTGGCTTGAAACCCTGGCTCTATAACCGTATTTTGGTGTTTCAAAGTACTTCATTTGGAACCATTTTAGAGAAGGCGATAATCGCTGAAGGTGGTAGTGAGGCTCTGAGTCAATACCACAAGGACAAGAAGAGCAAGGGGAAAGTGGATGGGGGAGTAAAGGTTGAAGGAACCAGCGGTAGTGGCGAGGGACAGAAGAGGAAAGCATTCAGCTCTGGGAATACCGGAGTGAAGCAAGGAGCCCCAAAGAGGAGAATGGAGGCCTGCAAGCCCTGTGGGAAGACTCACTTAGGAGTCTGTCTCAAGGGGAAGGCCGTCTGTTACAACTGTGGACAGGAGGGGCACATTGCGCCTAACTGTCCAAGTCCGAAAAAGAATCATCGATTCTTTGTGTGTGGGTCAACTGACCACATTGAAAAGAACTGCCCGAAGAAGGGGACGGACGGGAACGGGGCACTAATAGCAGTAAGTTAGCTATTAGTGGTCCAGCGCAGCCGGGTAGGCCGATGGGCCGTACCTTTAACATGACAGTCCAAGATGCAGTTGCATCAGGGGATGTTGTCGTAGGTATTATTCCAGTCAAAAACATAAATGCTTATCTGCCTTTTGATTTGGGTGCTACTTGTTCGTTTATAGCATGTGATTTTGCTAGACGATTAGGATTACTTCCCAAAAAGTTGCCTATACCTTTAAATATTAGGGTAGCAAACGAAGAAATAATTCATGTTGAAGATGTTCATAGGAGTTGTTGTATAGATATACGGGGTTGTAAATCGGTAGATTTGATACTGATAAAGTTAGGAGAATTCGACGTAATTCTCGGAATGGATTGGTAGTTAACCATAGGGCAATTATAGATTATCAAAAGAAATGTGTGAACATTAAGACGTTAAAACAACCTCAGGTAGTATTTTACGGGAATAGATCGCCGGGACGTTCGTGTTGTCTAACCATGACACAAACTAGGAAATTATTGAGGAAGGGGTGTGTAGGTTATCTATGTCATGTTGTTGATACCTAGAGAGTGGTAGCAACCATGGAACAAATACCTATAGTGAGAGAATTCGCCGATGTATTTCTGAGTGAATTTTTGGGTCTTCTGCCAGACAGGGAGACAGAGTTTGTAATAGACATTATGCCAGGAGCGGCACTAGTTTCCAGGGCACCATATCATATGGCGCCAGTGGAGATGAAGGAGTTGATGGTGCAATTATAAGAACTGTTGGACAGGAAGTACATTCAACCGATTGTTTCGCCGTGGGGAGCACCGGTACTATTTGTTAAAAAGAAGGATGGATCGTTAAGACTTTGTATCGACTACCGAGAGTTGAAAAAGTTAACGATAAAGAATAAATACCCATTGTCAAGGATCGATGATCTTTTTGATCAGTTGAAAGGGGATAAGTATTTTTCTAAAATAGATTTAAGAATGGGGTATCACCAGTTGAAGGTTAGGAAGGAGGATGTACCAAAGACAACATTCAGGACTCGTTATGGCCATTACGAGTTTCTGGTGATGTCATTTGGGTTGATTAGTGCACCAGCTACATTTATGATGAACAGAGTGTTCAAACAATATTTGGACAAGTTCATCGTGGTGTTTATCGATGATATTCTAGTCTATTCTAAGACGCCAGAAGATCATGCTGAACACTTAAGATTAGTGTTGGAGACACTAAGGAAGGAGAAGTTGTATGCGACATTCACTAAGTGTGAATTTTGGTTAGAGAAGGTACAATTTTTAGGTCATGTCATTGACCATGTGGGGATTTCAGTAGATCCAGCGAAGGTGGAAGTCGTGATGAATTGGGAACAACCGAAAACGCCGACTGAGGTGCGGAGTTTCCTAGGGTTAGTGGGTTACTATGGGAGATTCATCCAGGATTTTTCAAAAATAGCTACTCCGTTGACTAACTTAACATGGAAGACAGTAAAATACGCATGGACTGATAAGTGTGAGGATAGTTTTCAAGAATTTAAGAAGAGATTGAGTTAAGCGCCTGTTTTGTCATTGCCCGATGACACAGGAAATTTTGTAGTTTATAGCGATGCTTCGCATAGAGGACTTGGTTGCGTGCTCATGCGGCATGGCAAGGTCATTGCGTATGCATCTAGGCAGTTGAAGGATTATGAGAAAGTTTATCCTACTCATGATCTGGAGACATTACCTTTATGGAGAAAAATGTAAGATATACACGGACCACAAGAATCTAAAATATATTTTCACACAAAAGGAGTTGAATATGAGGTAGAGGAGATGGCTAGAATTGATAAAGGATTACGACTGTGAAATCCTGTATCACCCTGGAAAAGCCAATGTAGTTGCCGATGCCTTAAATAGGAAGGGTCGGGAAAAGTTGTCTTTGTTAACGGCTCAAACTGAGTTAATAACAGAGATGGCTAGGATGGAATTGGAAGTGAAACTGCCGAGTGAAGCAAGACAAATGCTGTTTACAACTAGACCTGGCAAACATGGCCCAAGCCCTTGGCATGGTAAATTACTACCGCCGCCGGTCAAGTGGGGTGGGCTATAAACATTTTTTGCTTGAGAAAAATATGTAATATTTTGGCTCTACCATGACGTAACTTTAAAAAAAAAAAAAAACACAATGTTGCTACTTGAGGGTTATGAGACTTGAACACAAGACTTGTAAATAAATAAATAAGAGTTCAAACCAATTGAGCTACAACAACTTATTACTATTATTACTATTTAAATTCAAACATCAAGCAAACAAAAGCATTTTCGCACAACATGTTCACAATTTGTTCACATGTTCACAATTGGGCTTAGTTGCATTATACCATGACATAATGGGATTAGTTCGTCCACAACATGTTCACATGTAATCCCATTATACAAACCAGAGCGATTCTGTAAGTGATTTTCATCATTATGTCATGTTGGTATGAAGAACTAAGCCCAATGTGAACAACTTTGATTTGTCATGTTGGTATGCAGGTCAATAATATGAACATGTTGGCCTTTTATTTATTAATATGCGACATTTTTAACAATTGATATGAAGAATTTTGGCAACTTGTTGAATATATATAAATTAGAATTATTGTTTATTATAAATTATTTTATTATTTTTTAATATTTATTAATATTACTATTTTTGGTGTAACAAAATTTTGCAAAAAAAAAAGGCGAAGAAGCATGGTGGTAAAATGACTAACCGCCCACTGGCCGCACATTCTTAGCCCACCAAAACCCGGGCCATTTTTCGGCCAGTTCAGTTCTACCAACCCGGCCCGCTTGCTTGCACAGTCTAAGCGGAGGTGTGGTTCTAAGCCTCCACTCGCTCAGCCCTAACCTTTAGCTCGTCATTCCTGGCCAATAAATCTCCTATCATCGCATGCTCCATGGACTCCTCACTAGAGTCCCTCGACTCTTGGTTCACTGAATAACTATCTTGACTCTCGTCAGCCATCCTATGACCACAATAAACAATCAAAACAACATCAGTACCACAATAAAATATATTCATTGATAAAATGAAAGGATATTTTATTTAGTACAACTAAAACTTGATGGATCTCCTCAACCCATCACCTAGCTAACATACTCTATAAAAATTTTCTACTAAGGTTATAGCCTAGGTTTCGCATTCCTAATGTTTATAACCTACAGCTTTGATACCAACTTATAACTTTTATGGTGCTTCCAACCATAGCACCATACAAGGGTACCTATCAGCTTGCCACCGACTGAATCGGCGTCCCCTACGGAGAGTCTGGCTTTGGTCCATTCCACACAAGGAAGTCACCAGCAAGAGGCTCGGGGCTCTTTGCAAATTCATGCATATAGCTTTGATACCAACTTATAAAGCCCCCAAATCCAGGTACTTGAAACCCGAACTCGGTGCTTTATGATACCATTTCTATGAGCGGAATAATACTAATAATAATAACAATAATATAGATACCAACTTAATTTACATATTTATCAAAGTCTAAATCCCAAGTACGCAACCTTTAATACATTCCTCACAATACGCGATAGATAATATATATCATACTTGTCTTAATAAAGATAACTATTACATAAAATGGCATTGAATTCATTCTGCAACCTTTCCTTTTCCTTTATTCTTAGCCGAGCCTTCTACTTGTTCACACTTAGCTGAATATTTAAATTACGTAAGGATGAGCATTTGAGTGCCCAGCAATTAATAGCAATTATATATATATAAGCTGAAAGAATTTAAATATTTTCTTTATACTATCCTTCTACAACAAATCAATAGTTGTGAAGTAATATGAACCGATAATATTAACATAACAACCCTCTTTCAAATTTTAAAACTACGTACTGACTATATATAGGGTTAAGGGGACATACTATGAACATTATTTTCATTTTCGAATAGGTCTAGCAGAACTTCATCCGCAAACTGTCATAACTTACGGGCACAGAGGGTGATCAGCCCGTTGTACCCTGTATTGATCAATACTACATTACAAGAACGATATTGTCGTTCACTTTGGCTGCCTTGGGCACATAAAAATTTTCCCATGAATGGGATGTTCATACTTGTCAAGGTTCCAAACCAAAGCAATTCGGTTGAATAATAGGTAGGTTTTATCTTATTCAATAATAATCTATAATTCAACATATATATATACGGGTAATTAACAAAGGTGTATCAACATGTGATTAAGCACAATGATTACCCAAGTTGGGATACTTGTATAACCATTTATAGAAATTAACGAACAGAAAATATATATGAATTACCATATACTAACATGTTGATAATCAATGGCGTATATAATATAGGGTTAATAATGCATAAAGAATAATATAATTACGAAACATTCTTACTCTCATCCATTGCATAAAGGAAATGCAAAGGTAGGATACTTACTGATCTTATTTGCGTATAACACTGCAACTTAGTTTTATCTTTTATATCACAACCTATCATTAATCAGATCATTCGTTCTATTAGAACAATATACTATAACATATAGTACTGTATTTCGTAGTCAGCACATAACCTAATCACATTATCACACATGTTCAACAGTTATTGCATCACAAACAAACATTAATCTGATTCAAAAATATCTAAGTCCAGATCAATTTACGAAATATGTGATTGTCTTGAAATGACTTTATCAGGTAATTATCGAGTCTAAGACTCTATTCCGAAGTTCAATAACTATAAGTATCAGTCAAAACATTTTAAATGACTTAATAAACATTTAATATAATTTATCATGAATTTTCAAACACCGAAATCATTATTCAATGATTGATATCAAATAATTCTATTATCATTTAATTATTATTTATCTATTAATGAAACCATTTTCAAAATATTAAAGTTATTTATAATAACTCAAAATATTTTTAAAACATTTATATTACCCTTAAATAATTTTTTAAAACATTTAAAATCATTTTTAAACAATTACCATTAATATTAAAATATTAATGTACTATTTCTTAAATTATTAAACGTCATTAAGTATAACTTAATATTATTAATCTTGATAATATTTAATTCCCCTCTTAGTATTACTAGTTCACTAATAACACTTTTATTAAACTTACTAATATTATTAACATCTTAATAATATTTTAATACTTTACTAATATTATTAATCCTCTTAATAATATTTTAATCATCCATTAATATTATTACTTTAATAATATCTTACTTATGTTTTAGTATCATTAATCAATTAATAATACTTTTAGTCATTTACCAATCGTATTAATATTTTATTTATTTACTAATATTATTAATCATTTAATAATATTTTATTCCTTTACTAATGTTATTACATTTTTAATAACATTTTATTTAATCTCGAATATTATTATTTACTTAATAATATTTTAATTATTTAATAATACTTTAATTTAATATTATTAATCTTTTAATAATATTTTAATCTAATATTATTAATTATTTAATAATACTTTAATCATTTATTAATATTTTAAATCAAATATGATTAACCACTTAATAATATTTTAATGAAGTTTTAATCTTAATATTTTTATTTACTTAACAATATCATATTCTAATATTATTAATATCATAATAACATTTTAATAATATTTTAGATCAATAAACATTTTTTTTCTAATTGTTCACCCTTTATAAAACAATTTATTTAATATCCATAAAAGGTCATAAATAACATTTCTTATTGTAAATTACCAAAATGCCCTAAAATAGTCATAATATTATATATTAGGAGTATTCAAGTATTAAAATCACATTTTTCTTATTTAAAATATCATTTAACTATTTATTTTCTTTTACTCATAACTTCATCATTTTTAGGAAAAATAGCAAACTGATTCCAAAAATTCTCATTTTCTGAATTTGGACAGTATATAACCCACCAATGATCCCTAAATTTTTCTAGAATTTTAGAAAATGATTTACTATATTTAAAGTGCCCAAAACACTCGGATCTTGCTTAATTTTTCATAAATCAAGTTTTACTCAGAAAAATCTGAAATTTTCCGGGTATACTCTCATAACATATATGAACCTACTGTAAAAATTTCGGAATTTTCCAGTTTATACACAGTGAGAAATTTGAGTGTTAATATTTAGGAGTCCTTTATGTTAGAGTTTATGCCCTAGAGGCCAATTATTTGATATAATTGCTTAACGTTTTGATATTATATTTGATTGAATAAATATATGATTTTATTATGGTTTTATTTACTGCGTAATATAATTGTTAACATAATAAAATTCCTTAGAATAGTGATACAAATTATATAGTTTCAAGTATGTGACTTGAACATGAGATTATATATTACCATTAGTATCAGTGTTCTTAAATGTCTTAGTCGAGTATCATTGTTGATGGGACAACAATGATGCATTGAGACTAGTATGTGGATTATTTGATGACCAAATCTCATTGGTCATAAATATATGAGATATTAAGTCAATGCATATGTACGTGTTAGAAACGATGTCTTTAATCGGACCCACCATGAGAATTTATATGGACCATTATGCGAAGTGTCATTAGCAATTCTCATAGTGACAATGATGTAATGGTCCTCCAGGCACGAAATCGCTATATTACTACACGAGAATTTATGTACTTTGATATCATCAAATGTCACCTTTAATAGGTGGACTATAAAGGTGATTATTGGGTTATCATTAATCGTGTGAGAAATATGAGTGATCTAGATGGAATTTAACCATCCTATATATTATGGGTGATATCCATAGGCCTCTTGATTGAGTAGGACTATGAAATGCATGGCCATGCTCAAATAGTGATTTGTTTCATATAGTCTACTCATTGATCAAGAAAACTCAGATTAAATTATGAAGAGTATGACACATTCCATGACTCGAGTTTAATCTAGGATATTAAGGTTAAAAGGATTAAATTACATTGAAACATTGGTCACGAAAAGGTTGCATCGAATCATCGATCTTATTATTACTTGGGTAGCAAAGTGATGCATTACTAGATGCCGCTCACTTTATTTATAATTTTATAATATGATTTTAAAATTATTGCCAACGTAATAATAACCTATAGGTCACACACATGTAACGTTATTTAAAAGAGAATTAATTTAAATTTTAAGGATTTAAATATATTAATATGATTAATAGTATTTAAATCACAATTTAAATTAAAAGGATAATTTGTATATATGTATATTAATTAAGTAAGACTTAATTAAGAGAGATATATATATATATATATAAATTGATTTTATGAAATTAGGTTTTGATTTGATTAATTCCTTTTAACTACTATATATATGATATATAGACTACTTAGGGTAAGATATCATAATTGAAAACCCTAGCCAGCTCTTAGAGAGAGACTAGAGAAAGCATTTGAGAAAATCCATTCCTTTTGGTGGCTAATCATGAAGTCCTTCTTATTGCGAGAATCGTTCGACGGTTAGATGCGGCGTTCGATGTGGATACTGTAGTAGAGTTAAATAATCGGTTTGTATTATGCGTTGGAGATTCGATGATCGGTTTGATTCTCGTTTGTTTATATCTCGGTATAATCTTTAAACCTCTGAATTAATTGATTTTTCGCATGGATCCTGTTTTAGGGTTTGAAATTGCTTTAAAATTTTAATTTCTGTTGTGCGTTTCTGTGCCGAAGCCCAATAGTTTACGGAAATAGCCATTACGCACACCCTATAAATCGAAAAATAATTTCATATATAATATATGATTATATTTTCATGGAAAATAATTAATAAAACATTTCTACTATAAAATTAATTATTATAATAATATAGTTTATAACAATAAATAATTCTAAAATAAAATTATTTAAAATAATTCATGTAATAAATATATTACATAAATACATACACACATTATCTTGGCACATATTCCCCATATTTAAAATAAAAAAAAATTTATACGCAAAATTTCTAATTTATTTGTATAGAAAATATCGGGTTGTTACAACAACAGAGATAATTATATGTCAAGAGAAGACTCACCATTGGAAAGAAGATGATAGCAATCTTCTTGTTTTTCTTTGGGGATTATTGGGTCAACCAAGGATAATTCTGTGGATATATGATATCTATCATAACCTAGACGCATGGCCTCCCATGTACGAAGGTTTTCTTGAGCTCTTCCCAAAGATTTTAATTTCTAAAATAGTTATTGACTGTACTTTTATGTAAGGTACCACTGTAAGGTTGTGGTCAAGGTACCATGAGAGTTACATACATTTGTATTAAAACTCACGGTTTAACTGTGGTCGTATTTTGCACGACAGTTTAACAATTGTATAAATGAAGTTTGTATTTGATTTTTATAGTATGATATCTGGCGACTCAGAATGGGTCATGTGGATCTATTTTGGGGGCGTCACATAAAACCTTATAAAAACTAAAAATAAAAATTAAACTTGGGTTGCCTCCCAATAAGCGCTTGTTTTATAGTCTCAGCCTGACTTCTTACATTCTCTATCCAATTCCCCTATGAAAATTGAGGAACCCTCCATCCATCAGTAACAATGTCTCTTTTTGGAGGTTCCCATTAGTAATGACCCTTGAATGAAAGTCACCTAGCATGCTCTTTGTAGATATGTTTCCCATTAAGAACGTCCAAAACTAGGTGTTTTCTCCATTATGTCAATGATCAGATTAGGGCATTGAAGCTTAATAAATATAATGGGATCTTCCTCTATCTCCTCCTTTTCATCCCACCATGACTCCACAACTGTACTAGCTCTTATGTCATAAAGAGCTTTGCCGACGACATGACTGCCAATTGGGCATGGTTTTGCAAAACTACCCGGATTCTTGAACTTTGGTAGAGGAGGCACGAGGCATATGGGATACTAATGAAATCGGCTCATCTTCATTGAATCTTACAATTAACTCTTCGTCGATCTCTTTTTCTTGGTTCCCAATTGTTTCCTCTCTTTCAACATCTTGTGGCTCATCTAGTTGCAGATTTTGTTCGGGCTCTCCATCAGTCTCGAAATCCATGCCATAGGACCAAGTGTATTGAGGGCAAATGTTCGAGGAATTGATTAGTTGTTCCATTTGGTTCGCAAATTTTTGACTCGATATTTCTTGATTAATACTCCTCTCCTCACTTGAAGCTATGAACTTGGACAAAATTTCCTCCAAATTTGAATGTTCCTCCTATTGTAGTGGAGGTGGACACGAGAAATTCGGTGGGTATATTGGACTTGGAGCATAAAATTGATCTTGATGAGTATGTCTCCATGAAAAATCTGGGTGATAACCCCAATCCTGATGATAGTTGTTGGGAAGACATAATTGTTGGAGTAATCACCACCATACTGCACCGGATCAAAACTGATAGCGCATTGATGACTCATATGATTTCCAGCACAATAATCATAAGTAACCGCCACACTTTGATGACGTTGTGCTGCAAAAGTGTCTAACCTCTTTGAAATTATCGCAATTTGTGCTGATAATGCAGAAAGTACTGTCGCGAGTCCATCAATCTTCGCTCCCCTTGGCTGAGTCATTCTCGTATACAGCCATTGATAATTAAATTTCACCATGGTACCTGAAAAGAAAGAAAAATAGAAAGAGAATTAAAGAAAATAATAAAAAAAATGTTTAAATTAAAACTAATTTGATAAAAATTAATATTGGCAAAATTATTAAACTAATTCCCCGGTAACAGCACCAAAAACTTGTTGATCGATTTCACAATCAATGAATACGTGAAAGTATACACGGTCAACAAGTAATAAAGTGATAAGAAAAGTATCGTTCCCACGAGAAATTATTTAATAAAAATTACCAAGTACTAACTCTTAACCAAATAAATTTTATTTAAACAATCGCAAAGTGTGATTTTTCTAATTAAGAAAACTAAATTAATCAATTAAAACTAGATTACTCTAAAATTAATTCAAATAAATAAAGATTAAGACTCGACGAATGAATTCAGATAAATAATGGTTAAGAGTACAATATCTCCAATTTATGTACTACAAACTAATTATCCAACTAATCCAATTATTATGCCTGATGAATTATTAACAAGAATTCTAAGTGTTAAAAGCACTTTCCCAAGTGATCAATTAACTTTTATTCAATTCAATTAATCTTGCGATATTCCTATGCAAAATAATTAAATTAAACCTATTAAATTCCAATCCCCAATTTGTTACATGCAGTGAACATATATTCCTATTCAATTCACGACCCTAATTATTCGTCTCATGCAAATAATCAAGCATACATGTTATCATGTCCAGTTCTAACCCTAACTTTCATCTTTCGAATCCATCTAGAGTAACACAGTAATTACTGGAAAAATAATTAATCAATACGCACAAGACATGATAAACAATTCACCTTGGCATAAATACTTTGACTAAATTAAATAATTAATTCATAGACATAAAAGGTTCAATTTGTAGTCTTAATAAAAGAGTTAGTTCATAAAAAAAAATAAAACCAACAATCTCATGAAAATCATCTTAAAAGAATTACACAATTAAAAATAATAATAAGAAGAAGAAACTCTTAAAGAAAATCTCCCAAGCTTCAATCTTCAATTGGAATTCTTCTCCACAAAATCTCTCTTGATTCCTGATTAGACTTCAGTTATGAATGAATATCCTAATCTAATGGAGTGTATCTCTAATCTAATCTATCTCATTTCCTTTATTCTATGCCTTCCATCATGTATTTATAGGTTACAAGTCCAATTTTTAGCTTAGGAGGAAACCCAATCTAATTTGGAGTCAAAAAAGTGTCAAAATTTGCCCCAAAATGCGTCCAAGCCTGACCAGGCCCTTCCCTAGCACTCAACCATTGGGCACGCAGTACTTAACATCGCTGCCTTCTAGTGCCCTAAGACCTTTGAAATGGCCTTTGTTTGGCGCATACACGCTGGGGTCTTTTTCGTGAATTTTCTACTCTGATGTCCTTTAGAAAAATGGTCATAACTTCTTCTTTCGAACTCCGAAAGAGGAGACGTAGATCTACAAATTTAATTCTTTGAGTTTTTTGAAATAAGGTCCGGAACAATACTGAAATTGGCTCTGAAGTGGGTGATATGTAAATAGCAAGCCGAAAATATAAGACCCCAAATAATTAATAAATGAAATTTATTTTCCTCTATTTATTTAATTAGTAAGGGTTGATTTAATTAATGTGGTTAGTTATGGGTAAAATACGCAAATATTTTAAATAAGCAGGTGGTTATAAAATATTTATTTTTGTCGGGGAATATTCTTCTTTGTCGGGGAATATTAAATGCATTTACGTGACAAATTAATGTGGACCCCATAACGGAAAGCGATTGGATGAAGAAAACGACAAATATAAGTTGTTTAAAAATAACGGCGTAGTTGTTACCGTTAACACTGTTGGAATACCCGGTGGTTAAAATATAGTAATACGCGTTGTTGCACAATAGAACACGGTATTGCACCAATTATTGAAGGCACTACTCAATAATGGTTACAGTAATTACTGTTCAGTATTTTATTTTATTGATTTAATAATTGTTGTATTGATATTTTGTATTACTGTTGTTTTAATAATTTTCACTGCACAGTATTTTCTATTATCGGAGCAATAATTCATATTATCTGAATCATATTATTAGATAACATTATTGGCAATGTCTAGAAAGTTCTGTCTAAGAAGAGGTTTGGTCATCTAATTGCGCGCCAGTAAGGAGAGATCCTTATTGGAAAGCCCCCTCTTTCCTGAGAACTGCCTGATTGTCAATAATGTGATTCTGTAATATTATTTGTGAATAATTAATTATTGATTTATATGATGAGAAAAATATTGATTTTATGAGGATATAGATGGAGAAAATTTTTAATGTGACAATTATTGAAAATTAATATTTTATCTTTTTCTGATAAAATAATTCATTTAAATATATTATTTTAATAGTATATTAATGGTGATATTTTTACAATGAATGTGGAATATATGAGTATATGAGGAGAGAAGAGTATTTTGTGGCATTAAATGTTTAACACATGTTTTGTGTGTTGGTGGACACAATTATTGATTGAAATTTGATTATAGCGTGTAAAATCGTCTAGTTTGTGGATTTTGGTCAATTTACATTTAGAATTTGGAAATACTTCATACGTAAAGTTGTAGAGAATTGAATTTCCTATAAAAATCGTGTGAGATTGAATTTTACGATAAAAGGACTATTTATTGAGAATTATTGAAGTTAGGAGTTAAAATAATTGATTTTGGAAGTTTTCATTATTTATTTGAAGAAAAACATTTTTTTACTTGGTGGTAATTTTGCATTAACATGTGCAAAATCGGTTGAGTTCGGATCTAAGAAGGTGGGCTAAGGAATTTATAATATATATTAATATTATATTCAATTTTCTACTTTGGTGTTCTAAGCATTTTCCTATAAATAGGGTGCTTTGGTTAGAATTGAAAATCACACCGTAAACTGAAGTTTTCTCTATTTTCTCTCGATATATTGGCGTATTCTTGTGAGTATACTTTGAGGGTTGTTATCGGTGCAAGTTCCCTTCACCCTCAGTATCCAGCTTTTCGATCGGAAATGCAAGTCTTTGTGAGGTAAGGGATATTATTATTTTTTTAAATGATATTATTTCTTTCAATATCATTATGCCAAGTATTGATCCGGACTTTTAATCAAATTTGGAACTTTTTGTCTTAGGAGTTACTATTCACGATACTCGGACACTATTCACGATATCGACACTATTCATGAATACGACACTTATTCACGGAAAAATAAAATTTTCCTTTTCGTCCAAAATATCTATTATGGATACTAGCTTTGATTGTATCCATGTTTTGATCATTCTTGAATTTTACACCACTATGATTATTTATGAGTTATTTTTGGACATGAAATAATTTGAAATACTGAATCAATAATACTTGTTCTTTTGTTTCCTTTGGATTCGTTTCTTTAAAATATTTTCATCATCCTCGGTCTTAAATGATGATATTATGAATATCTTTGGGCCCAGAAGTGCAAAGATGAATGATTTCTTGATGAATATCTTTGGCCCGTGGTGCAAAGATGAGCAGTGTTTAGATGAACATGACCGATCGATGAATATCTTTGGCCTGTGGTGCAAAGATGAATATTTGATTCAAGATGAATATTGATTGATGTTACAGGGATAAAATAATGATGATGGACTGTTAAATTCATAGATATTAGTAGATTTCATCCTCTACGTATCTCTTCTATGAATTAATATTTTTCGCTGCGAATATTGATCTAAAACTTGTTGTTTAATGTATTCTCTCAGATTTTTCCCTGTTGAAGACTAACGATAATTTGTTGTATATTATCTTAGTCATAATATTCTTTACTAGGCTAGTTGAGCTCACCCTTTTCCTTTTTGTTCTATTTTTCTTCTCAGGAGGCGAGAATGTAGCGAGTACTAGTCGGGGTATGGAATGAAGGTTCTAGAGAGAGTTGTTTAGTAGTCCTCACCATTTTTGTAAAATAATGTATCAATAATTATGATGGGGATTTAATTGGGTATAGATATTGTCTAGAAGATAATATTTGTATTTAAACTCACAGTTTTATGGTTGTATTAATAAAGTTGTAGTTGTTTCTGTACCATGTATTGATAACTCAGAATGGGTGATGTATACCTATATTGGGGGCGTCACAGAAAACGCGAATCTAGCAACCCCAAATGTCAATCCATGTAAATTTTGTCCCAATTCCTACAAAACAACATAAAACATGCATGAATAGACACAAACACTTAAAAACTATTCTAAAAGACTTGAGAACAACAATAAATTAAGCCCGGATGTATCCAATTCATGGTATATTACCTATTCATCACTAGTCGATTCCTAAAATCACATCAAAGGAATGTATTTTCAAAGAGATAAGATCGACAGATAACGTGAGGATATCGATTTGAATCAAACAAGACTTATAAATAGTGGATGTAACGAAGGTTTCTCCTAATGGATTTTCAACCAATAAGTTACAGTCTAACTTCTCTGGGGTCAAATTTAAACGTTGAGAGTAAATAGGAGAAATAAAAGAATGGGTAGAACCGATATCGAATAAGGTATAGACTTCGTAAGAGTTTATGATTAACTTACCAGTGATAACTTCGTTCGGGTTCCTCGACAAACGCTCTCACTTAAACTATCGACATTGACTTGTCTGGAACATCTTTTGGCGTCACCATCCTAGCTGGACTTAACTTTACTACACGACAAAATCGAGTTAAGTGACCTTCTCTTCCGCAATTAAAACACGCTTTGGGTTGCTACGTACAGTTTGGACGGATGTGTCCCTCCTGTCCGCATTTGAAATATACTACTGGTGGTCGTTCTTCTTCCTTTGAAATGGGTGATGGTGCTGCTGCTGATGTCTTTCCGTCATTGTTGAATCTTCTCTTCTTAAAAATGTTCCAACTTAGTTCACCTTTCTTATTATCTTGGCCATGATTACCACCGAAGTGGTTACCATTTCTTGCCTGATAATTTCTTTCTCGATGGTTATCGTTGTTCTGATGGCCGTTGCCACCGGTACGATTATTATTGTGTTGTTGGTCGTTGCCTTTTGATTGCCCTGGCTCATTATCGCGCTCCAATAACTGAGCCCTATTCACAACATCTGAATATAAACAAAGTTTGTGAGAAATGAGGTATTGACGTATTTTGGGTTTCAAACCTCGCAGAAACATTCGCGTCATTCGTTCCTCATTATCAACCAAATGGGATGCAAACCAGGATAACTCCGCAAACTTAGCTTCGTACTACGACACAGTCATATTATTTTTCTCCAGCTTGATGAATTCAACCTCTTTTATGTGACGAATACTTTCGGGAAAGTACTTATCATTGAACAATTCTTGGAACTTCTCCCAAGACATCTTGAGTGCGTCAGGGTGGGTACGTTTTACAGATTCCCACCAGTAATCTGCCTCTTTACGCAACATAAAGGTTGCAAAGCAAACCTTTTTCTCATCTAAGCATTCCAAGACATTAAATATCTTGGTGATATGCTTTATCCACGTCTCCGCCTTAAGTGGTTTTGGCTTTCCCAAAAACTCTGGTGGTCCCAGCTCCTTGAACTGCTTAGCGGTGACCACTCGTGAGTTTCCAGTGTTTCCACCTGCATTTTGAATAGGAGTCTCTCTCGTTTGGTTTTGCATAAATTTTAAAAAGTTCCTAAACATACCATCATTTGTCATTTGGTCGGTGTTGTTATTTACACTAGGATTATTGCCTTCCTGATGCACATTATCCTGGTTATTGATCGTTGGTGACTCAACGGTCTCATGTGCTTCATTGCTTATCTCAACATTTTCTGATGCCATTCTCAAACACTGTCACAAAACAAGGGTTAATTGACATGCCACATATTATCCCTATACTATGACTGACCAATTAAATAACTAATAACTTTGGTAGGTCATGCTAGTGAAGGATTACCCGTTTCTCCCCTCCTAGTTCTAGTCTAACATCTCAGCCAGGGATCATATCTCTAAGCTTTGATACCAATTGTGACGCCCCCAAAATAGGTATACATCACCCATTATGAGTCACCAAATATATTGTAAAGAATACAACTACAACTTAATTATACTACTGTCATGCATAATACGACAAAACATAGTTGAGAGTTTTAACATGAATATTGTCTCCTAGAGAATATCCAAACTCAAATTCAATCTCATTACAATTATTATCACACTATTTCACAGAATAGTAAGGACTACTAAAGCAACCATCTGGACCGTCACTCCATTCCCCGACTAGTCCCATCTATATTCTCATTTCCTGAAGAGAACAGTGAAAGAAAAGGGTGAGCTCAACTAGCCCAGTAAGAAATATTGTGACTAAGATAATGCAAAATAAATTATCCTTAGCCTTCAATAGTATAACAACTGATAGAATACATAAGATAACAAGATTTAGATAAACAACTGCAGCAGAACAAGCAATCGATTAGAAGAGTCAAGTAGAGCATGATATCTACTATCTTCTATGATTTAAAAGTTTATCATCAATTTTATCATTGAGACTCAGCTTAATAAATAATCCACATCATCGAATAATCCCTGCACTACGACCAAGGATACTCATTAGTATCACGACCACGAATTATCCATGCACTACGGGCCAAGGATATTCGTGTTTTCACCAATGGTCATGAGCATGCCAAACAACAATTCATCTTTGCACCCTTGGCCGAAGAGAACGCATGGTTATGATCATTCCAACATCTGTCCATCAATGCACTACGGGCCAATGAGGACTTTTATCACATCATTTGTAACATTATGGGTCATGATTATACCGAATAATCCCTGGTCATAATCATACTAATCAATAGTCCATCTATGCACGACGACCAAAGATGACTTTCATCATAATATAAGCATGAGGATGATGACAATGGTATATGAATTCAATTAAATGAAAGCAAGGATAAATTTTAAAGATTTATAATTTAATTTATCCAAAAGTCAATAATATCCAAATTGTCAACATGATACTGCTTTGTGGAGTAAAATTCAAGAATAATATTGTATCAAAGATGATTTGGACCGAATAAAAATCAATTTTTATCATGAATAGTACTCTGGGTGAATAGTACCCGAGTAAATAGTACTCCGTGAATAGTACTTCGGGAATAGTACTTCATGAATAGTACTTTGTGAATAGTACCCCGTGAATAGTACTTTATGAATTATACCGTATTTAGGAATAGTGCCCATGAATAGTACTATGTGAATAGTACCATACGTATGAATAGTGCCATATAAATGAATACTACCCGTGAATAGTACTTCAACTTGAAAAGCTTTAAATTTTAACAAGAATGTTTCGAAAAATATCTTTGTGAAACTATACTAGATGAAATGCAAATTTTAAGGATATTCTACTAATTGTACGGAGTATAGAAGCAATACTTCAAAAAAATGAGGGAAAAATTAGGAATACGAAATGAAATAATATTACTTACATACTACAGAGTATGAAAAAAATATTATTTCATACGGATATTGAACGAAGGTAATATCCATACGAATACGAAAAATAATATCTCTTCTGAATATGAAATAAATAATACCCCTTAAGAATAAGAAATAAATAACATCCCTTACGAATACGAAAGAAATAATACCTCTTACCTTAGTAGAAGGCTGGATACTGGAATAGTGAAGTACCAGAATACTCTTCTTCTTTCTCTCTATAACTTCTCTCTCTCTATAGCTTCTCTCTATATAATTGCTCTTGTGAGTCTTAGTGAATTGGTGAGAATGAAAGAAGAATGAGCTTCTATTTATAGGAAAATACAGTTTTGATAATTGCACATTTTCGGGCTCGAATTATTACAATATAATACATTCATCTTTTCCTCCATTTTTAATTTAGTCCTACAAGTATTATCAAACTTGCACCACCTCTCCTAATAGTACATGCATGTGAATCAATAGTTCCATTCATGTGAATAAATAGTTATATGCATGTGAACTAATAGCAATTAATTGCTCATTTATTCGATTAATTACCCGATTTGACAATTTAACCTCCAAAAATCAATTATTATCAAAATAAATGTCAATTTCCACTAATACTAATAATCCCAACACAATGGAAATATCAATTTCATCTTTAATCAACACAAACTTATTCATCATTAATATTATAACTCACAATATTTAAAAACCAGATCATTCCCATGAAAGAGGGGGCTTTTCGATAAGGATTTCTCCTTATTGGCGCGCAATTAGGTGACCAAATCCCTTTCATCGACAGAACTTTCTAGACATCGTCAAAATATTATGCAGATGATACCGTGACACTAATTGAATTAATAATATGAGAGATATTATGCAGCAATTACTATAGCAATAATTGAGTATTATTGAGTGACTTCTCACGTAAGCATCAATAATTAAAGATATTGTACAATATTGTGTGCTACTATGCAACCACACATATTACTGTACTTTTACCACCGGGTATTTTAATAGTTAACGATAAAACTTTCGTCGTTAATTTTATAAAAAGATATTTCTTTTGTTTTTTAACTCCAACAATACTTCTATTGTGGGGTCCACCAATGATTGTGCTGTCGTATAAATATTCCCTGTTAAAATGAATATTCCCCTACCAATCGAATATTTTATAACAACTTGCTTACTTTGCAAAATTTATAAATACCACCCACAACTATAACATTATATCAAATCCACACCTTAATATTAAAAAAATATTTTAAGAAATTAAATCTTTATTCATAAAATTTGGGGTCTTACAACCTCCCCTCCTTATGAAATTTCGCCCTCGAAATTTATGTACGTACCTGGTATGCCGAAGAGGTGAGGATACCTTGTTTAGATTCTAAATCTTGAGGTATAACCTTTGAGCGTAGAATATATTCCTTCTTATCCAAGATTTTAACAGGTATCACCTCATACTTTAAATCTTCCGCTATCTCATCTAGTTCTAATTCAATATTGTCGTTCGAGTCATCCACATATTTACGAAACCTCAATACATAAAAAACGTTATGAACACGAGACATACTTTACGGTAAGGCGAGTCTATAGGCCACAGTTCCTACTCGATCGGGGATTTCAAATAGGCCAATAAAATCGAGGGTTGAGATTTCCTCTCTTCGTCGATTCTTGCTTCTAGAATAATGCCTTCTTGCACCTTCTTCTTCACATTCATCAACTTCGGGTATGTAGCTTGAGCAACTTTAACTTTATTGATTAAAGTCAGTTCTAATCATATATTCGCTATCTTCACATAGGTTCTTAGAGTCTTTAACTCTATCTCCATCTTTTGTAAGTCGTATAAAATGGGTCTTTGTGTTAACAACGTCGCACTCGTAACCGCATACGATCTTTTACTCAACGCATCAGCTACCACAGTCGCCTTTTCCAGGATGGTATTGAATGGTATGATCGTGATCTTTCAACAGCTCGAGCCAACGTCGTTGTCGCATGTTACGTTCATTTTGGGTTAAGAAATATTTGAGGGTTTTAGAAATAGGTTTTGCACTAGGGTCAATACAAATTCTTTTTCACGCTCTAAAGGTTGGCCAGGAAGTTCTTCGGGGTATACATCAAGAAATTTATTAATGATAGAAATATCATTCAAAACTGTGACTCTCATCCAAGACTTGGATAACACGTCAAATTGATACCTATCAACTTGTCACCATTATTCACGGCTTCCCCTACGGAAAGTGTGGCTTTAGTGCATTCCAAGAATTTGAAGTCACCAGCGAAAGGTTTGGGGCTCTTTACTTATGGTTTAATATGACAATGATTAACTTTAGTGATTTGGTTACTTGAATTCACATAAGAGGTTGGTTAGGAAGGCTAACAACCTTACTAAAATAATCAATTTTAGCATGATGAGTAGTTAACCAGTCGATTCCTAAAATCACATCAAAGGCAAGTATTTTCAAAGAGATAATATCGACAGGTAACGTGAGGGTATCGATTATAATCAAACAAGCCTTATAAATAGTGGATGTAACGAAGGTTTCTCCTAACGGAGTTTCAACCAATAAGTTAAAGTCTAACTTCTCTAGGGTCAAATTTAAACGTTGAGCGCAAATAGGAGAAATAAAAGAATGTGTACAACCAGTATCGAATAAGGTATAGACTTCGCAAGAGTTTATGATTAACTTACCCGTGATAACTTCGTTCGGGTTCCTCGACAAATGCTCTCACTTAAACTACCGGATTTGACTTGTCTAGGATATCTTTTGGAGTCACCATCCCAGCTGGACTTGACTTTACTACACGATAAAATCGAGTTAAGTGACCTTCTCTTTCGTAATTAAAACACGCTTTGGGTTGCTGCGTACAGTTTGGACGAATGTGTCCCTCCTATCCGCATTTGAAATATACTACCGGTGGTCGTTATTCTTCCTTTGAAACGGGTGTTGGTGCTGCTGCCGATGTCTTTCCGTCATTGTTGAATCTTCTCTTCTTAAAATTGTTCCCACTTAGATCACCTTTCTTATTATCTTGGCCATGATTACCACCGAAGTGGTTACCATTTCTTGCCTGATAATTTCCTTCTCGATGGTTATCTTTGTTCTAATGGTCGTTGCCACCGGTACGATTATTATCGTGTTGTTTGTCGTTGCCTTTTGATTGCGCTGGCTCATTATCGCGCTCCAATAACTGAGCCCTATTCACAACATCTGAATATAAACAAAGTTTGTGAGAAATGAGGTATTGACGTATTTTGAGTTTCAAACCTCGCAGAAACATTCGCGTCATTCGTTCCTCATTATCAACCAAATGGGATACAAACCAGGATAACTCTGCAAACTTAGACTTGTACTGCGACACAGTCATATTGCTTTGCTCCAGTTTGATGAATTCAACCTCTTTCATGTGACGAATACTTTCGGGTAAGTACTTATCGTTGGACAATTCTTGGAACTTCTCCCAAGACATCTTGAGTGCGTCAGGCTAGGTACATTTTACAGATTCCCACCAGTAATTTGCCTCTTCACGAAACATAAAGGTGGAAAAGCAAACCTTATGCTCATCTAAGCATTCCAAGACATCAAATATCTTGGTGATATGCTTTATCCACATCTCTGCCTTAAGTGGTTTTGGCTTTCCCAAAAACTCCGGTGGTCCCAGCTCCTTGAACTGCTTAGCAGTGACCAGCCATGAGTTACCAGTGTTCCCATCTGCATTTTGAACAGGAGTCTCTCTTGTTTGGTTTTGTATAAATTCTAAAAAGTTCCTAAACATACCATCATTTGTGATTTGGTCGGTGTTGTTGTTTACACTAGGATTATTGCCTTCCTGATGCACATTATCCTGGTTATTGATCGTCGGTGACTCAACGGTCTCATGTGCTTCATTTCTTATCTCAACATTTTCTGATGTCATTCTCAAACACTGTCACAAAACAAGGGATAATTGACATGCCACATATTATCCCTATACTCTGACTGACCAATTAAATAACTAATAACTTAGGTAGGTCATGCTAGCAAAGGATTACTCGTCTCTCCACTCCTAGTTTTAGTCTAACATCTCAGCCAGGGATCATATCTCTAAGCTATGATACCAACTGTGATACCCCCAAAATAGGTATACATCACCCATTACGAGTCGCCAAATATATTGTACAGAATACAACTACAACTTAATTATACTACTGTCGTGCAGAATACGACAAAACATAGTTGAGAGTTTTAACATGAATATTGTCTCCTAGAGAATATCCAAACTCAAATTCAATCTCATTACAATTATTATGACACTATTTCACAGAATAGTAAGGACTACTAAAGCAACCATCTGGACCGTCACTCCATTCCCCGACTAGTCCCAGCTATATTCTCATTTCCTAAAGAGAACAGTGAAAGAAAAGGGTGAGCTCAACTAGCCCAGTAAGAAATGTTGTGACTAAGATAATGTAGAATAAATTATCCTTAGCCTTCAACAGTATAACAACTGATAGAATAAAGTAGACAACAAGTTTTAGATCAACAACTGTAGCGGAACAAGCAATCCATTAGAAGAGTCAAGCAGAGCATGATATCTACTATCTTCTATGATTTAAAAGTTTATCATCAATTTTATCACTGAGACTCAACTTAATAAATAATCTACATCATCAAATCATCCCTGCACTATGGCCAAAGATACTCATTAGTATCACAACCACGGATTATCCATGCACTACGGGCCAAGGATATTCGTGTTTTCACCAATGGTCATGAGCATGCCAAACAAAAATTCATCTTTTCACCCTTGGCCGAAGAGAACACATGGTTATGATCATTCCAACATCTGTCCATCAATGCACTATGGGCCAATGAGGACTTTTACCACATCATTTGTAACATTACGGGTCATGATTATACCGAATAATCTCTGGTCATAATCATACCAATCAATAGTCCATCTATGCACTACGGCCAAAGATGACTTTCATCATAATATAAGCATAAGGATGATAACAATGATATAAGAATTCTATTAAATGAAAGCAAGGATAAATTTTAAAGATTTATAATTTAATTTATCCAAAATTCAATAATATCCAAATTGTCAACATGATACTGCTTTGTGGAGTAAAATTCAAGAATAATATTATATCAAAGATGATTTGGACCGAAAAGATATCAATTTTTATCATGAATAATACTTCAAGGTGAATAGTACCCGAGTAAATAGTACTCCGTGAATAGTACTTTGGGAATAGTACTTCATGAATAGTAGTTTGTGAATAGTACCCCGTGAATAGTACTTTATAAATTATACCGTATTTAGGAATAGTGCCCACGAATAGTACTCTGTGAATAGTACCGTACGTATGAATAGTGCCGTATAAATGAATAGTACCCGTGAATAGTACTCCAGCATGAAAAGCTTTAAATTTTAACAAGAATGTTCCAAAAAATATCCTTGTGAAACTATACTAGATGAAATGCAAATTTTAAGGATATTCTTCTAATTTTACGGAGTATAGAAGCAATACTTCAACAAAATGAGTGTAAAATTAGGGATGCGAAATGAAATAATATTATTTACATACTACAGAGTATGAAAAAAAATATTATTTCATACAGATATTGAACGAAGGTAATATCCATACGAATACGAAAAATAATATCTCTTTTGAATATGAAATAAATAATACCCCTTAAGAATAAGAAATAAATAACATCCCTTACGAATACGAAAGAAATAATACCCCTTACCTTAGTAGAAGGCTGGATACTGGAATAGTGAAGTACCAGAATACTCTTCTTCTTTCTCTCTATAGCTTCTCTCTCTATAATTGCTCTTGTGAGTCTTAGTGAATTGGTGAGAATGAAGAAGAATGAGCTTCTATTTATAGGAAAATATAGTTTAGATAATTGCACCACTTCCCCTAATAGTACATGCATGTGAATCAATAGTACATGCATGTTAATCAATAGTTCCATTCATGTGAACAAATAGTTATATGCATGTGAACTAATAGCAAGTAATTGCTCATTTATTCGATTAATTACCCGATTGGTCAATTTAACCTCCAAAAATCAATTATTATCGAAATAAATGTCGATTTTCACTAACACTAATAATCCCAACACAATGAAAATATCAATTTCATATTTAATCAACACAAACTTATTCATCATTAATATTATAACTCATAATATTTAACAACCAGATCATTCCCATGAAAGTGGGGGCTTTTCGATAAGGATTTCTCCCTATTAGCGCGCAATTAGGTGACCAAACCGCTTTCCTTGACAGAACTTTCTAGACATTGTCAATAATGCAAATAATAATATGAATAACTTTGTCGTCTCAATTATTGATTTAATAATATAAAATATTATGAAGATGATACTGTGACAATAATTGAATTAATAATATGAAAGGTATTATGCAGCAATTACTATAGCAATAATTGAGTATAACTGAGTGACTTCTCACATAAGCATTAATAATTAAAGATATTGTATAATACCATGTGCTACTATGCAAACACACGTATTACTGTACTTTTACCACCGGGTATTTCTATAGTTCACGGTAAAACTTTCGCCGTTAATTTTATAAAAAGATATTTCTGTCATTTTCTAACTCTAACAATACTTCCATTGGGGGGTCCACAAATAATTGTGCTGTCGTACGAAGGAAATACAAGCTAAGGTTACAACTTCACCCCACTCAAGCATTCAGTTGAACACCTGGCGTTTTATGTTTCATCAAACTACCTACCCTTCTCTCTCTGGTCTTAATGGTCACGACAATCTATCGACCGGGAACACATATGTGCCTATGCACCTCTGTCGAGGTATGCACAAACATATCCTTTCCAGATCCACCCGATAGGGAATAGAACAAAAAAGAACTCCCAAGCTAGATACAATCCTACATATGTCTATGCGAATTGATCTGAACAAGGATTTAAACATAAGCTCTCAATTAGGTCGCACGTGGCACACAAATATATACCTATTCTATGCACAACTTATGCAGTCGAAAACGACAATCACATGCCAATATATTCAGGTGTAAATCTACAATCCTTCTATCAATATCATGTAAATTACCAAAATCATCACTAATGTCTTAGCGAGAATCATTAAGCATAAATATATCGAACCAAATCATATGGCGCCAACTAAAGAGATATGACAGTCAATTTAAATAACAAATGGTTCCATTATAACCTTAGAGCAAATATTTAATTCATAGCTATTGAACAAAATACAAGTAACAATAAAAATAACATTTATTGATTACAAAATTAAAGACAATAAATAGATAAGAAGAAACTCTGTTAAAGCCCTTCAATCTCGAAGCATTTTTCTCAAATCAAGCTTTCTAATCTGTGTTGCTCACTGCTCATGCCACTCCAAGGAAACCCACACTTCTCCCTAATCTACCTAATCTATATTTACAGACATAAACTAGAAGAAAGGAAGGGAAGTTACAGAAGAAACACTATCCTAAGCTAAACTAACTAAAATATATGATATAGGATGTCTCCTCCTTTCAGATGCAGAGTCTTCAGTTCCTTATATACGCCTCTTTCCTTCAAGCTAGGGAAAAAAGCATTTGTCTCTGCACAGTCACGGAGGTGGCGCTTGTGCCATGCAACACAGGCCCTTAAGTCGCATTTAGTACTGCTATATTTCCACATTAATATGAAGGACACAGACTCGCCAGACTGCGGTCTGCGAAAAAAGAGGCATCATGCATGGTATGCCATGACATGAAGGTGACGTCAACAAGGGGCAGGAAGTGGCGCTGTGGCGTAGCTAATAAGCTTGGCATTGGCGCCGTGGCGCAAGTGTGAGAAATATGACTGTTTTGCCCCTGAATGCTAGAAAACACCAGATAAGCCCTGCATTGCATCGATTAAGCATATAACACTATAATAATACAAAATCTATGAGAATAAGCAACTATTAAAGTTATAAAGTATCCAATTCGTGGGTATAAATTCCACTCATCAAATACCCCCAAACTCAAGTCTTTGCTTGTCCTCGAGCAAACTATCTAACATACATTAACAAAAGTAAAACACACGTGAAAGAAAAATAAATCTGTTTAATAGTATCATGGCTTCAAAGCTCAAAGCTACTCCCAGAGAATAGGACAAACACATATATGAATAAGGGTTCATTCAATCTCAAGCATAAGACTGTATTCGATCCATTCTATGTGTGTGTGTGCAGACCAACCGTCCTAACTAATCATAGCTCAAATAAGTTTGCACAGTCGATTGTTAATACTAAAATGCACACTCCGTAAGTTAAACATTCAACAAGCATTAAGAATAAGACACAAGTGCAGTAAAGGATCAAAAGACTCTAGCATGAAGACAGGAAAACCAGACTCAGACAGTCCTTAATTACCTTAGGCTAATCAGAACTACCCATTGATGAGCTTTTGATCAGTGACTCCCAAGCCAGATGACTTTAGGGAAGTAGGTGTAGAACACCCCTAAGAATATAGTAACTCGAGCAGCAAAGGCCACGTAATCAACATAAGCTAAATTAGACTTTACCAGAACCGAAGATTATTAGGCTAGTGCATTTTATGCTCCATCTCAATATCGGTCCTGTGTTTATGGGCGATTACATTTTACTCTCCATCTCGACCCACCGCAAGACTTTCGATATTCAATCTTCAATAAAAATTTCTATATATATATATATATATATATATATATATATATATATATATATAAACATGCACGAATCCAACAATCCAAAACTATATAAACGTCTAAGTCTTTTATTACCTTGTAAGAAATGAAAGTTTATAAGAGTGAACAAACTTTCAAAGCAATAAACACGTGAACTAAATTCGAAAAATAACTAGTTAACACAGTTGGTTGGTGCTTGCTAAGAAGGATGGATCAATAACAGTCTAAACTTAACATTTGAAAAACCCCTAGCTCATACATGCTTGACACGACTCTAAGAGATAGACAATAATACTTGGCGCTTGCCATCAGTCATAATCAAAAAATTAATGATAACTATAACACCCTTACTAAATAGCAACTCAAAATAGGGTAAAAAGGCCATTCATATGGCACAAGCATCTAATTTGTATAAGCCCCAAAAAGATGGCTAACAACCATAATCATGCTAATAATAATCAAAGCATTAATAACTAAAACCAAAAATAGTTCATGGCATCCATAATGATAAAGAATAATTCGGCAGTTCAAAACGACTGCACCACAATACTGATAATAAAAACATAATCAAATACTAAAGTTTGGCAACCTAACATGGCAGTACGGAAATAAACAGATAAAAGCTAAAAACACCCCCAAACTTAAAGTGAGCAATTCCCTCATTGCTTAACATAACACAATCGATACAAGAGGGATTCCCTGAAGATCGCTCACTCCGCAGCGGCATCAGCTTCATCCTCAACAGTTACGTCCTCATTAGCTTCAGCTGGAAGTGATGGTGGAGGGTATGGTGGGAAGATAGGAGGCTCTGGGAACTGGTATGGCGTGAACACAGCGTTCTCACCACAATAATCAGTGTATATGCTCTGCATAGTGTTCACCAGCTCAACATGGTACTGCATCACAATTTTCTACCTCTGTGCCACAGCTACGATGTGCCTCTGCTGCCTGCGAGCCTCGGCGTTGTGCTTTTGATGCAGCAGGGTGAGAGACGCCATGATGTCGACGAGTAGTCCCTGTCCAGCTGGGCCTGTGTCTAGAGCGGTGTCTGAAGGCTGCGAGGGCTCGGCCTCTGCTGTAGGAGGAAGCACTGTAGGTGGCCCGTATCCCTCACCTCTGACACGAGACTCTGCCCCGTCCCACTCATAGTAGCGCTTGATGGTCAAGTGGTCAATGACTGTCATGGGTGGAGACGCTATCTCTTCTGGCCCCCAATGAATGCCTCGCCACTTGCGGTGAGTGATCAACGATGGATGTGGGAGTCCTACAGCTATGTTGCTCTTGATTTCCTTCACAATGGAGTCGTGAATAAGTACTCCAATATCCACATTAAGACCTGTGATAATGGCGAAGAGCAGAATCGCCCTATCCTTTGTTACGTCGCTCAGATGCCGGGTTGGGATCATGTTTGCACATATGAAGCTGAACCACGCCTTCCCGTAGCGACTAAGTGCGGAAGCCAGGAAAGTGGTCTTCTCACCTGTATAATCATTCTTCTTCTAGGTGGTTCCGGGCCTACAGAGCCTCCTGATGATATCCTCCAGGTCATAACTACGGAGTCCCGGCTCCAGATAGTCCCTGCCCTCATAGTTGGGTGTGGCGAACAAGGCATTCATGGCCTGACTTCCAAAATCCACTATCTTCCCCCGAACTTGGACAACAGCAGGACCCTCGGGGTTGGCGTTGGCATAAAACTCCCAAACCACTGGTACTATGGCCGACGCAGGCGGTTTTGTGAAGTTTATCCAATTGCGTTCTTGTATCATGGTGGTTAGCTCACCATCTTTCTTGTCGGGCCTCAACCCCCACTTAGGAATCATATTTCGCACCCCGAACAAACTTTTATACCTTTTCCTTGCCTCCTTATTGATAAACTTGGCTCTGTCCCAGGCCGTGGGTGCTGGTGCGGCGGACGAAGACCCTCCGACACTAAGTCGCTGCCTCTTTGGTGCCATATCAGAATTTCACAGTTGGTTTGGTTCAAAAATAGTGCCAAAATCTACAGGAACGACCGTTTTAACAAAGCACAACAAATCCCCAATGAAATCCCAGTGATTCTAAGCCAAAACAGCCCCAAATCAGTCTACTTTTTGGTTTAGGCAATTTATTGAACACCTTGTGTGCGTTTTTCAAACCAAACTTGGACAGCCTTTGTATGTGATTGCTCTATCCAGATTCCGCCAGTGGAAATCACACAAACAGATAACAAAAATACCATAATAAAACCCCAAAAAAATGTATGCCTGAATGAAATCCAACAAAAATACCTGACTTAAAAACCCTAGTTTGATTCTACCTCCAATGTCTGCGTGTACTGGCTTGGGGCTTTTGGGAAAGATGTAAGAATTATTTTCTTGCGGGTAAATTTGATCGAGGGCTAGAGGTTTGTGGGAGTGAGGCAACTAATGGTTCGTTTGCGTTTAGGCTGCCGAGAGAGTTGAGAGAAAAAGGGTTGGGAGTGTCGAGAGAATGGGAAGTAATGGGTTGAGTGCTGCCCAATTTGTGCATTTTTAAAAATCTTGAATCTAAACGACGGCCATGTGGCATGAGATGGCCTTAGCCTATATACATGGAAATACATGTTGAGTTAACGATAGTTGGGCATTTTGGTGGTGAGCCATGGCACGCCTATCCTTTGTTGGTTGGCATTGCGGCGGGAGTTAGCAGTAGGCAAGTCAAGTATATGGTCTCGCTTGACGCGACCTTCTTTATTGATATGTGGTATTGTCAGAATGAGAATGAGAATTTTGGGAAATAAGCATGGCATGCATGGCATGAGTTCTGATGCACTAGTTAAGAATAATACAAGTATGAAGTACCATTTTTTGAGTTTTCCTATCTGTTATCTACACATGCCAAGACTAGAATAAAAACTATACTACGAAGGCAAACATCTATTATTAAAAACCTCAAAAACACAACTGTAACTCTAAGATTAATATCATAAACAACATGCTGCCTGCAGATGATAGAGACAAAAACATTAATGCACAATCTGACAACTATGTTATCAACTAAAGCGAACAGACACAAAGTAAACTAGACATAAGTAAAGAAAACATATAAAATTTATACCGAGATAGGGGTGCCTCCCCACCAAGCGCTTGTTTTAAAGTCGTTGGCTTGACTATACCGATGCCGCTCAATCTAGCTCATAGGCAAAAATAACCATCTCATGCCGCCTGTTTGTTAATTCCTTTAAATTTTTGGCCGACATAGGCGATTGGCCATCCTCCATTCCTTCGTCCATCCACTCATCCTTCGGCACAAAGAATCTTTTGCCACTAGAATTATTCACTAATTCACCTGTTTTATTAAATTAAAAGCGTTCTTCATGCTCTAGCGGGCCCTCCAGGGTGTTCACAGTCGGGAGCGTGGTTTCTGATTGTAGATCAGTAATGACTATACAACCACTATTTATCCTTTTGTCTCCAACTTCAGACCCCACCGATTGGTGCACTATGACGTCTCCCTCAATACCTGTGCGAGACTCATCGTATTTTCCTTGTGTATCCACCGTGCAATGCTCTACTGCTTCATCGTCGAGATCAATTAAGACTAGAAGATTGGCTTACGGTGGATTTGTGATGGCATTAAGGAGTTGCCCCAATTGATTCTCAAGGCTTTACAATGCGGATTCTTGGCTTGCCATCCAAACCTTATTTATCTCAATAAAGTTGGAGAGGAGCTGTTCAAGCCTGTTCTCTTCTTCTTGTGTAGAGTATGCAGAAAAGCTCTCATTGGGTTGAGATGTCAACTCATAGTGCGGCGGAGACTGGTATTCAAATTGATTTGGATAGGAGTAATTCGGATCTTGATATTGCTCTTGATTGTAGTCCCAAGAGTTTGGATAACCCTGACAGTTTGGATGATATGAGATCGGTTCATTGTCAACTCATTCATGACAGTTTGGATGATAGGCAATCTGAGTGGACTGACACTCAAGATTGTCAAAAAACCTCAAGACATTTGCAATTTGAAATTGCAATTACTCGAGTCCTTCTTTTGAGCTTGGTTGTGTCGTCCCCTCATAAGGCCATTGATAACATTGATCGTCCATAATCTGTAACTTAAAAACAAAAAGAAAGGAAGATCAAACAAATAATATATATATATATATATATATAAATATACATTCAAAGTAAGACTAAATTGATTGAAATCAATATTGGATAATATTAGAATAATAGTTCCCCGACAACGGTGCCAAAAACTTGTTGGTCAGAAAACCGATCACTAAACACGCGCAAGTATACGCGGTCTAACACATAATACAGTGATAAGTAGAATGTCGTACCCACGAGGAACTATCACTAATATTTACCAAGTACCGACTTTGTATCTCTAAAATCTTATTCAAACAACAATAAATGAAAGTGTGATTAGTCTAAGCATAACTAATTATCAAAGCAAGTAGATGGATAACGAATGGTAATCAAAGGAAATACAAGCTAAGGTTACAACTTCACCCCACTCAGACATTCTATCGAACACCTGACGTGCTATGTTTCATTAAACTACCTACCCTTCCTTCTCTGGTCTTGGTCACGACAATGCGTCAATGAGAACACACACAGTGCCCTATGCACTCTGCAGCCGAGTATGCACAAACATATCATTTCGGATCCACCCGATAGGGAATAGAACAGAAAAGAAAGCCCAAGCTAGATACAATCCTACATATATCTATGCGAATTGATCAGAATAAGGATTTAAGCATAAGCTCTCAATTAGGTCGCACGTGGTGCACAGATATATATCTATTCTACGCACAACTTATGCAGTCGAAACCCACAATCACATGCCAATATATTCAGGTGTAAATCTATAATCCTTCTGTCGATATCATGTAAATTACCAAAATCATCATTAATGTCTTAGCGAGAATTATTAAGCATAAATATATCGAACCAAATCATATGGTGCCAACCAAAGAGATAATACAGTCAATTTAAATAACAAATGGTTCTATTATAACCTTAGAGCAAATATTCACTTCATAGCTATTGAACAAAATACAAGTAACAATAAAAATAACATTTATGGATTACAAAATTAGAGATAATAAATAGATAAGAAGAAACTCTGTCAAAGCCCTTCAATCCCTAAGCATTTCGCTCAAATCAAGCTTTCCAATCCGTGTTGCTCACTGCTCGTATCGCTCCAAGGAAACCCAGACTTCTCCCTAATCTACCTAATCTATATTTACAGACATAAACTAGAAGAAAGGAAGAGAAATTACAGAAAAAATACTATCCTAAGCTAAACTAACTAAAATATATGATATAGGATGTCTCCTCCTTCCAGATGCAGAGTCTTCAGTGCCTTATATACGCCTCTTTCCTTCAAGCTAGGGCAAAAATCATTTGTCTCTACAGGCACTTCGGAGGTTCTTGCCATGACCTTGAGCCACTAAGTTGCGATTAGTTGGCTGCTTATTGCCACATTAATATGAAGGACACGGAGCTCAAGCTACAGCGCGAGCCAAAGAGGCATCAGTGGTGCTTGTGGCCTTGAAGGTGACGTCGAGAAAGGGTAGGAAGTGGTGGCTGCATGTGCGGCTAATACTCTTGGCATTGGCCATTGTGTGAGAGTGAGAAAAATATGGTATTTTTCCCTAAATGCTAGAAAACACCTGATAAGCCCTGCATTATATCGATTAAGCACAATAACACTATAATCATATAAAACTGTATGAAATTTCGCCCTCGAAATTTACATACGTACCTGGTATGCCGAAGAGGTGAAGATACCTTGTTTAGATTCTTACTCTTGAGGTATAACCTTTGAGCATAGAATATATTCCTTTTTATCCAAGATTTTAACAGGTATCACCTCATACTTTAAATCTTCTACTATCTCGTCTAGTTCTAATTCAATATTGTGGTTCTGGTCATACACATATTTATGTAACCTCGATACGTGAAAAACATTATGAACACGAGACATACTTTACGGTAAGGCGAGTCTATAGGCCACAGTTCCTACTCGATCGAGGATTTCAAATAGGCCAATAAAATCGAGGGTTGAGATTTCTTCTCTTCGTCGATTCTTGCTTCTAGAATAACGCCTTCTTGCACCTTCTTCTTCACATTCATCAGCTCCGGGTACGTAGCTTGAGCAACTTTAACTTTATTTATTGAAGTCAGTTCTAATCGTATATTCGCTATCTTCACGTAGGTTCTTGGAGTCTTTAACTCTATCTCCATCTTTTGTAAGTCGTACAAAATGGGTCTTTGTGTTAACAACGTCGCACTCATAACCGCATACGATCTTCTACTCAAAGCGTTAGCTACCACATTCGATTTTCCAGGATGGTATTGAATGGTATGATCGTGATCTTTCAACAGATCGAGCCAACGTCGTTCTCGCATGTTACGTTCGTTTTGGGTGAAGAAATATTTGAGGGTTTTAGAAATGGGTTTTGCACTGGGGTCAATACAAAATTCTTTTTCACGCTCTAGAGGTTGGCCAGGAAGTTCTTCGGGGTATATGTTAGAAAATTTATTAATGATAGAAATATCATTCAAAACTTTGAATCTCATCCAAGACTTGGATAGCACGTCACATTGATACCTATCAACTTGCCACCGTTATTCACGGCTTCCCCTACGAAAAGTTTGGCTTCGGTGCATTGCAAGAATTGGAAGTCACCAGCGAAAGGTTTGGGGCTCTTTACTTATGGCTTAATATGACAATGATTAACTTTAGTGGTTTGGTTACCTGAATTCGCATAACAGGTTGGTTAGGAAGGCTAACAACCTTACTAAACTAATCAATTTTAGCATGATGAGTAGTTAACCAGTCGATTGCTAAAATCACATCAAAGGCAAGTATTTCAGAGAGATAAGATTGACATGTAACGTGAGAGTATCGATTTTGAATCAAACAAGCCTTATAAATAGTGGATATAATGAAGGTTTCTCCTAACGGAGTTTCAACCAATAAGTCAAAGTCTAACTTCTCTATGGTCAAATTTAAACGTTGAGCGCAAATATGAGAAATAAAAGAATGGGTAGAACCGGTATCGAATAAGGGATAGACTTCGCAAGAGTTTATGATTAACTTAAGCGTGATAACTTCGTTCAAGTTCCTCGAAAAATGCTCTCACTTAAACTACCGGCTTTAACTTGTTTAGGTCATCCTTTGGCGTCACCATCCCAGCTGGACTTGACTTTGCTACATGACAAAATTGAGCTAGGTGACCTACTCTTCTGCAATTAAAACACGCTTTGGGCGGCTTCATACAGTTTGGACGGATGTGTCCCTCTTGTCCGCATTTGAAATATACTACCGGTGGTCATTCTTCTTCCTTTGAAATGGGTGTTGGTGCTGCTGCCGATGTCTTTTCGTCATTGTTAATTCTTCTCTTCTTAAAACTGTTCCCACTTAGTTCACCTTTCTTATTATCTTGGCCATGATTACCACCGAAGTGGTTACCATTTCTTTCTTGATAATTTCCTTTACGATGGTTATCGCTGTTCCGATGGTCGTTGCCACCGGTACAATTATTATCGATTTGTTGGTCGTTGCCTTTTGATTGGCCTGGCTCATTATCACGCTCCAATAACTGAGCCATATTCATAACTTCTGAATATAAACAAAGTTTGTGAGAAATGATGTATTGACGTATTTCAAGTTTTAAACCTCGTAGAAACATTCACGTCATTCATTTCTCATTATCAACCAAATGGGATGTAAACCAGGATAACTCCGCAAACTTAGCCTCGTACTGTGACACAATCATATTGTTTTGCTCCAGCTTGATGAATTCAACCTCCTTCATGTGACGAATACTTTCGGGAAAGTACTTATCGTTGAACAATTCTTGGAACTTCTCCCAAGACACCATGAGTGCGTCAGGCTGGGTACGTTTTACAAATTCCCACCAGTAATCTGCCTCTTCACGCAACATAAAGGTGGCAAAGGGAACCGTTTGCTCATCTAAGCATTCCAAGATATCAAATATCTTGGTGATATGCTTTATCCACGTCTCTGCCTTAAGTGGTTTTGGCTTTCCTAAAAACTCTGGTAGTCCCAACTCCTTGAACTGCTTAACGGTGACCAGCCGTGAGTTCCAAGTGTTTCCATCTGCATTTTGAACAGGTGTCTCTCTCGTTTGGTTTTTCATAAATTCTAAAAAGTTCCTAAACATACCATCATTCGTCATTTGGTCGGTGTTGTTGTTTACACTAGGATTATTGCCTTCCTGATGCACATTATCCTGGTTATTGATCATTGATGAGTGGGATTTATACCCGCGAATCAGATATTTTATGACTTAAATAATTGCCTGAATTCATAGTTTTTATATAGTTTTATATAAATATAGTGTTATTGCGTTTAACTGATGAATTGCAGGGCTCTACAGTACTTTTCCATCTTTAAAAAGGCAAAATAGTCAAATTCTACATACACTTGCATGGCATAAAGCCAAGCTTTGTACTCACGTCATGGCGCCACTATCTCTGTCCCCTCGGCGTCATCACCACCTTGCGGTGCCATCGACCCTTCTTAGGCTCGTATTTGTGGTATGAGCTCCGTGTCCTTCATATTAATGTGGAGCTGCAGTGCCAACCACAGCTTAATGGCCCACGTCACGGCGCCACCTCCGGTGCTCAGGCAGAGAGGACTTGTTTTGACCTAGCAAAAGAGCGGTAACTGATATATAAGAAAAAGGAAGGCTCTACATAATAGACTCAGTAGATCTGAAATCAAGTATTTAGATTAGATTAGTTTTCTCTGAAATTTCTCTTCCTTTCTCTTACTGATGTCTGTAAATATAGATTAGGTAGATTAGGGAGAAGTTTGGCTTTTCTTTGGAGCATCAAGAGAAGTGAGCTACACAGACTGGAGAGCTTGATTTGAGCAGAATGCTTAGAGGTTAAAGGGCTTTAATAGAGTTTCTTCTTATCTATTTATTGTCTCTAATTTTGTAAACCATTAACAGGGTTTCGACTGCATAAGTTGTGCGTAGAATAGATATATATTTGTGCACCACATGTGACCTATTTGAGAACTTATGCTTAAATCCTCGTTATGATCAACTCACATAGACATATATAGGATTGTATCTAGCTTGGGCGTTCTTTTTTGTTCTATTCCCTAACGGGTGGATCTAAAAAGGATATGTTTGTGCATACCTCGACAGAGGTGTATGAGCACTTGTGTGTTCTCGGTCGACAAATTATCATGACCATTAAGACCAGAGAGAGAAGGGTAGCTAGTTTGATGAAGCATAACACACTAG
This sequence comes from Panax ginseng, assembly GCA_020205605.1. Classification (NCBI taxonomy): domain Eukaryota; kingdom Viridiplantae; phylum Streptophyta; class Magnoliopsida; order Apiales; family Araliaceae; genus Panax; species Panax ginseng. Next base: position 48,278,108 of record CM035130.1, read on the forward strand.
GTGTTCGACAGAATGCCTGAGTGGGGTGAAGTTGTAAGCTTAGCTTGTAATTCATTTGATTACCATTCGTTATCCATTTACTTGCTTTGATAATTAGTTATGCTTAGATTAATCACACTTTCATTTACTGTTGTTCAAATAAGACTTTAGCGATACAAAGTCGGTACTTGGTGAATATTAGTGATAGTTCCTGGTGGGTACGACACTTTCCTTATCACTGTATTACTTGTTAGACCGCATATACTTACGCGTGTTTAGTGATCGGTTTTCCGACCAACAAGTTTTTGGCGCCGTTGCCGGGGAACTGTTATTCTAATATTGTCCAATATTGATTTCAATCAATTTAGTCTTACTTTGAATGTATATATATACATTTCTTTTATTTCTTTGATCTTCCTTTCTTTTTGTTTTTAAGTTTACAGATTATGGACGGTTAATGTTATTAATGGCCTTATGAGCGGACGACTCAACCAAGCTCGAAAGAAGGACTCGAGCAATTGCAATTCCAAATTGCAAATGCCTTGAGGTTTTCTGACAATCTTGAGTGTCAGTCCACTCAGAATGCCTACGGTCAGGAACGAGCTGACTTTGAACCGATCTCCTATCATCCAAACTACCAAGGTTATCCAAACTCCTGGGACTATAGTCAAGAACAATATCATGATCCGAATCATGCTTCTCAGTTTGAATATCAGTCTTCGCCGTAATATGAGTTGACATCTCGACCCAATGACAGCTTTCCTGAGTATTCAACGCAAGAAGAAGAGAACAGGCTTGAAGAGCTTCTCACTAACTTTATTGAGAAAAATAAGGTTCGGATGGCAAGTCAAGAAGCCGAATTACTGAGCCTCGAAAGTCAATTGGGGTAACTCGTCAATGCCATTACAAATCCACTGCCAAATTTTCTACCGATCATAATTGATCTCGACGATGAAGTAGTAGAGCTGTGCACGGTAGATACGCGAGGAGATGGCGATGAGTCTCGCCAAAGTGGTGAGGGTAATGTCAATGTGCAAATTAACCAACATGCGGAGAATGAGATAGAAGAAGAGAGGATCATCAGTGGGTGCACTGTTAAGAGTAATCAATAGTTAGAAATAACGCGCACGAATGTAGAAACCCTAGAGGGCCCAATAGAGCACAAGAAACGCATTCAACTTGATGACTAAGGCGAATTAGTGGATAATGTCAGTGGCAAAAGATTCTTTGTGCCGATGGATGACTGGATTGGTGAGGAAAACGAGGATGATCCATCATCCATGTCTGCCAAAAATCCAAAGGAATTAACAAACAGGCGGCATGAGATGGTCATTTTCGCCTATGAGCCGGATTGAGCGGTATCGGTATAGTCAAGCCGACGACTTTAAAACAAGTGCTTGGTGGGGAGGCACCCCCATCTCGGTATAAATTTTATCTGTTTTCCTTTACTTATATCTATTTTACTCTATGTTTTTCCTTAAACATGTTTTTGAGGCTATCATATGTTTATTGTATGCAACAGTGTGGAGTTAGTTATTATATTGTTTGTAATAAAGCATATTTGCTTCAAAGTGTTTTCTGTTATACTTGTCTTGGCATGTGCAGATAACAGACAGGGAAAACTCAGAAAATGGTACTCGCACCGCGATGCCAACTAGTGCACTGCAACTCGCACCTCAGCGCCATGTTTATTGCCCATGACTCTCATCTCGCACCGCAGTGCCATCCAACAAGGGGCATGCCGCGCCGCAGCACCACCAGAAAGACCCAGCTACTACTAACTCGCGCTGCGGCGCCTTTTATAGAGGGCCATCTCGCACCACGGCGCTGGTAAGGAGATTTTGTTTTTAAAAACTATTGTTAGTAGCAGTTTTGGCCAGCATTAGCCACTACACCTCCCAATTCTCTCGACACTCTCAGCACTTACCACTCGACACCAGAGCACAAAAGACACCAGCGTTCCCATCAGCCATATCATTCCAATATCAGCAGTGATCAGTGATCATTTCCCATCTAAACCCCCAACAACAGCCGTGAGCCTCCATCAATTTTGTTTGTCAGAGTTAAAAGCCACACGATTTCTCACCTAGGGTTTTTCCTACTCAAGGTATTTTTAGATTTCGTTCAAATAGAAAAGTGATTTGATAGAATTGTTGGATTTGTGCATTTTCTGCTGTGTTTTCCTTCTGTTTGGGTGATTTCCACTGACAAAAATCGGGTTAGAGAACTTTCAACAAAGGATATCCAAGTTAAGTTTTCAGAGCGCTCACAACGTGTTCGATAAATTGCTCGAGAGAAAAGTGGGACTGTTTAGGCTTAGTATCACTGGGGTTTCAGTGGGGAATTGATGTGCATTGATACAAGGGTTATTTCTATAGAGTGTAGTATTGTTTAAAGACTGTTGAGCCTCATCAACTGTGAATTTTGACATGGCACCCAAAAGGAAACGACTCAGTGTCGGAGGGTCTTCGTTTGCTACGCCACCACTAACGGCTTGGGAAACCACCAAGTTTATCAATGAGGCGGCCTGGAAAAGGTACAAAAGTTCATTCAACGTGCAAAATTTGATTCCTGAGCGGGGGTTGAGGCCCGACAAGAAGGATGGTGAGCTAACCACCATGATACAAGAACACAATTGGATCAACTTCACAAAACCGCCTGCGTCGGCCATAGTACCAGTAGTTCGGGAGTATTATGCCAACGCCAACCCTAAGGGTCCTACTATTGTCCAAGTTCTGGGGAAGTTAGTGGATTTTGGAAGCCAAGACATTAATAAACTATTTGTGACCCCCGACTATCAGGGCAGTGACTATTTAGAGCCGAGACTCCACAGCTATGATCTCAAGAATATCATTCGGCGGCTTTGCAAGCCCGGGACTGTGTGGAAGAAAAATGATTACACGGGGGAAAAGGCAAGTTTCCCAGCTTTAGCACTTAGTCGCTACGGAAAGGCGTGGTTTAGCTTCATATGTGACAACATGATCCCGACCCGGCATCTGAGCGACGTGACAAAAGATAGGGCGATTCTGTTGTTCGCCATTATCACGGGTCTTAATGTGGATATTGGAGTGCTTATTCACGACTCCATTCTAAAGGAAATCAAGAGCAACATAGCTGTAGGACTCCCACATCCATCGTTGATCACTCGGCTGTGCAAGTAAGCAGGCATTCAGTGGGGGCCAGAAGAGATAGCCTCTCCACCTATGACAGTCATTGACCACTTGACCATCAAGCGTTACTATGAGTGGGACGAGGCAGAGTCTCATGTCAGAGGCGAGGGATACGGGCCACCTACAGTGCCTCCTCCTATAGCAGAGGTTGAGCCCTTGCAGCATCCGGACGCCGCTCCAGACGCAGGCCCAGCTAGCCAGGGACTACTGGCCGACATCATGGCGTCTCTCACCCTGCTGCATCAAAAGCACGACGTCGAGGCTCGCAGGCAGCAGAGGCATATTGTGTATTGTGGGTACGAGGCGGGACATTTCTATCAGCGATGGCAATTTGTTGGTCAACACCATGCAAAGCATTTACACCAACTATTGTGGCGAGAACGTTAAGTTCACACCATACCAGTTCTCCGAGCCTCCTGTCTTCCCACCATACCCTGCACCATCTCCGCCAAGCCAAAGTTGATGAGGACGCAGCTGATAAGGATGAAGCTGATGCCGCTGCGGAGTGAGCAATCTTCAGGGAAGCCCTCTTGTATCGATTGATTATGTTTAAGCAATGAGGGCATTGCTCACTTTAAGTTTGGGGGTGTTTTTGGCTATTATCTATTTATTTCTGTACTGCCATGTTAGGTTGCCATACTTTAGTATTTTATAATGTTTTTATTATCAGTATTGTGGTGCAGTCGCTGTGAACTGCGAGATTATGCTTGGATTTTTATCATTATGGATGTCATGAACTATTTTTGGTTTTATTTATTAATGCTTTGATTATTATTAGCTTGATTGTGGTTTATAGCCATCTTTTTGGGGCTTATACAGATTTAGATGCTTGTGCCATGTAAATGGCCTTTTCACCCTATTTTGAGCTATTATTTAGCAAGGGTGTTATATTTATCATTATTTTTTTATTATGGCTGATGAGAAGTGCCAAGCAATGATGTTTATCTCTTAGAGTAGTGTCAAGCATGTATGAGCTAGGGGTTGTTCAATCAATAAGTTTGGACTGTTATTGATCCGTCCTTCTAGCAAGCACCGACCAACTGTGTTAACTAGTTATTTTTTTTTTGAATTTAGTTCGTGTGTTTATTGCTTTGAAAATTTGTTCATTCTTATAAACTTTCATTTTTACTAGGTAATAAAAGATTTAGACGTTTATACAGTTTTAGATCTTGGATTCGTGCATGTTTAGATATTTAAAAAAAAGAGAATAAAGTGTTAAAAAGAGCTTATATCGAAAGTTTTGCGGTGGGCCGAGATGGAGTGTAAAACGCACTCGTCCATAAACGCAGGACCGATATCAAGTTAGAGCATAAAATACACTCGCCTAATAATCTTCGGTTCCTATAAAGTCTGATTTGGACTTATGTTAATTACGTGGCCTTTGCTGCTCGGGTTACTAGATTCTTAGGGGTGTTCTACACCTAGTGCCCTAAAGTCGGCTGGCTTGGGAGTCACTGATAAAAACCTCATTAATGGGTAGTTCTGTTTATCCTAAGGCAATTAAGTACTATCCGAGTCAGATTGTACTGTCTTCATGCTAGAGTCTTTTGATCATTTACTACACTTGTGTCTTATTCTTAATGCTTGTTGAATGTTTAAGTTATGGAGTGTGCATATTAGTATTAGAAATCAACTATGCGAACTTGTTTGAGTTATGATTAGTTAGGACGGTTGGCATCCACACACAGACACACACACATAGAATGGATCGAATACTGTCTTATGCTTGAAATAGAATGAACCCTTACTCATGCCTGTGTTTTCCTTATTCTTTGGGAGTAGCTGTGATCGAGCTTAGAAGCCATGATATTAGTTTACTATTTTATTTTTTGTTCGCATGTGTTTTACTAGTGTTGTGCTAGATAGTTTGCTCGAGGACAAGCAAAGACTTAATTTTGGGGGTATTTGATGAGTGGGATTTATACCCGCGAATCGAAAACTTTATGACTTAAATAATTGCCTGAATTCGTAGTTTTTATATAGTTTTATATAAATATAGTGTTATTGCACTTAACTAATGAATTGCAGGGCTCTACAGTACTTTTCCAGCTTTAAAAGGGTAAAACAGTCAAATTCTACATACCCATGTCATGGCGTAAAGCCAAGCTTTTGTACTCATACATAGCATGCGCCACATACCTATACCTCACGACATCATCATCGGCGCCACAACACATCGACCTTTCTTAGGCTTTTATTTGCTGCAACATAACTCCATCCATGTCCTTCATATTAATGTGAAATGAAATAGCCAACCACAACATTTTAATGGCTGTGGCCAGCACCACCTCCGGTGCCCAGGCAGAGAGGACTTGTTTTAACCTAGCAAAAGAGCGGTAACTGATATATAAGAAAAAGGAAGGCTCTGCATAATAGACTCAGTAGATCTGAGATCATGTATTTAGATTAGATTAGTTTTCTCTATAATTTCTCTTCCTTTCTCTTAGTGATGTCTGTAAATATAGATTAGGTAGATTAGGGAAAAGTTTGGCTTTTCTTTGGAGCATCAAGAGTAGTGAGCTACACGGACTGGAGAGCTTGATTTGAGCAGAATGCTTAGAGATTGAAGGGCTTTGACAGAGTTTCTTCTTATCTATTTATTGTCTCTAATTTTGTAATCCATTAATGTTGTCTTTATTGCTACTTGTATTTTGTTCAATAGCTATGAACTGAATATTGGCTCTAAGGTTATAATGGAACCCTTTGTTATTTAAATTGATTGCCTTATCTCTTTTCTTGGCACCATATGATTTGGTTCGATATATTTATGCTTAATTATTCTCGCTAAGACATTAGTGATGATTTTTGTAATTTACATGATATCGACAGAAGGATTGTAGATTTACACCTGACTATATTGGCATGTGATTGTGGGTTTCGACTGCATAAGTTGTGCGTAGAATAGATATATATATATATATATATATATATATATATATATATATATATATATATATATATATATATATATATGTGTGTGTGTGTGTGTGTGTGTGTGTGTGTGTGTGTGTGTGTGTGTACGCTACGTCATGACCTATTTGAGAACTTATGTTTTAATCCTCGTTATGATCAACTCGTATAGACATATGTAGGATTGTATCTAGATTGGGCGTTCTTTTCTGTTCTATTCCCTAACGGGTGGATCTGGAAAGGATATGTTTGTGCATACCTCGATAGAGGTGTATGAGCACTTGTGTGTTCTCGGTCGACAAATTGTCGTGACCATTAAGACCAGAGAGAGAAGGGTAGCTAGTTTGATGAAGCATAACATGCCAGGTGTTCTACAGAATGACTGAGTGGGGGTGAAGTTGTAACCTTAGCTTGTAATTCATTTGATTACCATTCGTTATCCATTTACTTGCTTTGATAATTAGTTATGCTTAGATTAATCACACTTTCATTTACTATTATTCGAATAAGACTTTAGCGATACAAAGTCGGTACTTGGTGAATATTAGTGATAGTTCCTCGTGGGTACGACACTTTCCTTATCACTGTATTACTTGTTAGACCGCGTATACTTGCGCCTGTTTAGTGATCGGTTTTCTGATCAACAATCGTCTGTGACTCAATGGTCTCATGTGCTTCATTGCTTATCTCAATATTTTCAGATGTCATTCTCAAACATTGTCACAAAACAAGGGTTAATTGACATGCCACATATTATCCCTATACTATGACCGACCAATTAAATAACAAATAACTTAGGTAGGTCATCTCAGCTAGGGATCATATCCCTAAGCTTTGATACCAACTGTGACGCCCCAAAAACAGGTATACATCACCCATTTTGAGTAGCCAAATATATGGTACAGAATACAACTACAACTTAATTATACAACTGTAGTGCAGATACGACAAAACATAACTGAGAGTTTTTAACACGAATATTGTCTCCAAGACAATATCCAAACTCAAATTCAATCTCATTACAATTATTATCACACTATTTCACAGAATAGTGACGACTACTAAAGCAACCATATGGACCGTCACTCTATTCCCCGACTCGTCCCAGCTATATTCTCATTTCCTGAAGAGAACAGAGAAAGAAAAGGGTGAGCTCAACTAGCCCAGTAAGAAATATTATGACTAAGATAATGCAAAAAAAATTATCCTTAGCCTTTAACAGTATAACAACTGATGGAATACAATAAACAACAAGCTTTAGATTAACAACTGCAGCGGAATAAGCAATCCATTAGAAGAGTCAAGCAAAGCATGATATCTACTATCTTCTATGATTTAAAAGTTTATCATCAATTTTATCGCTGAGACTCAACTTAAAAAATAATCCACATCATCGAATCATCCCTGCATTACGACCAAGGATATTCATTAGTATCACGACCACGAATTATCTGTGCACTACGGGCCAATGATATTCGTGTTTTCACACATGGTCATGATCATGCTAAACAACAATTCATCTTTGCACCCTTGGCCGAAGACAACGCATTGTTATGATCACACCAACATCTGTCCATCAATGCACTATAGGCCAATTAGGACTTTTAGCACATCATTTGTAATATTACGGGTCATGATTATACCGAATAATCCCTGGTCATAATCATACCAATCAATAGTCCATCTATGCACTACGGCCAAAGATGACTTTCATCACAATATAAGCATAAGGATGATGACAATGATATAAGAATTCAATTAAATGAAAGCAAGTATAAATTTTAAAGAATTATAATTTAATTTATCCAAAATTCAATAATATCTAAATTTTCAAAATGATACTTCTTTGTGGAGTAAAATTCAAGAATAATATTGTATCAAAAATAATTTGGACCGAAAAGAAATTAATTTTTGTCATGAATAGTACTCCGGGTGAATAATACCCGAGTGACTAGTACCCCGTGAATAGTACTTTGGGAATAGTACTTAATGAATAGTACTTCGTGCATAGTACCTTGTGATTAGTACCCCGTGAATAGTACTTTATGAATAATACCGTATTTATGAATAGTGCCCATGAATAGTACTCTGTAAATAGTATCGTATGTATGAATAGTGTCATATAAATGAATAGTACCCATGAATAGTACTCTGGCATGAAAAGCTTTAAAATTTAACAAGAATGTTCTGAAAAATATCCTTGTGAAACGATACTAGATAAAATGCAAATTTCAAGATTATTCTACTAATTTCACGGAGTATAGAAGAAACACTTCAACAAAATGAGTGTAGAATTAGGGATACGAAACGAAATAATATTACTTACATACTACAAAGTATGGAATAAAATATTATTTCATATGGATATTGAACGAAGGTAATATCCATACGAATACGAAAAATAATATCTCTTTTGAATATGAAATAAATAATACCCCTTACAAATAAGAAATAAATAACATCCTTTACGAATACGAAAGAAATAATACCCTTACTCTAGTAGAAGGCTGGATACTGAAATTGTGAAGTAGCAGAATATTCTTCTTTTTTCTCTCTATAACTTCTCTCTCATAGCTTCTCTATCTATAATTGCGTTTTTGAGTCTTAGTGAATTAGTTAGAATGAAAGAAGAATGAGCTTCTATTTATAGAAAAAAATAGTTTAGATAATTGCACGTTTTGGGGCTCAAATTATTACAGTATAGTACCTTCATCTTTTCTTCCATTTTTAATTTACTCCTACAAGTATTATCAAACTTGCACCACCTCCCCTAATAGTACATGCATGTGAATCAATAGTTCCATTCATGTGAACAAATAGTTATATGCATGTGAACTAATAGCAATTAATTGCTCATTTATCTGATTAATTACCCTATTGGTCAATTTAACCTCCAGAAATCAATTATTATCGAAAACAATGTCGATTTTCACTAACACTAATAATCCCAACACAATGAAAATATCAATTTCATCTTTAATTAACACGAACTTATTCATCATTAATATTATAACTCACAATATTTAACAACCAGATCATTCACAGGAAAGAAGGGGGCTTTCCGATAAGGATTTCTCCCTATTGGCATGCAATTAGGTGACCAAACTCCTTTCCTCGACAGAACTTTCTAGACATCGTCAATAATGCAAATAATAATATGAATAACTTTGTCGTCTCAATTATTGATTTAAAAATATAAAATATTATGCAGATGATACTGTGACAATAATTGAATCAATAATATGAGAGATATTATGCAACAATTACCATAGCAATAATTGAGTATAACTTAGTGACTTCTCACGTAAGCATCAATAATCAAAGATACTGTACAATACTGTGTGCTACTATGCAATCACGCGTATTACTGTACTTTTACCACCGGGTATTTCAACAGTTAACGGTAAAACTTTCGTTATTAATTTTATAAAAAGATATTTCTGTCGTTTTCTAACTCCAACATTACTTTCGTTGTGGGGTCCACCAATGATTGTGCTATCATATGAATATTCCCTGTTAAAACGAATATTCTCCGACCAATCGAATATTTTATAACAACTTGCTTACTTTGAAAAATTTATAAATACTACCCACAACTATAACATTATATCAAATCCACACCTTAATATTAAAAAAAAATCGAGAAATTAAATCTTTATTCATAAAATTTGGGGTCTTAGAATTGCTACTTGTGGAACTGATGGTGGACCTCATGTTTCAATTCTCTTAGTTAACGCTGAAACATGTGTTGTCAATGCTGTCACTACATCTAATTCTAGCTTTCCCGGTGTTTTTGGAGGATTAAACCTTGTCATTGGCCACTGGTAATTATTGATGGCCATCGTCTCTAACAGTTGATAAGCCTCATCAAAATTCTTCGCCATGATCGCTCCACCTGCTGTTGTATCAATACTAGCTCTTGTGGACGCATGTAAACCATCACAAACTATTCCAACCTGCATCCACTGCAGAATTCCATGATGTGGGCATTTGCGAAGCATATCCTTAAATCTTTCTTCGGCCTCATATAATGTTTCTGAATCGAACTGTGCAAAAGTGTGAATATCATTCCGTAGTTTTGCCGACTTTACTGGTGGGAAAAACTTAGCTAGGAATTTTTGAGCTAAGTCGTCCCAAGCGGTGATTGAACCGGGCGGCAATGAGTGTAACCAACTCTGAGCTTTGTCCTTCAACATAAACAGAAACAACCTCAACCTTATGGCGTCTTCTGAAACAATATTGAATTTGGAGGTGTCGTAAATTTCCAAGAAATTCAAGATGTGCTTGTTCGGATCATCCGTCGAACTACCCCCAAACTGAACTGCATTTTGTAGCATATGTATCGTTCACGGTTTGATCTCGAAATTGTTTGTATTAATTGTCGGTCTCTGAATACTGGACTGTATATTTGTTACTGTTGGCATGGCATAATCCCTTAGTGATTTTTGTTCTTCCTCTGCCATGACTACTAGAATTTCTTGTGCTGCCAGATCTTCTTCCAATGGTATAACCTCACTAGTCAACCATACTTTCCAGAACATCCTTTCGATATCGTTTACGTAAGGAAAAAATTCCTTTTTGCCCTTTGATCTAGTGTGCATACACTAACAAAGAATTTCTGCGAACACAAGAATAAAAATAAATAAGTAACATTTAAATTAAGACCGAATTGATTATAACTAATATGAAATTAATTATTAATAAAGAATTCCCCAGCAACGGCGCCAAAACTTGTTGGTCAATTTCACAATCAATTATTTGTGCAAGTATACATAGTCAACAAGTAATAAAGTTATAAAATTAAGTGTCGAACCCACAGGGAATTCCAATCAATAAATTCCAACTACCAGTACTATATCAATTCAATTTTATTTAAACAACTGCAATTTATGATTTGTTCTAATTAAGAAGACTAAAATAACTAATTAAAACTGGATTACTCTTGAAATTAATTTAAATAAATAAAGGTTAAGATTACAATATCCCCAATTATGTACTACAAACTAATTATCCAATTATTCCAGCTATTACTTCTCCAGAATTGTTAACAGGAATTCTAGTTGTTAAAAGCCCTTTTCCAAGTGAACAGATAACTTTTATTCAACTCAATTAATTCTGCAATATTCCTATGCAAAATAATTAAATCAAACCCATTAACTTCCAATTCCAATTGTTATATGCCGTGAAAAGATATTCCTATTCAATTCACAACCTTAATTATCCATCTCATGCAAATAATTAAGCATACATGTTATCATGTTTAGTTCTAACCCTAGATTTCATCTTCTGAATCTTTCTAGTGTAACACGGTAATTATTGGCCAAATAATTAATTAACAAGCGCAGAGCATGATAAACAATTCACCTTGACATTAATAACTGGATTAAATTGCATAATCAACTCATAGACATAAAAGGTTCAATATGTAGTCTTGATTAAAAAGTTAGTTCATACTAAAAAATAAAACCAATAATCCCATAAAAATCATCTCGAAAGAATTACAGAATTGAAAATAAGAAGAAGAAGAAGAAGAAGAAACTCTAAAAGAAATCCTCAGGCTTCAATCTTCAATTAGAATTCTCCTCCGCAATTCTCTGATGAAATCATGATTAATCTCCAGCTATATTTGTTTAGTTCCCAATTTCCAGCTAATTGCTCCCTTAAATACTCCTTTTTCACCTTGTCCAACTCCTAATCCATGTCAACTTCCTTATTTTCACACGCTTTGGGCAAGCCAAGTTGGGCCTCAGCGCCTCGGCGCTGAGGATAGTGCAATTTAGAGCGCTCCGGCGCTGCTCTTCTATTAATTTACCGTTTTGCCACTTTTGAAGCTTAAATTCCCAATTCGTCCCTGCTCCGCCTCAAACTGCAAAATAACCAATAAACACAGTAAAAATTCTTCTAAAATACTTGAGAACAACAATAACTTAAGTCAGAATGTATCCAATTCATGGGTATATTACCCATTCATCAAATAGGTAGCACCCGAATCAAATAATACATAGGCATTCATATTATTGGTTGGGATAATACCTGACACCACATCCTTCGCAGCTACTACGTCCTGGACAACCTTGTTAAATGTTTTGGCAGTTAGACGGTTGGATGGTGTTGGTCCGCCGATCATAAGCTTGTTTCCTCCTCCTTGATGGTCGCTTCCTCCGCTGCTCCCCTTCTTGGGACAATCCTTAATCTGGTGTTCAGTGGAGCCACAAGCGAAACATCCTTTGATCTTCTTCGGCTTTGAGAAGTTTGGTGAAATGTGAAAGTAGTATGCACACAAGCCAATCATGTTTGATGATAAAGCATATACTTTGTAACAATCTTATTCATTTATTAATAAAAAGTATAAATGTATTAATGGCTTTTAATTATCTACATGATGCTACTTTATAATATGTGATAAACCCATAGTTTTAATCAATGTTTTAGAATAATGATGATGATCATTCTAATGAGATCTAAATTCTTAGAAAGCTTAAAACTAAAATATTTTCCAATCGTTGGATTACTAAATTGGGGATTAGTGAATCTGGATAGATTGGTACATACGTTGCTTGCTTATTGGATGAGGATGATTGATCTCATGATCATTTATGTTGGAGACACTAAAGCAAGTATGTAGGTGCTTATTAGAGAATAAGTTCACTGAACGTGGCTTGCTAAGGAATACCTAATGGAGTTTTACTTGTCTGTCAATAGGAATTCCTATAGTGATAGTAGTACAAATGATCCTTGGACTTGAGATCATCATAGTATCTTGTGTATGATGAGCTATACTTTGACTTATTTTCTTAAGACCCTTAGGGTATATCAAAGGGTATGCTTGGGTATAATAAGTTGTACATGGAGATAATATATTATTAATAAAAAAATCTACCGCTTCTAGTAAAAAAAAGAGAAATGTCCTATGTGATTCGATAAATGGCAACCTAGTAGTCCTTGGCCAAGGTAGAATGAAATTAGAAAGGAGTTTCTAATTTGAATTATTTAGAGTTGTGCATTTGAGAATCGAAATACATATAAATAAATACTATTAGACTTGATAGTAATTCTATGTCGTATATTTAATTAGGACATTATATGGTGGAAGGATTGAATTGTACGATAACTATTTACTCAAAGGTTCTTTTATGATTAATGTTGAGATCTATATTATCTGAAAGTCGTTAATCGCTAGGGAGGCTTATCCCTATTGTAGAATAAATATTATTTATTTAAATAAATTAATAGTTTAATTTATTTATTTAAATAAGATTCGAATTGTTCTAATTGATTTATTCACAACCGGTTTAATATGGAGAACCTAAAGTGTCACACCATAAAAGGGAGAATAATTATTTAAGAAGTTAATGGCATAATCGTAATATTAAGTTAAGTATATTTAATTTAATCTATGGTGATAGAATAAATTAAATAACTTAATATTTAATATTTAATATTTTGGAAATATTAAATATAAATTAATAAGAGGAGTCTTATTATTATTTTTATTATTATTACTATTATTATTATTTAATTCCTAAAGGATTTTGGGAATTAATTAATAAAAATACTCTTATTTATTCCTAATAAGCTTAGGAGGCAAATTAATTAAAAGAGTTTAATTAATTATCCCTAATAAGATTAGGGAGCTTAATTAATTAACGAAATTTAATTAATTAAATAATACCATATTTTCTGTGACGCCCCCAAAATAGGTATATATCACCCAGTCTGAGTCGTTAAATATATGGTATAGAATACAACTACAACTTAATTATACAACTATCGTGCAGAATACGACAAAACATAGCTGAGAGTTTTAACACGAATATTGTCTCCTAGACAATATTCAAACTCAAATTCAATCTCATTACAATTATTATCACACTATTTTACAGAATAGTGAGGACTACTAAAGCAACCATCTGAACCATTACTCCATTTCCCGACTAGTCCTAGCTATATTTTTAATTCCTGAAGAGAACAGTGAAAAAAACGGTGAGCTCAACTAGCCCAGTAAGAATATTATGACTAAGATAATGCAGAATAAATTATTCTTAGCCTTCAACAGTATAACAACTGATAGAATACAATAGACAAACTTTTAGATCAACAACTGCAGCGGAACAAGCAATCTATTAGAAGAGTCAAGCATAGCATGATATCTACTATCTTTTATGATTTAAAAGTTTATCATCAATTTTATCGCTGAGACTCAGCTTAAAAAATAATCCACATCATTGAATCATCCCTGCACTACGGTCAGGATATTCATTAGTATCACGACCACGAATTATCTGTGCACTACGGGCCAAGAATATTCTTGTTTTCACCAAAGGTCATGATCATGCCAAACAATAATTCATATTTGCACCCTTGGCCGAAGAGAACGCATGGTTATGATCATACCAACATCTGTCCATCAATGCACTACGGGCCAATGAGGACTTTCACCGCATCATTTATAACATTACGGGTCATGATTATACCAAATAATCCATGGTCATAATCATACCAATTAATAGTCCATCTATGCACTACGGCTAAAGATGACTTTCATCACAATATAAGCATGAGGATGATGACAATGATATAAGAATTTAATTAAATGAAAGTAAGGATAAATTTAAAGAATTATAATTTAATTTATCCAAAATTCAATAATATCCAAATTGTCAACATGATACTGTTTTGTGGAGTAAAATTCAAGAATAATATTATATCAAAAATGATTTGGACCGAAAAAAAATTAATTTTTGTCATGAATAGTACTCCGGGTGAATAGTACTGTGAGAATAGTACTTCATGAATAGTACTTCGTGAATAGTATTTTATGAATAGTACCGTATTTATGAATAGTGCCCATAAATAGTACTCTGTGAATAGTACCGTACATATGAATAGTGCCGTATAAATGAATAGTACCCGTGAATAGTACTCCGGCATGAAAAGCTTTAAAATTTAACAAGAATATTCTGAAAAATATCCTTGTGAAACGATACTAGATGAAACCCAAATTTCAAGGATATTCTACTAATTTCACGGAGTATAGAAGCAAAACTTCAACAAAATGAGTGTAGAATTAGAGGTACGAAACAAAATAATATTACTTACATACTACAGAGTATGGAAGAAAATATTATTTCATACGAATATTGAACAAAGATAATATCCATACGAATACAAAAATAATATCTCTTTTGAATATGAAATAAATAATACCCCTTACGAATAAGAAATAAATAACATCCCTTACGAATATGAAAGAAATAATACCACTTACCTTAGTAGAATACTGGATACTGCAATAGTGAAGTAGCAGAATACTCTTCTTCTTTCTCTCTATAGCTTCTCTCTCTATAATTGCTCTTGTGAGTCTTAGTGAATTGATGAGAATGAAAGAAGAATGAGCTTCTATTTATAGGAAAACATTGTTTCGATAATTGCACGTTTTGGGGCTCGAATTATTATAGTGTAGTACCTTCATCTATAACTCTATTTTTAATTTAGTCCTACAAGTATTATCAAACTTGCACCCAACTCCCCTAATAGTACATGTATGTGAATCAATAGTTCCATTCATGTGAATAAATAGTTATATGCATGTGAACTAATAGCAATTAATTGCTCATGTATTCGATTAATTACCCGTTTGGTCAATAAAACCAACCAATCATAGAAATACCTCCTCTAAGGGTAATTGGGTCACGTAAGAATTAAAGAAAACTGAATGAACAAACATCTTTAATCAACACGAACTTATTCATCATTAATATTATAACTCACAATAATTAACAACCAGATCATTCCTAAGAAAGAGGGGGGCTTTCCGATAAGGATTTCTCCCTATTAGCGGGCAATTAGGTGACCAAACCCCTTTCCTCGACAGAACTTTCTAGACATCGTCAATAATGTAAATAATAATATGAATAACTTTGTCGTCTCAATTATTGATTTAAAAATATAAAATATTATGCAGATGATACTGTGACAATAATTGAATCAATAATATGAGATATATTATGCATTAATTACTGTAGTAATAATTGAGTATAACTGAGTGACTTCTCACATAAGCATCAATAATCAATACTGTGTGCTACTATGCAACCACGCGTATTACTGTACTTTTACCACGGGTATTTCAACAGTTAACGGTAAAAATTTTGACATTATTTTCATAAAAAAGATATTTCTGTCGTTTTCTAACTCCGACAATACTTTCTTCGTGGGGTCCACCAATGATTGTGACATCGTACGAATATTCCCTGTTAAAACGAATATTCCCCGACCAATTGAATATTGTATGACAACTTGTATACTTTTCAAAATTTTCACATATCACCCTTAAATTTTAACATTTTATCAATTTAACCATTTACTAAATAATAATTATAAGAAAATTGAATACTTTCATTTCATAAAATTCATGAGACGTGATATCTTTAGATTAGAAGGGTTAATTGATATCTTGAATACTTACATTTTTCTAATTAGATTAGAAGGGTTAACTGATATCTTTATAAGATGAGTCTTATATCAGATATCATGAGACGTAATTCCAATTATTGGAGAGTACACTTTTTCTATGAGAGATAGAAAAACTAGGGTTTTGCCAAACACCCATCTTCTTGAATCTTTCTTCTTCCTTGGTGGATCACCTCTAGAGGCCAAACACTTGGGTGGCTAACATTGATCAAAGGAAGGAACCAAACCTAATAGATTCAAGTTGAACGCAAAAAAGATTGGAGGTGAACTTGTACCTGAGGAAGCTCGAATCTTCAAGGGTATGATTCTTGTTCTTCATATTTTTTTGTTTAATTAATAATTGTGCATAAAGGATGATCCGGGTATATGATTTGTAAAATTTTAAAACTCTAATTTTTTATGCTTCCGCTTACTTTGTGCAATTTAATTGCGTTCATGAATCTTACAAACCTAACAGTGGTATCAGAGCTAGACCTTTATGCGAATTATTAATTGTTCATATTTGATATGTATATTGATATGTGTTTAGAACAATTTAATTGGGCATAATTTGTTATATAATATTTATTTTAAAAAAAAACGTTATAATTCCGAAAACCTGCAGACTGAATTTCTTTTTTTTTTCTAGTTGTTGATTCGAATATAAGGTAATCATGAATGAGATAATAGGATAACGGATAATAGGATAACTTATATATATATATATATATATATATATATATATATATATATATATATATATATGTGTGTGTGTGTGTGTGTGTGTGTGTGTGTGTGTGTAATAGTTACGGGATATCTTTTCAAAAGTATTCTTATGATTACTTATATATTATATATAATATATATATTCTTAATAATTTTATAATTAAAATAAAAGGTTTATTTTAATTTTAAAATTAGATTTCATGATAACTAATTAGAGTTGGAATTGGATTCCATGATAACTAATTGGAGTTGAAATTGGATTTCATGATTCCTAAAATAAAGGAGTTTATTTGTGAATAGAAAAGTGAATCCATCTTTCCTTAAATAAAGGAGTTTATTTAGATATGAAATAAGATTTCATATTATTCAAAATAAAGGAGTTTATTTGTGAATAGGAAAGAAAATCCGTGTTTCCTTAAATAAATGAGTTTATTTAGATATGGAATAAGATTTCATATTATTCAAAATAAATGAGTTTATTTGTGAATAGGAAAGAGAATCCGTGTTTCCTTTAATAAATGAGTTTTTTTTACTTAGAATTAGATTCCATAATTAATTAAAATAAATGAGTTTATTTTGATCAAAGAATTTGATTAAAATAAAATAGTTTATTTTATACAAAATTGGATAAATTAAAATAAAAGAGGTTTATTTTGATTTAAATTTGGATTAAAATAAAGGAGTTTATTTTAATTCAAAATTAGATTTTATGCTAACTAAATTTGCCTATTAAATGATATCAATATATATATTGAATGTTTATAATTCATGAGATGAATGTTATTTATTGATGCATATGGTGATGTGTATGATAATAAATGGGATTGATTATGGACTATTGACAAATTTGATTGGATTTTATTTTAGTTGGATTCTTAAATGTATGGGTTTTATCAAATGGGGTCTGCGTACCTCGTCTTCTCTAAATTTTTCTTAATGTAAATTCTAACTCCCTCTTATGTACTTCCCCTTAACTGCTGATCAATGTTTCTATTTATTTTAAATAATTTTGTAATAGGAATAGTTAGAATTACTTTTGAAGAATTGGAGATCAAGGAACAAGGAGTGCTTGAAGACCCGTTTGTAATGGAGCCCGGGTTTAAATGTAATAGTTATATTTAAATTTAATTATTGCACCCTAGGTTTGACTTTTTGGTTCACTTGGTGGCTCTAGTGAACTAAACTAGAATAAAGTCCATAATCAATCCGGGTAGAATATAGTATTCTATATGTGCATGCTTATACTATATATATATATATATGTGTGTGTGTGTGTATGTATGTGTGTGTGTGCATGCGCGCTAAACAAGATGTGTGTGTGTGTGTGTGTGTGCATTCTCTGTGAAAACGATACTCAACTTATCACTTTATTACTTGTTGACCATGTATACTTGCGTGTTGTGCGTAATTAGATTTTACCCAACAAGTTTTTTGCGTCGTTGCTGGGGAATTAAGTTAATAATTATTTGCCAATATTAATTTCAATCAAATTAGTCTTAATTTAAATATTTTTATTTTTATTTTTCATTTTCTTCCTATATTTCTCTCTTTTCAGGGACCATGGATGACTTTGTGTATCAATGGTTATACACGAACATGACTCAACCAAGAGAAACATGGATTGATGGACTTAATACATTTTCCACAATATCAGCACATATTGAAGAACTTTCGCGGACGTTGGACGTTATTGTAGCCCAAAGGAGTCGAAAGATGGCAGTTACGTGTGGCTATTGTGCTGGCAACCATCAAAGTCATCAATGCACCATCAGTTCTGAACCGGTACAATACAGTGGTGATTACCTCAACAACTATGTTGATCCTTACTATCATAAGGATTGATGGTATCACCCGGATTCTTCAAGGAGCTACATTTATGATGACCAATATTACGCTCCAAATCCATCATACACACCGGAATTTTCATGTCCACCTCCATTGCCACAAGAAGAAAAGCCAAATCTGAGGGATATAATATTGAAAGGCATAGCAAACCTAGAGGAGATGAGGATTAGCCAAGAGCTATCAACCCAAAATTTTAAAAATCAGATGGACCAATTCGTCACTACCTTAACCAATGGTCCTAAATACATGGCTTCTGAGAATAAAACAGAAAATTCAAGGCTGGGGGAATTATTGTCCAGGTTCATAGCAGATGAGGAGAAGATGAGTAATCAAGCGAGATCAATGCAAAATCTTGCGGATCTGATAGAGCAAATGACCAAAGCCGTACGCAACCTTCCTCCAAACACTTGGCTTTATGACATGGATGACGAAATTGATGGAGAACCCGAACCAAATCTATGACTGGATGAGCCACAAGATATCGGAAGTGTGGAGACAATTGGGGATAATGAAATAAAGGTCGATGAAGATCTAAATGGGTCTCCACCAAAGATTAACGAGTCAGTTAGATTTGCAAAATCATGCCCACTTGGTAGTCATGTCGTCGGCGAAGCTCTTGATGACATAAGAGCGAGTATAATTTTGAATCCATGGTGGGACGAGAAAGAGAAGATAGATGAAGAGCCCATTATGTGTGACAAGCTTCCATGCCCCAAAGTTATCACATACACAATGGAGAAAACACCTAGTTGTGGGACGTTCTTGATTGAGATCATACAAAATCAGAGCATGCTAGGTGACTTTGATGCATTAGTCATCACAAATGGGAACCTACCAAAAACTATACTATTTTCGATGGATGAAGGGTTCCTCCATTATCGAAGAGGAATTGGATAGTGCTGACCAGACAAAGTCGGGCTTACGACGTTAAAACTAGCGCTACTTGGGAGGCAACCCAAGCTCTAAACCTTTTCTTCCTTATTTATTCTTTATATTTTAGTTTATAGTCTAGCTCAAATATTTAGTTTTCAACGAATAATGACTCCATAATGGTATGCTCGCAGGTAAGGCAAGAAAAAGAGAGTCATCAAGCTACTGGCCCCATAAGCGCAGGCCGCGCCACCTTATGTATACACACAGCGCGGGGCGCGCTACTACTCCAGAACTGTAATGCCCCAAAATTCGGTCTATTTTCACATTCGAATTTCGTACGTCACGATCCCATCTTCTTCCAAACATACATCATTATATAACTAAATATAACAACATACATCCTCAAATCCCAGGTTCTAAAACCTTAAAACTTCTTTCATTACAAATAATGATAATTACATTATTCTTTACATCTTGTACAAGTGACTTTTATCCTCCACTAAGGATACATAATCGTTCATTAAACTATTCTATAGTTTAATTCTATCATTCTATATTACAGGTCTTCGCTTGATCTTTACGCTCATTCATATAATGAATGGTACTTCTTCTGGATACCGATCAGCTTGATCTTTACGGGATCCTTAAGTTCTTTCTAACATCGTTCGCTGAAAATGTTATTATTTAAAATAAGTGTGAGCATTCAATTGCCCAGCAAGTTATAACAGTTGAACAAACAACTTTAAGAATACAAACATTTTTAAGACTTCAATAACCGAACAAAGGTTATGAAGCTGCTTGAATAATAGGAATAATCTCGATTCCTATCATGTTAAAATATTAGTTACATTCACTTTGAAATACTTTCATTCTCTACTCTCTTTCATACACATTCTGTCTGGCTAGAATCAATAGCACAGACTTAACAATAACGGTTCATGTATAAACAGAACATGCTCATATTAAACAGTTCAATCACAGAACAACTCATATCATAGAAACACTGAAGTGTTCACATTGTGGCACAAGGCCTCATAAGTTCTACCACCTTGTACAATTATCACATATTCGCACATAGACAGAACTTTTCAAGTTCAACATCTGAGAAGTTTTAGAAACTAGCATTCATTTAAAATATGAATGAAGTTAGGAAACTTACCTTATGCACAGCTACAACTTATAGTTTACGCTAAACTGCTCATTCCAATTCCTATGTAGTACATAAGGAAATAACACATATACCAATTAGTCATATACTTGACTTACGCATTGGTTTACTTTACTTTACGTCTTAGGGTTCACGTTCTTATAAACTAGGTTTACGCGACCAACTTCCTTTACCGGTTAACGGCTTCATGACATACGGAGATGTCTTACTAAATACATTCATCATCTAGGATGATTTACATTATTATCTTTTTCTTATAACTCTCCTAGGACTCAGCACACATCATGTCTCTGCTAGTAGTCCATATAGTACTCTGAGTGGTTTCCCACAAACAACCAACAAACAAGTTCCCATCTCATCTACACTGCCCACAACAGTGAGTTAGATCGGTTTCCAGTTTTGTATATACCTTCGCTCTCTGAAGCAATTGTTTAGCTCAGCTCCCATATGTCAACCATCAAAGGTTACAATTGCACCACAACCTAACCTATCTTAACTTATCCGAACTATTAAACTATAATGTTCGTTAAGTTAATTTCTTATTCCTTATGGCTTTCTGGCAACTAATTGCCATACCTCAGGGTTTATTCTTTATCGTCCAAGTCAAACAGTCTTTTGTATACTTAGAATGATCATTCAATATTCATTCTATGCATTTATAGTGTTAAGCATTTTACGTTACCTTATTCTTATCTTACAATGTCCGGTCATTCGACTCGGAACATCATCCAAGTTATAAACATTAACTCGGCTTCTTTTACGTTATACGTACTTGTCTTTAATTCAGCTTCTTCACCATTCATAGGTTTAATCATTGGTCTTCATTATCTTATGGTCAAACCATACACGGGGTGTAGATTCTACCCATTTAATATTCGCGTACACTTAACCTTCACGTCGGTTAAAATGTTCAAAGCTTACATTTCATTCTATCATTCTCCTCCGACTTACATTCGGCTTTCGTTAATCTATTACCATTCAGTATGGCGTTCTTGATAATTTATATCTTACTTACTACCTTCGTCAACGTCTAAGTCATACAACCAATGTATACTTAGAACGTTCGCCCGACGTGAATACGATTCACGATAATCGTTTACGTATTCAACGTTTACGTTGTTCATCCCTTAATTTCTCATTCAACCTTTATCTAAGGTTTTAATCGCTTTCATTCATTACTATCATCTGAACCCCATGTTCAATATTCTTTCTTAATGTCAAAGTCATACAATTCGTTGTATACTAAGATCGATCGCTCATCGTAATAGCTTTGCGTTCATAGCGTTTAAACGCTTTACATTCATCTCTCATTACCATGTCATAACATCGAATTATTATACATTACGCTTGTCAATCAACGTCTAGGGAATCACCATTGTAGCAATCCCTCACGTTCGTTTATCGCGACTACTGTCCCCGGATATTGGTTCCGTAACCTGCGTCTACATTCTTTATCTTTTAATCTCGTTTAATCTTTTCGTCCAACCTTCATCAAAGGTTTAATACACTTATTAAGTGTTACATTAGTTGAACTATATGTTCATATTTCTTTCTTGCACATCCCCGAATTGAAGCGGCAAAGAAAATATCATTTCTTGGCACTTTGCATCTTTTACTACGCATTTTGCGGTGCCATGCCCTTCCTTTCCTTTCATTGTTGCGGTGCCATTTAGCGATGGTGATGGGCGAGCTTCGTTGTAGTGGCTGAGAGCCCCTGAAGGTACAACTTCTCAAGGGCGCCAAGCATGAAACCTAGAAAAATTATCTAAGTCTTTAACAAGCTTGAGACGCTGACTTCTAAATCTCACATCTTATTTGTTATAACTCAAAAAGAGGTCGTTCCAAAGCCATTTTCTTCCTTATCTTATGTACTTTGATTACCCATGGATAGAACTTCATTCTGAATCCTTTAACATGCCATTCAATTGGCTTAATCTTCGCTCTTTGTTCATTTTACGTTATTAACGTTCTTCGTTCGTTTGTTCGTAATTTGGTCATCCGAACTCAGAATTTGTTCGTTCTTAAGTCCATAACTCACGTTTTATATGTTCTCTTACATTTTTATGAAACCCTACACGTTCGGGTTAACTTACTAACTTTCTAATTCTCATTCTTCTTTTACGAAATTTTCGCCATAACATCGTTATAGCTCAGTTTTAATCCGTTCTTCATGAACGTTTCTAACGTTCCTAACCAAGGAATAAGCAACTAACATATACGCGATAGTTTTAAACTTGTCCATCAACAACAATTATCCTACGATGGTTTTAAATTTGTACATCAGCAACGTTCTTCGCGTTCTTCGTTCGTTCTTCATTTTTAATCGATATTTTGATTACAATTTTACTTTTTCTTTGAATAAGATGTTATAGAACATCATTCCTTACTTATTTGACCTACTCATTCATAAGATTCATTCGGATCGTTCAAAATCCTTACGAATCTTACACTTCCTTAAAAAATTTATAAACTAAATTTTTAATTTCTTATTTCTTCATTTTCTCATGATTTCAACCATATGAATTCATTCTTAACTCCATCTACTTCTTATCTTCATTAAGTTATGTTTTTGAACATATTAAACTTAATAAAAATTAGAAGAAACTAGGGTTCAGATTATCGTTCTTTTTTAATCTCCTTCCGTTGGACAAAGCGTGCACTCAGGCAAGCTTTTCCTTTTCCTCTTCCTCTTTTTCTCCCATCCGAACTCTCTCTCTCTCTATCTCTCATAGTGTAGGATTTTCTAAAGCTCAAAATAATGAACTTAAGCTTTCTATTTATAGAAAACCAAGGCTTAGGCCAAATTGGTCATTTCGCCCCCTTAACCTCCTTACTATTCCTATGATTAGCCACCAAGTTTACTTGGATACCACCCTTACTTGGTGGCCAAGTGGCCGGCCCACATGCCCATGGGTCACCCCATGGGTTCTTACCCATCCGGTGATCCATCGATTCAATCCGCGGTTATTTTCTTGGATCAGGCTTAATTAAATCTAACATTGGGCCTTACATTAATTCTTATTGGGCCTACCCTGAGCTTGATTACACATTACATTGGGCTTGATATAATCCAAGTCCAATTGGATACTTCAAAGTCCATGAAGTCAAAGTCCATTAAGACTAATCGCATTCTACGCATCCCATTCTCGTATTCTCTTCGTATATAGTTTGTACGATATTCGTATTCTACGTCGTAATAATCTTCGTACTATACTCGTATCATACTCGTATTTCTCACGCATAATAACCCTAGTTATTATACGAAACCATTAAATTCTCGGAACTCACGCTTCCGAACCCTTAGGTTTTAAGTCTGCAGGCGAAAACTTCATTTTTGCCATAACTGAAATATTATTGAATATTCCATTACATCTTAGGATTATATCTTTACGCGTTTCTCTGAAATTCAAACTAAATCTCCGGATAGAAACGGATGAGTAGTGCCTATTTCATCTTTTTCTCTGGAAATATTTTTGTTCCCGAAAAATTTTATTTTCGTCTTGAAAATTTTTACTCGTTCAGTCTAGCTCGTAGCCAGAATCCTCCCAATTTATAATCATTCTAGGTTATAGAATAATTAATAAACATATAGCACATAATAGTATTAATAAAATTCATTTTATTAACAACTAATTCTTTAAATCCTAAATTCTGGACAATCCGATTTTTCGGGTTGTCACATTCTTCCCTCCTTATAAAAATTCCATACTCGGAATTTTTAAAATCACACCCATTCCTGGGTCATCACATTCACCCCTTCTTCACAGAATTTCGTCCTCGAAATTTTAGCTTACTCTTCTTCTTAACTTCTCTTCAAAGAAGTTCTTATCTTTCATACATTCCTTACCCTTCATAACTTATCAACAATCATGAAGTGAAAGGAATAAATAGGAATATAAGGATTCCTTTAAAACATTTCATACTTTTGCTGAGGGGTCAAATCGAACATGAACTCTTACTAGGTTTAATAGTATTTCACCGTAAACCTTTCTTACACGGTCAGTTTACAATCACAAAGAAGTTAAACCATCTCTTCCATACTTAGGTGATCAACCTATCGTATAACCCCATTTCAGGGTATGTTCACCTCAGACTTAATCATTAGATTCCGCACCAAAACAATTTGGTTCGGCATAACTCTTCAAAGAAAGCTCGATTTTCTTTTAATCCTGACATACCATTCGTCTTAGCCAAATCAAGTAGATTAGACCATACCAATAAATTGGACATCAACTTAAAACATTCGTCTAGTTAAATCAATTGACATCGACTAATTCTTTAAATTCTTTTGCAATACATCAAAATGTTTTATGACGTCATGATACCGCACTTTTCACAGTACGTTGAGGACTTCGTCACTTTATGACTTCATCATTATGCATCACACCATAGTGGTTTGTTGATCCTAAGATCAAATCCAACACCAGGTTCAATTGCATTAATAAATCCATCCTTTTACCATCCTTGCATCAAATGCACTGATGATATAGAATTCATTCTGATATTTCAAATCAATTTCTGTCTAGCCGAAACAATTAGCATAGACATACCAAGAATAGTTCTTTTAAAAATCCATTGGTTCCAAAAGTTGAACCAATTCTTTTATTTTCAAAACACGCACATTAGCACAATTTCAAGAAACTTCAAAATCTAGCATAGCTAGATGACTTGGAATATCCTATTCTCCATCTTCCTTCATTGTCTTACTTGCGATAATAGTTAATCTTCTCTAGCACCTTCAATGCTATGCCTACTGAAAATAACTCGTTTAAGTCTACAACTTCTTATACCTTAGTACAGTTCATCAACTTACCACACATTATGAGTTTAGGAACTTTCCACAATAATATGAGTTTAAGAACTATCCCAGTTAGACCATAGGCGTCCATTCGCTAAGAAGTTCAAAAACATACCATATAATTATGAGTCACGAACTTACCATAAATATGAGTTTCAAGAACTCGCACCTACCTTATCGTTCTCTACCTATCAAGTATATACATGGGAAAAGATTCACCTTCTCGTCATATACATCTTGACAGCGCGACCAATTCCAATGTTTATCACTGTATAAACTGATGGTTGTTACACCAAAGCACAAACCTCTACCCATACAAAGATTCATACAACTTAGCTATCACATGAGTCCTCAATTGAAATCTTACAACTTCTAACTTTCTCTTTACTTAATACGAATTTTCTTTAATTCGTATGCTATCCTTTGCAACTCAATTTGAGTTCTTCTTCCCGTACTACTTCGTAGTATCATTCATTCATAGCATTAGCTACAAATCATACATCGTTTAATAGCTCATCTATTACTACGATTTACTATGATCACATGGTGATCTTCTTATCCTTCTCTCTACGATTATAGTCTTAAGTACTCATACCTAAGGTTTATAACCTATCAGCTCTGATACCAACCTGTAACGCCCCGAAATCCGGTCTATTTTCACATTCGGATTCCTTACGTCACGATCCCATTGTCTTCCAAACATACACCATTATATAGCTAAATATAACAACATACATCCTCAAATCCCAGGTTCTAAAACCTTAAAACTTCTTTCATTATAAATAATGATAATTACATTATTCTTTACATCTTATACAAGTGACTTTTATCCGCCACCAAGGATACCTAATCGTTCATTAAACTATTCTATAGTTTAATTCTATCATTCTATATTACAGGACTTCGCTTAATCTTTACGCTCATTCATATAATGAATGGTACTTCTTCTGGATACCGATCAGCTTAATCTTCACAGGATCTTTAAGTTCTTTCTAACATCGTTCGCTAAAAATATTTTTATTTAAAGCAAGTGTGAGCATTCAATTGCCAAGCAAGTCATAACAGTTGAACAAACAACTTTAAGAATTCAAACATTTTTAAGACTTCAATAATCGAACAAAGGTTATGAAGCAGCTTGAATAATAGGAATAATCTCGATTCCTATCATTTTAAAACATTAGTTACATTCACTTTGAAATACTTTCATTCTCTACTCTCTTTCATACACATTCTGTCTGGCTAGAATCAATAGCATAGACTTAACAATAACGGTTCATGTATAAACAGAACATGCTCATATTGAACAGTTCAATCACAGAACAGTTCATATCATAGAAACACCGAAGTGTTCACATTGTGGCACAAGGCCTCATAAGTTCTACCACCTTGTACAAATGTCACATATTCGCATAGGCGAGAACTTCTCAAGTTCAACATCCGAGAAGTTTTAGAAACTAGCATTCATTTAAAATATGAATGAAGTTAGGAAACTTGCCTTATGCATACAGCCTACAACTTATAGTTTACGCTTAAATCGCTCATTCCAATTCCTATGTAGTACATAAGGAAATAACACATATACCAATTAGTCATATACTTGACTTACGCATTGGTTTACTTTACTTTTACGTCTTAGGGTTCACGTTCTTATAAACTAGGTTTTGCGACCAACTTCCTTTCTGGGTTAGCGGCTTCATGACATCGGAGATGTCTTACTAAATACATTCATCATCTAGGATGATTTACATTCTTATCTTTTTCTTATAACTCTCCTAGGACTCAGCACACATCATGTCTCTGCTAGTAGTCCATATAGTACTCTGAGTGGTTTCCCACAAACAACCAACAAACAAGTTCCCATCTCATCTACACTGCCCACAACAGTGAGTTAGATCGGTTTCCAGTTTTGTATATACCTTCGCTCTCTGAAGCAATTGTTTAGCTCAGCTCCCATATGTCAACCATCAAAGGTTACAATTGCACCACAACCTAACCTATCTTAACTTATCCGAACTATTAAACTATAATGTTCGTTAAGTTAATTTCTTATTCCTTATGGCTTTCTGGCAACTAATTGCCATACCTCAGGGTTTATTCTTTATCGTCCAAGTCAAACAGTCTTTTGTATACTTAGAATGATCATTCAATATTCATTCTATGCATTTATAGTGTTAAGCATTTTACGTTACCTTATTCTTATCTTACAATGTCCGGTCATTCGACTCGGAACATCATCCAAGTTATAAACATTAACTCGGCTTCTTTTACGTTATACGTACTTGTCTTTAATTCAGCGTCTTCACCATTCATAGGTTTAATCATTGGTCTTCATTATCTTACGGTCAAACATACACGGGGTGTAGATTCTACCCATTTAATATTCGCGTACACTTAACCTTCACGTCGGTTAAAATGTTCAACGCTTACATTTCATTCTATCAATCTCCTCCGACTTACATTCGGCTTTCGTTAATCTATTACCGTTCAGTACGACTTTCTTGATAATTCATATCTTACTTACTACCTTCGTCAACGTCTAAGTCATACAACCAATGTATACTTAGAACGTTCTCCCGACGTGAATACGATTCACGATAATCGTTTACGTATTCAACATTTACGTTGTTCATCCCTTAATTTCTCATTCAACCTTTATCTAAGGTTTTAATCGCTTTCATTCATTACTATCATCTGAACCCCATGTTCAATATTCTTTCTTAATGTCAAAGCCATACAATTCGTTGTATGCTAAGACCGATCGCTCATCGTAATAGCTTTGCGTTCACAGCGTCTAAACGCTTTACATTCATCTCTCATTACCGTGTCATAACATCGAATTGTTATACATTACGCTTGTCAATCAACGTCTAGGGAATCACCATTGTAGCAATCCCTCACATTCATTTATCGCGACTACTGTCCCCGGATATTGGTTCTGTAACCTGTGTCTACATTCTTTATCTTTTAATCTCGTTTAATCTTTTCGTCCAACCTTCATCAAAGGTTTAATACACTTATTAAGTGTTACATTAGTTGAACAATATGTTCATATTTCTTTCTTGCACATCCCCCAGTAATTGAGTAGTAAAAATCTCATTTCTTGGCACTGTCTTTCACCGACGCTGCGGCGCCATGCCCTTCCCTTTCCCTTGTGCTGCTGACTAATTTAGCGATGGTGATGGCCCAAGCTTCGCATGCTGTGGTGCCGTCCCCAAAGCACACAACTTCATTGCTGGCGCCAAGCATGAAACCTAGAAAAATTATCTAAGTCTTTAACAAGCTTGAGACGCTGACTTCGAAATCTCACATCTTATTTGTTATAACTCAAAATGAGGTCATTCCAAGGCCATTTTCTTCCTTATCTTATGTACTTTGATTACCCAGGGATAGAACTTCATTCTTAATCCTTTAGCATGCCATTCAATTGGCTTAATCTTCGCTCTTTGTTCGTTTTACGTTTTTAACGTTCTTCGTTCGTTCGTTCGTAATTCGGTCATCTGAACTCGGAATTCGTTCGTTCTTAAGTCCATAACTCACGTTTTATTTGTTCTCTTACATTTTTATGAAACCCTACACGTTCGAGTTCACTTACTAACTTTCTAATTCTTGTTCTTCTTTTAAGAAATTTTCGCCATAACTTCGTTATAGTTCAGTTTTAATCCGTTCTTCATGAACGTTTCTAACGTTCCTAACCAAGCAATAAGAAACTAACTTATACGCGATGGTTTTAAACTTGTCCATCAACAACAATTATCCTACGATGGTTTTAAATTTGTACATCAACAACGTTCTTCGCGTGCTTCGTTCGTTCTTCATTTTTAATCGATATTTTGATTATGATTTTACTTTTTCTTGGAATATGATGTTATAGAACATTATTCCTTACTTATTTGACCTACTCATTCATAAGATTCATTTGGATCGTTCAAAATCCTTACGAATCTTACACTTCCTTAAGAAATTTATAAACTAAATTTCTAATTTCTTATTTCTTCATTTTCTCGTGATTTCAACCATATGAATTCATTCTTAACTTCATCTACTTCTAATATTCATTAAGTTATGTTTTTGAACATATTAAACTTAATGAAAATTAGAAGAAACTAAGGTTCAGATTACCGTTCTTCTTTAATCTCCTTCCGTTGGACAAAGCGTGCACTCAGGCAAGCTTTTCCTTTTCCTCTTCCTCTTCTTCTCCCATCCGAACTCTCTCTCTCTATCTCTCATAGTGTAGGATTTTCTAAAGCTCAAAATAATGAACTTAAGCTTTCTATTTATAGAAAACCAAGGCTTAGGCCAAGTTGGTCATTTCGCCCCCTTAACCTCCTTTCTATTCCTATGCTTAGCCACCAAGTTTACTTGGACACCACCCTTACTTGGTGGCCAAGTGGCCGGCCCACATGCAAATGGGTCACCCCATGGGTTCTTACCCATCCAGTAACCCATCGGTTCGATCCGCGGTTATTTTCTTGGATCGGGCTTAATTAAATCTAACATTGGGCCTACCCTGGGCTTGATTACACATTACATTGGGCTTGATATAATCCAAGTCCAATTAGATACTTCAAAGTCCATGAACTCAAAGTCCATTAAGACTAATCGCATTCTACACATCCCATTCTCGTATTCTCTTCGTATATAATTTGTAGGATATTTGTATTCTACGTCGTAATAATCTTCGTACTATACTCGTATAATAACTAGTATCATACTCGTATTTCTAACGCATAATAACCCTAGTTATTATACGAAACCATTAAATTCTCGAAACTCACGCTTCCGAACCCTTAGGTTTTAAGTCCGCAGGCGAAAAATTCATTTTTGCCATAACTGAAATATTATTGAATATTCCATTACATCTTAGGATTATATCATTACGCGTTTCTCAGAAATTCAAACTAAATCTCCGGATATAAATGGATGAATAGTGCCTATTTCATCTTTTTCTCTGGAAATATTTTTGTTCCCGAAAATTTTTTATTTTCGTCTTGAAATTTCTTACTCGTTCAGTCTAGCTCGTAGCCAGAATCCTCCCAATTTATAATCATTCTAGGTTATAGAACAATTAATAAACATATAGCACATAATAGTATTAATAAAATTCATTTTATTAACAACTAATTCTTTAAATCTTAAATTCTGGACAATCCGATTTTTCGGGTTGTCACATTCTTCCCTCCTTATAAAAATTCCGTCCTCGGAATTTCTAAAACCACACCCATTCCTGGGTCATCACATTCACCCCTTCTTCACAGAATTTCGTCCTCAAAATTTTAGCTTACTCTTCTTCTCAACTTCTCTTCAAAGAAGTTCTTATCTTTCATACATTCCTTACCCTTCATAACTTATCAAGAAACATGAAGTGAAAGGAATAAATAGGAATATAAGGATTCCTTTAAAACATTTTATACTTTTGCTGAGGGGTCAAATCGACCATGAACTCTTACTAGGTTTAATAGTATTTCACCGTAAACCTTTCTTACACGGTCAGTTTACAATCACAAAGAAGGTAAACCACCTCTTCCATACTTAGCTGATCAACCTATCGTATAAACCCATTTCAGGGTATGTTCACCTCAGACTTAATCATTAGATTCCGCAACAAAACAATTTGGTTCGGCATAACTCTTCAAAGAAAACTCAATTTTCTTTTAATCCTGACATACCATTCGTCTTAGCCAAATCAAGTAGATTAGACCATACCAATAAATTGGACATCAACTTAAAACATTCGTCTAGTCAAATCAATTGACATCGACTAATTCTTTAAATTCTTTTGCAATACATCAAAATGTTTTATGACGTCATGATACCGCACTTTTCACAGTACGTTGAGGACTTCGTCACTTTATGACTTCATCATTATGCATCACACCATAGTGGTTTGTGGATCCTAAGATCAAATCCAACACCAGGTTCAATTGCATTAATAAATCCATCCTTTTACCATCCTTGCATCAAATGCACTGATGATATAGAATATTTTCTGATATTTCAAATCAATTTATGTCTAGCCGAAACAATTAGCATAGACATACCAATAATAGTTCTTTTAAAAATCCATTGGTTCCAAAAGTTGAACCAATTCTTTTATTTTCAAAACATGCACATTAGCACAATTTCAAGAAACTTCAAAATCTAGCATAGCTAGATGACTTGGAATATCTTATTCTCCATCTTCCTTCATTGTCTTACTTGCGATAATACTTAATCTTCTCTATCCCCTTCAATGCCAAGCCTACTAAAAATAACTCGTTTAAGTCTACAACTTCCTATACCTTAGTACAGTTCATCAACTTACCACACATTATGAGTTCAGGAACTTTCCACAATAATATGAGTTTAAGAACTATCCCAGTTAGACCATAAGCGTCCATTCGCTAAGAAGTTCAAAAACATACCATATAATTATGAGTCATGAACTTACCATAAATATGAGTTTCAAGAACTCGCACCTACTTTATCGTTCTCTACCTATCAAGTATATACATGAGAAAAGATTCACCTTCTCGTCATATACATCTTGACAACGCGACCAATTCCAATGATTATCACTGTAATAAACTGAGTGGTTGTTACACTAAAGCACAAACCTCTGCCCATACAAAGATTCATACAACTCAGCTATCACATGAGTCCTCAATTGAAATCTTACAACTTTTAACTTTCTCTTTACTTTATACGAATTTTGTTTAATTCGTATGCTATCCTTTGCAACTCAATCTGAGTTCTTCTTCCCGTACTACTTCGTAGTATCATTCATTCATAGCATTAGCTACAAATCATACATCGTTTAACAGCTCATCTGTTACTACGATTTACTATGATCACATGGTGATATTCTTATCCTTCTCTCTACGATTATAGTCTTAGGTACTCATACCTAAGGTTTATAACCTATCAGCTCTGATACCAACCTGTAACACCCCGAAATCCGGTCTATTTTCACATTCGGATTCCTTACGTTATGATCCCATCGTCTTCCAAACATACATCATTATATAGCTAAATATAACAACATACATCCTCAAATCCCAAGTTCTAAAACCTTAAAATTTCTTTCATTATAAATAATGATAATTACATTATTCTTTACATCTTATACAAGTGACTTTTATCCGCCACCAAGGATACATAATCGTTCATTAAACTATTCTATAGTTTAATTCTATCATTCTATATTACAAGTCTTCGCTTAATCTTTACGCTCATTTATATAATGAATGGTACTTCTTCTGGATACCAATCAGCTTGATCTTTACGGGATCTTTAAGTTCTTTCTAACATCGTTCGCTAAAAATATTTTTATTTAAAGCAAGTGTGAGCATTCAATTGCCAAGCAAGTCATAACAGTTGAACAAACAACTTTAAGAATTCAAACATTTTTAAGACTTCAATAACCGAACAAAGGTTATGAATCAGCTTGAATAATAGGAATAATCTCGATTCCTATCATTTTAAAACATTAGTTACATTCACTTTGAAATATTTTTATTCTCTACTCTCTTTCATACACATTCGCCTAGCTAGAATCAATACTTAGCAGACTTAACAATAACGGTTCATGTATAAACAGAACATGCTCATATTGAACAGTTCAATCACAGAACAGTTCATATCATAGAAAGACCGAAGTGTTCACATTGTGGCACAAGGCCTCATAAGTTCTACCACCTTGTACAAATGTCACATATTCGCACATAGACAAAACTTCTCAAGTTCAACATCTAAGAAGTTTTAGAAACTAGCATTTATTTAAAATATGAATGAAGTTAGGAAACTTGCCTTATGCACAGCTACAACTTATAGTTTACGTTAAACTGCTCATTCCAATTCCTATGTAGTACATAAGGAAATAACACATCTACCAATTAGTCATATACTTGACTTACGCATTGGTTTACTTTACTTTACTTCTTAGGGTTCACGTTCTTACAAACTAGGTTTACGCGACCAACTTCCTTTACCGGTTAACGACTTCATGACATACGGAGCTATCTTACTCAATACATTCATCATCTTGGATGATTTACATTCTTATCTTTTTCTTATAACTTTCCTAGGACTCAGCACACATCATGTCTCTGCTAGTAGTCCATATGGTACTCTGAGTGGTTTCCCACAAACAACTAACAAACAAGTTCCCGTCTCATCTACACTATCCACAACAATGAGTTAGATCGATTTCCAGTTTTGTATATATCTTCGCTCTCTGAAGGAATTGTTTAGCTCAGCTCCCATATGTAAACCATCAAAGGTTACAATTGCACCACAACCTAACTTATCTTAACTTATCTGAACTATTAAACTATAATGTTCGTTAAGTCAATTTTTTATTCCTTATGGCTTTCTGGCAACTAAATGCCATACCTTAGTTTTTATTCTTTTTCGTCCAAGTCATACAATCTTTTGTATACTCAGAATGATCATTCAATATTCATTCTACGCATTTATAATGTTAAGCATTTTACGTTACCTTATTCTTATCTTACAATGTCCGGTCATTCGACTCAAAACATCATCCAAGTTATAAATATTAACTCGGATTCTTTTATGTTATACTTACTTGTCTTTAATTCAGCTTCTTCACCGTTCATAGGTTTAATCATTGGTCTTCATTATCTTACGGTCAAACCATACATGGGGTGTAGATTTTACCCGTTTAATATTCGCGTACACTTAACCTTCACGTCATTTAAAGTGTTCAACGCTTACATTTCATTCTATCATTCTCCTCCGACTTACATTCGGATTTCGTTAATCTTATTACCATTCACTACGGCTTTCTTGATAATTCATATCTTACTTACTACCTTCGTCAACGTCTAAGTCATACAACCAATGTATACTTAGAACGTTCTCTCAACATGAATACGATTCACGAGAATCATTTACGTATTCAACATTTACGTTGTTCATCCCTTAATTTCTCATTCAACCTTTATCTAAGGTTTTAATCACTTTCATTCATTACTATCATCTGAACCCCATGTTCAATATTCTTTCTTAATGTCAAAGGCATACAGTTCGTTGTATGCTAAGACCGATCGCTCATCGTAATAGCGTTGCGTTCACAGCGTCTAAACGCTTTACATTCATCTCTCATTACCATGTCATAACATCGAATTGTTATACATTACACTCGTCAATCAACGTCTAGGGAATCACCATTATAGCAATCCCTCACGTTCATTTATCGCGACTACTGTCCCCGGATATTGGTTCCGTAACCTGCATCTACATTCTTTATTTTTTAATCTCGTTTAATCTTTCCATTCAACCTTCATCAAAGTTTAATACACTTAATTAAGTGTTACATTAGTTGAACTATATGTTCATATTTCTTTCTTGCACATCCCCCATTAATTGAGAAGTAAAAATCTCATTTCTTGGCACTGTCTTGCACTAGCGTTGCGGCGTCGTGCCCTTCCACTTCCTTCGCGCTACGACGCCATTTAGCGATGGTCGGTGGCCCAGCTGATTTCGTTATTGCAATCTCTTTGGCCCCAAGGCACAACTTCGTCTTTGCGGTGCCAAGCATGAAACCTAGAAAAATTTTCTAAGTCTTTTACTAGCTTGAGACGCTGACTTCGAAATCTCATATCTTATTTGCCTATTTCATCTTTTTCCTCGAAAATATTTTTGTTCCCGGAAAAAAAAAATTGTCTTGAAAATTCTTACTCGTTCAGTCTAACTCGTAGCCAGAATCCTCCCGATTTATAATCATTCTAGGTTATAGAACGATTAATAAACACATAGCACATGATAGTATTAATAAAATTCATTTTCTTAATAACTAATTCTTTAAATCTTAAATTCTGAACAATCCGATTTTTCGAGTTGTCACAAGAACCTACTGACCCCATAGCGCGGGGCGCGCCATCTCAGGTATACATACGGTGCGGGTCGCGCCGCTCGAAAACACCAGGCGTTAAAAGTGGTTTATTTCCAATGTTAGTCAAGTCCAACTTAAGTGTGGTTCCCGATTTATTCCAATGTGTCTAGCCTATTCTTCAGACTTAGCAGACAAGGAGGAACATGTTGTATTTTCAGGAAAGTCCTCTCTTTTAATTTTTCCTATCTTAGCCTTTGAGGACAATGTCTATTTTAAGTTTGGGGGCATTTTAATGTCATATTGCATATAGTTAGTTATTTATATTGTAGTTCATATAGTTACATTTAGTTTTTGCATTCAGTTTCTTGAATTTTTTTTTACTATGTTTATATAGCATTTAGTACATCTTGCATGAGTCCAAATTGTTTGATATTTCTGATTTGTTTTGTGATGATGAGATTGGAATTGGGTAGACAAATATAATACTGATTATTAGAGCGTTGATGTGATTTCTTGTTATGAATTGAGTCTTTTAATGTTTGAAGCTGGTATAATAAGGATAACACAGTAAAAACAACATGTTGATTGATTGAGTTTAAATTGATACATAATGGGACTCTAAAGGATAATGCTAGTTTGAATGAAAGAATGACAAGAACAAGTAGTGATGGCTAAAGTTAGATAAGAACCTAAGTTTGGGGGAATATTTGGGGTATATAAGCTATAAAAAAAGATAAAAAAGAGAAAAAAGAGAAAAAAAAAGAAAAAAAATGAATAAACACTGTGGCGTGCTTGTCTAGTTTTGTGGCCTTTGTTACTTGAGTAAGTAAGCCCGAGGGGATTGTCTTTACACCTAGCGCCCTAAGGTCTTAATGGTGTGCAGAATTAGTTAATGAAAGCTCATTAAGGTAGCATGAAAAGTCTAAGGGAATAAGACATTGTATAGCTATGTGTATATATAAAAAAAAATGAATAAAACGAGAAATAAGAGCAAAAAGCCCCCATAGATGAAAAATGAAGCAAAAGTATCCCAGTTGGACCCTCGATATTAGTAATTGTTTAATTTTAGTTGGATCTAGCTTATTTTTGGATTCTTGAGTTTACATTGTATGATGCCTTAGAAGAGACTTGTTATGTGTTAAATTTGATATTATATTAGTTAGCATTGTTGTTGAGCACACACGCACTATATTAGTAATAACAGTTTAAGATTTGATGATTGATTGGGAAGTTAATGATTTGTTTTGATATGATGTATTATCATGTTTACTTGATTTCTCTAAGGCCGGTTGAATAGACTTGTTTCTGTCATTACTGCTGGATTTGTAGGCATGTAGATTAGTTGTATTGCATAACATTGTTGTTTTGTGTTTTTGCTTGAGAACAAGCAAAGGTTTAAGTTTGGGGGTATTTGATAAGTAGGTTTTATACCTACTTATCCGGTATCTTTTACTTGAATTAGTTGCTTATATTCATGTTTCTTAGTTACTTTTTATACATTTTATGTTATTTTGTAGGCTATGACACGGCATTGGCATGAAGCAAAGAAAAACAATTCGGACATCTTTTGGACTAAAATACGCAAGCAAATGCAAGAAGGGAATAATGAAGGACTTTTAACACCAAGTTGGATGCATGTTCTTGGCATGGAACTTGGATTTTATTGTAGATCTACTTTTTAGCTTTCCGGAACATCTTGAATCATCCCAATCGGAGCTCGGATGCGAGAGTTATGGCCTTTTTATCAATGAAGATCAAAGTTAAGAGTTGTCATGTTTGCCATTTATATAGCATCTACTTCAAGCGCGATTTACACCTTGATACAATCCGAATCTGTCAATTCTCAGAATGAAAGTTGTAGATCTCGTTGATATCTTTGATTTGATAGGTGGCAGGCCCCATAACTCCAAGCGGATCAAAAGTTATGCCTGTTTTACCAAAGGATGTCGGAACAAAAAAGAGTGGCCTTGAGGCGCTAGCGCGTCTTAAGGCCACGAGAATCTACTGCTTCTGATGGCGCTGGGGCATGCTCAAGATGGCCTAGGAGCACAGTGAGGTAGGCTTAGTCAATGGGAAACATTTAATTTGGGTTATTTGATGTCCAAATTGAGCTAGAATAGGATTCTTAGTTACCTAACTTGCTAGGGTGTCCATTAGAACTATAAATACTTGATTTTAACTTGGATTGGAGGGCTAGTTCTAAGAATCCAAAACCCTCTTGGGATAGATTTCTATTAACTTATTCTTTACTTTCTTTCTTATGGATTAGGAACCCTAGATTAGATTAGAATTGAAGATTGAAGCTATTGATTATCATTGGAGAATTAAATTGGAAGCAAGAGAATGCAGATTTGTTTATCTCAATTCTAATTTCTTTTCTTATCTATTTGTATCTTGTTAATGCTTAATCAATTGTGGATGATGGATTCTAGTTCAATTATGAATTAAACTCTATTTTAAGATTACTATGGATCTTATTGTGTAGTTTACTTTGATATGCTTCTTTGTTATTCTTATTAGCTATATTTGGATTGTCTATTATTATTTGTTTTTAACTGCTTAATTGTCTAGCTAACAATTACCGTGATAATCTATATGAACTCGAGAGATGAAGTATAGATTTAGATCTGATCATGATAGCATGTGTTTGTGATTTCTGTATAGATAAAATTCATGATTCGTGTTTAGGATAAGGATATACCTTTACGCCATATGTAGTCTAATAAGAACTTGAACTTAAACCATTTTTAATTGTAATTCACATAGAGATATAGTGGGTTAGTTAATTAGGGTGTTCAAATTAATTCTATCATCTGTGGATTTGATTTGATATGAGTATGATGCATTGAGAGATGACCATATTTTACTTTCGTGTTCTTGATTAACAATCCAGTATAAATAATTTGGCTTAACAGAAAGTTTGTTGATTTAAGTGAAATAATAAGTGAAATTTTAATCTCAAGTCTTCAATATCTTGTTTCATTCTAGGGATAATTAGTAATAGTTTATTTAATTATTTTAAATTAAATTATTAAATCATTTGTTTAAATAAGATTAAATTGGTCATAGGTTAGTAATTGGTAATTCTTATTAAATAATTCTTTGTGGGAATGATACTTAACTTATAATTTAATTACTTGTTGACCGCGTATACTTGCGTGTTGTGCGTAATTAGATTTTACCCAACAAGTTTTTGGTGCCGTTGCCGGGGAATTAAGTTAATAATTATTTACCAATATTAATTTTAATCAAATTAGTCTTAATTTAAAAAATTTTATTTTTATTTTTCATTTTCTTCCTATATTTCTCTCTTTTCAGGGACCATGGATGACTTTGCATATCAATGGCCATACACGAACATGACTCAACCAAGGGAAACAGGGATTGATGGACTTAATACATTTTCCACAATATCAGCACATATTGAAGAACTTTCGCGGACGTTGGACGTTATTGTAGCCCAAAGGAGTCGAAGGATGGCAGTTACGTGTGACTATTGTGCTGGCAACCATCAAAGTCATCAATGCACCGTCGATTACGGCTGGTACAATCTGGTGGTGATTACCTCAACAACTATGTTGATCCTAACTATCACCAGGATTGGGGGTATCACCTGAATTCTTCAGGGAGCTACATTTATGATGACCAATATTACTCTCCAAATCCATCATACACACCGGAATTTTCATGTCCACCTCCTTTGCCACAAGAAGAAAAGCCAAAATCTAAGGGATATAATATTGAAGGGCATAGCAAACCTAGAGGAAATGAGGATTAGCCAAGAGCTGTCAACCCAAAATTTTAATAATCGGATGGACCAATTCGTCACTACCTCAACCAATGGTCCTCAATACATGGCTTCCGAGACTGAAATAGAAAATTCAAGGCTAGGGGAATTATTGTCCAAGTTCATAGCAGATGAGGAGAAGATGAGTAATCAAGCGAGGTCAATGCAAAATCATGCGGATCAGATAGAGCAAATAACCAAAGCCGTATACAACCTTCCTCTAAACACTTGGCTTTATGACATGGATGACGAAACTGATGGAGAACCTGAACCAAATCTTTGAATGGATGAGCTACAAGATATCGGAAGTGTGTAGACAATTGGGGATAATGAAATAGAGGTCGAAGAAGATCTAAATGGGTCTCCGCCAAATATTAATGAGTCAGTTAGATTTGCAAAATCATTCCCGCTTGGTAGTCATGTTGTCGGTGAAGCTCTTGATGACATAAGAGCGAGTACAATTTTGAATCCATGGTGGGATGAGAAAGAGAAAATAGAAGAAGATCCCATTGTGTGTGACAAGCTTCCATGCCCCAAAGTGATCACATACACAATGGAGAAAACACCTAGTTGTGGGACGTTCTTGATTGAGATCATACCAAATTAGAGCATGCTAGGTGACTTTGATGCATTAGCCATCACAAATGGGAACCTACCAAAAACTATATTATTTCTGATGGATGGAGGGTTCCTCAATTATTGAAGAGGAATTGGATAGTGCTGACCAGACAAAGTCGGACTTATGACGTTAAAACTAGCGCTTCTTGGGAGGCAACCCAAGCTCTAAACCTTTTCTTCCTTATTTATTCTTTATATTTTAGTTTATAGTCTATCTCAAATATTTAGTTTTCAACGAATAATGACTCCATAATGGTATGCTAGCAGGTAAGGCAAGAAAAAGAGAGTCACCAAGCTATTGGCCCCATATTGCAGCAGCGCCACCACCTTAGCATAGACACGGTAGTTAGAGGCGCATTACTATTCCAGAACCTCGAATTGACCCCATGGCGGCAGGCGTGCCATCTCGAGCATACATATGACCACAGCCGCTATGTTGCTCGGAAATCTCAGGCGTTAAAAGTGGTTTATTTCCAATGTTAGTCAAGTCCAACTTAAGTGTGGTTCGATTTATTCAATGTGTCTAGCCTATTCTTGAGACTTAGCGAGATGAGGAGGAACATCTTTGTATTTTCGAGGAAAGTCCTCTCTTTTAATTTTTCCTATCTTAGCCTTTGAGGACAATGTCTATTTTAAGTTTGGGGGCATTTTAGTGTCATATTGCATATAGTTAGTTATTTACATTATAGTTCATATAGTTACATTTAGTTTTTGCATTCGGTTTCTTGAAATTTTTTTTTTACTATGTTTATATAGCATTTAGTACATCTTGCATGAGTCCAATTTGTTTGATATTTCTGATTTGTTTTGTGATGATGAGATTGGAATTGGGTAGACAAGTATATCTTGATTATTAGGCGTTGATGTGATTTCTTGTTATGAATTGAGTCTTTTAATGTTTGAAATTTGGTATAATAAGGATAAAGACGAAAAAAACAACATGTTGATTGATTGAGTTTAAATTGATACATAATGGGACTCTAAAGGATAATGCTAGTTTGAATGAAAGAATAGCAAGAACAAGTAGTGATGGCTAAAGTTAGATAAGAACCTAAGTTTGGGGAATATTTGGGGTATATAAGCTATAAAAAAGATAAAAAGAGAAAAAGAAAAAAAGAAAAAAATGAATAAACAACATGGCGTGCTTGTCTAGTTTTGTGGCCTTTGTTACTTGAGTAAGTAAGCCCGAGGGGATTGTCTTTACACCTAGCGCCCTAAGGTCTTAATGGTCTGGGAGTCGTTGGTCGAAAGCTCATTAAGGTAGCATTGAAAAGCCTAAGGGAATAAGATATTGCATAGCTATGTGTATATATAAAAAAATAAATAAAACGGGAAATAAGAGAAAAAAAACCCCGTAGATGAAAAATGAAGCTTAAGTATCCCAGTTGGACCCTCGATATTAGTAATTGTTTAGTTTTAGTTGGATCTAGCTTGTTTTTGGATTTCTTGAGTTTACACTGTATGATGCCTTCAAATAGACTTGTTATGTGTTA
This sequence comes from Panax ginseng, assembly GCA_020205605.1. Classification (NCBI taxonomy): domain Eukaryota; kingdom Viridiplantae; phylum Streptophyta; class Magnoliopsida; order Apiales; family Araliaceae; genus Panax; species Panax ginseng. The sequence goes on from CM035130.1 coordinate 48,319,762, forward strand.
AATTTGATATTATATTAGTTAGCATTGTTGTTGAGCACACACGCACTATATTAGTAATAACAGTTTAAGATTTGATGATTGATTGGGAAGTTAATGATTTGTTTTGATATGATGTATTATCATGTTTACTTGATTTCTCTAAGGTCGGTAGAATAGACGTGTTTCTGTCATTACTGCTGGATTTGTAGGCATGTAGATTAGTTGCATTGCATAGGATTGTTGTTTTGTGTTTTTGCTTGAGGACAGACAAAGGTTTAAGTTTGGGGGTATTTGATAAGTAGGTTTTATACCTACTTATCCGGTATCTATTACTTGAATTAGTTGCTTATATTCATGTTTCTTAGTTACTTTTCATACACTTTATGTTATTTTGTAGGCAACGACACGGCATTGGCATGAAGCAAAGAAAAGCAATTCGGACATCTTTTGGACTAAAATACGCAAGCAAATGCAAGAAGGGAATAATAAAGGACTTTTAACACCAAGTTGGATGCATGTTCTTGGCATGGAACTTGGATTTTATTGTAGATCTACTTTTTAGCTTTCCGGAACATCTTGAATCATCCCAATCGGAGTTCGGATGCGAGAGTTATGGCCTTTTTATCAATGAAGATCAAAGTTAAGAATTGTCATGTTTGCCATTTATATAGCATCTACTTCAAGCCCGATTTACACCTTGATACAATCCGAATCTGTCAATTCTCAGAATGAAAGTTGTAGATCTTGTTGATATCTTCGATTTGATAGGTGGCAGGCCCCATAACTCCAAGCGGATCAAAAGTTATGCCTGTTTTACCAAAGGATGTCGGAACAAAAAAGCAGTAGCCTTGAGGAGAATGCTAGGCGTGTCAGCCACGAGAATCTGCTTTCTGATGGCTGTGAGGGCATGCTCAAGATGGTTTCAAGAACAGTAAGTATAGCTTAGTTAGTCGGTGGGAAACATTTAATTTGGGTTATTTGATGTCCAAATTGAGCTAGAATATGATTCTTAGTTGCCTAACTTGCTAGGGTGTCCATTAGAACTATAAATACTTGATTTTAACTTGGATTGGAGGGCTAGTTCTAAGAATCCAAAAATCCCTCTTGGGATAGATTTCTATTAACTTATTCTTTACTTTCTTTCTTATGGATTAGGAACCCTAGATTAGATTAGAATTGAAGATTGAAGCTATTGATTATCATTGGAGAATCAAATTGGAAGCAAGAGAATGCAGATTTGTTTATCTCAATTCTAATTTCTTTTCTTATCTATTTGTATCTTGTTAATGCTTAATCAATTGTGGATGATGGATTCTAGTTCAATTATGAATTAAACTCTATTTTAAGATTACTATGGATCTTATTGTGTAGTTTACTTTGATATGCTTCTTTGTTATTCTTATTAGCTATATTTGGATTGTCTATTATTATTTGTTTTTAACTGCTTAATTGTCTAGCTAACAATTACCGTGATAATCTATATGAACTCGAGAGATGAAGTATAGATTTAGATCTGATCATGATAGCATGTGTTTGTGATTTCTGTATAGAAGGAATTCATGATTCGTGTTTAGGATAGAGATATACCTTTACACCATATGTAGTCTAATAAGAACTTGAACTTAAACCCTTTTTAATTGTAATTCATATAGAGATATTATGGGTTAGTTAATTAGGGTGTTCAAATTAATTCTATCATTTGTGGATTTGATTTGATATGAGTATGATGCATTGAGAGATGGCCATATTTTACTTTCGTGTTCTTGATTAACAATCCAGTATAAATAATTTGGCTTAACAGGAAGTTTGTTGATTTAAGTGAAACAATAAGTGAAATTGTAATCTCAAGTCTTCAATATCTTGTTTCATTCTAGGGGTAGTTAGTAATAGTTTATTTAATTATTTTAAATTAAATTATTAAATCATTTGTTTAAATAAGATTAAATTAGCCATAGATTAGTAATTGGTAATTCTTATTAAATAATTCTCTGTGGGAACGATACTCAACTTATCACTTTATTACTTGTTGACCACGTATACTTGCGTGTTGTGCGTAATTAGATTTTACCCAACAGTTCTCATGGCTGAAAAGCTATCTTATGTCCTTAATACGCCTATCCTTGCAATGGTTGCAGAAAATGCCTCTGAGGAAGATATTGCTACTTTTACAAAGTGACAAGATGATGCACAGTTGGCTCAATGCATCATTCTCACATCCATGAGTAACGTACTTCAACGTCAGCATAAAACTATGGATGCTCCTACTATATTCCTGCACATCAAGTAGTTGATGGTGAGAAAAGTAGGACTGATAGATATCAGATATCTAAGGAGCTCTTCCGATCTAGAATGACCGATGACACTACAATACAGACAAAAGTCCATTATCAATTTGATTTAATAATTAGGACAACAGGTTTTGTCATGGATGGGGAGTTGTGCCAAGATTTGATCTTGCACTCACACCTGGACTCCTTTCATAATTGTTGTGAATTTTTCATATGAACAAGCTAGATATCAGCTTCGCTGATTTGCTTAACATGTTGAAAAATGTTGAGAGTCACTTTCCAACTAAGAAAGACCAATTCTTACTGTTAGGGGTCAAAGGATCTTCTAAAAAGAAGAATGATTCTATGAAGGTAAATAGAAAAGGCAAAAACAAAGGATAATAAGAACAAAACTGATATGGATAGCAAATGAGTTTGCTTCCACTGCAATAAGCCTGAACACTGGAAAGAAACTACAAGAAACATCTTGCAGAGGCTAACCAAAAGAAGCTTAGTGAAGCTTCGGTTACAAATATATTTTTTGTTCATGATTGAAATAAATTTTTCTTTAAGTCAAGGTTCTACTTGGGTATTGGATACCGGCTTTGGTTATCATAAATATAGATTTATGAAGGGACCAAGCAAAAGTAGAAAGCAAAACAAGAGACAAGTAATCCTATGTGTGGAAATGAAGTAAAGGTTGCTGCATTAACCATAGGAACTTATAGTTTAGCATTGCCTACCGGCAAATCTATTAAGTCAATAAGTTGTTATTGTATTCCAGTTCTCGTTGGAAATATTATTTCCATTTTATTGTTAGACAATGAAATCTTTGGTATTATATTTAAGAACAATTGTTGTTCTATTTATAATAATAATGTTTTGTATAGAACTGGAATATTACTTAATGGATTTTGTATACTTGACTTACGTGAAATAATTTTTCATGTTGAACAAATTAGTATAAGAAAAGGAGATGATCATTCAAAGAGTTGAATGTGTGTATTTGCTGAAATACAAGTGTGAATTATTTGAAAGGTTCAAAGAATTCAGAACTGAAACAAATTGGCAAAGTATTAGGATTCTTTGATCGGATCAAGGAAGGAATACTTGTGCAATAAGTTTCTAGATCATCTCAAATGGTTTTATCACAATGGACGCCTCCTGATACACAATAATTGATTGATGTATCTGAAAGGAAAAAGCATACCTTGTTGGACATTGTGCGGTCTATAATAATTTTATCGACATTCCAGTATCCTTCTGCGGTAATACTCTAGAAATGGCTGCATATCTACAAAAGCTAACCTCAAAATTCGGCCACAAGACTCCATAATAGTTATAGACAGGAAGGATTCCTAATTTTAAGTATGTGAAAAGGTTTCAAAGGATAAGCTTGGAATAAGATTTCACAAGTACAGATTTGTGGGACATCCTAATGTAAGTTTAAGGTATATGTTCTATAATCCTACTTAGCAAAAGGTGTTTGTTGCGAAACATGCTGCCTTCTAAGATAAAGATGTTTATCATTGAAGGGGCTAGTAGGAGGATAATAAATCTTGAAGAGTTCAAGAACCACAAATCACTATAAGTTAAATAAGAGGAACCTGTAGATAGACCTATTGTACCACAACCGAATTATAAATCTGGAATAGTACCGAAGATACCTGGGAGGTATGGATTCATCATAGATGATGATGATGAGGTACACATTATAGAAGCTGATGATCTAGTTACATACGATGAGGTAAGAGTTGTAGACACATAGAGAAATGGATTGAAGTAAGCTTCTCAAAAATGGAACATTCGTTTTGATGAAATAATCAAAAGAGTTTGATTTTATCAAAATAAGAATGAACCTAGTATGTACAAAAGGGTCAGCGGGAGCATCGTGAAATTCCTACTATTATATGTTGATATATTACAGATAAGAAAAAAAAATACTAATGCTACAATCAGTAAAGATAAAGTTGTCCAAACATTCCTCCATGAATGATTTAGGAAGAGTATCATAATTGGGGATACAAATCTATATTGATAGATTTAAAAAGGGATGCTCGGATTAACCCAAGAAACGTATATTCATTTGATGTTAAAGCCATTTAGCATGACAAACTTCAAGAGATGTCTCATTTGATGAGCTATGGAGAGTATCTCTCTTAATAGTCCCCGTAGAATCATGAAATGAGAGATTGCATGAGTGACTATCATGTATGCAATGAAATGTACGATACCTGATATTGATCAGTCATATTCTGGAGAAGTTCACTGTGAGTCAATGAAAAATATCTTAAAGTACTTAACCGACACTAAGGATGTGATCATATTCATGGTGGGTCTAAATTAAAAATAGAGGGCTTAACAGACTCAAATTTTTTTTAGATAGACCAAGATGATAGAAAATCTAATTTAAGGTAAAGTGTTACCTTGAACGGTGGTGCAGTGAATTGGAAAGATTTCAAATAGCAAAGAGTTGCTAGTTTAGTGATAAAGACAAAGTATATAGCTATGAATGAAGCTACAAGTTGATTGTATGGATGAAAAGTTCATTATAGAACTAGGAATAGTTCCTAAGTCTCATCTTGGATCTAAACATGTGTTGTGGAACTTTCATTTGATTATAGTAATAATTGAAAGATAGAAAATCGCTATAGAGATAATGGACTCTCAAGAACAACATTACATATCCATTAACTAGCAAGATAATCGTACTTAGAGAAGAAGCGTATGAGATACCATGACGATTGGCTTTAGTACAAGTGGGAGATTGAAAGTAGTATACACACAAGCCAATCCTGGTTGATGGTAAAGCATATACTTTGTAACAATCTTATTCATTTATTAATAAAAAGTATTAATTTATTAAAGGCTTTTAATTATCTACATGATGTTGCTTTATAATATATGATAAACCCATAGTTTTAATCAATGCTTTTACAATAATGTTGATGATCATTCTAATGAGATCTAAATTCTTAGAAAGCTTAAAACTAAAATAGTTCCCAATCGTTGGATTACTAAATTCGGGTTTAGTGAATCCGGATAGATTGGTACATACGTTGCTTGCTCATTGGATGAGGATGATTGATCTCATGATCATTTCTATGGAGACACTAAAGCAGTATGTAGGTGCTTATTAGAGAATAAGTTCACTAAATGTGGCTCGCTATGGAATACCTAATAGAGTTTTACTTGCCTGTCAATAGGAATTCCAATAGTGATAGTAGTACAAGTGATCCTTGGACTTGAGATCATCATAGTATCTTGTGTATGATGAGTTATACTTTGACTTATTCCTTAAGACCCTTAGGGTATATCAAAGGGTATGCCTGAGTATAATAAGTTGTACATGGAGATAATGTATTATCAATAAAGAATCTATCGCTTCTAGTAAAAGAAGAGAAATGTCTTATGTGATTCGATAAATGACAATCCAATAGTCCTTGGCCAAGGCAGAATGAAATTACAAAGGAGTTTCTAATTTACATTATTTGGAGTTGTGCATTTGAGAATCGAAATACATATAATTAAATAAAATAAGACTTGACAGTAATTCCATGTCTTATATTTAATTGAGACATTATATGGTGGAATGATTGAATTGTACGGTAACTATTTACTCAAAGGTTCTTTTATGATTAATATTGAAATCTATATTATCTGGAAAGTCATTAATCGCTAGGGAGGCTTATCCCTATTGTAGAATAAATATTATTTATTTAAATAAATTAATAGTTTAATTTATTTATTTAAATAAGATTAGAATTGTTCTAATTGATTTATTCACAATCGATTTAATATGAAGAACGTAAAGGGTCACACCATAAACGGAAGAATAATTATTTAAGAAATTAATGGCATAATCGTAATAATAAGTTAAATATATTTAATTTAATCTATGGTGATAGAATAAATTAAATAACTTAATATTTATTATTTAATATTTTAGAAATATTAAATATAAATTAATAAGACTATTATTATTACTATTATTATTATTATTTAATTCTAAAGGAGTTTGGGAATTAATTAATAAAAAATACTCTCATTTATTCCTAATAAGATTAGGAGACAAATTAATTAAAAGAGTTTAATTAATTATCCCTAATAAGATTAGGGTAAAGAAATTTAATTAATTAAATAATACCATATTTTCTAATTAGATTAGAAGAGTTAACTGATATCTTTATAAGAGGAGTCTTATATCAGATATCATGAGACGTGATTCCAATTGTTGGAGAGTATGCTTTTTTCTGTGAGAGATAGAAAAACTAGGGTTTTGTCAAACACCCATCTTATTGAATCTTTCTTCTTCCTTGGTGGATCACCTCTAGAGGTCAAATACTTGGGTGGCTAACATTGATCAAAGGAAGGAACCAAATCCGGTGGATTCAAGTTGAACGCGAAAAATATTGAAGGTGAACTTGTACCCGAGAAAGCTCGAATTTTCAAAGGTATGATTCTTGTTCTTCATATTTTTCGTTTAATTAATAATTATGCATAAAGGATGATCCGGGTATATGTTTGTAAAATTTTAAAACTCTGATTTTCCATGCTTTTGTTTACTCTTTGCAATTTGATTGCATTCATTAATCTTACAAACCTAACAAAATGTGCCTTTCTTGGCCGTAGTTGTAACAAACAATGCGCCCCTTCCAGCACTCTCCTTGGTGGTTCTTCCCACATCTCAAGCATCCTTCTGCTCTCTTCTTAAACCCTCTATGAAAAAAATCCTACTTGATTGTTGTTTCTGTTGTTGTTATCTCATTTTCTCTTTCCTAGATTGCTTCCTCCACTACTACTACTTCCTCCACGAGTTTCCCCCAAAGCATTCTTATTCTTCTTCTCCTTGTTATATTGACTCAACGCCTCGCTACCTCCCTCAGTAATGATCTCCTTCTCTAACAACGTGGTGAACGAGTCAATTTGAAGGACTGACACCTTGTTAAACAACCAGGTTTCAATCCTAGTTCAAAGCGTCTAGCTTTCCTCTCCTCCGAGTCTACTTGGTGCATTGCAAATAGTGCGAGCTCGTTGAACTTGGTCGCATACTGTGCCACTGTCATCTCCCCTTATTTTAGTTCTAAAAACTTCATCTCCATCCTATCACTCATGCTCTTTGGGAAGTAATTCTCAAAGAACAAGGTCTTAAACCTTTCCCAGGTTATAGCCCCATCTCCCGCTCTTTGTTGATTGGCTTCCTACTAGTAGTTTGTTTCACCCCTCATCATGTACGTAGCGAACACGGTGATTTTCACCCACACGAGAAATGGCTAAGGCTTTCTCCATCTCTTTGATCCACATTTTTGCCACAATAGGATCAATAGTATCCACAAATTCTGGAGGTCATACGCTCCTAAAGTCCTTAAAGTTCGTAACTGGAACAGCTTGAGGGTTGGGTGGTATTGGTTCGTTGTTTCTTCCCCGCAGGGCCTCTCATAGTAAATCTACTAGCCTTTGAATAGGGTCTACTTGCTCTCTCTCGTTATTAACCGACTCTTCCGATGTCGTTAGTCTACGTCTGGGCGGCATTTTCTGCATCACAAAAATTTCATTGTTATTATCTAGTCATTTACTTAAGTATTTTTTCAATGTAAAAGGAAACAAATTTTTTTGAAACATTCTCTGAAATAAGGACATTTATATTCATATGCCAAATCATTACATTAATATGATCATTCCTAGCATATTTCTATAAACATTTATCCCCTAATATCGCAAAAGATGGGGAACACTAACATACTACCCCTCTAACATGACCCTATTTAGGGTTTACATAACTAGCCCATATCTCACACAAAAGATTGGGACTACATATAAAATATACATAACAAGCCCATACTACTGGACACTTAACCAACAAACTATTCCAACATCCCACGCTCCATTGCGCTCTTGTACTCGACCTGTGTCATGTGAGCCATCATTTCCCTGCTCAAGGTGTGACGGGTCTGCCTTTGTTCTGTCGGATAGTGGTACATTCCATCAATCAACCTCTCCATAGTTGTGCAAAAAGCATATCCCATCTTTTTCATCTTCCTCCTCTTACATCTTACTTCCTCTTCCAGGTCTCCTGCCCTATCATTGAATTCTTCCCACTTCTCTTTGAAGTGGATCCTCTCTATAACCTCAATCTCCAGTTATATACGAAGAACCTCCTTCTCAGCTTTCTCACTTAGCTCCCTCTGTTCGGACTCTTCTAACTTACCTGCCAATTCTACATTTATGGCTATTGATCGGTGAAAAAGAGTGCCCATCTGTACTTCTGCTTCCTTGCGATATGCAAGTTCTACCTCCAACTCCTATATCCTCAGTTGTCTCTTATGAGCCTCAGCCTCTAACTCCTCGACTTTGCATCTTAACTCCAGCATTTTTTCCTCGTACCCACCCAACATCTGATCCTCAAATGTGATCTCATTGGGATCTTCTGCGGGCTCGTCCTCTATGGGTTCCTTCTCTGGATCCGACTTTATGGAAATTGGCTCCATCTCCATCTCCTCCTCATCCTCTACATCTATAGGGGCTACTGCCGAAATGGGCTCCGCTATCAGAGGTGCCTCATACATGTGTATGTCACGTGGCTCCTCCTCTACCACTCTACTGGGTCCTCCCAAGTCTGCCATCCTACAATCATAACACAAGACAACAAACAACAAACCCCATTAGAATGTCAAAACCAAACATAATTTCATTGTATGGAATGAAAATATATTTCATAATGCCATAAAATCTTTAGAAAAACTCTATATGAGTTTTATCTCCTTCTATCCTCCAAGTCTTTCTAAGGTTATAGTCTAAAGATTCTCGCTCCTAAGGTTTATAACCTAATGCTTTGATACCAACTTGTGACGCCCCCAAATTCAGACTCTCATATCTCGAATTTGGTTCGTCACGTGTTAACACTATTAATAAATCAAAATCTCACACAATGGAAAATAGAATAATTTATATTATCATAATATAATTATTCTTGTTCCAAAGTCTCGCAACCGTTACTACAACATTACAACTTAATTAAACTTAAACATAACCTATCACATCATAATACACAAGTCTTATTACAACATGATATTATCAAATTCCTAGTGTTAATGAACAAAGTTATTCTGTAGCCTTGTCTTTGCCAGAGGGTTCACCACATTCTGCCTTAACTGAAAGTTTTAAGGAAAACAAGAATGAGCAACAAATTTGCCCAGCAAGTAATATAGCAATAAGGGTGAACAATTAGAATTTCAAATATCAAAGGTATGATAATGAGAAATAGTTTAAGAATTATCAAGAATTTTCATTAAGTGTCGCTATGGACTGAAAAATATTAACAAGATTCAAAGAGTTAATCATGTCAAGGTTCAAGAGTAATGAACACTGAGCAGTCACTAAGAACTAAGAACTCCTTCTAGAATTAACAGTATTATACTGAAAATATAATAAAACGAGTACAACAGGTGATCAACTTAAGTACCCTACATTATGCATAACATTTAAACATGCTAATATGTGCGCACGTCGGTTCCCCGACATTTATATAATTTCCCCTTCAATGAGGGTTGTTCATCTTAGTAAATTTACAAGAGTCCACACCAAGTCAATTGGTTTGGATAGCTTTTCAACACATGATAATAGTCTCTCCGAATCAATGGATTAGATAACTATTATAATGCAATTAGGAACAATAAGTTCAATGCTTGCAACAAAATCAAGATATAAAATCAATTTTCGAATAGTAATAGATATTTTCTTGATGTAAGTATGATTGATATGGCAATAATTCAGAATTATACAATATATAAAGCGTAAAGAGTTTTAGGGAACTTCATTCAATATAAAATTTAAATGAAGTTAGAGAACTTGCCTCGAGCGTAGTTTACCAACTATGTAGTTTATCATCACTTTGAAATTCCTATTGTAACGTAGTTATGTATACAACATATTTATTAGTTACTCAATTCTATAAATTAATAATATCATATGTCGACGTCGAGATTTTTATTTGTCCATTTTCGTTATTTGTTCTTTGGTGTTCTCATGTTAGGTGAGATTTGTTTGAAAAAACAAGTGAAAAAGGTACGACATGTGTAATGGCGACGATTTGACTTTAAGAGTCGCCAGTTGGTGTTTTTAACTGGTTTCACCAACGCAACCGAGAAAAGGTTTGCACATTGACCCAGTGATGTAACACTGCTAAACGGGTCTATGAAATCGAGATTCATTTAGGTTCGGGGGCTTGACTATGCGAAGGGAAGGTGTTAGGCACCCCCTGACATCCGTGTTGCCATGGTGACCGCCACTTTTTAAGAAACTGTTATATGAATGTGTGTGTGTGTGTGTGTGGATCAATGTTTAATTTATTTGGAAGTAGTGCGAGGCCTCGTTCGCACCTATATACAAAGGGTTTGAATTTATAGAAAAATTCAGTTTTAAACAGGATATAGCAATGAAGTTTTGTAAAAAGAGATTTTTCAAACCCTGTGCTCAATAGGAATTGAGACCTTTTCATACTTCCATTTTATTATTAAATGTTTGGCTTCTTTGCTTTTACTTTCGAGATGCGAGGCATCTTCGAGAAAATAATATACAGCAGTGCCGAACTCCTCATGGGCATGACAGCCATCTAAAGAAATTCAGACACCATAAATAATGTACAAGCTGCTTACAGCTGAAAATGTCCATCACGGGAACCAAATCTAGATTCAGTAGACTGAATATGTGATCACATGATTCCTAGGCTCACATGATACCGCAGTTTATATGAAAAGCAGTAAGCAGTTATATATATATAAAATCTGTATATATATATATATATATATATATATATATATATATATAGACATGATCAACCACCACGAAGCACCTCAATGGGGGATCAGAAATGTAAATATATAAAAGCAGTAAATATATATATATATATATATATATATATATATATATATATGGACATGATCAACCACCACGAAGCACCTCCATGGGGGATCAGAAATGTAAATAAAGCTTTAAAAGACGATCAACCGCCACGAAGTAAACTCCAGGCGGGACTAAATGTAAATAAAGTAGTAAAAGGCCTCGAAGTAAACTCCATGTAATTGTGAATATATATATATATATATATATATATATATATATATATATATAAGCAATAAACACTCCGGATGTAAAATCCAGGCTCATCAGACAGAGTCTGACAATAGTTTATATATATATAAGTATATATATATATAAGCAAGTAAACGCTCCAGACATAAGTCTAGGCTCAATCGAGGCATAACTCGATAATGTTAGTCCATATATAAATATATACATATATAAGTATATATATATATAAACAAAAATTAAAACCACGGACCAAAGTCCGGGCATACGCACATAACACGACTCTCAATGTGAAGAATAGTGTGTGGAAAGATGAAGACAAAGGCTTTATAGAGTGTGAGAAGGCTTACAGTGGGCTGCCAAAGCAGGTTTCTATGACTCTAGATGGATAAACATTCAGCTTCCGCCGGTAAAAATATAGCTAAATGTGAGCTAACATGTGTTTAAAATGAGAAAGCACACAATATGGGGTGTGTACAGAGCAAATTGGACAGGGCTTCCTCGCCTTTTCTTTTTTTAATATGGCCACCCCAAGCCCTCTATTTATAGAGGGGGGGAGCCGCAGGTGTACCTGCAGCAGCCGGAGATGTACCTGCGGCTGCCCGGGGTGCCCTGGGCTTCGCGGGTCCTGTCATCTCAAAGTACTTGCACCCGTGCACTGTGATGTCCGCTCAAACTTGCAGAACTTCAATCTGAGCATCCGAACGAGGTGTACAAGACCATCTTCGTACTACTTTTGTCGAGACTTACGTAATGACATGGGATTAGATGTTGTACGAAGTCAGGAAGAGGGGACCATGCCCATGGTCTTCAAGCTTTAAATTCTATCCGGTGTGCTGCCACGCGTAATAGTCACTCAAGATTGGAACTCCTCGGCTCTTGTGGGACATTGTTGTGTAGAAATGTATGTATGAAATATTGAGACGGCGCATTGGGGTTGAGATGGCAAGATGACAATTTGACTCCTCACCGGGGTTATCTCTGGTTTGGGCTGATAGCAAACATTGCTCAGGGTTACATCTGAGATTGGACTGCTGCAAGTGTTTGAATTCTGTAAGGTCATCTATAAATGTGCCTGTCTTCCCGGTGTTAGCTTTGGGTCTTTGTAATAAGTGCCTCGGCAGGAGGTCTGAGATTGAAGCTGATTTCATGCATTTGAAACAAGCATTTCCGGAGTTATCGTCGGAACTGCAACAGAATTCCTTGGGGTTATCTCCAAGGAAGAAACTCGGGGTTATCTCCGAGGTTGGAATTGATACTCCCGGTGTGTGTTTCGGGGTTGAGACTGAACTTCCGATAGTATTCGGAATGGATGTGAACTGTCTTCCAAGGTTATCTCCAAAAGATGAATCTGCCCTCCTGCAATGTTAGTAATAGGTGCGCAGAAAATTTTGAGTCTCTACAGATGCCCCTCTTTATCATATTCATGCAATGCAAGGCATGGATAGGATAAAGAATCCTAGACACTTGAAATGCAACAAGATAAACATGATGTTATGTACAACAACATGATGCAAATGTATGATGCATGAATGAATGATTGCCGATTCCCTGTTAATCCTGCCAGGGATGACAATCAGTAATGTCTTGGACATGCGATCCAAGTCTTCAAGGGTGTTGATGTTGGGGCTATCACCAAGGTCATGGATCCTTGATACAGACTTTTACTCCATAGAGGTGCCTCTCGTGTACAAGAGATCTGTGGGGATAAAGCTTTGTCTATTTGAGGATGTGTATAACATATTCCATCATCGGTCCTCTCCAATGAGGATGGTCTTCTCTGGTTTGTGTCACCAGTATATACCACGATCTTTGTTGGAGTTACTGCTAACAGTGTGTATCTATCAGGGTTGCTTGACCTTCGCTGATGTGTGTATCACCAGATAGGTCCCTGTTAGGCAAACTATCAAGGCTGCTTGACGTTCATTGATGTGTGCATCAATGATTGCATTGCGTTGTAACCCTTGCTGGGGAGTATGTCAAGGCTGCTTGACCTTCATTGACGCGTATATCAATGTTTGAAAATCAGATTGTGACTTCGGGGATGTTTGAAAAATGCGTACGCGCTACCCTCATGGGAGATGTTTGAAAATCAGAATAATGACTCATGGGGATGTTTGAAAATCTGCATTGTGACCCCCACCGGGGATGTTTTAAAATCTACGTTGTCACCCCCGCTGGGGATGTTTGAAAATCTGCGTTGTGACCGTTTAAAATTCTGCGTTGTGACCCTCGCCGGGGATGTTTGTAAGACTGGGTTGTGATCCCCGCCAGGGATGTTTGAAAATCTGCATTGTGACCCCCACCGGGGATGCTTTTAGGGTTACGTCCCTGTGTTTGGCGGCATCGGACCTATGTGAGGTATTGTCGAGCATGATTTGCAAAAGCTGAGCTCATCGGTATAGTGTACCTTGTATTCAGGTGAATACCAATGAGTGACATGCGGAGCCAGAGTTTAGCCCATGAAAACCAGGATTTCAGGCTATTCTGCTCAATCGTGTAGCATTTTTATTCCTATTTTGGCCTTTTCAGCTTGTGAGACCTCCTTTGCAACTCGAACTGGACCAAGCCGGAGGTGTGGGCCCCATATAGGGTGTCAGTGGTACACCTGGCGGCAACCAGTAGTGGACTATGACATGCCAACCATGGGTATTAAAGGCCTACGGGTTGCTTTCATAAATCACTTTCAAGTTGCGCCGCGAAGGAAATCTAAGAGCTCTTCTTCAGACCTGTTGAGTTTGGGTGACTTTCTGCACATTCTGCCATCGTACAAGTGTTCTTCACTGTCCTGGTAACATATGCATGTATTCTTTTCTAGTTTTTATCCGTTGGAAAGTGATTTATCACATGAAATGTACTTAGACACATAGTAGTGAATATGCATGCTGATATGACTTGATAAAAAATATTCAACACAGTAAATGTTAGTTTTAAACCATGCTAAACATAATGATGTGAAAAAAATTGACTTTTGAAACAGTCAAATTGGCACCTTTTACTGTCATTTCTTATCCTATTTGAGGACAAATGAGTAAAGGTAGAAAAGTAAAATAACCCTGGTAATTAGACTACACTTACGGATTTTTTACTATGATGTATTAATACATGTAGGATGTATATGACTGTGGGTAGGTGTGCTACTGAATGGCCACCTTGTCATGCCTATGTGCATGTGGATAATCCCATTTATAAAGGGAGCTATCGTAAAAAAAATTCCAAAACGTAGGCATTGGGTAGTCATGCATTTTTAACTTTATTGTAGATGTATGTTAAAATAATGCATGCATGCATGTAGTCATAAAAATGCATTTTGAACAAGCTCCAGGTTAAACATTACCACACCCTTTCTGAGGTGATTTGGAGATTTGTTGTCTAGATATTATGGATCTAGATCAGCCAAGTAGTTCCCACAGGACCACTTCTGGTGTACGAAGGAGGGCTTCTAAAGTGCCTTGACCCCGTTCTGTTAGACAGCCTCGTCGTTTGGTGGAGGCGGTGATACGTCCTATTCGGGTTGAAGTGCCAGATGTCGAGGAGGAGGATGTACCGGTTGAGGTTCCTGCTCCTGCTGCACGTATTCCCCGTAGGGATTTGCCAGGTATTCAAGTGGCAAACCCAGAGCTTCTAGGCAACTTGAGGTATAAAGTTAGATCTTAATCTTCCTTGTTTCCTATTGATAAGGAGTAAAGGATTCTGATGTTGATCTGTATTTGATGTAGGTTCCCGGCTTTACACAGCCTCGAGGGAATTGGTTCAGCATCCACTCTATGTATCAGGCTTTGCACACTGACTATAGAGCAATTGTACATGGTTGGGGATTCGGGATGTTCTTTTCCATTCTTCCCGCTGCCGCCCCACAGGGTTACCTCGGGCATTATTCGAATCTTTGGTTTCACCAGACTTAGTGACTCCATTTGCTGGACTGTGAGGTGATGATGACGCCGATGGATTGGCGGTTTATCACATGTATGGAGTTTGGAGGGGATCCAGTGCCTTGTACGGCAGATATCACCCCTACTTCCGTTAGATCCTTATTGGGAGTTCCAACAGAGGCACTCAACGGCAGAATTGTTCGTACAAATCCTTTGAGCGTAGATGCTATGAGCGGGCTATTGAGTGAGCCCATACCCGATGATGTGAGATTCAGGTATCACATTCTTCGATGATTGTTCCTGATGATTATTAGGGGCTGCTTCATAGCAGATAACTCTTCTACGATGTCCTTCACTTTGATCAGCGCCACTCGACACGTGGACCGCATAGGAGAGTATGATTGGGGTTCCTATACCTTCGCCTATTTCCTCAGGGGAATGCACATGCGATCGCAGGGCTTGACTGAGGCTTGGTTAGGATTCTACCCATTTCTGCTGGTGAGTATTTCTCTTGTCTTTTCCCATGTACAGGTTAAGAGCGTTGACTGACAGAAGATGTTTGCCTTTGTGTTGGCAGTTTTGGGCCTATGAAAGGCTTCCATGTCTACGTCCTGTGAGCGTGTTAGGTTTAGACACCTATCCACGAGGATGGAGATGGCATCATTTCATACTGGCGGAGGTCCATGTTTCTTAGGGTTTCACTCATTGCCGCCTACTACTGGAGTTGTTGACAGCGGGTGTCATCACGTGGGTTCCCTACTCTGGGGAGCATCTGAGCATTGGATTTTAGGATGCGTACCCAACTGGTGTTGAGCATGTGATTTCCACCCGTAGGATTCCTCTCTTTACAGATGGAGGATGGGAGCTCTACTTAGGAGAGCATTCTATCAGGAGCACTATAGGAGAGATTCGTATGCCGATCTTACCTCATGTCAGGCATTATTGGCCTATTTTGCAGTCACCCATCATTGATATCCCTTTGTTTGGGGTTGATGGTTTCACATTATCAGAGGGTCCCTGCACTCAGGAGATGTTCCAGCATTTGTGGTTCCCTCGTACCATTGGAGCCTAGACCCGCGCCACTCAGTTCATGGGGGATATGGTTCCAGGATCCGTGATGATGATGGATTGGCTAGCTTGTGTCAGAGATCCGACTCATGTGACACAAATTGACAATTTGACCCAGCAGTTAGACTTGGCACATTTCTTTATCTGGCACTTAGGCAGAGATCCTTCAGAGGTAGACATTTTTGATCCTTCCAGCTCTGGCGCTGGCCCCTCAGGTGACCCATATGGCTTTGCCAGTATAGATCCTCCCTTGTATAGGCCTGACATCCCTGTAGATAGAGATCCAGTGACTCAGGAGGAGTTACATTAGATGGACATGATTGATAATGTAGACATCGATACCATTGACTTTTTCTGATATATATTCTTGTTATCTCTTTTGATAGGCCTCTGTTAGACATTGGGTAGCTTCGCCCCATTCTCGCTATATCTTTTGATAGGCCTCTGTTAGTTGTAGGGCAGTTTTGCCCCATTTCTATATTTTAATTTGTCTGAGAGATGTATTAGATGATGATATACTTAAGAATGTATGTCCATTTTTCCATTCCCTATATCATATTGTCATCTATTGTATCATGCATGTTATTATGTTATGCATATGTATGTATGACTAGAGATATTCAGCATTGACCCCTAGATGGTCTTATGACACGGCCCGTACAGATGTCTTCTTCGAAAGTTAGCCGTATTGATCATACCCCACCATCTTTGGTGGCATCGGGTATGCGATCCTGGTATGATAGCATTTCACCATCAGACAGGGTGACTGTATATCATTTGTTGCAGCATAATATGACCCTGATGTTTCAGGTTCCCACAGGATTAGTGGAGGGAATGCTGGAGCACTGGGTATCGGAGAGGCAGGTTTTCTGATTTGGGACCCAGGAGTTGACTCCTACTTTGGAGGAGTATGGACGTTTGACGATGCTGCCATTAAACAGACCTTGCGTACATATAGCGATTGGAGACATGATTAGGCAATTCATGACCCTCACTGGCTTGAGGCGTAGAGTGGTGCAGGATGAGATCACATCTGGCCACATTATATCCCAGCGTTTTCTGTTTGACAAATTTGGCTCTGAGGATAGTTATGCACGGCATTCCGGGGATTTCATAACCCGAAGGATCATTGGCGTTCAGCCAGAGTGGATGTATTGCTATTGTATGTATTGTCGTACGTCTACATGCCACGATACATGGATGAGTTGGACATTGGCGTCATTATGGTAGTGAGAGCTCTCAAGGAGGGTCACACCATCATACCAATGATCATCACCGAGACTCTGAGGTCAGCTACATACTGCTACACTTATCCAGCAGGAGTGTTTACAGGCAGCTCAGTCATGTTGTACGTGTGGTTTATGTGACGCCCCCAAAATAGGTCCATTCCATCCAACCCATTCTGAGTCGCCAAATACTTGGTACAGAAATAACTACAACTTTATTAATACATTTGTCGTGCAAAATACGACAACATATATACTGTGAGTTTAAATACAATTATTGTCTTCTAGATAATATACATACCCAAATAAATCCTCATCACAATTATTTATACATTATTTTACAAAAATGGTGAGGACTACTAAACAACTCTCTCTATAACCATCATTCCATACCCAGACTGCATCGCTACATTCTCGCCTCCGAAAAAGAAAAATGGAACAAAAAGGAAAAGGGTGAGCTCAACTAGCCCAAAGAAGAATTTTATGACTAAGATAATATACAACAAATTATCGTTAGTCTTCAACAGGGAAAAATCTAATAGAATACAATAACAACCGCTTTTAAATCAACAATTTAATGAAACAACAATTCATTAGAAGAGTTAGGTAGAGAATGCAAACTACTATCTTCTATATATGAATTTAAAAGTTCATCGTCGATATTTTATCCCCGTAACATCAATCAATATATATCTCGAATCAAATATTCATCTTTGCACACTAAAGCCAAAGATATTCATCGATTGGTCATGTTCATCTAAACACCTATTCATCTTTGCACCACGGCCAAAGATATTAATCAGTAGGTAATGTTCATCTCAACACCTGTTCATCTTTGCACTACGGGACAAAGATATTCATCAAGAAATCATTCATCTTTGCACTACAGGCCAAAGATATTCAGTAATATCATCATTTAGGACTAAGGTTGATGAAAAAAAAATTAAAGGAAACGAATCCAGTGAAACAAAAGAACAAATATTAAGGATTCGTACTTTAAACAATCCAAGTTCAAAATACTTCATAAGTAATCAGAGTGGAGTAAAATTCAAGAATGATCAAAACATGGATACAATCAAAGCTAGTATCCAGAATAGATATTTTGGACAAAAAGAAGAAATTTCATTTTTCGGTGAATAGTGCCGTATTCGTTTATAGTGTCAGATAACGTGAATAAGTGTCATATACGTGAATAAGAATCTCGACACCAAAAGATAGAAATTTCACAAAAAACATCTTCACGCTCGTGAATAGTACTCGTGAATAGTAACTCATGAATAGTAACCCCGACATGAAAAAGTTCCAAATTTGATAAAAATTTCCAACCAATATTTCGGCATAATAATATTGAAGAAATAATATCATTTTCGAATAAAATAACATCCCTTACCTCGAAAAAGACAAGATTTCTAGTGAAAAACAGGATATAGGCTATGACTTGAACTTGCACCGTATAGCAATACTCAAAGTATACTCAAAATACTCACAAGAATACGCCGAATATAGAGAGAAACTTGAGCTTTTACGGTGTGATTTTCAATTCTAACCTAAGCACCCTATTTATAGGAAAATGCTTAGAACACCAAAGTAGAAAATTTAATATAATATTAATATATATTTTCCAAAACCTCATACGCACACTTGCCAACTTAATTCAGCTCCTACACATGTTAAATGAGGCCACCTAAACATTCCAAAAACTTTTTTCCTATTTTAAATATTTTAAACTTTCAAAAATCAATTATTTCAGAGCTTCGGAACTTCAATAATTCATAATAAATAGCCCTTTTATCAGAAAATTTGAATCTCGCAACTTTTTATAGGAAATTCAATTCTCTACAACTTTACAGAAGAAAGTTTTTCCAAATTTTAAACAAAAATTGACCGAAATCCACAAACGGGCGATTTTACAGGCTATAATCAAATTTCGGTCAATAATTATGTCCACCAACACACAAAATATGTGTTAAACATTTAATGCCACAAAAATACTCTTCCTCCTCATATACTCATATATCCCACATTAATTATAAAAATATCACCATTAATTTATTAAAATAATATATTTAAATGAATTATTTTATCATAAAAAGATAAAATATTAATTTTCAACAATTGTCTCATTAAAATTTTTTCCATCTATATCCACATAAAATCAATATTTTCCTCATCATATAAATCAATAATTAATTATTCATAAATAATATTACAGAATCACAAGATCGGGCAACCGGTGCCGCTCCTCAGAAAGAGGGGCTTTCCAATAAGGATCTCTCCTTACTGGCGCGCAATTAGGTGACCAAACCTCTCCTTAGACAGAACTTTCTAGACATTGCCAATAATTTTATCCAATAATATTATTCAGATAATATGAATTATTGTCTCGATAATGGAAAATCTTGTGTAATGACAATTTATTGAAACAACAAGTAATATAAAATATCAATGCAAAGAATTATTAAATCAATAAAATAAAATATCGAGCAAGAATTATCGTAATAATTATTGAGTAGTGCCTTCTTACGTAAGAATCAATAATTGGTGCAATAATACCGCAAATCACTCGCTCAACAACGCGACATTAGTGTGTTTTAACCACCGGTATTCCAACAAGATTAACGATAACAACTACGCCATTATTTATAAACAACTTATATTTGTCGTTTTTTTCATCCAATCGCTTTCGTTATGGGGCCCATAAAGAGGCTGCACCGTCATTTAATATTCCCGACAAAGACAAATATTCCCACGACCAAACGAATATTCTCCGACAATAATGAATATTTTATAACCACTTGCTTATTCGAAATATTTGCGTATTTTACCCATAACTATCCTCAAATCAACCCTTACTATTTCAAAATAATAAATAGAGGAAAATAAATTTCATTTATTAATAATTTGGGGTCTTACAGTTTATGTCACACTTGAGACCGATTGGCACTTTTAGATGACATGGGTATTGTTTCACCCATGATATAGCCATGTCATACTCTTTTTCCCACAAGTGTACAGATGTCGATCTTGGTCACTTTTCCGACGAGGATTGGAGATTCGTTCGCTATATTATTCAGTATCTGAGGCTTAGCTCACCCTACAAACTTCATTACTCATGCTCAGGGCATGGATTATCTTCCTCTGGCTGGTTTGAGAGGCATGATTACTTACCACCCACTAGCTGTGATGTGTCAGTTTGACCAGTTCCAGGATTTTCATCCTTTTGAGGTGGCATCGAGTCAGCGCTTCGCTTCTCGGCATTTATCAGCAGAGGATAGATCTAGGTTGTATGCCTGAAGGGATTAGCGAGAGCTATCTGAGTTTTCTATCAGCCATCCGGGTTTTTCTACAGAGTATTCCGCATGGATGGTGTGACGAACGAGAATTTTGTAATTAATTTTAATATTTATTGAATTAAATAAATATTTTTTGATGATTTAATTATTAGATTAAATAATTAATTGACGCAATTGTGGTAGATTAATTTAATTATATGTGTTACATTTATTAAATTAATGTAGAGAGTTTTTATTATCAAAGTATGTGATTATGTGAGCTTATTGTATTAAAAGAAATATTTAATAAGCATATTGCTATTTTAATTAATTTAATTATTAATTAGAGAATTAATAATATGACATTATTTATTAATGAAAAAATTATTTATGTGACTATGTGAATTTATGAGAAATTATTATATTTTATTTAAAATATATTAAATAAAATATTGGATTTATTTTATAAGGAGTGTGACATTTTCAAACTATATGATAAAGCTTTATTAAATTAAATGACTTTGAATCAATTAAGGGTTGCCAAACAAGGCCCTAGTAGTGGTTGGATGCAGTTACCCATGTTTGGGTTAACTGACCATTATGTGCATCAGTTCTCTTCTCCCTCTGTTATATTACGTCTTCTTTTATTATTATTATTCTAAGTCCGAAAAAAAAGAGAGAGCGAGAGAGAGTTTGAGAACTTTGAGAGAGATTGCGAATCATCTGTGATTAAAGGTGAAGAAGTGTGAGAAATTGGGAATTGTTGTCACCCCGTAATCTAAGCAGAGTATTCAAGGGTAATCCCTTCATTCCAAATTTTAAAGTTACGTCATATAGTTTTTATAAAAATGGCTTTCATATATTTTGTAAAATCTCTGTAATTGAAAAAGGGTTTGATTATAGGTTTATATATGGGTTAAGATATATCAAATCGTATTTGATTATATATATATTATGTGAATTATCATGTCATCGGGTTTCATAATACTATGAATTCTATTTTCAAATTTTGAGTTTGGGTTTTGGCCATATGGCCTTATACGTGATATTTCATGTATTGAACGTATATTATCCCTAAATTTTACATTCGTATGTTGTTATGCATGTTGATACGAAGAGACCAAAGTTTAAATAAATGGATTCGGTGTTATAACGAATCCGTTGTGACAATTTTCATTTTTTTTTATTTTCAAAACCTTCAAGAACATCAAGAACAGTGGAAGTAAATGTGTTAGTTTTGCAAATTATGTGTTATAACTTGTTAAAAATCATGCTAGATGGGTTAAGTAACGATTATATATGTATTACAATGATTGGATAAGTCTAAATTCGTGTAAAAATAACTAATTGGAAGTTATGGCCATATTCATGTATAATTTTACGTGTGTTTGATTTTTGGCCTAATTTGGCCTTGTTTTGTTCAATGAATCGCAGAATCGCAGTAAATCGCAGAAAATGAGCCTGGTAACCTTGCTTCTCCGTGGCATTACTAAACTACATTACCCACTTACCATTTGATTAAAAAATAAATAAATAAATAAATAAAATAAAAATAAAATAAAAATTAAATATTCGATGAAAATTATTATTAAAATATTTATAAAATAAATTAAATATTTTAATTGAGATATTTATGGAATAAAATAAATATTCGATGAAAATTATTATTAAAATATTTATAAAATAAATTAAATATTTTAATTGAGATATTATGGAATAAAATAAATATTTGATGAAAATTATTATTAAAATATTTATAAAATAAATTAAATATTTTAATTGAGATATTTATGGAATAAAATAAATATTCGATGAAAATTATTATTAAAATATTTATAAAATAAAGTAAATATTTTAATTGAGATGTTTATGGAATAAAATAAATATTCGATGGAAATTATTATGAAATAATTTATTAAAGTGTAATAATAGTAAGAGAATGAAAATATTCTAATTTAATTAAGTAATTAAATTAGAAGGGTAATGATTTGTTAAATAGAGTAGAGTTTATATTAAATAATTAAGTGAAAATGTAACTAATGAATGTCGTGAATACATATGGTATGTGTGTAGGATTTGTGGTGAGCTAAGTAGTAATCGTTTAGCCTACGACGATGAGGCAAGTTTCCTAACCCTATTTGTTATTATTGTTCAAGTTTATTATTTACCTCGAGTAAATTATCATTACTATTATTCAAGTTCAAATGTTATATTAAAGATTGATTATCTTTTCAAAGCATGATTCAGTTATACAATAATTATTCTATTGTATACTTCCCGAGATTATTATTCAATTTGAATATCATTATTATTGAACCTTATTAGACTAGCTTAAACCTTATTGATTCGACTAGTCCATAGTTGATGAGCGTTCTAAATTTCGTAACCCTTGATGAATTATCCAAACCAAACTTCCTTTAGTGCGGACTCGAATGTCAAATTGAGATGAACAACCCGCAAAGGGATTTACTTATGCGTTAAGCGTTAAGATATTGTGTACAAGATATGGTACTAAGTACGATCCCCAAGTACGCAGTAGAAAGGTCCATAGTCTTATGGTATTAAAGGTTTCAAGTATAACCCTTGATAACCTAGGACATAGTTCAAGGTCTTATGACCTCGTAAATCTTTTGATTCTTGTTATTCATTCTTGATTCAAAAGTTGAGCTTTTATTTAGATGTCTTTGATTCACTCGCATGTTATTATCTTTGTTATTTCATTGTTATACTTGTGGGCATTTGTGCTCACTCTTGCGTAATAATAACATTGCAGTTAAGAATGAAAGAACCAACAAACCTTCTACTAGTAAAGGCAAGGGCAAGGTTAAAAGTGATGAAGACTTGTTGTTTTATATGATGATGTATTTGTTTAAGACTTAAGTTAATGATGTTGTTTAAGACTTAATTGTTTATGATTCCGCACAGATGTTTAAGGTTAGAGTAACCTGGGATTGTATTTTTTTATGTAGTTAATGTAACCCCATAAGGGGAGATTTATTATTATTTCTATCTATTGCATGGTTTGCATTTATTATGGGTAGATAGATAGATGATATTTGTACAATGAACACCAAATCCCGTGGAATTGAAGTACCCGGATTTGGGGGTGTCACAGATGGAGACAAAGACTACATTGGCTGCGGTAGTATCCACAATGCATGGGACTGATTCCGACGATCAGGAGCATATGGAGGAGGCTGATTTTCCCATTGAGGCAGATTTTGTAAGACCCCAACTTTTATGGAATTTTCTATAATTATCATTTTTAAAAATTATGGAATGAATTTGATATAATGTTATAGTTGTGGGTAATATTTATAAATTTTGCAAAGTATGTAAGTTGTTATATCATATTCGATTGGTCAGGGAATATTCGTTTTAATAGGGAATATTCGTACGATGGCACAATCATTGGTGGACCCCACAACGGAATTATTGTCAGATTGAGAAAACAACAAAAATATTTTTATGAAAATAACGGCGGAAGTTTTACAGTTAACTGTTGAAACACCCAGTGTTAAAAGTACAGTAATACGCGTGGTTGCATAGTAGCACACGGTATTGATTACTGATGCTTACATGAGAAGTCACTTAGTTTTATTCAATTATTGCTACAGTATCTATTGCATAGTATCTCACGTTATTTGATTCAATTATTGTCGATATTTTATATATTATTAAATCAATAATTTAGACGACGAAGTTATTAATATTATTATTTGCAATATTAACGATGTCTAGAAGTTCTGTCAAGGAAAGGTTTGGTCACCTAATTGCGCGTCAATAGGAAGAAATCCTTATTGGAAAGCCCCCTCTTTCCTGGGAACGACCTGGTCGATTAATATTGTGAATTATAATAATGATGATTTATGTTGTTAAAAATATTGAGTGGATTTTTATGATGTATTTATTTATTATATGGACCCTCATTTACCCATTTTTCAAAATAGTCGGGAGAAGATATCTCAATTTTGTTATATATATTTACTATTTTGTCACGGGAGGGGGGAATGGAATGGAGTGGTATGCAGGGAATGTGTATATATATATATATTATTAAAGTAATGATGTTGATGTGGGAAAATGTTGTCTAAAGAAGAAAAAAAAATGTCAGGGGAAAAGCTTTTGGTTCATGGATGGAATGATGAATGGAGTATATATGTATATATGAAAGATAAGAAAAAAAGGGGTGGAGGAATGGAGTCGTAGGAATGAGGGAATATGGTATAGATATATATATTATTTATATATTTGTGACATGTGGTCACAAGTAGTGGTGGAACAAGTATTATTATTATTATTATTATTATTATTATTATTATTATTATTATATTATATAATAAGTTTTGTTTTTTTATGAAAAATAGAATATATTATAATTTATTGAATACTTTATTAATATTTTTTAAAAAACTACTGAAGAAAATGAATTCACATCCGTGATTCTGTAATTTGTTTCGTCTAATTTTACTGTTGATCCATGATTCAAAAAATTCAAATAGTATCCTTCCATTCTCCTATAAATAGGATGCTTAGTTAGAATTGAAATCACACCAGAAATTTCAAAGAATTTTCTTCTACAATCTTGAGCGTATTTCTTTAGCGTTTAAGAAAGCTTTGAGCATAGTACAAGTTTCTTCAAGTATATCCTCGCCCTACCGTCGGAGTACTCTTCTTTATAAGGTAAGGGGTATTATTTCTTTTGTATTCATGAAGAGAACTTCTGTTATTCCATTCTTTATTATTCTATTGGAATAACCTGTATACGCGGGCTACCCTATACTTTGTCAAATTCTTCTGTTATTCCATTCTTTATTATTCTGTTGGAATAACATGTATACGCGGGCTACCCTATACTTGATGAAATTCTTCTGTTATTCCATTCTTTATTATTCTGTTGGAATATCTTGTCTGTGCGTTTTACGCCGGACCTGGTTCCGTTATTTATTATTCTGTTGGAATAACCTTTCTATGCGAAGTACCGCATGCATGGTGATTTCTTTTGTTATTCCATTCTTTATTATACTCAGTTGGTTAAAGATTTGACTTCTATACTCCATGAAATTAGTGGAATATCCTTGATATTTGCGCTTCATCTAGTATCTTTTCATGGAAATATTCTTCTAAGCATTCTTGAATTTTACTTTAACAAAAAAATATCATGTTAAAAATTTGGACGTTATTAGTTCCTGAATAAATTAATTCTTGAACTTGTTTTATTAAATTCTTATATCATTGTCATCATCCTCATGTTTATAATTTTTGAAAGTCATCTGTGGCCTGTAGTGCATAGATGCACTTGGTATGATTATGACCAGGGATTATTCGGTGTAATCATGACCGTAATATTACAAATGATGTCGTAAAAGTCCTCATTGGCCCGTAATGCATTGATGGACAGTTGTTGGCATGATCATGACCATTGATGAATACACGAATATCCTTGGCCCATAGTGCATGGAAAATTTGTGGTTGTGATACTGATGAATATCCTTGGCCGTAGTGCAGGGATGATGTGGACTATTTATTAAGCTGAGTTCCAGCGATAAAAGTGATGAACTTAACCTTTTTAAATCATAAAAGATAGTAGACTTTATTCTCTACTTGACTCTTTTAATGGATTGCTTGTTCCGTTGCAGTTAAACTTGATGTCTATTGTATTTTATCAATTTAACATTGCTGAAGACTAATGATAATTTATTCTGCATTATCTTAGTCATAATATTTCTTACTAGGCTAGTTGAGCTCTCCCTTTCTTTTCACGTGTTCTCTTCAGAAATGAGAACGAAATGGACTAGTCGGGGAATGGAGTGACGGTCCAGATGATAGTATTAGTAGTCCTCACTATTCTGTTAAATAGTGTGACAATAAATGTAATGAGGTCTTATTCTGAGAGTGGATTGTCTAAAAGACAATAATTGTATTAATACTCGCAGCTCTCTTGTTATATATTAAAGATTGTATTAGTATTCTGTACCATGTATTTGGCGACTCAGAATAGGTGATGTATACCTATTTTGGGGGTGTCACAGTTGGTATCAAAACTTAGGGATATGATCCCTGGCTGAGATGTGAGACAAGAACTAGGAAGGGAGAGACGGGGAATTCCTTCGCTAGTATAACCTGCCTAAGTTTATTTGATATTTAATTGGTCGGTAAGAGTATAGGGATAATATGCGATGTGTTAATTAACCATTGTTTTGTGGCAGTATTTGAAAATGGCATCCAAGAGAGAATAGCAATGGAGTACAAGAGACCGTTGAGTCTCCATAGATCAATAATCAGGACAATGTGCATCAGGAAGGCGACAATCCTAATGCCAACAATAATACTGACCAAATGATGAACGATGGAATGTTCTGATGCTTCATGCAATTCATGCAACATCAGGCGAGAGCGGCTCTTGTCCAAAATGCAAGTGGAAACACTGGTAACTCTCGGAAGGTCACCTCCAAACAGTTCAAGGAGCTGGGACCATCGGAGTTTTTTGGAGAGCCAAAACCACTTAAGGCGGAGACGCGGATAAAGCAGATCAACATGATATTTGATGTCTTGGGTTTCTCTGAGGAGCAAAAGGTTCCCTTTGCCACCTTCATGTTATGCGGGTAGAGGCAGACATCGGTGGGAATCAGAAGCGTACTCAACCTTCCGTGAGATGAAGATGTCTTGGGAGAAGTTCCAAGAATCATTCAACAAAAAGTACTCACGAAAGTATTCGTCACATGAAAGAGGTAGAGTTCATTAAACTGGAGCAAAAAAACATGACCGTGTCGCAGTACGAAGCCAAGTTTGCCGACCTGTCCCGGTTTGCGTCCCATTTAGTTGATAATGAGGAGAGAATGACGCGAATATTTTTAAGAGGTTTGAAACCCGAGATATGTCAATATATTATCTCTCATAAACTGTGTTTGTATTCAGATGTTGTTAATAGGGCTCAGTTATTGGAGCGCGATAATGAGTCAACCCAACCAAAAGAGAGCAGCCGGTAAAATGATAATACCAGTGATAACAGTCATCAAAGCGATGATAATAAGCGTGGAAGGAATCAACATGCCAGAAATTGAAACCACTTCGGTGGTAATCATGGCCAAAACAATAAGAATGGACATTTCAAGAAGAGGAGATTCAACAATGATGGAAAGACGTCAGCATCAGCACCTGTCGTTAAGGAAGGAAAACGACCACCTATCATATGTTTCAAATGTGGAGGGGAGGGACACATCAGTCCAAACTGCGCGATGCCCTCCAAAGCATATTATAATTGTGGAAGAGAAGGTCACTTGGCCCGATTTTTTCTTGCACCGAAGATAAGTCCAGCTGGGATGGAGGCATCAAAGGTCGTCCCAGACAAGACAAAACTGGTAGTTCAAGGGAGAGCGTTTGTCGTGACCTCCCAAAAAGCAAGGAACCCGAACGAGGTCATCACGGGTAAGCTTATCATAAACACTAACGAAGTATATACCTTATTTGATACCGGTTCTACCCATTCTTTTATTTCTCCTACTTGCGTTAAACGTTTAAATTTGACTCCGGAGAAATTGGACTTTGACTTATCTGTTGAAACTCCATTGGGAGAAACCTTCATTACATCCACTGTTTATAAGTCTTGTTTAATTCAAATCGGTACCCTCACATTACCTGTCGATCTTATTTCATTGAAAATACTTGCATTTGACGTAATTCTAAGGATTGATTGGTTAACTACTCATTATGCAAAAATTAATTATTTTCGTAAGGTTGTTAGCTTTCATATTCCTAACCAACCTATTATGAGAATTCAAGAAACCAACCCATTAAAATCAATCACTGTCATCTCAAGCCATAAAGCTATTCGTGTGTTGAAAAATGGATGTCAAGCTTTCTTAGCTCATGTCACGGATCTAAATTAAAAAACGTCAGTTTTGAATGATAATTCTATTGTTAATGAATTTCTTGACGTATTCCCTGAAGAACTTCCTGACCTACCCCCAAAGTGCGAAATTTAATTTTGTATCGACCTTGAACCCGGTACAAAACCCATTTCCAAAGCCCCATATCAAATGACTCCTATTGAACTTCAGGAGTTAAAGACCCAACTGCAGGAATTGTTAGACATTGGCTTTATTCGTCCTAGTACTACTCCTTGGGGTGCTCCTCTTCTATTCGTGAAGAAGAAAGATGGGAGTATGCGACTTTGTATTGATTATCGGGAGTTGAATCATGTCACCATCAAAAATAGGTACTCATTACCACGTATTGATGACCTGTTTGACCAGTTGCAAGGCGCCAAATTCTTTTCAAAGATTGATCTTCTTTCTGGATATCACCAATTGAAGATTAGAACCGATGACATTCCAAAAAGACTTTCGTAACTCCCCAGACGGGCATTATGAATTCCTAGTCATGTCTTTTGGATTGACAAATGTTCCTGCTGCCTTCATGGATATGATGAACCGAGTATACAAGGAATATTTAGATCACTTTGTGGTTGTCTTTATTGATGACATCCTTATTTATTGCAAAAGCCGTGAAGATCATGAACAACACTTGAGGCTGATACTCCAAAAGCTTCGTGAATATAAGCTTTATGTCAAGTTGAAGAAATGCGAGTTTTCGCTTGAGGAAGTAGCATTCCTTGGGCACGTGGTATCAAGTCATGGAATATATGTTGACCCGGAAAATATTGAAGCTATTCAAAGCTGGGAGCAACCTAAATTAGTGACCGAAGTATGTAGCTTTCTCGACTTAGCTGGTTATTATCGGAGATTCGTAGAAGGGTTTTCTCGAATCGCTACTCCCTTAACTCAGCTGACTCGAAAAGATACAAAATTTGGTTGGAACGAGGAATGTGAGAAGAGTTTTCAAGAACTCAAGAGAAGACTTATTTCAAGACTGCTCGACAATACCATCCGCTCGGAGGATTTGTCATATACAGTGATGCTTCAGGCAAAGGGTTAGGATGTGTTCTCATGCAACATGAGAAAGTCATAGCCTATGCCTCTCAACAACTCAAAGAATATGAGAGGAATTATCCTACTCATGATCTAGAGTTGGCAGCTGTTTTTTTTGCACTAAAGATTTGGAGGCATTACTTATATGGAGAGAAAGTGGAGATCTTTACGGATCATAAAAGCCTCAAATATTTCTTCATTCAAAAGGAACTCAACATGCCACAGTGACGTTGGCTTGAACTGTTGAAAGATTATGATCATACCATCCAATACCATCCTGGAAAAGCAAACGTGGTAGCTGACGCATTGAGTAGAAGATCATATGCGGGTATGAGTGCGATATTGTCAATGCAAAGGGCCATTTTGTATGAATTACAAAGGATGGAGATAGAGATAAAGGCTCCAGGGACCCACGTGATGATGGCGAATATACGAGTAGAACCAACTTTAATCGATAAAATTAAAGCTGCTCAAGCTACAGACCAGGAGCTGATGCATATGAGGAAGAAAGTACAAGAAGGTGTTATGCCGGAAGCAAGAATCGATGAAGAAGGAATACTTCGAGTCAACTCCAGACTTTGTGTTCCTAACGAACCTGATTTAAAGTATAAAATCATGATGGAGGCGCACAACACACCGTTTGCAATCCATCACGGGGAGTACCAAAATGTATCATGATCTTCGATATACATTTTGGTGGGGCAATATGAAGAGGGAGATAACGTTGTTTATCTCAAGGTGTCTAACTTGTCAAGGAGTCAAGGCAAAGCATCAAGTACCAAAAGGTCCATTGCAACCACTTGAAATTCCAGAATGGAAGTGGGAGCACATTACCATGGATTTCAAGTCATTTGGTCTTCCCAAGGTTTCTCAAGGCATAGATGCAATTTGGGTCATTGTTGATAGATTGACCAAGTCTGCTCATTTCTTACCAATACGAGAAACTTATACACTTGAACGTCTTGCTCGTATGTACATAAACGAGGTTGTAAGACTGCATGGTATGCCAGTATCCATAGTTTCTGATCGAGACCCAAGATTCACTTCACAATTTTGGGTTAGTTTACAAAAAGCTATGGACACAGATTTATGATTTAGTTCGGCATATCATCCTCAGACGGACGGACAATCAGAGAGGACTATTCAAACTTTTGAAGATTTATTAAGACTCTGTGTCCTTGATTTCAAGGAAAGTTGGGACAAGTTCTTACCATTGGTGGAGTTTTCCTACAACAACAGTTAGAAAACAAGTATTGGCATGGCTCCATTCGAAGCGTTGTACGGAAGAAAATGTCATTCTCCAGTATGCTGGGATGAGGTGGGTGAAGCAACGTTATTGGGACCGGAGTTAGTACGTATAACTACGAAAAAGATACAAACGATCTGATAACGTATAAAAACCTCACAAGACCGACAAAAGAGTTATGTTGATCTTCATCAAAAGGACATGGAATTCGATATTGGAGATCTTGTGTTATTACGTGTTTCTCCATGGAAAGGAGTTACGAGATTTGGAAAGAGAGAAAAGCTCAATTCTCGATTCATTGGCCCATTTTTAATCCTCGATCGAATAGGGATTGTAGCCTATAGACTTGCTTTACCGCCAAGTATGTCTCGTGTTCATAACATTTTTCATATATCCATGTTACGTAAATATGTGAAAGACCCGAACCACATTATTGAGTTAGAACCGGATGAAATAGCGGAAGATTTAACGTATGAAGAGGTTCCTGTTCAAATCTTGGAAAAGAAGGAACATATTCTACGCTCCAAGGTTATACCTCAAGTCAAAGTTTTATGGAGGAACCACGATGTTGAGGAAATGACCTGGGAGTTAGAATCTGAAATGAAATCAAGGTATCCTTACCTCTTCGACATGCCAGGTACGTACCCTAATTTCGAGGGCGAAATTTCATGAGAAGTGGAGATTGTAAGACCCCAACTTTTATGAATAAAGATGAATTTTCTATAATTATCATTTTTAAAAATTATGGAATGAATTTGATATAATGTTATAGTTGTGGGTAATATTTATAAATTTTGCAAAGTACGCAAGTTATATAATATTCATTTTAACAGGGAATATTCGTACGACGGCACAATCATTGGTGGACCCCACAATGGAATTATTGTCGGATTGAAAAAATGACAAAAATAATTTTATGAAAATAACGACGGAAGTTTTACAGTTAACTGTTGAAACACCCGGTGTTAAAAGTACAGTAATACACGTGGTTGCATAGTTGCACACGGTATTGATTACTGATGATTACGTGAGAAGTCACTCAGTTTTGTTCAATTATTGTTACAGTAATTGTTGCATAGTATCTCACGTTATTTGATTCAATTATTGTCGATATATATTTTATTAAATCAATAATTGAGATGATGAAGTTATTAATATTATTATTTGCAATATTAACGATGTCTAGAAGTTCTGTCAAGGAGAGGTTTGGTCACCTAATTGCACGCCAATATGGAGAAATCCTTATTGGAAAGCCCCCTCTTTCTTGGGAATGACCTGGTCGATTAATATTGTGAATTATAATAATGATGATTTATGTTGTTTAAAATATTGAGTGGATTTTTATGATGTATTTATTTATTATATGGACCCCCATTTACCCAATTTTCAAAATAGTCGGGAGAAGATATCTCAATTTTGTTATATATATTTACTATTTTGTCACAGGAGGGGGAATGGAATGGAGTGGTATATAGGGAATGTATATATATATATATATATATATATATATATATATATATATATTATGAAAGTAATGATGTTGATGTGGGAAAATGTTGTGCGAAGAAGAAAAAAAATGTCGGGGAAAAGCTTTTGGTTCATGGATGGAATGATGAATGGAGTATATATGTATATATGAAAGATAAGAAAAAAGGGGTGGAGGAATGGAGTCGTAAGAATGAGGGAATATATATATATATATATATATATATATATATATATATATATATATATATATATATATATATATATATATATATATATATATATATATATATATATTATTTATATATTTGTGACATGTGGTCACAAGTAGTGGTGGAACAAGTATTATTATTATTATTATTATTATTATTATTATTATTATTATTATTATTATTATTATTATATAATAAGTTTTGTTTTTTATGAAAAATAGAATATATTATATTTTATTGAATTATTTATTAATATTTTTAAAAACAATTTGACTACTGAAGAAAATGAATTCACATCCATGATTCTGTAATTTGTTTCGTCTAATTTTACTGTTGATCCGTGATTCAAAAAATTCAAATTGTATCGTTCCATTCTCCTATAAATAGGATGCTTAGTTAGAATTGAAATCACACCAGAAATTTCAGAGAATTTTCTTCTATAATCTGAAGCGTATTTCTTTAGCGTTTAAGAAAGCTTTGAGCGTAGTACAAGTTTCTTCATATATATCCCCGCTTCTACCGCTTCTGGAGTACTCTTCTTCTTTATAAGGTAAGGGGTATTATTTCTTTTGTATTCATGAAGAGAACTTTTGTTATTTCATTCTTTATTATTCTTTTGGAATAACTTTGTATGTGAGCAACCCTGCATTTGGTGAAATTCTTACATTATTCCATTCTTTATTATTCATTTGAATAACTTTGATACGCTGTGCTACCCTATACTTGGTGAAATTCTTCTGTTATTCCATTCTTTATTATTTTGTTGGAATATCATGTCTATGCGTTTTACGCCAGACCTGGTTCCGTCTTTATTATTCTGTTGGAATATCTTGTCTGTACGTTTTACGCTGGACCTGGTTCCGTTATTTATTATTCTAAAGTACCACATGCATGGTGATTTCTTTTGTTATCCCATTCTTTATTATACTCAGTTGGTTAAAGATTTGACTTCTATACTCCATGTAATTAGTGAAATATCCTTGATATTTGCACTTCATCCAGTATCTTTTCATGGAAATATTCTTCTAAGCATTCTTGAATTTTACTTTACAAAGAAGTATCATGTTAACAATTTGGACGTTATTAGTTCCTAAATAAATTAATTCTTGAACTTGTTTTATTAAATTCTTATTTCATTGTCATCATCCTCATGTTTATATTTTTTGAAAGTTATCGTGGGCTTTGTAGTGCATAGATGGACTTGGTATGATTATGACCGAGGATTATTGATTGTAATCATGACCGTAATGTTACAAATGATGTGGTAAAAGTCCTCATTAGCCCGTAGTGCATTGATGGACGCTTGTTGGCATGATCATGACCATTGATGAATACACGAATATCCTTGGCCCGTAGTGCATGGAAAA
This sequence comes from Panax ginseng, assembly GCA_020205605.1. Taxonomy (NCBI): domain Eukaryota; kingdom Viridiplantae; phylum Streptophyta; class Magnoliopsida; order Apiales; family Araliaceae; genus Panax; species Panax ginseng. The sequence continues at coordinate 48,353,773 of CM035130.1, forward strand.
TTTGTGGTTGTGATCTTGATGAATATTCTTGGCCAGTAAAGTATGGATGATGTGGATTATTTATTGTCGTGAGTTCCAAATGATAAAAGTGATGAAAACCTTTTAAATCATAAAAGATAGTAGACTTTATTCTCTACTTGACTCTTTTAATGGATTGATTGTTCCGCTGCAGTTAAACTTGATGTCTATTGTATTTTATCAGTTTAACATTGTTGAAGACTAATGATAATTTATTCTGCATTATCTTAGTCATAATATTTCTTACTAGGCTAGTTGAGCTCACCCTTTCTTTCACTGTTCTCTTCAGGAAATGAGAACGTAGTCGGGACTAGTCTGGGAACGGAGTGACGGTCCAGATAATAGTATTAGTAGTCCTCACTATTCTGTTAAATAGTGTGACAATAATTGTATTAAAACTCACAGCTCTTTTGTTGTATATTAAAGATTGTATTAGTATTCTGTACCATGTATTTGGCGACTCAGAATAGGTGATGTATACCTATTTTGGGGGCGTCACAGATTTGACTGCTGGGTTGGCACCATTTGTGATGGATTCTTCCACTACGAGCGCTATTGTTATTCAGCATTCAGTACAGTATTTAGAGCAGAGTCTACATCTGATGACCTATGAGAGAGATCAGGCTAGGGCCTCGGTGTTGACAGCTCTTGATGGGAGAGACGCCGCTCTATTAGAGAGAGAAGAGGCTAGATCAGCCAGAGATGTATTGATTGTGGAGTGGGATGCTTCCCTATCTTCCTAGGATGTGGGCATCGCAGACAGTACTTCAGTGAGATCCCATACGACTGGCATCCTTGCCAATATGAATGCATATATTGATGAGCATCCTGCCACCATGCAGTTAGCCTCAGATCTGCTAGCTCGTGTAGATACTATTGGGCAGGAGCTTGCAACGTTACCTCCTCCTTCAGAGAGGGATGCTATGTTAGATCTGATAGTCCGCATACACACAGATCCATAGATAGACTTGTATTTTCCTGCACTGACTAGCTTAGCCATTTTGTCATGTACAACACATATGTATATATCAAACAATATTATATATGGTAGAGAAATATATTTTGATTTACTTCCCTTTCAAATGTGCCTTGATACTTGCTTGATATTTGCCTGTTTCTTCAGGGCTTGTGATCTTGATGCATTCTGATCTTGTCTTTGATATGTGGACATTGAGCCATCGCAGAATCTTTCAGAACGGATCATAGATCTGTGTATATCCCTACCATCTTTGGTGTCTTGGGACTGGTTTCTGTATGGAAATGTAGAGAGGATTGTGGCTTTTCCTCTCTGAGATTGACCGCACCACATATGGTCGCCAGTACTTCTATTTTTGAGAAGCCTAGTTAATTCCATCTCTTATGGATTGGTGTTGCTCTTTGAGGCACAACCGCAGCTTAGATAGTCACCGAATCTCCTATTGGTGAGAAGAGGTTGGGTAATTCCATCCCTTTGGTCTGAAGCCGATGAAATGTGGTGTATTGAAGTTTGATCCCAGTACCATGTGACAAGTATTTTTGTTCTGGTAAGGGTTAGACTGAACCATAAATGGTTGCCTACGTACTCCTATTGAAGAGGAGATCAGGTCTGCGTAGTTCAAACCTGGTGTAAAAGGTTCAACGCTGAATATGAAGGCAGATGGGTGTAGAAGCTTTATTGATGAAGAAGGGTGTAGAAGTGTTTTTGTTGTTTTTGTTTTTGTAGAGAAAGGGTAGAAATATTTTTGTGTTTTTTGTTTATTGCGACCGGTCCATATAGAATATGGTTGCCTACGTACTCCCGTGTATCAGGGAGATCAGGTCGACATAGTTCGCCCCTCAGGACGAATTACAGCCGAAGAGAAATATGAATCCCATGTGCAGGCTATACTGCGGGGAGAAGAAAGTTTGATCCCATGATGGGGACAAACTGCAGGTGTGGAAAAAGTTTGATCCCATCTTCAAGACAAACTGCAAGCGTAGAAAAGTTTAATCCTATCTTCAGGATAAACTGCAGGTATGAAAGGTTCAATCCCGTCTTCAAGATAACTGAAATTATATAGACGTTTTGAAATGAGGTGAAACCAGGCTGCTGGTTTGAAGTGTATGTTTCCCTGAAGGGCAAAAGAGTATGAATAAAGGGTTAGACAAACCAGAATGACTGGTGATTTGATGATCACAAACCAGGATGTTTGCTTGATGGAAACCTCAGACATAGTACCGTTTCACGATGTCCAAGTTGATAAGCTGTGGAAATTCATCGCCATCCATTTCCTGTAGTCTGAGAGCGCCTCCTGTCAATACCTCCTTGACAACAAACGGACCTTCCCAGTTAAGAGCGAATTTTCCCTTAGATTGATCTTGGTTGTCAATGATCTTCTTCAAAACCAAGTCATGTTGTTTGAACTGCCGTAGACGGACTTTCCTGTTGTAGGATATGGCGATCCTTTACTGATATAACTTACCATGGAAGATAGCCGTGGTTTGCCTTTTGTCTATCAGAGACAATTAGCGATACCTGTCTTGTACCCATTGGTCTTCATCCAGTTGAGCGTCCATCAACACTCTGAGGGATTCCATTCCCACCTCTATGGGGAGCATTACTTCCATCCCATAGGCTAATGAGTAAGGGGTTGCCCCAGTGGAAGTACGCATTGAAGTTCTGTAGGCTAATAAAGTCAGAGGCAAGAGGTTAGGCCATCCTTTATGATTGGCGGACATTTTTTGCATGATCTTCTTAATGTTTTTATTAGCCTCTTCAACAGCACCATTCATCTTTGGACGGTAGATGACGGAGTTAAGGTGTTTGATATGGAATTTACTACATAACTCCTCCATCATTTTGTTGTTGAGGTTCTTAGCATTGTCTGACACAATGACATCTGGTTGTCCATATCGACAGACGATATTATTTCTGATGAAAGCAATGATGACTTCTTTGGTAACCCTGGGGAAGGAGGTTGCTTCTACCTATTTGGTGAAGTAGTCGATCATGGTGAATATGAATCGATGTCCATTACTGGCTTTGGGCTCGATGGGCCCGATCACGTCCATTCCCCACATTGAGAAGGGCCATGTCGAACTCATATTATGGAGTTCCCTTGGAGGGGCGTGGATAACATTCCCATGAATTTGGCATTGATAGCACCTCTTGACGTGATTATCACAGTCAGCTTTGAGCGTAAGCCAATAATGCCCTGTTCTGAGGATCTTCTTAATAAGTAGGGGTCCACTCATGTGTGGGCCACATACTCCACCATGGATCTCATCTATGAGCCTCTGAGCTTGGTCTTTGTCCAGACATCTGAGGAGACCTAATCCTGCATCTCTTTTGTAAAGTGCATCTCCGCTCAGGTAGAATTTTATAGCAAGTCGATGGATCTGCCTCTTTTCAATCAGGCTCGCCTCAGCGGGTGTAGATCCATCTCGCAGATACTCCTTGATATGTTGATACCAAGGGTTTTGGATGGGAGGTAGTTCATCCGATACTTCTCCAACATAGTTCCCATAAGATGGGGCCTTTTGCATGGCAAATGTGATGTTTGGCATGTTTTCTTTGTCAGGTATGTGAATCAAGGAGGCCAACGTTGCTAGTGTATCCGCAAAATCATTCCTATTACGAGGAATGTGTAGGAAGGAGATTTCTTCGAACTCTAAAGCCATCTATAAAACTTGCTGATGGTAAGGCAGCAAATAATGTTCCTTGGTTTGATAGATTCATGTGGATTGTTTGATTACTAATTCAGAATCCCCAAAGACAGTTAACCGCCTGATGACGATTGAACGGGCAAGTTTTAGCCCCATGATACAGCCTTCATACTCAGCTGTGTTGTTGGTGCTGACAAACTAAATTTTGACAAATGATGGGATCTCGCTCCCCGTGCGGATACTAGAATTGCTCCAGCTCCGTAACCTTCGTGTTAATGACTCCATCAAAATACATTTTCCATGTGTGGCATGTATCGTACTGATGGTGTTGCTGAACTGCCATTACCCCTTTATCGGGAAAATATGTTTCTAAGGGTTTGTAATCCCTTGCAGGTGCGACGGCCAGTTGATCCGCAATTCCTTGACCTTTAATAGACTTTTGTGTCACGTAGATGATGTCAAACTACTGTAGGATCAAGCGCCATCCGGATGTACCGACAATTGGTAGATGGGCCATCGAACACACGACTTGAGAGGATCCACGCGGGATATGAGATGGATTGTGTGACCATGGAGGTAATGTTGTAACCTCATGGAAGCCCATGCTAAAGCACAACAAGTTTTCTCAATCAGAGTGTACTTGTGTTCACTACTGCTGAATCTTTTGCTGAGGTAATAGATAGCTCATTCTTGGCCTCTATCGTCTTTTTGCCCTAGCATACAGCCCATGGCATTTTCATTAATGGACAGGTACATGAATAGGGGAACATCATCCCTGGGTGGTACCAAAACAGGAGCGTTAACCAGCTGCTCTTTGATTATAAGGAAGGCTTTCTGACACTCATCGTTCCATTTCATGGAGGAGTTCTTCCTTAACAACTTGAAGATGGGCTCACAGGTTGCTAAGAATTGAGAAATAAACCTGCTAATGAAGTTGATTCTTCCAAAAAATCCCCGTATTTCCTTCTCTGTCTGAGGAATGGACATTTCCTTGATGGCCTGGATTTTGGTGGGATCTAGCTCAATCCCTTTGTGGCTGACTAGAAAACCTAGCAACTTGCCTGATTTGACACCAAAGGCGCACTTGGCTGGATTCAACTTCAAGTTGTACTTACGCAACCTGTTGAATAGCTTTTTAAAATGGTCTAAGTGGTCTTCCTCTCTTCGGTATTTGACAATGATGTCATCCACGTAGATCTCTATCTCTTTGTGCATTAAATCATGAAAGAGAGCCATCAAAGCTAGCTCGTAGGTTGCCCTGGCATTGATGAGGCCGAATGACAACCGTCTATAACAGAATGTTCCATAAGACGTGATGAAAGCAGTTTTCACATGGTCATCCTCAGTGACCATAATTTGATGGTACCCCGCGAAGCAATCAGCAAATGAGTACATGGCGTATTGAGCAGTATTGTCAATGAAAATGTGGATAAAGGGCACGAGAAAGCTATCTTTAAGGCAAGCTTTGTTCAGATCCCGGTAATCCACGCAAACTTGCACCTTTCCTCCTGGTTTAAGCACGGGGACAATGTTGGATATCTATTCTGGATATGTAGACACCATGATAATGCCAGCTTAAAATTGTTTCACAATTTCCTCTTTCACCCTTAAACTCCACTCAGGTTTCAATCGCCTGAGCTTTTGCCTGACTGGCTTGAATCCCTCCTTCATGGGAGGGTGATGAAGGATAATGTCAGTGGAAAAACCCACCATGTCTTCGTGAGACCATGCAAACACATCCTGGAATTGGGTTAATAGCGCAACCATGTCATTCCGTTGGTTTGGGGTGAGGTCTGAAGCAATCTGGATTAGCTTAGGGCTTTCTAAGGTTCCAAGATTGAAAGAAGTTGTTTGATCAAGGTTGGGTTTAGGTTTGTCCGTGACCCATTCCTTAATCTCCTGAGGTGTCTCAATGTCCTCTTGGATTTCCATCAAGTCTGAGTTCAACTTTTCATCAAAGTTACAGTCCTTGTGGAGAAAAGGTGTAAGACCCCAACTTTTATGAATAAAGATGAATTTTCTATAATTATCATTTTAGAATATTATGGAATGAATTTGATATAATGTTATAGTTGTGGGTAATAGTTATAAATTTTGCAAAGTACACAAGTTGTTATATAATATTCGATTGGTCGGGGAATATTCGTTTTAACAGGGAATATTCGTACGACGGCACAATCATTGGTGGACCCCACAATGGAATTATTGTCGGATTGAGAAAACGATAAAAATATTTTATGAAAATAACTGCGGAAGTTTTATCGTTAACTGTTCAAACACCCAGTGTTAAAAGTACAAGAATACGCATGGTTGCATAGTAGCACGCGGTATTGATTATTGATGCTTACGTGAGAAGTCACTCAGTTTTATTCAATTATTACTTCAGTAATTGTTGCATAATATCTCACGTTAATTGATTCAATTATTGTCGATATTTTATATATTATAAAATCAATAATTGAGACGATGAAGTTATTAATATTATTATTTGCAATATTAACGAAGTCTAGAAGTTCTGCCAAGGAGAGGTTTGGTCACCTAATTGCGCGCCAATAGGGAGAAATTCTTATTGCAAAGCCCCCTCTTTCCTGGGAACGACCTGGTCGATTAATAGTGTGAATTATAATAATGATGATGAAGTTTTGTTTTATTAGTATTATTAATGTAATAAAATAGAAAAACTTTTTTATATAAAACAAAATACTTTTATAAAGTTATTCGTTTTATTAGACTATAAATAGAATATATATATTCTATTATGCATAGTGTTTTGTATAGTAAAATCTTTTTATATAAAACAGAGTACTTTTATAAAGTTATTCGTTTTATTAGACTATAAATAGAATATATTATATTTTATTATGCATGGTGTTTGCATAGTGCCTGCATAGTGTTTGCATAGTAAAATCTTTTTATATAAAAAAGAATACTTTTATAAAGTTATTCATTTTATTAGATTATAAATAGATTATATTATATTTTATTTAAAAGATTTCGTTTTATTAGAATATTTTATAGTAAACCAATCTGGACCGTCCGTTGAAAAGTAAATCAATCTGGACCGTTCAGGAATTAGTTACTATTCAGTCCATTCTCCTATAAATAGAAACTCATTCCTTCATTATTTCTTATGAATTCACTTAAACTCTAGATAGAGAAACTATAGAGAGAAAGAAGAAAAGTATTTTGCTACTTCACTACTCCTATATCCAGTTTGTTCTAAGATAAGAGGTATTATTTCTTTCGTATTCATGAAGAGAACTTCTGTTATTCTATTTTTTTAATCTGTTGGAATAACCTGTATGCGCGGTCTACCCTATACTTGGTGAAATTCTTCTGTTATTCCATTCTTGATCATTATGTTGGAATAACTTGCCTGTCATGCAATCAACCGCATACATGGTGAAATTCTTACATTATTCCATTCTTTATTATTACGTTGGAACATCACATCTAAATGCGTTTACGCATGACCGATTCTCATTATTTATTATTTTGTTGGAACATCCACGCTCGGTGCAAATTTTTCCACGACTTTGGTTAAGTTATTTATTATTCATTGGAATATCACATACGTGTGTTTACGTGATGACTGGTTCCGATTATTTATTATTCTATTGGAATAACTTTTATCTATGCGGTCATCACATGCCTGGTGATTTCTTTTGTTATTCCATTCTTTAATATACTCAGTTGGTTAAAGTTTTGACTTCTATACTCCATGAAATTAGTGAAATATCCTTGATATTTGCACTTCATCCAGTATCTTTTCATGGAAATATTCTTCTGAGCATTCTTGAATTTTACTCTACAAAGAAGTATCATGTTGACAATTTGGACGTTATTAGTTCCTGGATAAATTAATTCTTGAACTTGTTTTTATTGAATTCTTATATCATTGTCATCATCCTCACGTTTATATTATGTTAAAAGTCATCTGTGGCCTGTAGTGCATAGATGAACTTGGTATGATTATGACCAGGATTATTCGGTATAATCCATGACCGTAATGTTACAAATGATGTGGTAAAAGTCCTCATTGGCCCATAGTGCATTGATGGACAGTTGTTGGCATGATCATGACCATTGATGAATACATGAATATCCTTGGCCCGTAGTGTATGGATAATTTGTGGTTGTGATACTAATGAATATCGTTGGTAGTAGTGCGTGGATGATGTGGATTATTTATTGTCGAGTTGAGTCAGTGATAAAAGTGATGAAAAACCTTTTAAATCATAAAAGATAGTAGATTTTATTCTCTACTTGACTCTTTTAATGGATTGCTTGTTCCCCTCCAGTTAAACTTGATGTTTGTTATATTATTTCAGTTTAACACTGTTGAAGGCTAACGATAATTTATTCTGTATTATATTAGTCATAATATTTATTACTGGGCTAGTTGAGCTCACCCTTTTACTTTCATTGTTCTCTTGAGGAAATGAGAGCGTGGCGAGGGGACTAGTCGGGGAGCAGTGGCGGTCCGGATAATAGCATTAGTAATCCTCACTATTCTGTTAAATAGTGTGATAATAAATGTAATGAGGACTCAATTGAGTGTGGATATTGTCTAGATGACAATATTTGTGTTAAAACTCATAGTATATATTTTGTCGTATTTTACACAACTGTTGTATAATTAAGTTATATTTGAATTTTGTACCATGTATTTGGCGACTCAAGATAGGTGATGTATACCTATTTTGGGGGTGTCACAGTTGGTATCAAAGCTTACGGATATGAATCCTGGCTAAGATGTGAGACAAGAACTAGAAGGGGAGAGACGGGGAATTCCTTCGCTAGTATAACCTACCTAAATTTATTTGGTATTTAATTGGTCGGTCAGAGTATAGGGATAATATGTGATATGTTAATTAACCCTTGTTTTGTGGCAGTATTTGAAAATGGCATCCGAGAATGTTGAGATTAGCAATGGAGCACGGGGAGTATTGAGTCTCCAAAATCAATAATCGTGGTAATGTGCATCAGAAGGCGACAATCCTCGTGCAAACAACAACACTTGACCGGATGATGAACGATGGAATGTTTAGAGGCTTTATGCAATTCATGCAACATCATACAAGAGCGGCTCCTGTACAAAATGCGGTGCTCTTTGGCAACTCTCGGGACGGTCACCGCTTTATGATTCAAGGAAGCGGTCCTCATTGAACTAGGTTTCGCTCTCAGTATAATCCCGGCGATATGTCCTTCCTTTCCACAATTATAGCATACCTTGAATCTGTTGTGGGCGATTTGGACCGATATGTCCCTCTTCCGCATTTGTAGCATACGACCGGTGGTCGTTCCCCTCCCTTGGAACCAGTTGCTGTTGGTGCTGCCATTTTCACATTGTCGTTGTTGAATCTCATATTTTTAAAATCTCCTCCCGATTCGCTTCTTCTATTCTCATGGCCATGATTACCACCAGAGTGGTTACCATTTTTGTCCGTCTTTTTCTTTCTCCGCTGGTTATCGTTGTTTTGTTGACTACTATCTCCGGTATGATCCTGATTGTGGTCCCTCGGTTGACCGTACTCGTTATCTCGCTCTAATAATTGAGCCCTGTTTACAACATCTGAATAGAGAGAAAATTAATGAGAAATGAGATATTGTCGTATGCCGGGTTTCAAACCTCTCAGAAACATCCGCGTCATACGTTCCTCATTCTCCACCAAATGAGGTGCAAACCTGGATAACTCTACAAACTTTGCCTCGTACTGAGACACCGTCATGTTGTTTTGTTCTAATCTGATGAACTCCACTTCCTTCATATGACGAACACTTTCAGGAAAGTATTTGTCATTAAATAGTTTCTGAAACGTCTCCCAAGACATCTTTGAGTTAAATTTGGATGGGTACGCTTCACAGACTCCCACCAGTAGTCTTCCTCGCCACGGAACATAAAGGTGGCGAATGGAACCTTCTGTTCCTCCGTGCATCCCAAGACATCGAATATCTTGGTAATTTGCTTGACCCATGTTTCCGCTATGATCGGATCGGGCTTTCCCTTAAATTCTAGTGGTCCCAACTCTTTGAAACTGTTTTGGTCGTGATAACTTGGTGAATTGCTATCATTTCCTCCTGTATTTTGAACACGAGTCTCCCTAAATCGATTTTGCATGAACGCAAAAAGCTTCTAAACATCCCCTCGTTCATCATCGCTCGATGGTGTTGTTCACGGGAGGAACATTGTCGACTGTTGCACGTTCCCTCGTTGGTGAGTCTGAGCGTCTCCACGATCTCATTTCCCTTTTATTAATATTCTCGGTCAACATTCTTAAATCATTGTCATAAAACAAGGGTTAATTAAGGAAATCAATATATCACATAATATCCCTATATCTTGACCAACTAACAAATAAGCTTAGGTAGGACACACTAGCGAAGGATTTACTCGTCTCTCCTCCTAGTTCTATTCCCGATCTCCGCCGGTGATCATATCCCTAAGCTCGATACCAACCTGTGACGCCCCAAAATAGGTATACATCACCCATTACGAGTTGTCAATACATGGTATGCGAAACAACTACAACTTTATTATTACAACAGTAAAAGCTGTGAGTTTGAATACAAATATTATCTTCTAGACAATATCTATACTCAAATAAATCCTCATCACATTTATTGATACATTATTTTACAAAAATGGTGAGGACTACTAAACAACTCTCTCTAGAACCTTCATTCCATACCCAGGCTGCATTACTCGCTATATTCTCGCCTCCGAGAAGAAAAATGGAACAAAAAGGAAAAGGGTGAGCTCAACTAGCCCAATAAAGAATATTATGACTAAGATAATATACAATAAATTATCATTAGTCTTCAACGGAGAAAAAATCTAATAGAATGCAATAGACAACAAGTTTTAATCAATATTTGAGCGGAAATAATAATTCATTAGAATAGTTAAGTAGAGAATGCAAACTACTATCTTCTATATATGAATTTAAAAGTTCATCGCTCATCTTTTATCCTGTAACATCAATCAATATATATCTCGAAATCAAATATTCATCTTTGCACTTTCTGAGCCAAAGATATTCATCGATTGGTCATGTTCATCTAAACACTTGTTCATCTTTGCACTCTGGCCAAAGATATTCATCGAAATCATTCATCTTTGCACTATGTGCCAAAGATATTCAATAATATCATCATTTAAGACTAAGGATGATGAAAAATATTTTTAAAGAAACGAATCCAGTGAAACAAAATGACAAGAATTAAGGATTAAGGATTCGTACTTTGTTTTATCCATGTCCAAAAATACCTCAAAAATAATCATAGTGGTGTAAAATTCAAGAATGATCAAAACATGGATACAATTAAAGCTAGTATCCATAGTAGATATTTTGGACAAAAAGAAGAAATTTCATTTTTCGGTGAATAGTGCAAGTGATTCGTGAATAGTGCAGTATCGTGAATAGTCTTGAGTATACGTGAATAGTGACTCCGACACCAAAAGATAGAAATTTAACAAAAAAAACATCTTCACGCTTCGTGAATAGTACTCGTGAATAGTAACTCATGAATAGTAACTCATGAATAGTAACCCTGACATGAAAAAATTCCAAATTTGATAAAAATTTCCAACCAATATTTCGGCATAATGATATTTCGAAAATAGCATCCCTTACCCCGGAAAGACAGTACTTCTAACTGGAATTGTAAGACCCCAACGTATTATAAATAAAATTGAATTTTCCTTTATTCATTATTCTAAATTAATAAGGGTTAATTTGATATAATTATTTGGTTATGGGTGAAATGTGCAAAATTTACAAAATAAGCAAGTGGTTATAAAATATTTATTATTGTCGGGGAATATTCGTTTGGTCGTGGAATATTCTTTTTGTCGGGAATCTCAAATCGTGGCCTTGATCATTGGTGGGCCCCATAACGGAAAAACGGTTGGATGAAAGAAAACGACAAAGATTGAGTTTTATAAATAATCTACAGTAAATTGCTACCGTTAACACCGTTGGGTTATTCGGTGGTTAAAATCTGATGTCTGGCGTGGTCGCACAAAGAGTATTACGGTATTGCACGATATTATTATTGATCCTTACGTGAAGGCACTACTCAATAATTATTACGATGAGTTCTTTGCTCAATATTATATTTTATTGATTCAATAATTGCTGCGTTGATATTTTGTATTGTTTGTTATTTCAATAATTGTCATTACACATTATTTTCCATTATCAAATCAATAATTCATATTATTTGAATAATATTATCGATAACATTATTGGCAATGTCTAGAAAGTTCATCAAGGAGAGGTTTGGTCACCTAATTGCTTGGCCAAGAAGGAGAAATCCTTATTGAAAGCCCCTCTTTCTGAGGAGCGGCACGGTTGTCAAGATTGTGATTCGTAATATTATTTTTAAATAAGTAATTATTGATTATTATGATAAAGAAAATATTTATTTTATGTGGATATAGATGGAGAAAATTTTTAATGTGACAATTGTTGAAAATTAATATTTTATCTTTTTTCGATAAAATAATTCATTTAAATATATTATTTTAATAATATATTAACGGTGATATTTTTATAATGAATGTGGGATATATGAGTATATGAGGAGGTAGAGTATTTTGTGGCATTAAATGTTTAATATATGTTTTGTGTGTCGGTGGACACAATTCTTGATAGAAAATTGATTATAGTACATTAAATCGCCTGGTTTGTGGATTTTTGGCCAATTTCATTTGGAATTTGGAAATAATTTCTTCTCAAAGTTGTAGAGAATGGAATTTCCCATGGAAAATCGCGAGATTTGAATTTTACGATAAAAGGGATATTTATTGTGAATTATTGATGTTTTGGAGTTCAAATAATTGATTTTGGAAATTTTAATTATTATTTTCAAGAAAAACGTTTTTCAAAGGTTGGTGAGCATCTTTAACATGTGGTTGGTGGCTAAAATCAGATTTCTTGGTGGTGGGCTTGAATATTTGGTAAATAATAATATATTTTATTAATTTAGTCTCCTTTCATGCGTTTCTAACATTTTCCTATAAATAGAGGGCTAAGTTAGAATTGAAAATCACACGTAAACTAAGTTTTCTCTCTTCTCTCTCTAAATTATCGAGCGTATTCTTGTGAGTATACTTTGAGTGTTGCTATACGGTATGCGGGTTTCATCAAGACTATACCGAAATTCAGATGTAAGTAATACGGTTATTTTGAGGTAAGGGTATTATTTTCTTCTTAAATGATATTTTTCTTCAATATCATTATGTCAAGTATTGGTGAACTTTTTTTTATCAAATTTGGAACTTGTTGTGTCTGGGGTTACTTATTCACGTATACGGCACTATTCACGATATCGACGACTAATTATTCACGAATCACGGACTATTCAATTAAAAATAAAAATTTTCTTTTTGTCCAAAATATCTATTCGGATACTAGCTTTGATTGTATCCATGTTTTGATCATTCTTGAATTTTACACCAATATGATTATTTTCAAGTATTTTTGGACATGGGTAAAACAAAGTACTAATCCTTAATCCTTAATCCTTAATCCTTGTCATTTTGTTTTCTTTGGATTCGTTTCTTTAAGAATGTTTTTCATCATCCTCGGTCCTAAATGGTGATATAAATGAATATCTTTGGCACTGTAGTGCAAAAGATGAACGATTAATCGATGAATATCTTTGGCTCGTAGTGCAAAGATGAACAGTGTTGAGATGAACATGACCAATTGGTGATACAAATGAATATCTTTGGCACAGAGTGCAAAAGATGATTAAAGATGTATATTGATTGTTATTACGGTGGATAAAATATTGATGATGGACTTTTAAACCTTAGAAGACAAAGAGAATTCTTTCTCACGTGACTCTTCTAATGGATTCTTTATTTCCACGCATTTGTTGATCTAAAACTTGTTGTCTATTGTATTTCGTTAGATTTTTTCCTGTTGAAGACTAACGATAATTTGTTGTATATTATCTTAGTCATAATATTCTTTACTGGGCTAGTTGAGCTCACCCTTTTTCTTTTTGTTCCATTTTTCTTCTCGGGAGGTGAGAACATAGCGAGGATCGAAGTCGGGGTATGGAGTGATGGTTCTAGGAAGATGTTTTAGCTGTCCTCACTATTTCTATAAAATAGTGTATGAATAATTCATGATGACTTATTTGGGTGTGTATATTATCTAGAAGACAATAATTGTATTTAAACTCACAGTTTTATTGTCGTATTCTACACGACATCTGTATTATAAAAGTTGTAGTTTGCTTTCTATACCATGTATTTTGGTGACTCAGAATGGGTGTTGTATACCTATTTTGGGGGCGTCACAGTTTGGTATCGAGCTTAGGGATATGATCTCTGGCGGAGATCGGGGAATAGAACTAGGAGGGAAAGACGAGTAAATCCTTCGCTAGTGTGTCCTACCTAAGCTTATTTGTTGGTCCGGTCATAATATAGGATATTATGTGATATGTTAATTTGTTTAATTAACCCTTGTTTTATGGCAAGATTTAAGAATGGGCTGCGAGAACGTTAACAATGGAGTTTATGATACTGTGGAGACGCCTTGGGTACTCACCAACGAGGAGAACGCGGCACAGCAGTTTGGTAATGTTCCTCCCGTGAACAACGCCTAATTTGAGCAAATGATGAACGACGGATGTTTAGAAGCTTTTTGCAGTTCATGCAAAATCGACGAGGGATACCGTGTACAAAATCTGGTGGAAATGATGGCAAGCGCTTGATTACATCACACACCAAGCGATTCAAGGAGTTGGGACCACCAGATTTCCATGGAAAGCGGATCCGATCAAGGCGTAAACGTGGGTCAAGTAAATTACCAAGATATTCGATGTCTTGGGGTGCACGGAGGAATGAAGGTTCCATTTGCCACCTTTATGTTTTCGTGGTGAAGCGATTCTTGGTGGGAATCAGAAGCGTACTGACCAGATGCACTTAACATGTCTTGGGAAAGATTTCAGAATCGTTTCAATGACAAGTACTTTCCAGAAAGTATTCGTTATATGAAGGAGGTAGAGTTTATTAGACTCGAGCAGAACAACATGCGGTGTCTCAAAGATGAGGCAAGGTTCGCAGAATTATCCGTGTTTGCACCTCATTTGGTGGAGAATGAGGAGCGAATGACGCGTATGTTTCGAGAGAGGTCTAAAACCGTAGATTCGTCAATACCTTATCTCTCATAAATTTTCTACGTATTCAGGATGTTGTCAATGTGGCTCGATTATTAGAGCGAGATAGTGAGCATACTCAACCGAGGGACCACAATCGTGGTAGTCATCGAGCGATGATAACCAAAGAAGGAGGAAAGAATACGGACAAAGGCGGTAACCACTCGGTGGTAATCGTGGACATGATAATAGAGAGGTGACTCAAGTGGAAATTTCAGAAGAGAAGATTCAACAATGACGGAAGACATCAACAAAGAAGACCAAAGACCAACAACAAATACTAGGGGAGGAGAACGACCGCCAGTTAGATGTTACAAATGCGGAAGGAGGGACATATCACCCAAATCGTCCACAACAATCCAAGGTATATTACAACTGTGGAAAGGAAGGCCACATCGCCGAGATTGTACTATAAGCGAAACCAAGTTCAAGGAGTGGTGATTCCAAAGGTCATTCCGGATAAGTCGAAATCGGCCGGTTCTCGGAAGAGCTTTTTGTCGTGACGGGCCAAAACGTGAGGAACCCAAACGAGGTGATCACGGGTAAGCTAATCTTGAATTCTTGCGAAGTTTATACCTTACTAGATACCGGTTCTACCCATTCCTTTATCTCTCCGCTTGTGCTCAACGTTTAAACTTGACTCCGGAGAAATTAGATTTTGATTTATCTGTTGAAACTCGTTGGGTGAAACCTTCGTTACATCTACGTTTATAAATCTTGCATGATCCAAGTTGGCACTATCACATTACCATTGATCTTATCTCTTTAAAGATACTTGCTTTTGATGTGATTTTAGGAATTGATTGGTTAACCACTCATCATGCCAAAATTGATTGTTTTCGTAAGGTTGTTAGTTTTCATATTCCTAACCAACTCCGTCATACTTAATTCAAACCACTAAACCACTAAAATCGACCATCATCATATAAAGCCACAAAGCTATTCGTTTATTGAAAAGCGGATGTCAAGCTTTCTTAGCCCATGTTATGGATTTGAATAAAGACAAGTCGATTTGAATAATATTTACGTGGTTAGAGAATTCCTCGATGTATTTCTGAAGAGCTTCGGTCTACCCCTTAGCGTGATGTTGAATTCTTTATTGACCTTCGAACCGTACAAAGCCCATTTCTAAAACCCCATATCGAATGGCTCCTATTGAACTTCGTGAGTTAAAAGTCCAACTATGGGAGTTATTAGACATCGGTTTCATTCGCCCTAAGACGCGTCTCCTTGGGGTGCTCTGTTTTATTCAGAAGAAGAAAGGCGGGAGTATGCGACTTTTGTATTGACTATCGAGAATTGAACCATGTCACCATCAAGAATAGGTATCCGCTACCTCGCATTGATGACCTGCTCGACCGATTACAAGGAGCGCTTGATTCTTTTCAAAGATCGATCTTCGATTCGGATATCATCACCAAGATTAAACCGAGGATATTCCAAAGACGGCATTCGAGGACTCGATACGGGCATTATGAATTCTTGGTCATGTCTTTTGGATTGACTAATGCTCCTGCTGCTTTCATGGATATGATGAACCGTGTATTTAAGGAATATTTGGATCAGTTCGTTGTTGTCTTTATTGATGACATCCTCATCTATTCCAAAAGCCGTGAAGATCATGAGCACCATTTGAAGCTGGTACTACAAAGACTTCGTGAACACAAGCTTTATGCCAAGCTAAAGAAATGCGAGTTCTGGCTTGAGGAAGTAGCATTCCTTGGGCACGTGGTGTCAAAACAAGGAGTATCTGTTGACCTGACGAAGATTGAAGCAATACAAAGTTAGGAGCAACCGAAGTCGGTGACCAAAGTACGCAGCTTTCTGGGCTTAGCTGGTTATTATCGGAGATTCGTGGAAGGATTTTCTCGAATCGCTACTCTGATAACTCGTTGACTCGGAAGATACAAAATTCATATGGAGCGGAGAATGTGAGAAGAGTTTCCAAGAGCTCAAGAGGAGACTCATTTCGGCACCTGTTCTAACAATACCATTTGGTTCGGATGGATTTGTTATCTACAGTGATGCTTCTGGCAAGGGGTTAGGATGTGTTCTCATGCAACATGGGAAAGTCATAGCCTATGCCTCACGACAACTCAAAGAATATGAGAGGAATTATCCTACTCATGATCTAGAATTGGCAGCAGTCGTATTCGCGTTGAAGATATGGATACACTACTTGTATGGAGAGAAAGTGGAGATTTATACGGACCATAAAAGCCTCAAATATTTCTTCACCCAAAAAGAACTCAACATGCGGCAACGACGTTGGCTGGAGCTGTTAAAAGATTACTATCACACTATTCTATATCATCCTGGAAAAGCGAACGTGGTAGCTGACGCATTGAGTAGAAGATCATATGCAAGTACGAGTGCAATATTGTCAACGCAAAGGCCCATTTTATACGACTTACAAAGGATGAAGATAGAATTAAAGACTCCAAGGTCCCACATGATGATGGCGAATATACGAGTAGAACCGACTTTAATTGATAAAGTTAAAGCTGCTCAAGCTACGGACCTGGGGCTGATACAAATGAAGAAGAAAGTGCAAGAAGGTGCTATTCCAGAAGCAAGAATCGATGAGGAAGGAATACTTCGAGTCAATTCTAGACTTTGCGTTCCTAACGATTCTGACCTGAAGCATAAAATCATGATGGAGGCACACAACTCCGTTTTGCAATCCATCTCGGGAGTACCAAAATGTATCATGATATTCGACATACATTTTGGTGGAACAATATGAAGAAGAGAGATTGCGGAGTTTATCTCAAGATGTTTAACTTTGTCAACGTGTAAAAGCGGAGCATCAAGTGCCAAAAGGTCCATTGCAACCACTTGAGATTCCGGAATGGAAATGGGAACACATTACTATGGATTTTGTTACAGGTCTTCCCAAAGTTTCTCAAGGCGTAGATGCAATTTGGGTTATTATTGATAGATTAACCAAGTCTGCCCATTTCTTACCGATACGCGAGACTTATCCCCTTGAACGTCTTGCTCGTATGTACGTGAATGAGATTGTGCGATTGCATGGCATACCAGTATCCATAGTTTCGGATCGTGACCCAAGATTCACTTCAAGATTTTGGGTTAGTTTGTAGAAAGCTATGGGCACGGATTTACGATTTAGTTCAGCATACCATCCTCAAACGGACGGACAATCAGAGAGGACTATTCAAACCCTTGAAGATCTATTAAGACTCTGTGTCCTAGATTTCAAAGGAAGTTGGGATAAGTACTTACCACTGGTGGAATTCTCCTACAACAACAGTTATCAAGCAAGTATAGGCATGGCTCCAGTATGCTGGGACGAGGTGGGAGAAGCAACATTGTTGGGACCAGAATTAGTACGCATGACTATAGAAAAGATCCAAATGATTCGACAACGATTCAAACTTCACAAGATCGACAAAAGAGTTATCTTTGATCTTCATAGAAAGGACGTGGAGTTTAATATTGGAGATCATGTATTGTTACGTATTGCTCCATGGAAAGGAGTTACAAGATTTGGGAAAAGAGGAAAGCTCAATCCAAGGTTTGTTGGTCCATTTGAGATTCTTGACCGAATAGGAAACGTAGCCTATAGACTCGCGTTACCTCCAAGTATGTCTCGTGTTCACAATGTATTCCACATATCTATGCTTCGTAAATATGTGAAAGACCCGAACCACATTATTGCATTAGAACCGGGCGAGAGATAGTGAAGATTTAACCTACGAGGAGATACCTGTTGAGATTTTGGATAGGAAAGAGCATGTCTTACGCACGAAGGTTATACCACAAGTTAAGGTTTTATGGAAAAACCATGCAATTGAGGAAATGACATGGGAGTTGGAATCGGAGATGAAAGCGAGGTACCCTCACCTTTTCGATATACCAGGTACGTACGTCAATTTCGAGGACGAAATTTCATAAGGAGGGGAGGTTGTAAGACCCCAACGTATTATAAATAAAATTGAATTTTCCTTTATTCATTATTCTAAATTAATAAGGGTTAATTTGATATAATTATTTGGTTATGGGTGAAATGTGCAAAGTTTACAAAATAAGCAAGTGGTTATAAAATATTTATTATTATTTAGGGAATATTCGTTTGGTCGTGGAATATTCTTTTTTTTCGGAATCTCAAATCATTTACGCATGCTTGAGTTATTGGTGGGCCCCATAACGGAAAATGGTTGGATGAAAGAAAATGACAAAGATTGAGTTTTATAAATAATTCTACAGTAAATTGCTCTGAATTAACATTGTTGGGTTACACGGTGGTTTAAAATACTGATGAATACGCTATGGGTCGCGACAAAAGAAATACACGGTATTGCACAAGATTATTATTGATCCTTACGTAAGAAGGCACTACTCAATAATTGTTACGATGATTCTTCGCTCAATATTATATTTTATTGATTCAATAATTGTTGCGTTGATATTTTTGTATTCTTTGTTATTTCAATAATTGTCATTACATAGTATTTTCCATTATCAAATCAATAATTCATATTATTTGAATAATATTATCGATAACATTATTGGCAATGTCTAGAAAGTTTACATCTAAGGAGAGGTTTGGTCACCTAATTGCGCCAAGAAGGAGAAATCCTTATCGAAAGCCCCTCTTTCTCGGGAACTACTGGTTGTCGATCTTGTGATTACGTAATATTATTTTTAAATAAGTAATTATTGATTATTATGATAAAGGAAATATTTATTTTATGTGGATATAGATGGAGAAAATTTTTAATGTGACAATTGTTGAAAATTAATATTTTATCTTTTTACGATAAAATAATTCATTTAAATATATTATTTTAATAATATATTAACGGTGATATTTTTATAATGAATGTGGGATATATGAGTATATGAGGAGGTAGAGTATTTTGTGGCATTAAATGTTTAACATATGTTTTGTGTGTCGGTGGACACAATTCTTGACAAAAATTGATTATAGATCGTTAAATCGCTTGGTTTGTGGATTTGGTCAATTTTGCATTTGGAATTTGGAAAAATTTTCTTACGCAAAGTTGTAGAGAATGGAATTTCCCATGGAAATACGTGAGATTTGAATTTTTCGATAAAGGGATATTTATTGTGAATTATTGATGTTTTGGAGTTCAAATAATTGATTTTGGAAATTTTAATTATTATTTTCAAGAAAACGTTTTTCAAAGGTTGGTGAGCATCTTTAACATGTGGTTGGTGGCTAAAATCAGATTCCTTGGTGGTGGGCTTGAATATTTGGTAAATAATAATAGATTTTATTAATTTAGTCTCCTTTGGCGTTCTAACATTTTCCTATAAATAGAGAGGCTAAGTTAGAATTGAAAATCACACCGTAAACTAGTTTTTTCTCTTCTCTCTCTAAATTATCGAAGCGTATTCTTGTGAGTATACTTTGAGTGTTGCTATACGGTGCGGGTTTACATCAAGACTATACCGAAATTCGATCGTAAATGCGGTTATTTTGAGGTAAGTGGGTATTATTTTCTTCTTAAATGATATTTTTTCTTCAATATCATTATGTCAAGTATTGGTGAACTTTTTTTTATCAATGGAACTTGTTGTGTTGGGGTTACTATTCACGATACAAGACTATTCACGATATGATTAATTATTCACGAATACGGCACTATTCATAGAAAAATAAAAAATTTCTTTTTGTCCAAAATATCTATTCGGATACTAGCTTTGATTGTATCCATGTTTTGATCATTCTTGAAATTTACACCAATATGATTATTTTCAAGTATTTTTGGACATGGGTAAAACAAAGTACTGAATCCTTAATCCTTAATCCTTGTCATTTTGTTTCCTTTGGATTCGTTTCTTTAAGAATGTTTTTCATCATCCTCGGTCCTAAATGGTGATATAAATGAATATCTCTTGGCACTGTAGTGCAAAAGATGAACGATTAATCGATGAATATCTTTGGCTCAGTAGTGCAAAGATGAGCAGTGTTGAGATGAACATGACCAACTGGTGATACAAAATGAATATCTTTGGCACTGTAGTGCAAAGATGATTAAAGATGTATATTGATTGTTATTGAGGGGATAAAATATTGACGATGGACTTTTAAACCTTAGAAGACGGTAGAGTTCTTTTCTACGTGACTCTTCTAATGGATTGTTGTTTCCATTGCATTTGTTGATCTAAAACTTGTTGTCTATTGTATTACATTAGATTTTTTCCTGTTGAAGACTAACGATAATTTGTTGTATATTATCTTAGTCATAATATTCTTTCTTGGGCTAGTTGAGCTCACCCTTTTCCTTTTTGTTCCATTTTCTTCTTCTCGTGAGGTGAGAACATAGCAGGATCGAGTCGGGGTATGGAGTGATGGTTCTAGGAAGATGTTTTAGTTGTCCTCACTATTTCTGTAAAATAGTGTATGAATAATTAATGATGACTTATTTGGGTGTGTATATTGTCTAGAAGACAATAATTGTATTTCAACTCACAGTTGTATTGTCGTATTCTACACGACATCTGTATTATAAAAGTTGTAGTTTGCTTTCTATACCATGTATTTTGGCGACTCAGAATGGGTGTTGTATACCTATTTTGGGGGTGTCACAGGAATACTGGATATAAGCTATAACTTGAACTTGCACCGTATAGCAATACTCAAAGTATACTCAAAATACTCACAAGAATACGCTCGATAATATAGAGAGAGAAAACTTCAATTTCTGGTGTGATTTTCAATTCTAACCTAAGCACCCTATTTATAGGAAAATGCTTAGAACACCAAAGTAAAAAATTTAATAAAATATTAATATATATTTATTAAATTCCTACGCACCCAAAATCGATTCAAACCATCACCCACCAAGAGTGACTCACCTTGCCTAACTCAAAAAAATGTTTTTCTTATTAAAATATTTAAAACTTCAAAAATTAATTATTTGAGCTTGTAACTTCAATAATTCACAATAAATATCCCTTTTGTCAGAAAATTGAATCTCGCGTGTTTTTATAGGAAATTCAATTTCTACAACTTTGTAGAAGAAAGTTTTTCTAAATTCCAAATGTAAATTGATGTAAATCCATAAACCAAGCGATTTTACAATTTATAATCAAATTTCACCAAGAAATGGGGGTCCACCGACATGTTTAACATGTTTTAAACATTTATTGCAACAAAAATACTCTTTCTCCTTGTATACTCATATATCACACAATCATTATAAAAATATCACCATTATTATATTATTAAAAATATAATAATATATTTAAATGAATTATTTTATCAGAAAAAGATAATATTTTAATTTTCAACAATTGTCACATTAAAAAATTTTCTCCATCTATATGCACATAAAATCAATATTTTCCTCATCATATAAATCAATAATTAATTATTCACGAATAATATTACAGAATCACAATATTGACAACCAGACAGTTCCAGGAAAGAGGGGGCTTTCCAATAAGAATTTCTCCTTACTGGCGCACAATTAGGTGATCAAACCTCTCCTTCGACAGAACTTTCTAGACATTGCCAATAATGTTATCCAATAATATTATTCAGATAATATGAATTATTGCTTCGATAATGAAAAAAACTTGTGTAGTAGTGACAATTATTGAAACAACAAAGAATATAAAATATCAAGACAAAGAATTATTGAATTAATAAAATAAAATATTGAATAAAGAATTATCGTAACAATTATTGAGTAGTGTCTTCACGTAAGAATCAATAATTGGTGCAAATACTAAGTGCTATCGTGTTTTAACCACCGAGTATTTTAACAAAGATACTTCTGTGAATAACTACGCCATTATTTTTAAACAACTTATTCTTGTCATTTTCTTCCTCCAATCGCTTTCGTTATGGGGCCCACACATGGTTTAACGTCGTGCATTTAATATTCCCCGACAATCATTGAATATTCCATGACCAAACGAATATTCCCTAATAATAATGAATATTTTATAACCACTTGCTTATTTTAAAATATTTGCGTATTTTACCCATAACTATCCACATTAATCAAATCAACCCTTACTATTTCAAAATAATAAATAGAGAAAATTAAATTTCATTAATAATAAGTTGGGGTCTTACAACCTCCCCTCCTTATGAAATTTCGTCCTCGAAATTGACGTACGTACCTGGTGTTTCGAAAAGGTGAGGATACCTCGCTTTCATTTCCGTTTCCAATTCCCAGGTCATTTCCTCTATAGCATAGTTCCTCCACAAAACTTTAACTTGTGGTATAACCTTCTTGCGTAGGACATGCTCCTTCCTATCCAAGATCTTGACAGGTACCTCCTCATACGTTAAGTCTTCGGCTATCTCGTCCGGTTCTAACTCTATAACGTGGTTCAGGTCTTTCACATATTTATGAAGTATAGATATGAGAAACACATTATGAACATGAGATATACTCGGAGGTAACGCGAGTCTATAGGCTACATTTCCTACTCGGTCAAGAATTTGAAATGGACCAATAAATCGTGGATTGAGCTTTCCTCTCTTCCCAAATCTTGTAACTCCCTTCCATAGAGCAACTCGCAACAATACATGATCCCCTATACTAAATTTCACGTCCTTTCGATGAAGATCCGCATAACTTTTTTGTTGATCTTGTGTCGTTTGTATACGTTGTCGAATCATTTGGATCTTTTTGGTAGTCATACGTACTAACTCGGGTCCCAACAATGTTGCTTCACCCACCTCATCCCAACATACTGGAGAGCGACATTTTCGTCCATATAATGCTTGAATGGAGCCACACCTATACTTGCCTGATAACTGTTGTTATAGGAGAATTCCACCAATGGTAAATACTTATCCCAACTGCCCTTGAAGTCTAGGACACAGAGTCTTAATAGATCTTCAAGAGTTTGAATAGTCCTCTATGGTTGTCCGTCCGTTTGAGGATGGTATGCCGAACTGAATCGTAAATCTGTGCCCATAGCTTTTTACAAGCTAACCCAAAATCTTGAAGTGAATCTTGGGTCACGATCCGAAACTATGGATACTGGCATGCCATGCAACCTCACAATCTCATTTACATACATTTGAGCAAGACGTTCAAGGGAATAAGTCTCCCGTATCGGCAAGAAATGAGCAGACTTGGTTAATCTATCAACAATAACCCAAATGGCATTGATGCCTTGAGAAACCGTAGGAAGACCCGTAACGAAATCCATGGTAATGTGTTCCCACTTCCATTTCGGAATCTCAAGTGGTTGCAACGGACCCTTAGGTACTAGATGCTCCGCCTTTACACGTTGACAAGTTAAACACATCGAGATAAACTTTGCAATCTCTCTGTTCATATTGTTCCACCAAAATGTATGTCAAAGATCACGATACATTTTAGTACTTCCAGGATGGATTGCAAATGGTGTATTATGTGCCTCCATCATAATCTTGTACTTCAAATCAGAGTCTTTAGGGACACAAAGTCTAGAGTGGACTCGAAGTATTCCTTCTTCATCAATTCTCGCTTCCGGAATAGCTCCTTCTTGTACTTTCTTCTTCATACGCATCACTCCAGGTCGGTGGCTTGAGCAACCTTAACTTTTTCTATTAAAGTTGGCTCTATGCGTATACTTGACATCATCGCACTCGTTCCTGCATATGATCTTCTACTCAATGCGTCAGCTACCACGTTCGCTTTTCTAGGATAGTATTGAATAGTGTGGTCGTAGTCTTTCAATAGCTCGAGCCAACGTCGCTGCCGCATGTTGAGTTCTTTTTGAGTGAAGAAATATTTAAGGCTTTTATGGTCTGAATATATCTCCACTTTCTCCCCATATAGATAGTGCCTCCATATCTTTAGGGCGAAAATGACTGCTGCCACCTCTAGATCATGAGTAGGATAATTCCTCTCATACTCTTTAAGTTGTCGCGAGGCATAGGCTATGACTTTCCCACGTTGCATGAGAACACATCCTAACCCTTTGCCTGAAGCATCGGCAGAGATAACAAATCCATCCAACCAGATGGTATTGTTAGAACAGGTGACGAAATAAGTCTCCTCTTAAGCTCTTGGAAACTCTTCTCGCATTCTTTGCTCCATACGAATTTTGTATCCTTCCGAGTTAGCTGGGTTAATGGAGTAGCGATTCGAGAAAACCCTTCCATGAATCTCCGATAATAACCAGCTAAGCCCAAAAAGCTACGTACTTCAGTCACCGACTTCGGTTGCTCCCAACTTTGTATTGCTTCAATCTTCACCGGATCAACAGATACTCCATGTTTCGACACCACGTGCCCAAGGAATGCTACTTCCTCAAGCCAGAACTCGCATTTCTTCAATTTGGCATATAGTTTGTTTTCACGAAGCCTTTGGAGTACCAGCTTCAAATGGTGCTCATGATCTTCATGACTTTTGGAATATATGAGGATGTCATCAATAAAAACAACAACGAACTGATCCAAATATTCCTTGAATACTTCGGTTCATCATATCCATGAAAGTCTTGAGGGCATTAGTCAGTCCGAAAGACATGACTAAGAATTCATAATGCCCGTACCGAGTTCTGAAGGCAGTCTTTGGAATATCCTCAGTTCTAATCTTTAGCTGATGATATCCAGAACAAAGATCGATCTTTGAAAAAAATTGTGCCCCTTGTAACTAGTCAAACAAGTCATCAATACGAGGTAGAGGATACCTATTCTTGATGGTGACATGATTCAATTCCCGATAGTCAATACAAAGTCGCATACTCCCATCTTTCTTCTTTACTTAATAAAACAGAGCACCCCAAGAGATGTGTACTGGGATTTAATGAAATCGATGTCCAATAACTCCCGTAGTTGGACCTTTAACTCCTGAAGTTCAATAGGAGCCATTCGATATGGGGTTTTAGAAATGGGCTTTGTACCAGGTTCAAGATCAATTAAGAATTCAACTTCACATTCTGGGGGTAGACTGGGAAGATCTTCAGGAAATACGTCAGGAAAGTCAATAACAACAGGAATATTATTCAAATTTGACGTGTCTTTATTCAAATCCATAACATGGGCTAAGAAAGCTTGACATCCGTTTTTCAATAAACGAATAGCTTTATGATTAGATATGACAATGATTGATTTTAATGGTTTAGTTGCTTGAATTCGTACAACAGGTTGGTTAGGAATATGAAAACTAACAACCTTACGAAAACAATTAATTTTGGCATGATGAGTAGTTAACCAATCAATCCCTAAAATCATATCAAAAGCAAGTATCTTTAAAGATATAAGGTCAACAGGTAAGGTGATGGCCAACTTGAATCAAACAAGATTTATAAACAGAAGATGTGATGAAAGTTTCTCCTAACGGAGTTTCCACAGATAGGTCAAAGTCTAATTTTTCCGGAGTTAAATTTAAACGTTGAGCACAAGCAAGAGAGATAAATGAATGGGTAGCACTGGTATCTAGTAAAGTATAAACTTCACAAGAATTTATGATTAGCTTACCCGTGATCACCTCGTTTGGGTTCCTCGCATTTTGACCAGTCACAACAAACGCTCTTCCAGGAACCGTTGACTTTGACTTTTCTGGGACAATCTTTTGAGTCACCGTCCCCACTGAACTAGGTTTTGCTACCGTACAATCCCAAGCGATATGTCCTTCCTTTCCACAATTATAGCATACCTTGAACTGTTGTGGGCAGTTTGGACTGATATGTCCTCTTTTCCAGTATTTATAGCATCTGACTAGGTGGTCGTTCCTCCTTGGAACCCGGTTGTTGTTGGTGCTGCCATTTTCACATTGTCGTTGTTGAATCTCCTCTTTTTAAAATATCCTCCCGATTCGCTTCTTCTATTCTCATGGCCATGATTACCACCAGAGTGGTTACCATTTTTATCCGTCTTTTTCTTTCTCCGCTGGTTATCGTTGTTTTGTTGACTGCTATCTCCGGTATGATCCTAATTGTGGTCCCTCGGTTGACCGTACTCGTTATCTCGCTCTAATAATTGAGCCCTGTTTACAACATCAGAATAGAGAAAAAATTTATGAGAAATTAGATATTGTCGTATGCCGGGTTTCAAACCTCTCAGAAACATCCGCGTCATACGTTCCTCATTCTCCACCAAATGAGGTGCAAACCTGGATAACTCTACAAACTTTGCCTCGTACTGAGACACCGTCATGTTGTTTTGTTTAATTTGATGAACTCCACTTCCTTCATATGACGAACACTTTCAGGAAAGTATTTGTCATTAAATAGTTTCTGAAACGTCTCCCAAGACATGCTGAGTTCGGCTGGATGGGTACGCTTCACAGACTCCCACCGATGAGTCCGCCTCGCCACGGAACATAAAGGTGGCGAATGGAACCTTCTGTTCTCCGTGCATCCCAAGATATCGAATATCTTGGTAATTTTTTGACCCATGTTTCCGCCATGATCGGATCGGGCTTTCCTTAAATTCGGTGGTCCCAACTCTTTGAATCGCTTGGTGTGACAACCCGTGAATTGCTATCATTTCCTCTTGTATTTTGAATCTGAGTCTCCCTCGTCGATTTTGAATGAAGCGCAAAAAGCTTCTAAACATCCCCTCGTTCATCATCCGCTTTCAATTGGTGTTGTTCACGGGAGGAACATTGCCGACTGTTGCACGTTCTCCTCGTTGGTGAGTACATGCGTCTCCACGGCCTCATTTCCCTTCATTAATATTCTCAATTCGACATTCTTAAATACTGTCATAAAACAAGGGTTAATTAAGGAAATCAATATATCACATAATATCCCTATATACTGACCAACTAACAAATAAGCTTAGGTAGGACACACTAGCGAAGGATTTACTCGACTCTCCCCTCCTAGTTCTATTCCCCGATATCCGCCAGAGATCATATCCCTAAGCTCTGATACCAACTGTGACGCCCCCAAAATAGGTATACATAACCCATTCTGAGTTGTCAATACATGGTACAGAAACAACTACAACTTTATTATTACAACAGTAAAACTGTGAGTTTGAATACAAATATTATCTTCTAGACAATATCTATACTCAAATAAATCCTCATCACATTTATTAATACATTATTTTACAAAAATGGTGAGGACTACTAAACAACTCTCTCTAGAACCTTCATTCCATACCCAGCTGCACGTACTCATTATATTCTCGCCTCACGAGAAGAAAAATGGAACAAAAAGGAAAAGGGTGAGCTCAACTTGCCCAGTAAAGAATATTATGACTAAGATAATATACAATAAATTATCATTAGTCTTCAACAGAGAAAAAATCTAATAGAATACAATAGACAACAAGTTTTAAATCAATATTCGGAGCGGAAATAATAATTCATTAGAATAGTTAAGTAGAGAATGCAAACTACTATCTTCTATATATGAATTTAAAAGTTCATCGTCTATCTTTTATCCCTGTAACATCAATCCATATATATCTGAAATCAAATATTCATCTTTGCACTACAGGCCAAAGATATTCATCAGTTGGTCATGTTCATCTAAAAACTTGTTCATCTTTGCACTACGGGCCAAAGATATTCATCGAAATCATTCATCTTTGCAATACAGGCCAAAGATATTCAATTATATCATCATTTAAGACCGAGGATGATGAAAATATTTTTAAAGAAACGAATCCAGTGAAACAAAATGACAAGAATTAAGGATTAAGGATTCGTACTTTGTTTTATCCATGTCCAAAAATACCTCAAAAATAATCATAGTGTTCTAAACCTTCATTGTTTTCTGTGTGTTAGTTATGAGCATTATATGTAATCCCAGTTTCTGACTTGAGAGGTCCTAAATTCAAAGTACAACTGCTTTAAGGAGTAACTTGACAAACCTCAAGGATATATTATGAGCAGCAAGTACTCTTTTATGTCATGTATGAGGACATATATTGTATAGTATTTCAATTAAAAAAATTAAAACTAAACAAAACTTATCCCATAGTTGGATAGCTGCCAAGAGAGTATGAGAATTGAATGTTTCTATCATTGTATTTTGCTAACAATTGTTCAGATTTTCAATTGGTTGCCTCATCATATTTGCATGTCAGTCTCTATATATTTTTGTATGTACTATATGGATTCTCATAGATCCGCGGCCACGGTATAGGCAATCTGTTTGGACTTTTTTGAACCATTGCACATCACCCGAGCTCAATAATAATTCATTTTATATACACATGAAAAATTAATCACTCCTGTTGGTTAATACGAAAATTTAAATGTATATATACCCGTTTTTGTTCTGTATGCGGTAGACATCAACACTACTTAAACACCCTTCGATACGTTTGATAAAATGTTTGATTGTCGCCTAGGGTGATGTGTATTTGTTTGCATGTTTATTACAAATTCTATGTGACTGGAGTATTTTACAAATATATTAATGGGTTTATTGGTTTCGATTAATTTTATATGTCAAATTCATTATTTAAACTAGCTTGTGCATTGCACGGGTTATTAACTAGTAGTTATAAGCATGCGAATTAATAGCAATTAATTGTTCATTTATCTGATTAATTATCTGATTGGTCAATATAACCTCCAGACATCAATTATTATCGAAATAGATGTCGATTTCCATTAACACTAATAATCCCAACACAATGAAAATATCAATTTCATCTTTAATCAATACGAACTTATTCATCATTAATATTATTACTCACAATATTTAACAACTAGATCATTCCCAGGAAAGAGGGGGATTTTTGATAAGAATTTCTCCCTATTGGCGCGCAATTAGGTGACCAAACCTCTCATCGATAGAACTTTATTGATATCGTTAATATTACAAGTAATAATATGAATAACTTTGTCGTCTCAATTATTGATTTAATAATATAAAATATTATGCAGATAATACTGTGACAATAATTGAATCAATAAAATGAGACATATTATGCATCAATTACTGTAGCAATAATTGAGTATAACTAAGTGACTTCTCACGTAAGCATCAATAATCAATACCTGGTGCTACTCTTATGCAAAACACGCAGATTATAAAGATACTTTACATAACGGTAGTTCAGCAGTTTAACAGGTTTTTTTAGTTATTTTTATAAAAAGATATTTCTGTCATTTTCTAAACTACGACAAAACTTCCGTTGTGGGGTCCACCAATGATTGTGCCGTCGAACGAATATTCCCTGCTAAAACGAATATTCCCCGACCAATTGAATATTTTATAACAACTTGCCTACTTTGCAAAATTTATAAATATTACCCACAACTATAATAATATAACAAATCCACACCATATTATTTAAAAATATATTTCGAGAAAAATTAATATTTATTAATAAAAGTTGGGGTCTTACAAATACCACCAGGTCCGAATAGAATCAAATTCATCCAAATAAAGCCTTAAACTACTGACCCAATAGTATATTCTTGGGTCATTTTAGCCCACTATATGCTCACCTAAAAAGTCATATGTGACGCCCCCAAAATAGGTATACATCACCCATTCTGAGTCGCCAAATATATGGTACAAAATTCAAATACAACTTAATTATACAACTATCGTGTAAAATACGACAAAACATAAGCTGAGAGTTTTAGTACGAATATTGTCTTCTAGACAGTATTCAAACTCAAATGGAGTCCTCAATACATTTATTATCACACTATTTCACTGAATAGTGAGGACTACTAATGCAAACATCTGGACCGTCACTCCGTTCCCCGACTAGTCCCAGCTATATTCTCATTTCCTGAAGAGAACAATGAAAACAAAGAGTGAGTTCAACTAGCCCAGTAAGAAATATTATGACTAAGATAATGCAGAATAAATTATCGTTAGCCTTCAACAGTGTTAAACTGATAAAATACAATAAACATCAAGTTTAAGTCTTGTGAACAAGCAATCCATTAGAAGAGTCAAGTAGAGCATGATATCTACTATCTTTTATGATTTAAAAAGTTTATCATCAATTTTATCATTTGAGACTCAAATTTTAATAAATAAACCATATCATCGAATCATCCCTGCACTATGGTCCAAGGATATTCATTTAATCATCAATGGTCATGATTATACCGAATAATCCCTTGTCATAATCATACCAACAACTGTCCATCAATTCATTACAGGCCAATGAGGATTTTTACCACATCATTTGTATCATTACGATCATGATTATACCGAATAATCTATGGTCATAATCATACCAATCAATAGTACATCTATGCATGTAAGCCACATATGACTTTTATCACAAAATAAGCATGAGGATGATGACAATGATATAAGAATTCAATCAAAAGAAACAAAGGATAACTTTTTAAAGATTTATAATTTAATTTATCCAGAATTCAATAATGTTTAAATTACCAACATGATACTGCTTTATGGAGTAAAATTCAAAAATGATATTGTATCAAAAATAATTTGGACCGAAAAGAAATAAAATTTTGTCATGATTAATTCCCCGGGTGAATAGTATTCGAGTGAATAGTAACCCGTGAATAGTAATTCGGGAATAGTACTTTGTGAATAGTACTCGTGAATAGTATTATGTGAATAGTAACCCATAAATAGTACTGTGACTCCCCCAAAACAAGTATACATCACCCATCTTGGGTCGTCAGATACAAGGTACTGAATAAAAATACAACTTAATTATACAACAGTCGTATAAAATACGACTAAACATATGTTGTGAGTTTTAATACAAATATTGTCATCTAGACAATATACAAACTCAATGGAATCCTCATTACATTTATTATCACACTATTTCACATAATAGTGAGGACTACTAGTGCGCCATCTAGGACCATCACTTTGTTCCCCGACTAGTCCCTGCTACGTTCTCATGTCCTGAGGAGAACACTGAAAGAAAGGGTGAGCTCAACTAGCCCAAGTAAAAAATATTATGACTAAGATAATGCAGAATAAATTATCATTAGCCTTCAATAATGTTAAACTGATAGAATATAATAGACAACAAGTTTAACTGTAGCGGATCAAGCAATCCATTAGAAGAGTCAAGTAAGGTATAAAATCTACTATCTTCTATGATTTAAAAAGTTTTTCATCAACTTTATCGCTAAGACTCAGCTTAATAAATAAAATCGAATCATCCCTACTCCACGACCAAGGATATTCATGTAATCATCAATGGTCATGACTATACCGAATAATCCCTGGTCATAATCATACTAACAACTGTCCACCAATGAATTACATGCCAATGAGGACTTTTACCACATCATTCGTCACATTACGGTCATGATTATACCGAATAATCCCTGGTCATAATCATACCAAGTCCATCTATGCACGTAAGCCAAAGATGACTTTCAACATAATATAATCATGAGGATGATGACAATTCAATAAAACAAGTTCAAGAATAAATTTTAAAGATTTATAAGTTAATTTATCCTGAACTCAATAACGTCCAAATTGTCAATATGATACTGCTTTGTGTTGTAAAATTCAAGAATGCTCAGAAGAATATTTCCATGAAAAGATACTAGATAAAGCGCAAATATCAAAGATATTCCACTAATTTCATGGAGTATAGAAGCCAAAGCTTTAACCAACTGAGTATAATATAATATATGAAACTACAAATGGATTTTCACCCGCCATGCGGTAATCCACGTATACAGATCATTTCCACAATTTAATAAGGAATGAATAGACAGGATCATTCACCATGCATGTGGTAATCCACATAGACAAAGTTATTCCAATGAGAATAATAAATAATGGAATAATGAAGGATTCACCATAAATGCGATAGATTGCATGAATAGGTTATTTCAACGAGAATAATAAATAATGGAACTAGGTCCCAAGCGTAAATGCATGACGAGGATATTAAAAGCGAATAATAAATAATGGAACCGAGTAAAGGCGTAAACACACACAGATAGAATATTCAGAAAGGATAATAAATAATGGAACCAAGTCCGGCGTAAACGCACAAATAGGATATTTCGACAGAATAATAAAGAACGAAATATTAGAAGAATTTCACCATGTATGCGGTACTTCGCATAAATAGGTTATTCCAACAGAATAATAAGAATGGAATAACATAAGAATTTCACCAAGTATGCAATACTTTGCATAGACAGGTTATTTCAACATAATAATAAAGAATGGAATAACAGAAGTTCTCTTCATGAATACAAAAGAAATAATATCCCTTACGAGTACAACAAATAATATCCCTTACCTTAGAAAAACTGAATACTAGAGTAGTGAAGTAGCAGAATACTTTTCTTCTTTCTCTCTATAGATTCTCACTCTAGAGTTTCAGTGAATTCGTAAGAAATAATGAAGGAATGAACTTCTATTTATAGGAGAATGGACTAAATAGTAACTAATTCATGAATGGTCCAGATTGATTTAATTTTAAACGGACGGTCCATATTGGTTTACTATTAAAACTTAAAGCAAAGCGATCTCATATTATCCATCTGATTTACTATTAAAACTTTAAACCAGCGATCCATATTGATTTACTATTATAACTTTCCACCAGCGGTCCATATTGATTTACTATTATATCTTCAACTAACGGTCTGAAAAATTAGCACATATCCTCATGGAATAATATTGTACCTAAAAATGATTTGGACCGAAAAGAAATATATCTTACGGGTGAATAGTACCCCATAAATAGTAACTCGTAAATAGTAACTCATGAATAGTATCTCGTGAATAGTAACTCGTGAATAGTACTCAGACACGAAAAGTATCCCGAATACCCGATTGAACAATATAACCTCCATACATCAATTATTATCGAAACAAATGTCAATTTCCACTAACACAATTAATTCCAACACAATGAAACTATAAAATTCATCTTTAATCAACACGAACTTATTTATCATTAATATTATAATTCACAATATTTAACAACCAGGTCATTCCCAGGAAAAATGGGGCTTTCCGATAAGGATTTCTCTTTATTGGCGCGTAATTAGGTGACCAAACCTCTCCTTGACAGAACTTCTAGACATTGTCAATATTGTAAATAATAATATGAATAACTTTGTCGTCACAATTATTGATTTAATAATATATCATATTATGCAGATGATACTATAACAATAATTAAATCAATTATATGAGAGATATGATGCAGCAATTACTGTAGCAATAATTGAGTATAACTGAGTGACTTCTCACATAAGCATCAATAATCAATATCGTGTGTGCTCTTATGCAACAACCAGCGTATTCATTGTACTTTTTACTACTAGGGTAGTTCAACAGTTTTAATGGTAACACCTCCGCCATTATTTTTATAGAAAGATAATTTTGTCGTTTTCTAACTACGACAATACTTCTGTTGTGGGGGTCCACCAATGATTGTGCCATCGTACAATATTCCCTGTTAAAATGAATATTCCCCGACTAATCGAATATTATATAATCACTTGCTTAGTTTGCAAAATTTATAAATACTATCCACAACTATAACATTATATCAAATCCACACCATAATAAAAAAATTATTTCGAGAAAATTAAATATTTATTCATAAAATATGGGGTCTCACCACTATAACATTATATCAAATCCACACCATAATAAAAAAATTATTTCGAGAAAATTAAATATTTATTCATAAAATATGGGGTCTCACAAGTACTTTGTGAATACTACCGTAAAAATGAATATTACTCATGGACTAACTCCGACAGAAAAAGCTTAAAATTTAATAAGAATATTCAAAAAATATCCTTGTGAAACGATACTAGATGAAGCACAATTTCAAGGATATTCTACTAATTTCACGGAGTATAAAAGCAATACTTTAACAAAATGAGGGTATAATCAGGAATACGAGATGAAATAGTATTACTCACACACTACAGAGTATGAAAAACATATTATTCCTATGAATACTGAACAAAATAATATCCCTTACCTCAGAATAAGACTGAATACTGGAATAATGAGGTAGCAGACTTCTCTTCTACTTTCTCTCTAAAGCTTCTCTTTCTATAATTACACTTGTGAGTCTTAGTGAATTGGTGAAAATAAAAGAAGAATGAGTTTCTATTTATAGGAAAACATAGTTTCGATAATTGCACGTTTTTGGGCTCGAAATATTACAGTATAATACCTTCATCTTTTTCTTCATTTTTAATTTAGTCCTGCAGGTATTATCAAACTTGCACCACCTCCCCTAATAGTACATGCATGTGAATCAATAGTACACACATATAAAAAAATAGTTATAACCATGTGAATTAATAGCAATTAATTGATCATTTATCCAATTAATTACCCGATTGGTCAATATAACCTTCAGACATTCATTATTATCGAAATAGATGACGATTTCTACTAACACTAATAATCCCAATACAATGAAAATATCAATTTCATCTTTAATCAACACGAACTTATTCATTATTAATATTATAACTCACAATATTTAACAACGAGATCGGGCCAGAAAGAAAGAGGGGCTTTTCGATAAGGATTTTTCCTATTATTAGCGCTTAATTAGGTGACCAAACATCTCATTGATGAATTTTTTAGACATTGTCAATATTGCAAATAATAATATGAATAACTTTTTGTCTCAATTATTGATTTAATAATATAAAATATTATGTAGATGATCTTTGTGACAATAATTGAATCAATAATATGAAAGATATTATGCAAAGCAATTCATCGTTGCAATAATTGAGTATAAGCGAGTGACTTCTCACATAAGCATCAATAATCAATCTGGTAGTGTCTACTTATGCAACCACGCCAGATATTCGCATACTTTTACCAAGGGTAGTTCAACGGTTTAACGGTAAAACTTTCATTTGTTATTTTTATAAAAGATAATTTTGTCGTTTTTAATTACGACAATACTTCCATTATGGGGTCCACCAATGATTATGCCATCGCATACGAATATTCCTGTTAAAGCGAATATTTCCGAGCCAATCGAATATTATATAACTACTTGCTTATTTTGTAAAATTTGAAAATAATACCCACAACTATAACATTATATCAAATCCACACCATAATATCTAAAAATATATTTCGAAAAAAATTAATCTTTATTCATAAAAGTTTATTGAGTAGTGTCTTCTTACGTAAGAATCAATAATTGGTGCAATATCGTGTGCTACTGTGTTTTAACCATAGAGTATTTTAACAAAGATTAACTTGGTAACAACTACGCCGTTATTTTTAAACAACTTATTCTTGTCGTTTTCTTCTTCCAATCGCTTTCCGTTATGGGGCCCACACATAGGCTAGCTGGTCGTCATTGAATATTCCCGACAAAGATTTAATATTCCACGACCAAACGAATATTCCCCGACAATAATGAATATTTTATAACCACTTGCTTATTTTGAAATATTTGCGTATTTTACCCATAACTATCAACATTAATCAAATCAACCCTTACTATTTCAAAATAATAAATAGAGAAAATTAAATTTCATTAATAATAAGTTGGGGTCTTAAAGTTAGCTTTTATATTCCTAACCAACCTATTATGGGAATTCAAGCAACCAAACCATTAAAATCAATCACTGTCATCTCAAGCCATAAAGCTATTCGTTTATTGAAAAATGGATGTCAAGCTTTCTTAGCTCATGTCACGGATCTAAACAAAAATACGTCAGTTTTGAATGGTATTTCTATTGTTAATAAATTTCCTGACGTATTCCCTGAAGAACTTCCCGCCTACCCCTTAACGTGAAATTAAATTTTGTATCGACCTTGAACCCGGTACAAAACCCATTTCCAAAGCCCCATATCGAATGGCTCCTATTGAACTTCAGGAGTTAAAGACCCAACTACAAGAATTGTTAGACATGGGTTTCATTCGTCCTAGTACGTCTCCTTGGGGTGTTCCTGTTCTATTCGTGAAGAAGAAAGATGGGAGTATGCGACTTTGTATTGATTATCGAGAGTTGAACCATGTCACTATCAAAAATAGATATCCATTTCCTCGTATTGATGACTTGTTTGACCAGTTGCAAGGCGCCAATTTTTTTTCAAAGATTAATCTTCGTTCCGGATATCACCAATTGAAGATTAGAACCAATGACATTCCAAAGACGGCTTTCAGAACTCGGACGGGCATTATGAATTCCTAGTCATATCTTTTGTATTAACTAATGCTCCTGCTGCCTTCATGGATATGATGAACCGAGTATTCAAGGAATATTTGGATCACTTTGTGCTCATCTTTATTGATGACATCCTTATTTATTCCAAAAGCCGTGAAGATCATGAACAACACTTGAGGCTGATACTTCAAAAGCTTCGTGAATATAAGCATTATGCCAAGTTGAAGAAATGCGAGTTCTGGCTTGAGGAAGTAGCATTCCTTGGGCACGTGGTATCAAGTCATGGAATATCTGATGACCCAACAAAGATTGAAGTTATTCAAAGCTGGGAGCAACCTAAATTAGTGAACGAAGTACGTAGCTTTCTCGGCTTAGCTGGTTATTATCGAAGATTCATAAAAGGGTTTTCTCGAATCGCTACTCCCTTAACTCAGCTGACTTGGAAAGATACAAAATTCGGTTGGAACGAGGAATGTGAGAAGAGTTTTCAAGAACTCAAGAGGAGACTCATTTCAGCACCTGTTCTGACAATAACATTTGGCTCGGAGGGATTTGTCATCTATAGTGAGGCTTCAGGAAAAGGGTTAGTATGTGTTCTCATGCAACATGGGAAAGTCATAGCCTATGCCTCTCGACAACTCAAAGAATATGAGAGGAATTATCCTACTCATGATCTAGAGTTGGCAGCTGTTGTTTTTGCACTAAAGATTTGGAGGCATTAATTGTATGGGGAGAAAGTGGAGATCTTTACAGATCATAAAAGCCTCAAATATTTCTTCACTCAAAAGGAACTCAACATGCGACAGCGACGTTGGCTTGAACTGTTGAAAGATTATGATCATACCATCCAATACCATCCTGGAAAAGCAAACGTGGTAGCTGACGCACTGAGTAGAAGATCATATGCGGGTACGAGTGCGATATTGTAAACGCAGAGGCCCATTTTGTATGACTTACAAAGGATGAAGATAGAGATAAAGACTCCAGGGACCCACGTGATGATGGCAAATATACGAGTAGAACCGACTTTAATCGATAAAGTTAAAGATGCTTAAGCTACAGACCTGGAGCTGATGCATATGAGGAAGAAGGTACAAGAAGGTTCTATGCCGGAAGCAAGAATCAATGAAGAAGGAATACTTCGAGTCAACTCCAGACTTTGTGTTCCTAACGATCCTGAGTTAAAGTATAAAATTATGATGGAGGCGCACAACAAACCGTTTGCAATCCATCCTAGGAGTACCAAAATGTATCATGATCTTCGACATACATTTTGGTGGGGCAATATGAAGAGAGAGATAGCGCTGTTTATCTCAAGGTGTTTAACTTGTCAACGAGTCAAGGCAGATCATCAAGTACCAAAAGGTCCATTGCAACAACTTGAAATTCCAGAATGGAAGTGGGAGCACATTACCATGGATTTTGTTACTGGTCTTCCCAAGGTTTCTCAAGGCATAGATGCAATTTGGGTCATTGCTGATATATTGACCAAGTCTGCTCATTTCTTACCAATACGAGAAACTTATACACTTGAACGTCTTGCTCATATGTACATAAAGGAGATTATAAGACTGCATGGTATGCCAGTATCCATAGTTTCTGATCGGGACCCAAGATTCACTTCACAATTTTGGGTTAGTTTGCAAAAAGCTATGGGCACAGATTTACGATTTAGTTTGGCATATCATCCTCAGACGGACGGAAAATCAGAGAGGACTATTCAAACTCTTGAAGATTTATTAAGACACTGTGTCCTTGACATCAAGGGAAGTTGGGACAAGTTCTTATTATTGGTGGAGTTTTCTTACAACAACAGTTATCAAATAAGCATTGGCATGGCTCCATTCGAGGCGTTGTATGGAAGAAAGTGTCATTCTCCAGTATGCTGGGATGAGGTGGGTGAAGCAACGTTGTTGGGATCGGAGTTGGTACGTATGACTACAGAAAATATTCAAACGATCCGACAACGTATAAAAATCTCACAAGACCGACAAAAGAGTTATGCTAATCTTCATCGAAAGAACGTGGAATTCGATATTGGAGATCATGTGTTGTTACGTGTTACTCCATGGAAAGGAGTTACGAGATTTGAAAAGAGAGAAAAGCTCAATCCTCGATCGAGTAGGGACTGTAGCTTATAGACTCGCTTTACCACCAAGTATGTCTCGTGTTCATAACATTTTTCATATATCCATGTTACGTGAATATTGAAAGACCTGAACCATATTATTGAGTTAGAACCGGACGAAATAGCGGAAGATTTAACGTATGAAGAGGTTCCTGTTCAAATCTTGGATAAGAAGGAACATATTCTACGCTCCAAGGTTATACCTCAAGTCAAAGTTTTATGGAGGAACCACGATGTTGAGGAAATGACATGGGAGTTAGAATCTGAAATGAAATCAAGGTATCCTTACCTCTTCGACATACCAGGTAAATTTCATAAGAAAGGGAGATTGTAAGACCCCAACTTTTATGAATAAAGATGAATTTTCTATAATTATCATTTTTGAATATTATGGAATGAATTTGATATAATGTTATAGTTGTGGGTAATAGTTATAAATTTTGCAAAAGCATGCAAGTTGTTATATAATATTTGATTGGTGGGGAATATTCGTTTTAACAGGGGAATATTAAATGACGACCAAGACAATCATTGGTGGATCCCACAACGAAATTATTGTTGGATTGAGAAAACGACAAAAATATTTTATGAAAATAATGGCAGAAGTTTTATCATTAACTGTTGAAACACCCGGTATTAAAAGTACAGGAATACGCGTGGTTGCATAGTAGCACACGGTATTGATTATTGATGCTTACGTGAGAAGTCACTCAATTTTGTTCAAATATTGCTTCAGTAATTGTTGCATAGTATCTCACGTTAATTGATTCAATTATTTTTGATATTTTATATATTATTAAATCAATAATTGAGACGACGAAGTTATTAATATTATTATTTGCAATATTAACGATGTCTAGAAGTTCTGTCAAGGAAAGGTTTGGTCACCTAATTACGCGCCAATGGGGAGAAATCCTTATTGGAAAGCCCCCTCTTTTCTGGGAACGTCCTGGTCGATTAATAGTGTGAATTATAATAATGATGATGAAGTTTGGTTTTATTAGTATTATTAATGTAATAAAATATAAAAACTTTTTTATATAAAACAGAATACTTTTATAATGTTATTCATTTTATTAGACTATAAATAGAATATATTATATTCTATTATGCATAGTGTTTTTCATAGTAAAATCTTTTTATATAAAATAGAATACTTTTATAAAGTTGTTCATTTTATTAGACTATAAATAGAATATATTATATTTTATTATGCATAGTGTTTGCATAGTGCCTGCATAGTGTTTGTATAGTAAAATCTTTTTATATAAAACAGAATACTTTTATAAAGTTATTCATTTTAATATATTATAAATAGAATATATTATATTTTATTTAAAAGATTTTGTTTTATTAGAATATTTTATAGTAAACCAATGTGGACCGTTCAGGAATTAGTTACTATTCAGTCCATTCAATTATAAATAGAAGCTCATTCCTTCATTACTTCTTACGACTTCACTAAAACTCTAGAGAGAGAAACTATAAAGAGAAATAACAAAAGTATTCTGCTACTTCACTACTCCTACATCCAGTTTGTTCTAAGGTAAGGGGTATTATTTCTTTCGTATTCATGAAGAGAACTTCTGTTATTCTATTTTTTTTTATTCATTGGAATAACTTTGTGATCTGCCGATCTACCCTATACTTGGTGAAATTCTTCTATTATTCCATTCTTTATCATTATGTTGGAATAACCTGTTTGTGCGAAGTACCGCATACATAGTGAAATTCCTCTGTTATTCCATTCTTTATTATTCTGTTGGAACATCACATGCGTGCGTTTTACGCATGACCGTTCCGTTATTTATTATTTTGTTGGAACATCCCGTCTGCATGTAATTTCGCTTTGGCCCGGTTCCGCTATTTATTATTCTGTTGGAATATCCAATAAATGCGTTTACATACGCACACCGGTTCCATTATTTATTATTCTCATTGGAATAACTCGTCTCGCGATCTATCACATGCCTGGTGATTTCTTTTGTTATTCCATTCTTTAATATACTCAGTTGGTTAAAGTTTTGACTTCTATACTCCATGAAATTAGTGAAATATCCTTGATATTTGCGCTTCATCCAAAGATCTTTCATAGAAATATTCTTACGAGCATTCTTGAATTTTACTCTACAAAGAAGTATCATGTTGACAATTTGGACGTTATTAGTTCCTGGATAAATTAATTCTTGAACTTGTTTTATTGAATTCTTATATCATTGTCATCGTCCTCACGTTTATATTATGTTGAAAGTCATTTGTGGCCTGTAGTACATAGATGAACTTGGTATGATTATGACCAGGGATTATTCGGTATAATCATGACCGTAATGTTACAAATGATGTGGTAAAAGTCCTCATTGCCCTGTATTGATGGACAGTTGTTGGCATGATCATGACCATTGATGAATACACGAATATCCTTGGCCCGTAGTGCATGGATAATTTGTGGTTGTGATACTAATGAATATCCTTGGCCGTAGTGCAGGGATGATGTGGATTATTTATTAAGCTGATTCCCAGTGATAAAAGTGATGAAAAACCTTTTAAATCATAAAAGATAGTAGATTTTATTCTCTACTTGACTCTTTTAATGGATTGCTTGTTCCCCTGCAGTTAAACTTGATGTTTGTTATATTGTATCAGTTTAACACTGTTGAAGGCTAACGATAATTTATTCTGTATTATCTTAGTCATAATATTTCTTACTGGGCTAGTTGAGCTCACCCTTTTACTTTCATTGTTCTCTTCAAGAAATGAGAACGTAGCAGGGACTAGTCGGGGAACGGAGTGACGGTCCAGATAATAGCATTAGTAGTCCTCACTATTCTGTTAAATAGTGTAATAATAAATGTAATGAGGACTCAATTGAGTGTGGATATTGTCTAGATGACAATATTTGTATTAAAACTCACAGCATATGTTTTGTCGTATTTTACACGACTGATGTATAATTAAGTTATATTTGAATTTTGTACCATGTATTTGGCGACTCAAAGCTTAGGGATATGATCCCTGGCTAAGATGTGAGACAAGAACTAGAAGGGGAGAGACGGGGAATTCCTTCGCTAGTATGACTTACCTAAATTTATTTGGTATTTAATTGGTCGGTCAGAGTATAGGGATAATATGTGATATGTTAATTAACCCTTATTTTATGGCAGTATTTGAAAATGGCATCCGAGAATGTTGAGATTAGCAATGGAGCACAGGAGACCGTTGAGTCTCCACAAATCAATAATCAGGGTAATGTGCATCAGGAAGGCGACAATCCTTAGGTAAACAACAACACTGACCAGATGATGAACGATGGAATGTTTAGAGGCTTTATGCAATTCATGCAACATCATGCAAGAGTGTCTCATGTACAAAATGCAGGTGGAAACACTGGCAACTCTCGGACGGTCACCGCTAAGCAGTTCAAGGAACTAGGACCACCGGAGTTTTTTGGAGAGCCAAAACCACTTAAGGTGGAGACGTGGATAAAGCAAATCTGCAAGATATTTGATGTCTTGGGATGCTCCGAGGAGCAAAAGGTTCCCTTTGCCACCTTCATGTTGAGTGTAGAGGCAGATTACTGGTGGGAATCTGTAAAACGTACTCAACCTGCCGCACTGAAGATGACTTGGGAGAAGTTCCAAGAATTGTTCAACGACAAGTACTTTCCCGAAAGTATTCGTCACATGAAAGAGGTAGAGTTCATCAAACTGGAGCAAAATAACATGACCGTGTCGCAGTACAAAGCCAAGTTTGCCGAGTTGTCCCGATTTGCGTCCCATTTGGTTGATAATGAGGAGAGAATAACGTGAATGTTTCTAAGAGGTTTGAAACTCGAGATACATCAATATTTTATCTGTCATAAACTGTGTTTTTATTCAGATGTTGTTAATAGGGCTCAGTTATTGGAGCGCGATAATGAGTCAACCCAACCAAAAGAGAGCAGCCGGCAAAATGATAATAAAAATGATAACAGTCATCGAAGCGGTGACAATAAGCATGGAGGGAATCAACATGCCAGAAATAATAACCACTTCGGTGGTAATCATGGACAAAATTATAAGAATGGACATTTCAAGAAG
Source organism: Panax ginseng (assembly GCA_020205605.1). Classification (NCBI taxonomy): domain Eukaryota; kingdom Viridiplantae; phylum Streptophyta; class Magnoliopsida; order Apiales; family Araliaceae; genus Panax; species Panax ginseng. The sequence goes on from CM035130.1 coordinate 48,396,813, forward strand.
AGGAGATTCAACAATAATAGAAAGACGTCAGCACCAGCACCCATTGTTAAGGAAGGAGAACGACCACCTATCATATGCTTCAAATGCGGAGGGGAGGGACACATCAGTCCAAAATGCGCGATGCCGTCCAAAGCCTGTTATAATTATGGAAGAGAAAGTCACTATCCCGATTTTGTTGTTCACCGAAGACAAGTTCAACTAGGATGGAGGCACCAAAGGACGTCCTAGAAAAGTCAAAGCCAGTAGTGCAAGGGAGAGCGTTTGTCGTGACCTCCCAGAAAGCAAGGAACCAGAACGAGGTCATCACGGGTAAGCTTATCATAAACTCTAGCGAAGTATATACCTTATTTGATACCGGTTCTACCCATTCTTTTATTTCTCCTACTTGCGCTCAACGTTTAAATTTGACTCCGGAGAAATTAGACTTTGATTTATCTCGTTAAAACTCCATTGGGAGAAACCTTCATTACATCCAATTGTTTATAAGTCTTGTTTGGTTCAAATCGGTACCCTCACATTACACCGTCGATCTTATTTCATTGAAAATACTTGCATTTGACGTAATTCTAGGATTGATTGGTTAACTACTCATCATGCAAAATTGATTATTTTCGTAAGGTTGTTAGCTTTCATATTCCTAACCAACCTATTATGCGAATTCAAGCAACCAAACCATTAAAATCAATCACTGTCATCTCAAGCCATAAAGCTATTCGTTTATTGAAAAACGGATGTCAAGCTTTCTTAGCTCATGTCACAGATCTAAACAAAAATACGTCAGTTTTGAATGATATTTCTATTGTTAATAAATGCCTGACGTATTCCCTGAAGAACTTTCTGGCCTACCCCCAGAACGTGAAATTGAATTTTGTATCGACCTTGAACCCGGTTCAAAACCCATTTCCAAAGCCCTATATCAAATGGCTTCTATTGAACTTCAGGAGTTAAAGACCCAACTGTAGGAATTGTTAGACATCGGTTTCATTCGTCCTAGTACGTCTCCTTGGGGTGCTCCTGTCCTATTCGTGAAGAAGAAATATGTGGGTATGCGGCTTTATATTGATTATCGGGAGTTGAACCATGTCACTATCAAAAATAGATATCCATTGCCTCGTATTGATGACCTACTTGACCAGTTGCAAGGCGCCAAATTTTTTTCAAAGATTGATCTTCGTTTCGGATATAACCAATTGAAGATTAGAACCGATGACATTCCAAAGATGGCTTTCAAAACTCGGTACGGACATTATGAATTCCTAGTCATGTCTTTTGGATTAACTAATGCTCCTGCTGCCTTCATGGATATGATGAACTGAGTATTCAAGGAATATTTGGATCACTTTGTGGTCGTCTTTATTGATGACATCCTTATTTATTCCAAAAGCCGTGAAGATCATGAGCAACATTTGAGGTTGATACTTCAAAAGCTTCGTGAATATAAGCTTTATGCCAAGTTGAAGAAATGCGAGTTCTGGCTTGAGGAAGTAGCATTCCTTGGGCACGTGGTATCAAGTCATGGAATATCTGTTGACCCAGCAAAGATTGAAGCTATTCAAAGCTGGGAGAAACCTAAATCAGTGACCGAAGTACGTAGCTTTCTCGACTTAACTGGTTATTATCGGAGATTCGTAGAAGGGTTTTCTCAAATCGCTACTCCCTTAACTCAGCTGACTCGGAAAGATATAAAACTCGGTTGGAATGAGAAATGTGAGGAGAGTTTTCAAGAACTCAAGAGGAGACTTATTTCATCACATGTTCTGACAATACCATCTGGCTCAGAGGGATTTGTCATCTACAATGATGCTTCAAGCAAAGGGTTAGGATGTGTTCTCTTGCAACATAGGAAAGTCATAGCCTATGCCTCTCGACAACTCAAAGAATATGAGAGGAATTATCCTACTCATGATCTAGAGTTGGCAGCTGTTGTTTTTGTACTAAAGATTTGGAGGCATTACTTGTATGGGGAGAAAGTGGAGATCTTTACAAATCATAAAAGCCTCAAATATTTCTTCACTCAAAAGGAACTCAACATGCGACAGCGACGTTGGCTTGAACTATTGAAAGATTATGATCATACCATCCAATACCATCTTGGAAAAGCAAATGTGGTAGCTGACGCATTGAGTAGAAGATCATATGCGGGTACGAGTGCGATATTGTAAATGCAGAGGCCCATTTTGTATGACTTGCAAACGATGGAGATAGAGATAAATACTCCAGGGACCCAAGTGATGATGGCGAATATACGAGTAGAACCAACTTTAATCGATAAAGTTAAAATTGCTCAAGCTACAGACCTGGAGCTGATCCATATGAGGAAGAAGGTACAAGAAGGTGCTATGCCGGAAGCAAGAATCAATGAAGAAGAAATACTTCGAGTCAACTCCAGACTTTGTGTTCCTAACGATCTTGAGTTAAAGTATAAAATTATGATGGAGGCGCACAACACACCGTTTGCAATCCATCCTAGGAGTACCAAAATGTATCATGATCTTCGACATACATTTTGGTGGGGCAATATGAAGAGAGATATAGCGCTGTTTATCCCAAGGTGTTTAACTTGTCAACGAGTCAAGACAGAGCATCAAGTACCAAAAGGTCCATTGCAACCAATTGAAATTCCAGAATGGAAGTGGGAGCACATTACCATGGATTTTGTTACTGGTCTTCCCAAGGTTTCGCAAGGCATAGATGCAATTTGGGACATTGTTGATAGATTAACCAAGTCTGCTCATTTATTACCGATACGAGAAACTTATAAACTTGAACATCTTTCTCGTATGTATATAAATGAGATTGTAAGACTGCATGGTATGCCAGTATCCATAGTTTCTGATCGAGACCCAAGATTCACTTCACGATTTTGGGTTAGTTTACAAAATGCTATGGGCACGGATTTACGATTTAGTTCGGCATATCAGAGAGGACTATTCAAACTCTTAAGATTTATTAAGACATTGTGTCCTTGACTTCAAGGGAAGTTGGGACAAGTTCTTATCATTGGTGGAGTTTTCTTACAATAACAATTATCAAAAAAGCATTGGCATGGCTCCATTCGAGGTGTTGTATGGAAGAAAGTGTCATTCTCCAGTATGCTGGGATGAGGTGGGTGAAGCAACGTTTTTGGGACCGGAGTTGGTACGTATGACCATGGAAAAGATTAAAACGATCCGACAACGTATAAAAACCTCACAAGACCGACAAAAGAGTTATGCTGATCTTCAACGAAAGGACGTGGAATTCGATATTAGAGATCATGTGTTGTTACATGTTGCTCCATGGAAAGGAGTTACGAGATTTGGAAAGAGAGGAAAGCTCAATCCTCGATTCATTGGCCCATTTTTAATCCTCGATCGAGTAGGGACTGTAGCCTATAGACTCGCTTTACCGCTAAGTATGTCTCGTGTTCATAACGTTTTTCATATATCCATATTATGTAAATATTTGAAAGACCCGAACCACATTATTGAGTTAGAACCGGACGAAATAGCGGAAGATTTAACGTATGAAGAGGTTCCTGTTCAAATCTTGGATAAGAAGGAACATATTCTACGCTCCAAGGTTATACCTCAAGTCAAAGTTTTATGGAAGAACCACGATGTTGAGGAAATGACCTGAGAGTTAGAATCTGAAATGAAATCAAGGTATCCTTACCTCTTCGACATACCAGGTACGTACCCTAATTTCGAGGGTGAAATTTCATAAGAAGGGGAGATTGTAAGACCCCAACTTTTATAAATAAAGATGAATTTTCTATAATTATCATTTTTGAATATTATGGAATGAATTTGATATAATGTTATAGTTGTGGGTAATAGTTATAAATTTTGCAAAGTACGCAAGTTGTTATATAATATTCGATTGGTCGGGGAATATTCGTTTTAACAGGGAATATTCGTACGACGACACAATCATTGGTGGACCCCACAATGGAATTATTGTCGGATTGAAAAAATGACAAAAATATTTTATGAAAATAACGATAGAAGTTTTATCGTTAACTGTTGAAACACCCGGTGTTAAAAGTACATGAATACGCGTGGTTGCATAGTAGCACACGGTATTGATTATTGATGCTTACGTGAGAAGTCACTCAGTTTTGTTTAATTATTGCTTTAGTAATTGTTGCATAGTATCTCACGTTAATTGATTCAATTATCGTCGATATTTTATATATTATTAAATCAATAATTGAGACGACGAAGTTATTAATATTATTATTTGTAATATTAACGAAGTCTAGAAGTTCTGCCAAGGAGAGGTGTGGTCACCTAATTGCGCGCCAATAGGGAGAAATCCTTATTGAAAAGCCCCCTCTTTCCTGGGAACGACATGGTCGATTAATAGTGTGAATTATAATAATGATGATAAAGTTTTGTTTTATTAGTATTATTAATGTAATAAAACAGAAAAACTTTTTATAAGCAGAATACTTTTATAAAGTTATTCGTTTTATTAGACTATAAATAGAATATATTATATTCTATTATGCATGGTGTTTTGCGTATAGTAAAATCTTTTTATATAAAATAGAATATTTTTATAAAGTTATTCGTTTTATTAGACTATAAATAGAATATATTATATTTTATTATGCATAGTATTTGTATAGTGCATGCATAGTATTTGCATAGTAAAATCTTTTTATATAAAACAGAATACTTTTATAAAGTTATTCGTTTTATTATATTATAAATAGAATATATTATATTTTATTTAAAATATTTTGTTTTATTAGAATATTTTATAGTAAACAAATTTGGACCGTTCGTTAAAAAGTAAATCAATCTGGACCGTTCAGGAATTAGTTACTATTCAGTCCATTCTCCTATAAATAGAAGCTCATTCCTTCATTATTTCTTACGAATTCACTGAAACTCTAGAGAGAGAAACTATAGAGAGAAAGAAGAAAAGTATTCTGCTACTTCACTACTCCTATATCCAGTTTGTTCTAAGGTAAAGGGTATTATTTCTTTCGTATTCATGAAGAGAACTTCTGTTATTCTATTTTTTTTATTCTGTTGGAATAACTTGTATACGCGGTCTACCCTATATTTGGTGAAATTCTTTTATTATTCCATTCTTTATCATTCTGTTGGAATAACTTGTCTATGCGAAGTACCTCATACATGGTGAAATTCTTCTGTTATTCCATTCTTTATTATTACATTGGAACATCCTGCATACATTTACGCATGATTTGGTTCCGTTATTTATTATTTTGTTAGAACATCTTGTCTGAGTGTAATTTACTTCGACACGGTTCCGATTATTTATTATTACATTGGAATATCCCATGCACACGTTTACGCATGATTGGTTTCGTTATTTATTATTACATTGGAATAACCTATCATGCGGTCTATCACATGCCCGGTGATTTCTTTTGTTATTCCATTCTTTAATATACTCGGTTGGTTAAAGTTTTGACTTCTATACTCCATGAAATTAGTGGAATATCCTTGATATTTGCGCTTCATCCAATATCTTTTCATGGAAATATTCTTACGAGCATTCTTGAATTTTACTCTCACAAAGAAGTATGATGTTGACAATTTGGACGTTATTAGTTTCTGGATAAATTAATTCTTGAACTTGTTTTATTGAATTCTTATATCATTGTCATCATCCTCATATTTATATTATGTTGAAAGTCATTTTGTGGCTCTGTAGTACATAGATGAACTTGGTATGATTATGACCGAGGATTATTCGGTATAATCATGGTAGTAATGTTACAAATGATGTGGTAAAAGTCCTCATTGCCTGTATTGATGGGATGATTGTTGGCATGATCATGACCATTGATGAATACGAATATCCTTGGCCCGTAGTGCATGGATAATTTGTGGTTGTGATACTAATGAATATCCTTGGTCAGTAGTGCGAGGGATGATGTGGATTATTTATTGTCGATTCAAAGTGATAAAAGTGATGAAAACCTTTTAAATCATAAAAGATAGTAGATTTTATTTCTACTTGACTCTTTTAATGGATTGCTTGTTCCCCTGCAGTTAAACTTGATGTTTGTTATATTGTATCAGTTTAACACTGTTGAAGGCTAACGATAATTTATTCTGTATTATCTTAGTCATAATATTTCTTACTGGGCTAGTTAAGCTCACCCTTTTACTTTCATTGTTCTCTTCAGGAAATGAGAACGTAGCCGGGACAAGTCGGGGAATGGAGTGACGGTCCAGATAATAGCATTAGTAGTCCTCACTATTCTGTTAAATATTGTGATAATAAATGTAATGAGGACTTAATTGAGTGTGGATATTATCTAAATGGAAATATTTGTATTAAAACTCATAGCATATGTTTTGTCGTATTTTACACAACTGTTGTATAATTAAGTTGTATTTGAATTTTGTACCATGTATTTGGCGACTCAAGATATGTGATGTATACCTATTTTGGGGGTGTCACAAAAGGCACCTCGTCAGCAAGAACATGGACATCTAAATTCAGAGTCCTAAAACAAAATATGCTTTCACTTAATATATGAAACAATAACAACATTCTCTATAACTGCTTGAACCTGCTTGTACTTATGAGGATTCCTATGACTGGAACTGGCAGAATAGCCTAGTCCGGATGTCCCAGTTTGACTGGACACTTGAATAGGGTGCTTAATACCCTGTTGATTTTTACCAAGCCCTTGTCCAGGCTGATGACCCAATGACATCATTTCTTGAGTGGCCGACATAACCTCGACAGAAATCTTGGGTACGGGAAGTAGCGCTCCAATAGAATGGTATTACGTGTTACTCACTTCCAACGTATGGAAACTGGTCGGCTCAACTTCTGAATTGAAGCTGATGATTGGTAGCATTGACAGTGACTAGGCTATTGTTGACAATGTATTTGAGTTGTTGATGTAGTGTAGAAGGGATGGCTCCAACCATGTGGATCCATGGTCTCCCCAATAGCAGGTTGTATCCTGAATCTATCTTGAGGACGTGGAAGGATACATTGAATGTATTTGGACCAATCTCAATTGGCAGCTCAATCTCTCTGACAGAATTTCGTCGGGATCCATCAAAAGCTTTGATAACCTTATGGCTACTTTGGATCCGTTTGAGATTGACGTTCATCTTCACCAAGGTGGCATAAGGACATATATTCAGAGACGAGCCTCCATCTATCAAAACTTCAGCTAACATATACCCGGAGGGTAAAACGGCAATGTGTAATGGCTTGTAATGACCGGTCCCTTCGGGCTGTATGTCGTCATCAGTGAAGGATGTCACATTGTTGTTGAAAATGTGATCAACCATATGTTGAAATTTTTCCGCATCCACTGATTTCGGCAAGTAGGCTTCTTCCAAAACCTTTAATAAGATCTTCCTGTGATCTTCGGAAGAGAAAACCAAGTCTAGTATTCAGATCTGATGTGGAGCTTCTCTTAAGCTTAGAACCACCTTGGCTTCATTATGACCCATAGTGTGGAGGAATTTTTTAATTTTCTCCATGGGAATCTTCCCCTTTGCTTTGAAGGTGGGCTTCATAACCCGCTGAGGAAGATACGGTAAATTTTCCTTCGACATTGTAGCAGTAGTATGAGATGTGGATCCTTTAGCTTCTCCATAATTCCATAGGACTTTGTGTAAGCTGATAGCAGGATATTGTGGTCTGAAGAGTAAAGAAAATTGCTCTGGTTCAGCCACTTTCAAAGGAATGTCAGCTCCTTTGAGTTGAATTGCTTGTATGGGAAATGGTTTGACAATCTCATCAGCCTCAGCGGATATAACTGCTATTGATCCCTTCCATTTGGTAGGACATGTATTCCGACTCTCAAGTAGCACAGTGTCATCGTCTGCCAGTTGCAGAACACCGCTATCAATTAGATTCTGAATAAGGTGGCGGACTACCCAACATTCTTTTGTGCTGTGACCGCGAGAATGTGAATGATATTGACATACTCCATCGGTGTTGAACCGTCTTGAACGGGGATTGATTGGAAGTAGAAGGGAGGTAATTCTTCCTTCATTGATTAGCATCTGAAATATCTCCTCCATAGTTTGGCCCAGGTATGAAAATTCCCTTTGATTGGCAAAATCCCGACGGGCTTTAGCATTTGCTCTCTTTACAACCTTATCCTCCATAGCTTCACTTTCTGAAGGTGATGGTGGAGCATTCATAACAAAAGGAAGGAGATAGGCATGCTCCTGGCTGACTAACTGGCGTGTGACTTGATGCTGATGAGTCACCAGTTCGGCCAATTGTTTAATTTGCTTGCAAAGAGCTTTCATCTTTTATTCCATAGCAAATTGGAACTTTACGTAATCCCATCTGTCAACACCATCTTTGATGGTATGGGATGATTCACCGTTAAAATTGGAACTCTGTCCAGCGCTCCAACTAATCATGTTGACCTCTTCTTCTTTGTGTTGAGGAAGAGGGTTCTCTTGCACATGAGGTTGATCTGGTTTGGTAACCACGATCTCACCGTTGTCTACCAAATCTTTGATCTTGTGTTTCAAGGCCCAACAATCTTGAGTATCATGTCCAGGTGCTCCGGTATGATAAGCACACTTCCGAGTAGCATTGAAACCCCTCCCATTAGGGTTGGATGGTGGAAGAAGATGTGTGATTTTCTTCTGAGTAGTCAGAAGAGCAAGAATATTCTCGAGTGAATCCCCTAAGGGTGTGAACATTCGAGGGCGCTTTGCATCTCCACCTTTAGGCAATGGAGGGTTTGAAGACTGTGCTTGGAAAGGGGACTAGTTTCTCCTCTGTATAGGCATGTTCTGACTGCCTTTTTGACCTTGAAGTATCAAGGAAACATCCTCCTCTTTCTTTTTATGGACCCTCCGGGGGTTGTTTCCATAAGGTCCGGACTGGATGTGCTCAGCAACTGCTTTAAGAGCGGCTAGGTCTTGAATCTTGCCTAACTTCAATCCCATCTCAGTCATCTCTCTGTGCTTGATCATTTCAGAGAATGGTTTGCCAATACCAGCTAAGACTCTTTCATAGAAGGGAGTTTCTTGTATATCTATGAAAGTCATGACAATTTCTGATTCTGTCATGGAAGGAATAACTTGAGCAGCAAGGCGCCTCCACCTTTGAGCATACTCTCTAAAAGACTCATTAGACTGTTTCTTGACCTTGGTAATCTGGTACCGGTCAGGAGCCATCTAAAATTGAAAACTTTACTGAGTGAGGAAGGCGTGAGCTAGCTCTTCCAAGCTATGGATCTTTGAGTTGTCTAATCTGGTATACCAAGACCCAAGGCTTCTCCGGTCAGAGACTCTTCCGAACAATTTGCATTCGAGCTTCTCGTTTTCCGCATAAGATCCAAGTTCTCCAATGAATACATTCAAATGTGTATAAGGATCCCCTAATCCATCATACTTTTCAAAGTCAGGGGTTTTGAATTTCTCTGGATAATGAACACTAAGGAATATACAAAGGTCAGCATATGAAACACTTCAATGTGTTCCAATCCCTTTGAGAGCACGGATTGTGAGACCCCAAATTTTATGAATAAAGATTTAAATTTCTCAAAATAGTTTTTTGAATATTATGGTGTGGATTTGATATAATGTTATAGTTGTGGGTAATATTTATAAATTTTGCAAAGTATGCAAGTTGTTGTATTATATTCGATTGGTCGGGGAATATTCTTTTATCGGGAATATCAAATGCGACGAAGACAATCATTGGTGGACCCACAACGGAATTATTGTCGATTGAGAAAACGATAAAAATATTTTTATGAAAATAATGGCGGAAGTTTTACCGTTAAAACCGCATTTGAAACACCCAATGTTAAAAGTAATGAATGTACTGCGTGGTTGCATAGTAGTATTACGGTTTTGATTATTGATGCTTACGTGAGAAGTCACTCGCTTTTGTTCAATTATTGCTACAAGATAATTAATGCGATAGTATCTCACGTTATTTGATTCAATTATTGTCGATATTTTATATATTATTAAATCAATAATTGAGACGACGAAGTTATTAATATTATTATTTGCAATATTAATGATGTCTAGAAGTTCTGCCAAGGAGAGGTTTGGTCACCTAATTGCGTGCCAATAGGGAGAAATCCTTATTAGAAAGCCCCCTCTTTCCAAGGAACGACCTGGTCGATTAATATTGTGAATTATAATAATGGTGATAAAGTTTGTTTTATTATTATTATAAATATAATAAAACAGAAAACTTTTATATAAAACAGAATACTTTTATAAAGTTATTTGTTTTATTAGACTATAAATAGAATATATTATATTCTATTATGCATAGTATTTGTATAATGACTGCATAATGTTTGCATAGTAAAATCTTTTTATATAAAAAAGAATACTTTTATAAAGTTATTCGTTTTATTAGACTATAAATAAAATATATAATATTCTATTATGCATAGTGTTTACATAGTACCTGCATAGTGTTTGTATAGTAACATATTTTTATATAAAATAGAATACTTTTATAAAGTTATTCGCTTTATTAGATTATAAATAGAATATATTATATTTTATTTAAAAGATTTTATTTAATTAGAATATTTTATTAATACTGCATATTAAATTAATATGGACCATCCGTTTAAAAATAAATCAATCTCGACCGTTCATGAATTAGTTATTATTCAGTCCATTTTCCTATAAATAGAAGCTCATTCCTTCATTATTTCTTACGAATTCACTGAAACTCTAGAGAGAGAAACTATAGAGAGAAAGAAGAAAAGTATTCTACTACTTCATTACTCCTATATCCAGTTTCTTCTAAGGTAAGGGATATTATTTGTTGTACTCGTAAGAGGTATTATCTCTTTCGCATTCATGAAGAGAGCTTCTATTATTCCATTATCTATTATTCTGTTGGAATAACCTATATACGCGGATTACCGTATATATAGTGAAATTCTTCTGTTATTCCATTCTTTATTATTCTGTTGGAATATCACATGCAATGCGTTTTACGCATGACTGGTTCCATTCTTTATTATTCGTCGTAATATATCCGTTCGCGTGCGTTTACGCATATTCGGTTCCATTCTTTATTATTCTCGTTGGAATAACATCATGCTGTGCGCTTCTATCGCATGCATGGTGAATTTCATTGTTATTCCATTCTTTATTATTACATTGGGAATAACACATGCATGCGGTCTATCGCATGCATGGTGAATTCAGTTGTTATTCCATTCTTTATTATTACGTTGGGAATAACTTTGATGTGCGGTTTATCGCATGCATGGTGAATTCTTTTGCTATTCCATTCTTTATTATTCTGTTGGGAATAACCTGTCTGTGCGGTCTATCGCATGAATGGTGAATTCTTTTGTTATTCCATTCTTTATTATTACATTGGGAATAACACATGCATGCAGATCTATCGCATGCATGGTGAATTCTTACATTATTTTATTCTTTATTATTACATTGGAATAACTTTGTCTCTGTGGATTACCGCATGCATGGTGAATGATTCTTCGTATTTATATGAATAATATTTTTATTCAAAAAGGGTTTCGCTATGGGGAAGTTTCATAAATTTTTCGACCCTCAAAATTTCTGGAAAAATTTGAACCTGATAATTTGATGAGTTTTCTAGATTGTGTCCAAAAATGGCGATTTTTGGATGTATAGATTAGGAGTTATGAATTTTATAGAAAAAAACTATTTTAAAAGTAAACCCTTATAACTCTTTGTGGTTAGCTCCAAAATTGGTGAAATATTTATTGGGAGTACATGTATATAATAGGAGTATATCCTGTAAATTTTGGAATTTTTGGACAAAAGTATAATTTATGATAAATGTCTAAATATTCGGCAATTTTAACCATATGAAAAATAGTAAATGAATTTTAAAAATTCTGAAAAAAATATATGTTCAATATGGGACTATATTCTGCTAAATCCCAGAAAAAAAATATTTTTGGGACTGATTTAGTATTTTTCATGAAAATGAACTAAATATGAGTAAATGAATTAAATATGTTATGTGAAGTAATAAAATTGGAAAATAGGATTTTTTGGCTTGGGAATCCTATATAGGGTATATGCAGATTTTTGACGAGGGATTTGATCATTGATGATGAAATCTTATGAGTATGGCATTTTTGAATGATTAAATGCATTATTTGATAAAGTGTAAACAATTGAAATAAATTGTTTATAAGTTTAAGAAATGATTAAAATATTGTTATAATATTAATGATATTAGATTATGAGATTATTAAGTGATTAATAATATTTGGTTATTATTGAACGCTGGATAAATTGTATTATAAATATTTAATATTTATCATTTGTCTCTTTTGATTGATTCTTTATATCATTGTCATTATTCTCATGCTTATATTATGATAAAAGTCATCTGTGGCCTGTAGTGCATAGATGAACTTGGTATGATTATGACCAAGGATTATTCGGTATAATCATGACCGTAATGTTACAAATGATGTGGTAAAAGTCCTCATTGGCCCAGTAGTGCATTGATGGGACGAGTTTTGGTATGATTATGGCTATGGATTCTCTTCGTCCCAAGGGTGCAAAGATGAATTTTTTATGGCATGATCAAGACCGTTGATGAATACACAATTATCTTTGGCCGTAGTGCATAGATAATTCGTGGTCATGATATTAACGAATATCCTTGGCCTGTAGTGCAAGGATGATTCGATGATATGGATTAATTATTGAAGTGAGAGTCTCGTGAATGAAATATTAATTCATGGATGTGATATTAACGAATATCCTTGACCGTAGTGCAGGGGTGATTCGATGATGTGGATTATTTATTAAGCTGAGTCCCAGCGATAAAATATTAATAATAAACTCTTAATTTGTAAAAGATAGTAGATATCATGCTCTACTTGACTCTTCTAAAATACAGTTGTATGTCTTTGGCCTGTAGTGCAAAAATGACTTGTTAATGAATATCTTTGGCCGTAGTGTAAAGATAAATGTATTACTATGATTATGAGCAGAAATTGTGATTTGGTATAACCATGATTTTTGATGTTTCAGGTGAAGATAGGTGATGAAAATTATCTTCGTCCTGGGTGCGAAGAGGAATTTAGAATCACAATTATGATTATGATGTATTCATATGATTGTGGGACGAGAATTGTTGATTGATGTTACGGAGGATAAAACATTATCGGTGGACTTTTAACATAGAAGATAATAGATCCGATGGTCTATTTGACTCTTGAATGGATTGCTCTGTTCATTGCAACTATGGTTGAAAAGTTTTATCATCTACTATATGTTCTAAATCTCTGATTTATTTCTGATGAAAGCTATTGATGATGTAAATTATCTTTAGTCATGATATTCTTTACTGGGCTAGTTGTGCTCACCCTTTTTACTTCACAATTTCTTTCAGGTAATAAGAGTGTAGCTGGATCGAGCGGGGATAACAGGGAAATAAAACGGTGGTCTATAGCTATTGAGGTTCTCCCTAAATAGTATGGAAATAAATTTATTGAGAACTTTAGATAAGTGTGTCGTATTGTATACGTCATTTGATATTTAATTTTGGTGAACCGAATAGGGTGAGGTGAACCCAACCTTGGAAGGGTGTTTTGCCACTATCATACAAGATGTCTAATGATATACAACCTCGTGTTATCATAAGACATGGTTGTGCACATCCACTTGCTGAGTATATCTACGAGCACTACCTATATGATCTTGGAGTTTATTTGAAATATAATTTTCACTTGGAGACAGTGGAGATAGTTATATGTCAAGAGAAGACTCACCATTGGAAAGAAGATGATAGTAATCTTCTCATTTTTTTTTGGGGTCTATTGGGTCAACCAAGGATAATTCTGTGGACATATGATATATATCATAACTTAGACGCATGACCTCCCATGTACGAAGGTTTCCTTGAGCACTTCCCAAAGATTTTAATTTCTAAAACAGTTTTTGACTATACTTTTATGTAAAGTATCATTGTAAGGTTGTGGTCGAGGCACCATTAGAGTTACATACTTTTGTATTAAAACTCACAGTTAACTATGGTCGTATTCTATATGACAGTTCAACAGTTGTATAAATAAAGTTTGTATTTGATTTTTATAGTGTGATATTTGGCGACTCGGAATAGGTGATGTATACCTATTTTGGGGGCGTCACACGGATAGTTTCCTCCATTTGAAGGAACTTCTTCCTGATATCACCGGTGTCTGGATCTCCTTTGAGATGGGTGCTTTCAGGGTCTTTGTTAGTCATATCCAACTGAGGTTCTGGATTTTTTTATCCAAACCTTGTGTTCCTCCTTGTGTAGAGGATTATGTATGTATAGGTATCTTTGTGCCCTGAGTAGATTGATGCAATTCTTTTAGCAGAATAGTCAAATCTGTAATTTGTTTACTCAATCCGTCAAATTCTTCTCGAGAAACGGCATTAGACTGGTCAAAAGAAGACATGATTGGCTATAGGCTCATGGCCTTTTTGGATTTTGAGCAGGTAACAAGCCCAATTGTTTCCCTACAAAAGACTTATGTAGTTTAGTCTTAGGGATAATGTAAATGCTATCATTATGTGTCCATTTTAGGAATATCATCATGCAAAAACGGGCGTTATTTGATAATATGTCATGTATGCACAAATATTTTTCATATTTCCATTACATAAAGATGAACATGGAATAAAATTACAAGTAAATGTTTTTACAAGTAATAGAAAAATGGAAAGCATAAAGAGACTTTCCTCCGCGTTTGGTTTATCAGAGGTTAACTTATCTTAGGGTTACTCCCGCGGCTTTTTGGCATGAAGGTCCCCAGATCATCGCAATCTACTTGACGGGAAGTTAATCCGGTCTTTCAACTGGAGTGAATCTGGGTGGTGCCTTTCCTAAGCCTCGTTGGAATTAGTCTCCCTACGAGTCCAGTAATCAAACACCGACAGGATAGCCTCCTAGTGGAGGAACCACACAACATACATTCAAATGCAACGTGTCTTACCGTTTATGAAAATGATGACATGTGCGAAGCACAAATATCACAGATAGATATTTTGCAGTGTAGTAAGTAAAATGCATTCATACACATTTATCATAAATGTAAATGCAACATTCACACACAAGCATATAATAGTTTTAAAAAGTTTGTAATACGGACTTAAGCCCTCTTACTAGAGTCCCCAACAGAGTCGCCACCTGTCGACGTCGGGATTTTTATTTGTCCCTTTTCGTTACTTGTTCTTTGGTGTTCTCATGTTAGGTGAGATTTGTTTGAAAAAACAAGTGAAAAAGGTTCGACATGTGTAATGTCGACTATTTGACTTTAAGAGTCGCCAGTTGGTGTTTTTAACTGGTTGCACCAACGCAACCGATAAAA
The DNA here is from genome assembly GCA_020205605.1 of Panax ginseng. NCBI lineage: Eukaryota > Viridiplantae > Streptophyta > Magnoliopsida > Apiales > Araliaceae > Panax > Panax ginseng. The sequence continues at coordinate 48,412,129 of CM035130.1, forward strand.
GGTTTGCACATTGACCCAGTGATGTAACACTGCTAAACGGGTCTGTGAAACCGAGATTCATTTAGGTTCAGGGGCTTGATTATGCGAAGGGAAGGTGTTAGGCACCCCCCCCCCCCGACATCCGTGTTGCCACGGTGACTGCCACTTTTTAAGAAACTATTATATGAATGTGTGTGTGTGTGTGTGGATCAATGTGTAATTTATTTAGAAGTAGTGCGAGGCCTCGTTCGCACCTATATACAAAGGGTTTGAATTTATAGAAAAATTCAGTTTTAAACAGGATATAGCAATGAAGTTTTGTAAAAAGAGGTTTTTCAAACCCTGTGCTCAATAGGAATTGAGACCTTTTCATACTTCCATTTTATTATTAAATGTTCGGCTTGTTTGCTTTTACTTTCGAGATGCGAGGCATCTTCGAGAAAATAATATACAAAGATCATCGAACTCCTCATGGGCATGATATCATCTAAGGAAATTGAGATAATCAGTAAATAATGTACAAGCCGCCATAACCTGAAAATGTCCATCACGGAATCTAATCTAGATTGAAGAGATGAATCTGTGATCACATGATTCCTAGGCTCACATGATACCGCAGCTTTATATGAAAAAAGATAATTAATATATATATATATATATATATATATATATATATATATATATATATATATATATATATACAAACATGATCAACCACCACGAAGTACCTCCATGGGGGATCGGAAATATAAATATATAAAAGCGGTAAATATATATATATGGACATGATCAACCACCACGAAGCACCTCCATGGGGGATCAGAAATGTAAAGAAAGCTGTAAAAGACGATCAACCGCACGAAGTAAACTCCGGGCGGGACTAAATGTAAATAAAGCAGTAAAAGGCCTCGAAGTAAACTCCAGGACTAACAAAAATGTATATATATATAAGCAGTAAATGCACCGGATGTAAAATTCAGGCTCATCGGATATGTCGGACAACAGTTTATATATATATATATATATATAAAGCAAGTAAACGCTCCAGACATAAGTCTAGGCTCAATCGAGGCATAACTCGATAATGTTAGTCCATATATACATATATATATATATAAGTATATATATACAGACATAAATTAAAACCATGGACCGAAGTTCGGGCATACGCACACAACACGACTCTCAATGTGAAGAATAGTGTGTGCAAAGATGAAGAGAAAGGCTTTATAGAGTGTGAGAAGGCTTATAGTGGGCTGCCAAAGTAGGCTTCTATGACTCTAGATGGATAAACATTCAGCTCCTGCCGGAAAAAATATAGCTATATGTGAGCTAACAGGTGTTTAAAATGAGAAAGCATACAATATGGGGTGTGTATAGAGCCCTCTATTTTCAATATGGCCACCCCAAGCCCTCTATTTATAGAGGGGGGAGTCGCAGGTGTACCTGTGGCAGCCGCAGATGCACCTGCAGCTGGCCGGGGTGCCCCGGGCTCCACGAATCCCGTTGTCTCAAAGTACGTGCACTCATGCACTATGATGTCCGGTCGAACTTGCAGAACTTCAATTCGAGCATCCGAACGAGGTGTACAAGACCATCTTCGGACTGCTTTTGTCAAGAGTTACGCAATAACATGGGATTAAAGGTTGTACGAAGTCAGGAAGAGGGGACCATGCCCATGGTCTTCAAGCTTCAAATTCTATCCGGTGTGCTGCCACGCGTAATAGTCACTCGGGATTGGAACTCCTTGGCTCTTGTGGGACATTGTTGTGTAGAAATGTATGTATGAAATATTGAGATGGCGCATTGGGGTTGAGGTGGAAAGATGACAATTTGACTCCTCGTCGGGGTTATCTCCGGTTTGGGCTGATAGCAGACGTTGCTCAGGGTTACATCTGAGATTGGACTACTGCAAGTGTTTGAATTCCGCAAGGTCATCTGCAAATGTGCCTGTCTTCCTGGTGTTAGCTCTGGGTCTTTGGAATGAGTGTCTGGGCAGGAGGTCTGAGATTGAAGCTGATTGCATGCATTTGAAATAAGCATTTCCGGAGTTATCGCAGGAACTACAATAACAATCCTTTGGGTTATCTCCAAGGACGAAACTCAGGGTTATCTCTGATGTTGGAATTGATACTCTTGGTGTGTGTTCCGAGGTTGAGACTGAACTTTCGGTAGTATCCAGAATGGATGTGAACTGTCTTCCAGGGTTATCTCCGAAAGACGAATCTGCCCTCCTGCAATGTTAGTAACAGGTGTGTAAAAAAATTTGAGTGTCTACATCATACATGTTCGATCACATAAGTCAGTGACACACCTTAGCATACTATCACATTACGTAGCTAAATAATCATCATCTACTTAGTTTATAGAAAAGTATATGAACGTTTGTAGAAATCTTTAGATTTTTGGTTTCACATGGCCATTATGTATTATTACTCTTTAAACATCAGGTAAGAGGACTGAAAATAGTATATCTTACAAGTTACAAGTTCACATATTACAAATAACCATCGAGATAAACTGTAGGAGGGGCGTAGGCTGCATACAGTTAGAGCTAGGGAGGACTACAAGAATCGCGTTGTCCCTCGGCGAACTAGAGTTGAGCTTTGCTCTCCCTGTGATGTCGCATTCCATAGCATACATGGATATTAACACATAGCATAAACATATATTAAATAGTCTGCATGCTCTTAAGGTTTATCCAAGTTTAACTATACATGTTATAGTTTTAAGTTAGTATCTCCAATGAATTAAGGCAATTTAAGTAGGCTATTATGCTCGTCATGTATACATATAAGGTAGTCATGAAATCAGTTAATATGTATGGTCACAAAGGTTTTCATTGTATACACTTATTTAGTTTTGCCTATCCTTTGAAAACTTGTATAAAATCATGCTTAAATGATCTTATGTTATGTCATGCTAGATGGATGCACATATAGGTCATGATTAGGGTATTAGTTTGAATCTTATACATCTAGAATTTGACCATAACAATATCTATAGTAATAGCTTACAAAAAGTCTGAGTCTGTCTTTACAATTCACTTTAAACCAAATTAAAGAAACTTAGTACATACGAAGCATCTTAGAATAACATTTAATGCATAGTTAGATCATATACACACTCACAAAGTTAAAACTGAGACATTATTAATTTCATCGAAGTTCATCTTTAAAACTACAAGTCTCATTTAAAAACGCATACCAAAGCAAGTTAAAGTTCTCATGATATGCAAAGGAACCTAAGTTCCAAGTCAGGTCTATCTTTATGTATGTCTAAGTTTTATTAGCATAATAGAACTATCACATAACATCAGATGTCCAAAACTCAAGACTAGTGCCTTGCATGCATTTGTTGTGTTGAATCACTAGGAGGCGTAAGAATGCGCCATACCGGACAGATTCTGTAAGGGCTCTCTTTAGCGTGATTCAAATAATTATCACTTTTATCTATTCTAAGCATGCTTAATCTTGGTTTCAGAGATTCCGTTCATGCATATAAACTCATAAACACCTTGATAGAAATTTCCAAATCAAATTCACAAGAATTGATGAGAACTTCTATAATTTATCAAGTTTGGGATTAAGAACTTAAAAGAAGAATTTACCTTCTAAGAAGCTTAGTTGCTTCCCTCGGCAATTCTAGACTCCTTAATCAACAAAGTAACATACACTCTCAATCTTGGAATTCAACAGACCAAACACAGCAACTAGAAAATGAAAAATGGAGCTGCCTTTTATAGAACAATGGTTGTCTGGTTAATGGTTTTACATTAAGGTTGGAATCCATGGGGTAGAAGAAGATGATGGTTAAGGAAGAGTTGGTCAACCACTCTACCTCAGCCTTTTTCATAGCCATCATCACCTAGCTTATAGATAGTGTTCCAAGTTCTGCAGTTCACGTAAAGGAGATATAGGGTATTGTTGCCAACTGATTTGGGACAAGGTTTATAAAACTCAACATCTAGTTTCAAATGTAGTTAGTTTAATTCCTCTTTGGTTTACTTATGTGATTTTAATATACTAATGTTACTACATAAAAAAAAGTTAGGGATTATATATGTACCCATATCATATAATTCTTGTACATTGGGTTCACATAAAATAATATTTTAATGTAGATAAAATAATGCAGTTAGGTATTATTAACCTAGTATTATCCACCAATATTATTAGTACACATACTTCAATATTATAATAATATTCAATATTAAACGCCTATTTTCTAACACTCGGCTTCCTCCCGAAATTCTGAGATGCACAGTTAATTAATTCTTTGTGTACTAAAATGTCACACATGATTATATTTTGCTACTTAGTACTTCATACCATTAAATTTACTCTTATAATATGATTTTAATAATGTCACATACCATATGTACAGTAATAACCAACTTTTCCAAGTCTAGTCATTGGTAGCAATTGCGTCGATTTATATCTTTGCATGTAGAAGCAAATTTGCTTAGCTCTAGATGTCAAACCTGGTTTAGCTACATGGTAGTTCTAACCTCTATCTCCATTCCAGTTTCACATAGTATGAATTAAATCCCGCATTGATAACACTACTAGTTAAACATCCTATTCAGGGAGTTACTTAATACTCAATTATATGCAGTTACTCATAATAGAAATTAATTAAATAATATTAATTAATCTTTCTCTTATTAAATCATTCTTTTATTAATTCACTTAATGAATCTCTTGGTCTTTCATTTCGCCATAGTAGGTTATCCTCATAAACTTTAAATTAAGTTTTTTATCAATTCCATCACAACACATAACTGCCACATATTTAAATTTAAATTACTATATTATGTGGCGCAACAATATTTATTTATAGTCTAATAAATATTCAACCTTTATTAATAGTAATATTTAGAAATTCTCGGGTATTACAGATTATGTACGCAAAAGAGATAAAGTGTTTCTTTGTTTTGTAAATTGGTAATTTGAAATGAACTGAAAAGCCTCCTATTTATAGAAGTTTGAAGTCAAGGGCAAAATGGTCATTTGGTTTTTCTTTTTAAAAACGGAAGGCTGAGATTGCTTAATTCAAAAATGAATGGCTCGGATCATTTCAATGAAGCACACAGATTTGAGCAAAACAGGTTGAGCCCAAGTTATTTTACCAAGTTTGATGAGAGCAGATCTTATGTCCCCATTTTCCCTGTCCCCTTGTGTCCTCTCACTTAAATTTTGACACATAACCTTTATTTAATTTTAGATTTAATTGGTATTAAGTAATAGATAAGGTGTCAAAAATTAAGTGGGGGGACACAAGGGAAATGTGACGCCCCCAAATTCAGGTACTTGAAACCCGAACTCGGTGCTTCACGAGACCATTTCTATGAGCGGAATAATACTAATAATAATAACAATAATATAAATATCAAAATTAATTTACATATGCATCAGAGTCTACTCCCAGGTACGCGACATTTAAACATTCATTACATGATACTTAATAGTTATCAGTATCTTAATAAAGTCATACTATTACATAGAATACCATAAATCTTATTCTGTTTGCTTTCCTTTTCCTTTGTTTCTCGTGAGCCTTCTGATTGTTCACACTTAGCTGAAAATATTTAAATTAAGCAAGGATGAGCATTTGAGTGCCCAGCAAGTAATAGCAATTATAAATATTAGCTGAAAAAAGTAAATGTTTTTCATACGACAATTTCTACAACGAATCAACAGTTATGAAGTAAGCTGAACCAATAATAACAATATATTAATTCTATATCAAATTTTTTAAACTACGTACTGACTATAACTGGAGATTAGTCGACAGACTATGAACATTATTTTCTATTTTCGAAAAGGTTAAACAGAACTTCATCTACAAACCGTCATAACTTACGGGCACGGGGGGTGATCATCTCGTTATGCCCTGTATTGATCAATACTACGTGCAAGAACGATATTATCGCTCATCTGATCCGCCTCTAGCGTACAAAAGTTTTTCCGTGTATGGGATGTTCATACTTAGTCGGGAATTCGAACCAAAATAATTTGGTCGGATAATAATAAGGTTTTATCTTGTTCAATAATATTTCTAAGTTCGTGTCTATCCAAAGCAAATAGCTTAGACGGCTTTGAAGTCTACGTATACATAATGGAAATTAATAAGTATATATCAACATGTGATTAAATACAATGATTATCCAAGTGAGGACACTTGTATAACCACATTTAGAAATTAACGAACAGAATAAATATCTGAATTATACAATAATACTGTACTAATAAATAATGATCGGATACATAATCGATAACAATAAAGTTAATATTCTGGCATAATAATAATATAATTTTGAAACTTTCTTACTTATGTTCATTGCATAAAGTAAATGCAAAGGTAGGATACTTGCCTGGTCTGCTGCTTACAATACGCAACTTAGTTTTATCTTTTATATCACGACCTATCATTAATAAGATCATTCGTTCGATTAGAATATTATATCTTAACACATAGTACTGCTATTTGCAGTCAGTACGTTACCTAATCACATTGTCACACATGTTTAACAGTCATTAGATCACAAATAGACACTTATCCAGTCAAATTATCTAAGTCCAGATCAATTTCTGAAACATGTCGGTGTACCGACGGCTGTATCGGATAATTACCAAGTCTAAGACTCTATAACGAAGTTCTAAATATCTTAAACATCGGTCAAATTATTTTTAAACGACTTATAATAATTTTTAAACAATTATTATAATTTCTCATTATTTTTCAAACACCTGAATCATTATTAAATGATTTAAATATTAAATAATTCTATTATCATTAATATTTAATTAATATTAAACTATTAATGAAACCATTGCCAAAATATTAAAGTTATTTATAATAACTTAAAATATTTTTAAAGTATTACTATTACCCTTAAATGATTTAAAATCATTTTTAAATAATTACCATTAATATTTAAATATTAATGTATTATTTATCAAAATATTAAAAGTCATTAATTATAACTTAAAATATTTTTAATTCATTTAAACCCTTTTTATATGGTCATGGTCGGTCAATGGTTTTTGACCATAAATAACATAAAATCTGTGCATGATCTGGACTTGATTCAAGTTCCAAATCAAAGCTCACATAACATACTACACGTTCAAACATTTAAACAACAAAAACATATAACAGACTGAAATTTATAAGGTCTGACATTTGTTGTCAGACCACTTTTTAAATTTTTTCCATATTTTGAAACTCATCAATTTTGAGCACTTAGATGTTCTGCCACGGTATCCTGGACCGTCATGTTGAAGACTCTTGCGTTTGATTTTGCTAGCTTGCTTGATGACGTTGGTCTTGTGATCGCCAGAGTCCCGCTGCCCTTCCCAGTAGTCACACTCGGTGCCTCTATCCTCCTTTTTGTGCAATCCTTCACCTTGTGCTCCATTGACCCGCATATAAAACAACCAGTGTTCATCCCTGGATTGGGGCAGTTGGGAGAGATATGTCCCTCCTGCCCACACTTGTAGCATACAAACTTTCCCTTCAGACACTCACCTGATTGATTCTTTCCACAGTTCCCACATTGAACCACTTGCTTCTTCACACCTTCCTGCTTCACCTGAACATTCCCAACATTGCCCACCTTCCTCTTTCCATTTCCACTCCTACTTCCACTATTAATTTCCACCTTCCCAGCTCCTTCGACCTTACCCTTCTTCCTTTTTTCCTTGTTGTAGAGGCTCATGGCCTCACTCCCTTCCTCGACTATGATAGCCTTTTCCATGAGTCTGCAAAAGTATTGATCTGCAACACTGTCACCTTGTTATAGAGCCAGGGTTTTAAGCCCAGCTCAAACCTTCTCGCTTTCCTTGCTTCCGTATCAACTTGATGTGGAGCGAACCTAGCTAATTCATTAAATTTTGCGGCATACTCCGAAACAGTCATATTCTCTTGCTTTAATTCCAAAAACTTCACCTCCATCCTAACCTGCATACTAGATGAAAAATAATTTTTGAAAAACAAAGTTTTGAACCTAGCCCAAGTAACTACACCTTCTCCTGTCTTAGTTTGATTTGCTTCCCACCAAAAGTTCGCCTCCCCTTTCATCATGTAGGTGGCAAAAGCGGTCTTTTGCCCCTCAGCTACCCTAGCTATCACAAAGGCCTTTTCTATTTCCTTAACCCAAGTTTGCGATGTTGCCTCTTTTTTTAGTTCTAACAAAAGAACTCTAACTCATGCAAACATACATGTGTCAACAAGTAATACAGAGTAAGTAGAGTATCGATCCCACAGAGAAAGTTGTCTAATTTAAACCACTATGCATTAATAAAATCACTATATTTATATGCTTAAACTAATGATTATAATTGTGAATTACTCTAATTGCAAATAACGACTAAAACAAGAATAAAAAGGTAATGAATCAAATCTGGAAATAATGGGATCCTAACTTCATTTAATACTTCATCTAATTGCCACCATCATGCAAGATTGTTTACATATCACAAAAAAGTAGCCAAGAGCACTAATATGGACATAGCCATTTTTCAATGTACTATGACCTACTTACACAGTATCCATATGCGATAGACACCATGTAATCATCAATATAACCAAAATCACTATATGTCTATGTGAAATTGGAACCATATTGAATTTAAGCACAAGCCCTTATTTTAACTCATACGGTGAAACAGCATATGTCTATCTGATTCACGAAATACAAAGCTATGCAAACAGCCCCATATACACATGTTATCATGATTACAATCCATACTCGCATGTTATTTTTCAATTCCATACAAGTACTGAAAAAGAATGGTGATCAAGCATTCATGCATGCAAAACAACCATGATAGAAATTCCTTATGATAGGTAAAACAGTCCAGCAGTCAAGCATGCAACTAAACTACATATTAAAATCCGTTAGAATCCCATAATGGAGTTTAGTTCATGACTGAACCAAAAGCCATTATAGGATCAAAGCAAAACATGGATAATAAACAAACAATTGAAACAGAGAGATAGAATCGATCAAACCCAATTGTTGATTATAAACCAATAGTAACGTTCAATTCCTCATTAAAATCCAGTAAAATAATAGTAGTTTTCCACAATGATTGAAAAATCCAAAGAGAAAGTAGAAGAGATGAAGTTTTTGGCTTCGTTCTACGTTGGAAATCTCCCCAAAGTGTAAACCCTAGTTCTAATATGAAAAACACGTAAAAATGACTCAATGATACATCTGACACCAGTCAGAATTGTTTTTAATTAATTACAACTCTTAAAATTAAAAATTAAAATAAGATGATCAACGACTTGAGGTTGTCACGCAGCGCAAGACGCTCCTCCTCTATAATAATCCTCATGGCGGTATGAAAGTGTAAATCTGGTCAATCGGTGATCGCGATGGTGGTGCGTGTGTAAGCCTATATAGCCGCGGACCACGCAACTTGAGTTCGATTCGCTCATCGCTCTCGACTTGTTCTGCTGCTCATTCCTTTGTCCATCAATGCTTAGTCTCCTTGCTCCACTTGATCCTCACACCATGCATCCATCAGCCTCATGCCATCTAACATCACCAAATTATGCCATATCCTACACTTTTACACCAAAGGAGTTCTCATTACATGCAATGCAAAATAACATGAAATGCAACTAAAAACACACTAAAATGTACTTGAGATGGGCATAGTTCGCGTGAATTGATATCAATAAGCAGGTTTAAAACCCACTTATCAAATACCCCCAAACTTGAACTATTGCTTTCCCTCGAGCAATGCATACTAAAACAAAGCAATGAAAATGCAACTACACTACTATGCAATTGACTTAGGATACAAACTAGTCTCACATTGGTCCAGCTCTAACAGAATTTCAGTCCAAAATGCCTCAGTGAATTATCCAGATTCAAGAATACAAATTCAAACCAAACTATAGGCATAGCATCATACACTTAGATAATTCATAAATGCAATAGAGATGTTGTATGTGTGTGTTATGTTCACCAAAACTTGATTTAAGCAAAGAATACACATGTTAAACTGCTCAAAAACAGAAAAATACAGTCTAAATCAAGACTCATGTATACTTATGCAACGAAGACTGTTCCAACATATTAAAATAAACTAAGGTTTAACAACGGGCTTAACAGCTTTATTGCTACTCACGAGGGCGATTTTCGCTCTTTCCCGCGGTGTTTATTGCTATATTTATTTTATTTTTATTTTTTATTTTTTTCACATGACTGTGCAATGCCTCATTCCATTAGGCAACACTGCTACCCCTTAGCGAGCTTTCAACCAACGACTCCCGGACCATGAAAGACCTTAGAGGCGCTTAGGTGTTAAGACACCCCTACCAAGGCATTTTACTCAAGTAGCCAGGGCCCCGAAATAAGACTAGCCATGTTATTGTATATTTTTTTTATGCATATCATACCCATGTTCTCCCAAAGTTTGAATATCAATGCTTTATATAGTCTAAGTTCACTTTCCATATATTTCTCTTTTTAAAAAACCACATTTTCTATTAAGCAATACAACACATCATTCTTATGCCTTCAAGCAATTGTGAGCACATCCGTGCAAACCGAAAGCATTTAAACAATAACATGAATTTCATCGTGTAAAACATTATAACTAGGTTCATGTTATCCAACATACTCAAAAATCTTTCAAAATTCACTATCATCATCGGCTAGACAAAATTTCCATAAAGCTAGAACTGTGAGACATGCACTACACATAAATTGCAACTAAACATATACTAACACAAGCAATAATAACTAAAACTTAAAAATTTTCTTCAAAATTTTATCTAACACATAAACATGCAAAATTTAAATTAAACATGCAAATACTATATGCACCTAAACTATATGTAACTACACTACTACCCCAATACCCCCAAACTTATAATATTCATTGTCCCAATGAATGAAGGTAAAGGGTTAAAGAGAATTCCCCTAATGATCAGCCGCACCACCCTCTTTGGGTGGTGAATCTGGTGGTGGATATGGCACAGCCGTCCTAAACTGAGGCCACTCTAGCATTGTTCCCTGCTGTGCAAATGCCTCTGCCAATGACCTCGTCAAGCCCATTACAAATGCTGAAAAATTGTCGTACATGGCGTCGACTTTTCGCTCCAACCTTCGGAGTTGTCGATCCCCAGGGGCATCAGGTGCTTGGGTTGACGGGCCCACCTCATCTGTCTGAGATGGCTGCTGTGGTGGTGGCTCTGGAAATGTGGGCTGAATGATAAAACCTAATCCTCGCAGGTGTGGTACACCTCCTACCCAATCCTCAAATTTCGCAATGGTGGCATGTGTGATGTCCTGACTTGGGTTCTTCATCTGTTCATTGTCCCAATGGCAACCCTGATGACCACACAGCATAGCTACAACTGATGTGTGTGGAATATTATTTGTAGTGCTTCCCCGTAGATATCGCAATATGTTTTGATGGATGAGATGGCTCACATCAATATATTTTTTAGTGATTATGCCCCATAAAATGATGGCCCTTTCCGCTGTGATCTCATGCTGATGAGACGAATGCACTAGCTTGGCACATATGAACAAATTCCACGCCTTTGCATATCGATTCAACGTTGCGGCAGGGAATATGCGAGGCTGGTTCGTGCCGGCTTTGTATGTCCACTTCGTGCCTGGCACGCATAATTCAGCAATAACCAGTTCCAAGTCTGTTTCCATATGTTCCCCTATGACCCAATTAGTCGACCCTGTTGGTGGTGTATCAGTAAGTCTGAAAATGGCTCTGATGGCGGGGGGTCTGTAATCGATTTCAAAACCGCGAACCATAGATATACCGCTCATTGTGACTTTGGCATTGGCATAGAACTCGTAGACTATACTCATCGGAATGGGCGTAGGACTAGCAGTCAATCCACCCCAGCCTCATTCGCGAATCATAGCACATAACTTACCATCCTGCCCCTCCGGTTTGAAACCGCGCTCCTTGACAAAAGTCTTCGCCACAATTCTATAATACTCCTGCTGAGCTTCCAAATTCAGAAATTTGGTATGATCGACAATATCCTCCCCTTGACGGCCATAGGAAGATGATGATGAGGAAGAAGAAGATCGTGCCCTCTTTGGACCCATTTGAAATTGATAGAGATAATGTAAATGATTTGATTGAGAATGAAGAAGAAGCGATGATGAGAATACCCCCAAGATCATTTCTGCTCAACCCACTCAGAAACCCTAGATTTATACTGCACTGATGAGACGTGGGTAGATGCGGAACGTGGCAAAAATCGTGCATGATCACGTGGTGGAGAGATTGATGGCATGAATTTGGAACTGATAGAGAGGAAGATGAGGAGACGTGCATTTGAGGGAGAACAAGTGATTGCGCTACTGTTATGATTTCAAATGAGAGTCCAAATAAGCCACAACATGTTTTTAAAACATTAAAAATTTTCCACGTCGTCGGTGTCGCTTGGCCATTGCTGAATCTTCAATGGGTTTGCGTCTTGGCTGCGCTGGTGTGTGAGTTGTATACTCATCGATCGATAATCTGCAGTGCGTATGCGTTTTTATCTTGCTGCAGTCATTCGCAACAAGTAGTGCGATCGATATATCTACACTGCTAATTTTCACTTCCAGTATTGTAAATCAGTGATAAGTTCAGGTCAAGATACCTACATAGACATCAAGACACATTGTTAAGACATGAAGTACTGATCAAACATGACTGACTATATAACCTTTATACTACTTCACACACCTCCCACTGCAAATGTAGTGCACACTCGATTATGCAACACAGAATAATCTTATCGAAAATTAAATAAAGATAAATTAGCTAAAGCAACATAAACTGAATAAATAAAAAGAAAATAGAGATAGAAATAATGGGTTACCTCCCATCAAGCGCTAAGTTATAGTCAATTAGCTCGACTGTCTCAGAATCTCATGTTGAAGACAGAATTGAGGTGACTTTCTGTCTGTCCACCTCACTACCCCAGTAATGCTTCAATCGCTATCCATTCACCTTGAGAGACTTATCCGGAAACATATCAAATACTTCAATTGCACCATGTGGAAAGACAGTCTTCACTTTAAATGGCCCTGACCATCTCGATTTCAGCTTCCTGGGAAAAAGCTTAAGTCTGGAGTTATAAAGCAAAACCCTTTGTCCCAGTTCAAATGTCCTCTCTATGATCTTTCGGTCATGCCATTTCTTTACCTTCTCCTTGTACAGCTTTGAATTCTCATATGCCTTTAATCTGAATTCATCCAACTCTAAATTTTTAGCAATTACACATCTCAAAGGTTCATACTCCACCAGACTCTCTACTTTATCATTTAAGACCCGATCCACCAAATCAACTCGAAAACATTCATCTTCATCTGCTGGAAACTTCATAGCTTTGAAGACATTAAAGGTGACCTCTTGATCATGAACACGCATAGTGAGTTCCCCCTTCTGCACATCTACCAAAGTTTTTCCTGTGGCTAAGAATGGTTTCCTCAGTATGATTTGTATATTTTCATCCTCCTCGTAATCCAAAATGATGAAGTAAGCCGGAAAGATACATTTGTCCACTTTCACCAACACATCTTTAATAATTCCCCGTGGATATGTGATGGATCTGTCAGCTAACTGCAACGAAATGTTTGTTGGCCTTGGGGCCGGTAATCCCAACTGATTGAACAATGACAAGGGCATCAGATTGATACTTGCCCCAAGATCACATAAACATTTATCAAAGTTCATCTTTCCGATCGTGCATGAAATTGTGAAACTGCCCGAGTCCTTCAGCTTCGGAGGTAACTTCTACTGAAGCACTGCATTGCACTCCTCTGTCAAGGCTACTGTCTCAAACTCGTCTAATCTCCTCTTCCTTGACAATATACCCTTCATGAACTTTGCATAACTTGGCATTTGTTCCAATGCCTCGAAAAAAGGTATGTTGATCTGCAGATTTTTAAATACCTCCAAGAATTTGCTGAACTGTTTATCTTCCCTCTGCTTATTCAATCTCTACGGATACGGTACCTGAGGGTGAATTGGTGGTACTGAACTCATACGCTTCTCAACTGACCTTGCTTTATCTTTCTCTTCATGTTGAACCTTAGAATTTTCCAGATTTTCTTTCTCAACAGTTGTCTACTCTGCCGCTTGCATGCGGCGCAGCCTCCTCCTTTAGCCAATTAATTGATGGTATGCATGACTTTTTAGTGTCTGCAATATTTTTCCCAGGCCTCAATGTGATCGCTTGACACTGTTCCTTCCCGGCTCTTCGTGGATTTGTCTCTGTATTACTCGGTAATGAACCCTGGGGCCTGTTGTTAAGCATGTTTGCCATTTGCCCCATCTGAGTTTCTAAATTTTTAATAGCCACTGCTTGGCTTTTGATAATAACCTCAGTGTTTTCCATTTACTTCAACATCATCTCCTCCATTTCTGATTTCTTTTCTTGCGGAGGTGCAGATGGAGTGTGATGTTGTTGTTGAGAAAATACGGGTGGAAACGGTGGTTTTGGTGTAAACTGTGGCTGAGGTGGCTGTGGTTGAAACTGTTGATTCGGATGGAACTGATTCTGCTGATTCCCTTGGTTATTTGACCAACTGAAGTTTGAATGATTGCGATTGTTGGGGTTGTATGTGTTCTGAAACTATCCTTGGTCTTTCCTATAATTGCTCACATACTGTACCGACTCTAAGCTGATAGCACATTGATTCGTGGAGTGCGACCCCGCACAAATCTCATATACGAAGGCAACTATTTTTGCTTTACTCTCTGCCAATGTATCTATTTTCTTTTCCATAGCTGCCATCTATGCCGAAAACTGCGTAATAGCATCCTTCCAACAAACCTGCAACCTTAGGTTGTGGCATCCGAGATGTAGGATTCTGAAAGTTATTTGTAGCCATTGTTTCGATAAGGGTATAGGCCTCATCATATCTCTTGGCCCATAATGCCCCTCCTGCGGCTGCATCTATAATAGGTCTCGACTGCCATCCCAATCCATTGTAAAACGTGTTGATCACCATCCAATTTGGCATACCATGGTGCGGACACTTCCATAGCATCTCTTTGTATCTCTCCCAGGCCTCGTATAAGGATTCACCCTGTTGTTGTTCGAACTGAGAGATAGATGTACTCATCTTCGCCGTCTTAGCCATTGGGAAAATTTGGCTAAGAACTTTTGTGCTAAGTCCTCCCATGTAGTAATTGATCCAGCAAGCAAAGAATGCAGCCAACTCCTTGCTTATCCCTCAAAGAGAATGGAAACAACCTCAGTCTAATAGCATCCTCTGTCACCCCGTTTTATCTGAATGTATCACAAATATCAATAAAACTCAACAGGTGTTCATTCGGATCATCCGTAGCAGCACCCCCAAACTGTACCAAATTCTGCACCATCTGAATAGTGCCTGGTTTAATCTCGAAAGTATTTATCGCTATCACGGAATTCGACTATATGCTAGATTGAAGTCCATTAATATTCGGCATGGAATAGTCCCTTAGAGCCCGGTGCTCTTCTCTTTGCTCGATTCTTTGTTCTTCTGCCATACTAGATGTAGTACTCTCTAACTGAGTTTGCAAATTTCTCCGCACACTTGCTTTCCAACCTCTTCTGTTAATATTACCCTGTGCTGGTGTCAATTCGGAATTAGATGATCGCGTGTGCATAAAAATCTACAAGTACCTGAAACCAAAAACAAAAACAAAAATAGAAATGAGATAAGATTAGATTTTTCTAAGTCATACAATATAGCTTAAAACTGATGATAATTATTTAAATTTAAACGCCTTTCCCCGGCAACGACCCAAAAAACTTGTTGCCTCTTTTTTTAGTTCTAACAAAAGAGCTCTAACTCATGCAAGCATACATGTGTCAACAAGTAATACAGAGTAAGTAGAATATCAATCCCACAGAGAAATTTGTCTAATTTAAACCACTATGCATCAATTAAATCACTATATTTATATGCTTAAACTAATGATTATAATTGTGAATTACTCTAATTGCAAATAACGACTAAAACAAGAATAATAAGGTAATGAATCAAATCTGGAAATAATGGGATCCTTACTTCATTTAATACTTCATCTAATTACCACAATCATGTAAGATTGTTTACATATCAGAGAAAAGTAGCCAAGAGCACTAATATGGACATAGCCATTTTTCAATGTACTATGACCTACTTACACAGTATCCACATGCGATAGACACCATGCAATCATCAATATAACCAAAATCACTATATGTCTATGTGAAATTGCAACCATATTGAATTTAAGCACAAGCCCTTATTTTAACTCATACGGTGAAACAGTATATGTCTATCTGATTCACGAAATACAAAGCTATACAAACAGCCCCATATACGCATGCTATCATGATTACAATCCATACTCGCATGATATTTTTCAATTCCATACAAGTACAGAAAATGAATGGTGATCAAACATTCATGCATGCAAAACAACCATGATAGAAATTCCTTATGATAGGTAAAACAATCCAGCAGTCAAGCATGCAACTAAACTACATATTAAAATCTGTTAGAATCCCATAATGGAGTTTAGTTCATGACTGAACCAAAAGCCATTATGGGATCAAAGCAAAACATAGATAATAAATAAACAATTAAAAGAGAGAGATAGAATCGATCAAACCCAATTGTTGATTATAAACCAATAGCAATGTTCAATTCCTCATTAAAATCCAGCAAAATAATAGTAGTTTTCCACAATGATTGAAAAATCCAAAGAGAAAGTAGAAGAGATGAAGTTTTTGGCTTCGTTCTACGTTGGAAATCTCCTCAAAGTGTAAACCCTAGTTCTAACATGAAAAACACATAAAAAGTACTCAATGATACGTCTGACACCAGTCAGAATTGGTTTTAATTAATTACAACTCTTAAAATAAAAATAAGACAGATCAGCAGCTTCAGTTGTCGCGCGCGGCCGCGCGCTCCTCCTATGTAATCCTCGTGCGGGCGCGCGTGTGTAAATTCTGGTCCAGTCGAGTGATCGCGCGGGTGCGCGTGTGTAAGCCTATATAGCTGCGCGGCTTCTGCAACTTGAGTTCTGATTCTGCTGCTGCTAATGACTTGTTCTGTTGCTCATTCCTTTTTCCATCAATGCTTAGTCTCCTTTCTCCACTTGATCCTCACACCATGCATCCATCAGCCTCATGCCATCTAATATCACCAAATTATGCCTTATCCTTCACTTTTACACCAAAGGAGTTCTCAGTATATGCAATGAAAAATAACATGAAATGCAACTAAAAACAAACTAAAATATACTTGAGATGGGCATAGTTCGCGTGAATTGATATCATAAGCAGGTGTAAAACCCACTTATCATACGCCTCTACAGGGTCAGTTGTCCCTTTGAATTCTGGTGGTCCTACAACCCTAAAATCTTTAAAATTTGCCAATAGATTGTCTGGCTGGTTCTCTGTGGCTGGCATTTCTTGTTGCATAGCTTGAGCTACCATGTTTGCAAAGTTTTGCATCGGGTCTTGTTGTTGTCCTTCAGCGTTGTTGACAGATTCTTCTACCCTTTGATTTTGAGTTTGACGTCTTGGCGACATTATCTGATTAAATAAAACATAATATATATTTTATTAACTTACATTCTAAACCTTATCATATAAGTTTAATATATTAAACTTGTTTCATTACTCAAACATAGATTTATATTCATTTAGCGAATATTTTACATAGCATAGCACATATTGCTTTAAACATCAGCTATCCATTTGTGACTACAAAAGTCGGGATTTACAGCCTTGACTAATACAAAAGTTGAGAATATTACATTACACAGTCATACTAATCATATATATTATATTAAACACACCTGCACAACAGAACCTATACTACATATTCACTACGTTTTTTTCTTGATCTTGGACAACCTTTCGCCTGATGACCTTCTATCCCACAAATAAAACATGCACCTTGCTTATAGTCGGGACAATAAAGAGAGGTATGTCCCTCAAAGCCGCAAATGTAACATATCTTTTTCCCTTTCCTGGATACACTTTCATTTTTCTTGTCACAGTTTGTACACTTCTCTATTTGGTTAAGGTTCCCTTGGTTATTATCGGAATTTCCTATATCGCGGTCTTTTATCTTTCTTTTCCCCTTCTTGCTCGGAGCTGCACACGATATGTTGTTTTTGGCTCCCATCTGATCAATTTGGATTTTAAGCTTATCTTATTCTTCCATTGTTTCTATTAACGCCTGACGCAGTTGACTATTTAGTAGCTTTTCTATTTTCCACAATTTTTCCAAAGAAGAAACCTTGTTTCTCAGATTTTGCACCTCCGTTGATGCTTGATCAGCTCCAACTTTAGTGTCTGAATCACTATCTGTCATTTCTATTATTTCTGGATCTGGTACTATATTTTCCAGAATAATCACCTCATCAAGGTTACCTTCAATGTGAGCCTCTATTTTAGCTATTGGCTTCGATATTAGCTCAGGTGAATGAGTTTGATCCTTCTTCAAGTTATAAGCATATAATAAGCCTTTTCCACCTGACATCTACATACATAAATTATCCTGATTAGCATATAATATATACACATAACAAATAATAGTTTAATATAGGTTATCTTTTATTTTTTTTTACGATGAATTTATTCAATTCATCTTCTTATAAACTCTAAATGAGTTATTTATATTTTTAACATTTCCCCCTGTCCTAAGGTTATAGCCTAAGGTTTATCCCACCAAAGGTTTCTAACCCTAAAGCTCTGATACCAACCTGTGACGCCCCCAAATTCAGGTACTTGAAACCCGAACTCGGTGCTTCACGATACCATATCTATGAGCAGAATAATACTAATAATAATAACAATAATATAAATATCAAACTTAATTTACATATGCGTCAGAGTCTACTCCCAGATACGCGACCTTTAAACATTCATTACATGATACTTAATAGTTATCATTATCTTAATAAAGTCATACTATTACATAGAATACCACAAATTTATTCAGTTTGCTTTCCTTTTCCTTTGTTTATACATGAGCATTCTGGTTGTTCACACATAGCTGGAAAAATTTAAATTAAGCAAGGATGAGCATTTGATTGCCCTGCAAGTAATAGCAATTATAAATATTAGCTGAAAGAAGTAAATATTTTCTATGTACGACACTTCTACAACGAATCAACAGTTGTAAAGTAAGTTGAACCAATAATAACAATATATTAATTCTATATCAAATTTTTGAAACTACGTACTGACTATAACTAGAGATTAATTGATGCATTTATGAACATTATTTTCTATTTTGAAAAGGTTAACTTATTTACGTACCTGGGGTGATCGGGTTATGACTTGTAGATTGATCAATACTACATGTAAGAACGATATTATCGTTCATCCGATTCATTCTCTGGCGCACAAAAAGTTTTTCCATATACTGGGATGTTCATATTTAGTTTGAATCTGAACCAAAACAATTTGGTGGGATAATAATAAGGTTTTATCTTGTTCAAAGAATATTTCTAAGTTCAGGTTCAGCCAAAGCAAATAGCTTTGATTTGACTTTGAAGTCTACGTATACATAATGGAAATTAATAAGTATATATCAACATGTGATTAAATACAATGATTATCCAAGTGAGGACACTTGTATAACCATATTTAGAAATTATGAATAGAATAAATATCCAATTATACAATAATATCAGATCGATAAATAATGATCGGATACATAATCGATAACAATAAAGTTAATATTACGCATAATGATAATACAATTTTGAAACTTTCTTACTTATGTCCATTGCATAAAGTAAATGCAAAGGTAGGATACTTGCCTGGTCTGCTGCTTACAATACGCAACTTAGTTTAATCTTTTATATCACGATCTATCATTAATAAGATCATTCGTTCGATTAGAATATTATATCTTAACACATAGTACTGCTATTTGCAGTCAGCACATTACCTAATCACATTATCACACATGTTTAACAGTCATTGGATCACAAATAGACACTTATCTAGTCAAATTATCTAAGTCCAGATCAATTTCTGAAACATGTCAGTGTACCGACGACTGTATCGGGTAATTAACGAGTCTAAGACTCTATACCGAAGTTCTAAATATCTTAAACATCGGTCAAATTATTTTTAAACGACTTATAATAATTTTTAAACAATAATTATAATTTCTCATGATTTTTCAAACACCTGAATCATTATTAAATGATTTAAATATTAAATAATTCTATTATCATTAACATTTAATTAATAATAAACTATTAATGAAACCATTGCCAAAATATTAAAGTTATTTATAATAACTTAAAATATTTTTAAAGTATTACTATTACCCTTAAATGATTTAAAATCATTTTTAAACAATTACCATTAATATTTAAATATTAATGTATTATTTATCAAAATATTAAAAGTCAATAATTATAACTTAAAATATTTATAATTCCTTTATACCCTTTTTATATGATTTTTAAATTAATAAAATCATTTTTAAACTATTTATTTAATATAATTATTAAATAAATTTAATATCATTAATATTAAATTATTAATAAAATTATCCTTTAAATATTAAAAGTTATATTTATAACTTAAAAATTTTATTTTCATTTAAAATAATTTTTATAATATTAAAATTATTTTAAAACTAATTTATTTAATATAAATATTAAATAAATATAATATCATTAATATTAAAATATTAATATTTTTATGAAAAATATCAAAATTTATATTTAATAACTTAAAATATTTTTATAATACTTAAATAATTTTTATATGATTTTTAAATCATTAATTCTATTTTTCATAATTTATTTAATATAATAATTTATTAAATTAAATAACTTTAATATTCCAAAAATATTAAATATTTATGAAATATATTCAATATTATTAAAAACTAATTTTTAGGCTTTAAAATAATTTTTTAATAATTTATTATGTATTTTTAATAATTTAAAACTAATTTTCTCTAATTATTTAAATAAAATAATTAATTTTCAAAATTAACTGTCGCTAAATGGTCCTATAGCTTACGTAAACTATGCTTATAGTTGTTCTTAAGTCGTTCTTGAGCACCTTGTAAACCCGTATCGGTCGTAAGGGTGCTAGGTTTGACCAAATCTAGATCTATGTTCCAGTTGCATACAGAACTTGTAATGGTATCAAGATTATAGTATTTGTGTAATACTACATACACTAACTCAGATCATGGCCAAACAACATCACAAAGAGATCGAAGCCTTCAAATATCATGTCAGATGTTGTTCTTCATTTCTGGGTTTTCCATAAATGAAGAACAGTACGAGGGTGCTACTTTGGATCCTTGTAACATGCATATTGAGCTTCCTTTGTGTGATATGAAGGTTCAAATATATAGTATAGATGTCAGTGTACAATTATACAACCCGAAATCTGTAACGCCCCCAAATTCAGGTACTTAAAACCCGAACTCGGTGCTTTACGATATCATTTCTATTAGCGGAATAATACAAAAAATAATAACAATAATATGAATTTCAAACTTAACTTACATACATCAGAGTCTAATCCCAAATATGCAACCTTTACTACAATACATTACATGATAGATAATAAATATCATTGTCTAAATACTGTCTAACTATTACAAAAGATAACATAAGATTATTCTGATTGCTTTTCTTTTCCCTTGTTCTGGCCTGAACATTCCGGTTGATCATGCTTAGCTGAAAATATTTAAATTTAAATCAAGAATGAACATTTGATTGTTCAGCAAGTAATAGCAACAATAAATATATTTAGCTGAAAGAATTAAATGTTTTCTTTATACATCACTTCTACAACGAATTAATAGTTGTGAAGTAAACTGAACTGATAATACTAACATAACAATTCTATCTCAACTTTTTGAAACTACGTATTGACTATATTATATATATATATATATATATATATATAGGGTTAGTTGACATACTATGAACATTATTTTCAATTTTTTAATAGGTTTAATAGAACTTCATCCGCAAACCGTCATAACTTACGGGCTCGAGGGTGATCATCCCAATGTGCCCTGTATTGATCAATACTACATACAAGAACGATAGTATCGTTTCATTTTTCTCGCCTTGCAAGATAAAATTTTTTTTCCGTGTTAGGGATGTTCATACTTAGTCGAGAATCCGAACCAAAACAATTTGATTGATACAAAAAGGATTTATCATATTCAACAATATTTCTAAATCGTGTCTAGTCGATCAAATAGCTTAGAGGTATATATATATATATATATCAACATGTGATTAAATATAATGATTATCCAAGTGGGGACACTTCAGATAACCTTGTTTAGAAATTAACGTAATGTAATATATATATCCGAATTACCATATACTAACATGTTGATAAACAATGATGGGATATAGAATATATCACAATAGGGTTAATAATCTAGCATAATAATAATATAATTCTGAAACTTTCTTACTCATATCCATTGCATGAAGGAAATGCAAAGGTAAGATACTTGCTTGGTCTGCTACTTATAATACACAACTTAGTTTTATCTTTTATACCGAAACCTATCATTAATAAGATCATTCTATAGATTAGAATCACATATCATAACACATAGTATTGTTTATTGCAGTCAACACATAACCTAATCACATTGTCACACATGTTTCACAGTCATTAAATCACAAACAAACATATATACGAACACATTATGTAAGTCCAGATCAATTTCGAAACCCCGCTTGCATCTGCAAGCGGCTTTTATCGGTAATTATCGAGTCTAAGACTCTATATCGAAGTTCAATATCTATTTAAAAAGTAATATCATTTTTAAATGACTTACAATAATTTTTAAACAATTATTATAATTTATTCTAATTTTTCAAACATTGGAATCATTATAAAATGATTTAAATATCAAATAATTTTATTATCAATAATATTTAATTAATATTAAATTATTAATGAAACCATTGCCAAAATATTAAGGTTATTTATAATAACTCAAAATATTTTTAAAGTATTAATATTACCCTTAAATAATTTTTAAAATATTTAAAATCATTTTTAAAAATTATCATTAATATTTAAATACTAATGTATTTATATATCCAAATATTAAAAGTCATTAATTATAACTTAAAATATTTTTAACGCTTTCCCCTCATCCTAAGGTTATAGCCTAAGGTTTATCCCACCAAAGGTTTCTAACCTAAAGCTACGATACCAACTCAGACGCTTCAAATTCGTGTACTTGAAACCCGAACTTCGGTGCTTCACGATACCATTTCTATGAAGAGTAATAATACTAATAATAATAACAATAATATAAATATCAAACTTAATTTATATACGTCGTGAGTCTACTCCCAGATACGCGACCTTTAAACATTCATTACATGATACTTAATAGTTATCATTATCTTAATAAATTCATACTATTACATAGAATACCACAAATTTTATTCAGTTTGCTTTCCTTTTCCTTTGTTTATGTATGAGCATTCTGGTTGTTCACACATAGCTGGAAAAATTTAAATTAAGCAAGGATGAGCATTTGAGTGCCCTGCAAGTAATAGCAATTATAAATATTAGCTGAAAGAAGTAAATATTTTCTTTGTACGACACTTCTACAACGAATCAACAGTTGTAAAGTAAGTTGAACAAATAATAACAATATATTAATTCTATATCAAAATTTTGAAACTACGTACTGACTATAACTAGAGATTAGTCGACAGACTATGAACATTATTTTCTATTTTTGAAAAGGTTAACTTTACAGACACGGGGGTGATCACCATTTCAGATTATGACTTTATTGATTGATCAATACTACATGTAAGAACGATATTATCGTTCATCCGATCACTTCTCACAAGACAAAAGTTTTCCCATATACGGGATGTTCATATTTTAATGGGAATCCAACCAAAATAATTTGGTGGGATAATAATAAGGTTTTATCTTGTTCAGCAATATTTCTAAGTTCGTGTCTAGCCAAAGCAAATAGCTTAGACGGCTTTGAAGTCTACGTATACATAATGGAAATTAATAAGTATATATCAACATGTGATTAAATATAATGATTATCCAAGTGAGGACACTTGTATAACCATATTTAGAAATTAACTAACGTAATAAATATCTCAATTATACAATAATATTGATCGATAAATAATGATCGGATACATAATCGATAACAATAAAGTTAATATTCTGGCATAATGATAATACAATTTTGAAACTTTCTTACTTATGTCCATTGCATAAAGTAAATGCAAAGGTAGGATACTTGCCTGGTCTGTTGCTTACAATACGCAACTTAGTTTTATCTTTTATATCACGATCTATCATTAATAAGATCATTTGTTCGATTAGAATATTATATCTTAACACATAATACTGCTATTTGCAGTCAGCACATTACCTAATCACATTATCACACATGTTTAACAGTCATTAGATCACAAATAGACACTTATCCAGTCAAATTATCTAAGTCCGGATCAATTTCGAAACATCGATTGTAAAACGAATACAGATCAGGTAATTAACGAGTCTAAAACTCTATACCGAAGTTCTAAACATCTTAAACATCGGTCAAATTATTTTTAAACGACTTATAATAATTTTTAAACAATTATTATAATTTCTCATGATTTTTCAAACACACGAATCATTATTAAATGATTTAAATATTAAATAATTCTATTATCATTAATATTTAATTAATAATAAACTATTAATGAAACCATTTCCAAAATATTAAAGTTATTTATAATAACTTAAAATATTTTTAAAGTATTATTATTACCTTTAAATGATTTAAAATTATTTTTAAACAATTACCATTAATATTTAAATATTAATGTATTATTTATCAAAATATTAAAAGTCAATAATTATAACTTAAAATATTTATAATTCCTTTATACCCTTTTTAAATGATTTCTAAATTAATAAAACTATTTTTAAACTATTTATTTAATATAATTATTAAATAAATTTAATATCACTAATATTAAATTATTAATGAAATTATCCTTTAAATATTAAAAGTTATATTTATAACTTAAAAATTTTATATTCATTTAAAATAATTTTATAATATTAAAATTATTTTAAAACTAATTTATTTAATATAAATATTAAATAAATATAATATCATTAATATTAAAATATTAATATTTATTATGAAAAAAATATCAAAAGTTATATTTTATAATTTAAAATATTTTTATATTACTTAAATAATTTTTATATGATTTTAAATCATTAATTCTATTTTCATAATTTATTTAATATAATAATTTATTAAATTAAATACCTTTAATATTCCAAAAATATTAAATATTTATGAAATATATTCAATATTATTAAAAACTAATTTTTAGGCTTTAAAATAATTTTTAATAATTTATTATGTATTTTAATAATTTAAAACTAATTTTCTCTAATTATTTAAATAAAATAATTAATTTTCAAAATTAATCTGTCATTAAATGGCCTATAAATATTTTAAGCTGTCGCTATAGTTGTTCTTGTCGTTCTTGAACACCCGCCGTAAACCTATGTCGGTCATAAAGGTGCTAGGTTTGACCAAATCTAGATCTATGTTCCGATTGCATATGAGGACTTGTAATGGTATCAAGATTATAGTATTTGTGTAATACTACATACACTAACTCAGATCATGGCCAAACAACATCACAAAGAGATCAAGCCTTCAAATATCATATCGGATGTTGTTCTTCATTTTCAGGTTTTCCATAAATGAAGAAACGATGCGAGGTGCTACTTTGGATCCTTGTAACATGCATAATTGAGCTTCCTTTGTGTGATATGAAGGTTCAAATATATAGTATAGATGTCGGTGTACAATTATATAACGAAATCAGAACGCCCCCAAATTTGTGTACTTAAAACCCGAACTCGATTGCTTTTACGATATCATTTCTATTAGCGGAATAATACAAATAATAATAACAATAATATGAATTTTAAACTTAACTTACATACATCAGAGTCTAATCCCAAATACGCAACCTTTACTACAATACATTACATAATAGATAATAAATATCATTGTCTAAATACTGTCTAACTATTACAAAAGATAACATAAGATTATTCTGATTGCTTTTCTTTTCCCTTGTTCTGGCCTGAACATTCCGGTTGATCATGCTTAGCTGAAAATATTTAAATTTAAAGCAAGAATGAGCATTTGATTACCAATGATAATAGCAACAATAAATATATTTAATTTGAAAGAATTAAATGTTTTCTTTTATACATCACTTCTACAAACGAATTAATAGTTGTGAAGTAAACCTGAATCGATAATACTAACATAACAATTCTATCCGAACTTTTGAAACTACATTATTGACTATATATATATATATATATATATAGGGTTAGTTGACATACTATGAACATTATTTTCAATTTTTTAATAGGTTTACTGCAGAACTTCATCCGCAAACCGTCATAACTTACGGGCTCGAGGGTGATCATCTCAATGTGCCCTGTATTGATCAATACTACATACAAGAACGATATTCTCGTTCACTTTTTCCTCCTTGGCGCATAAAATTTTTTCCGTGTTCGGGATGTTCATACTTAGTCAGGAATCCGAACCAAAACAATTTGATTGGATACAAAAAGGATTTATCATATTCAACAATATTTCTAAATCTGTGTCTAGCTGATCAAATAGCTTAGAGGTGTATATATATATATATATATATATATATATATATATATATATATATATATATATATCAACATGTGATTAAATACAATGATTATTCAAGTGGGGACACTTGTATAACCTTGTTTAGAAATTAACGAACAGAATATATATCTGAATTACCATATACTAACATGTTGATAAACAATGATCGGATATAGAATATATCACAATAGGGTTAATAATCTAGCATAATAATAATATAATTCTGAAACTTTCTTACTCATATCCATTGCATGAAGGAAATGCAAAGGTAAGATACTTGCTTGGTCTGCTACTTACAATACACAACTTAGTTTTATCTTTTATACCGAAACCTATCATTAATAAGATCATTCTATAGATTAGAATCACATATCATAACACATAGTATTGTTTATTGCAGTCAACACATAACCTAATCACATTGTCACATATGTTTCACAGTCATTAAATCACAAAGAAACATATATACGAACACATTATGTAAGTCCAGATCAATTTCTGAAACCTGTCGGCGTACCGACGGCTTTATCGGGTAATTATCGAGTCTAAGACTCTATATCGAAGTTCAATATCTATTTAAACAGTAATATCATTTTTAAATGACTTACAATAATTTTTAAACAATTATTATAATTTATTCTAATTTTTCAAACATTGGAATCATTATAAAATTATTTAAATATCAAATAATTCTATTATCAATAATATTTAATTAATATTAAATTATTAATGAAACCATTGCCAAAATATTAAGGTTATTTATAATAACTCAAAATATTTTTAAAGTATTAATATTACCCTTAAATGATTTTTAAAATATTTAAAATCATTTTTAAAAAATTATCATTAATATTTAAATACTAATGTACTATTTATCCAAATACTAAAAGTCATTAATTATAACTTAAAATATTTTTAACGTTTTCCCTTGTCCTAAGGTTATAGCCTAAGGTTTATCCCACCAAAGGTTTCTAACCCTAAAGCTCTGATACCAACCTCATGTGGCGCCCCAAATTGTGTGCTTGAAACCCGAACTCGGTGCTTCACTATACCATTTCTATGAGCAGAATAATACTAATAATAATAACAATAATATAAATATCAAACTTAATTTACATATGCGTCAGAGTCTACTCCCAGATACGCGACCTTTAAACATTCATTACATGATACTTAATAGTTATCATTATCTTAATAAAGTCATACTATTACATAGAATACCACAAATTTTATTCAGTTTGCTTTCCTTTTCCTTTGTTTATGCATGAGCATTCTGGTTGTTCACACATAGCTGGAAAAATTTAAATTAAGCAAGGATGAGCATTTGAGTGCCCTGCAAGTAATAGCAATTATAAATATTAGCTGAAAGAAGTAAATATTTTCTTTGTACGACACTTCTACAACGAATCAACAGTTGTAAAGTAAGTTGAACCAATAATAACAATATATTAATTCTATATCAAATTTTTGAAACTACGTACTGACTATAACTAGAGATTAGTCGACAGACTATGAACATTATTTTCTATTTTTGAAAAGGTTAACTTACAGACGCGCGGGGGTGATCGGCCCTCATATGACTTCAGATTGATCAATACTACATGTAAGAACGATATTATCGTTCATCCGATCGCCCTACAAGCGCACAAAAGTTTTCCCATATACGGGATGTTCATATTTTAGTTTGAATCCGAACCAAAATAATTTGGTGGGATAATAATAAGGTTTTATCTTGTTCAAAGAATATTTCTAAGTTCGTGTCTCAGCCAAAGCAAATAGCTTAGGCGACTTTGAAGTCTACGTATACATAATGGAAATTAATAAGTATATATCAACATGTGATTAAATACAATGATTATCCAAGTGAGGACACTTGTATAACCATATTTAGAAATTAACGAACAGAATAAATATCTGAATTATACAATAATATTGTACTGATAAATAATGATCGGATACATAATCAGTAACAATAAAGTTAATATTCTGGCATAGTGATAATACAATTTTGAAACTTTCTTACTTATGTCCATTGCATAAAGTAAATGCAAAGGTAGGATACTTGCCTGGTCTGCTGCTTACAATACGCAACTTAGTTTTATCTTTTATATCACGATCTATCATTAATAAGATCATTCGTTCGATTAGAATATTATATCTTAACACATAGTACTGCTATTTGCAGTCAGCACATTACCTAATCACATTATCACACATGTTTAACAGTCATTGGATCACAAATAGACACTTATCCAGTCAAATTATCTAAGTCCAGATCAATTTAAAATATGTCGATGTAATAAACTCATTTATGTCGGGTAATTAACGAGTCTAAGACTCTATACTGAAGTTCTAAATATCTTAAACATCGGTCAAATTATTTTTAAACGGCTTATAATAATTTTTAAACAATTATTATAATTTCTCATGATTTTTCAAACACCTGAATCATTATTAAATGATTTAAAATAAAATAATTCTATTATCATTAATATTTAATTAATAATAAACTATTAATGAAACCATTGCCAAAATATTAAAGTTATTTATAATAACTTAAAATATTTTTTAAAGTATTACTATTACCCTTAAATGATTTAAAATCATTTTTAAACAATTACCATTAATATTTAAATATTAATGTATTATTTATCAAAATATTAAAAGTCAATAATTATAACTTAAAATATTTATAATTCCTTTATACCCTTTTAAATGATTTCTAAATTAATAAAACAATTTTTAAACTATTTATTTAATATAATTATTAAATAAATTTAATATCATTAATATTAAATTATTAATGAAATTATCCTTTAAATATTAAAGGTTATATTTATAACTTAAAAATTTTATTTTCATTTAAAATAATTTTTATAATATTAAAATTATTTTAAAACTAATTTATTTAATATAAATATTAAATAAATATAATATCATTAATATTAAAATATTAATATTTTTTATGAAAAAATATCAAAAGTTATATGTTATAACTTAAAATATTTTTATATTACTTAAATAATTTTATATGATTTTTAAATCATTAATTCTATTTTCATAATTTATTTAATATAATAATTTATTAAATTAAATTCCTTTAATATTCAAAAATATTAAATATTTATGAAATATATTCAACATTATTAAAAACTAATTTTTGGGCTTTAAAATAATTTTTAATAATTTATTATGTATTTTAATAATTTAAAACTAATTTTCTCTAATTATTTAAATAAAATAATTAATTTTCAAAATTAAGCTCGCTCGCTAAATGGCCTATAGCCTATTTAAACTGTCTTATTATAGTTGTTCTTAAGTACATTCTTGAGCACCTTGAAACCCATATCGGTCGTAAGGGTGCTAGGTTTGACCAAATCTAGATCTATGTTCCGATTGCATATGAGGACTTGTAATGGTATCAAGATTATAGTATTTGTGTAATACTACATACACTAACTCAGATCATGGCCAAACAACAACACAAAGAGATCGAAGCCTTCAAATATCATGTCAGAGGTTGTTCTTCATTTCTGGGTTTTCCATAAATGAAGAACAGTACGAGGGTGCTACTTTGGATCCTTGTAACATGCATACTGAGCTTCCTTTGTGTGATATGAAGGTTCAAATATGTATTATAGATGTTAGTGTACAATTATATAACCCGAAATCTGTAACGCCCCCAAATTCAGGTACTTAAAACCCGAACTCGGTGCATTACGATATCATTTCTATTAGCGGAATAATACAAATAATAATAACAATAATATGAATTTCAAACTTAATTTACATACATCAGAGTCTAATCCCAAATACGCAACCTTTACTACAATACATTACATGATAGATAATAAATATCATTGTCTAAATCTTTGTCTAACTATTACAAAGATAACATAAGATTGTTCTGATTGCTTTTCTTTTCCTTGTTCTACCTTTGAACATTAGGTTGATCATGCTTAGCTGAAAATATTTAAATTTAAAGCAAGAATGAGCATTTGATTGCCCAGGAAGTAATAGCAACAATAAATATATTTAATTTGAAAGAATTAAATATTTTCTTTATACATCACTTCTACAAGCTGAATTAATAGTTGTGAAGTGGCTGAGCCCGATAATACTAACATAACAATTCTATCTCAACTTTTTGAAACTACGTATTGACTATATTATATATATATATATATATATATATATATATATATATATATAGGGTTAGTTGACATACTATGAACATTATTTTCAATTTTTTAATAGGTTTAGCGTAACTTCATCCGCGAAACCGTCATAACTTACGATGCTCGAGGGTGATCATCCCAATGTGCCTGTATTGATCAATACTACATACAAGAACGATATTATCGTTCACTTTTTCCGCCTTGGCGCATAAAAATTTTTCCGTGTTCGGGATGTTCATACTTAGTCAGGAATCCGAACCAAAACAATTTGATTGGATACAAAAAGGATTTATCATATTCTAAAATTTTTCTAAATCTGTGTCTAGCTGATAAAATAGCTTAGAGGTATATATATATATATATATATATCAACATGTGATTAAATACAATGATTATCCAAGTGGGGACACTTGTATAACCTTGTTTAGAAATTAACGAACAGAATATATATCTGAATTACCATATACTAACATGTTGATAAACAATGATCGGATATAGAATATATCACAATAGGGTTAATAATCTAGCATAATAATAATATAATTCTGAAACTTTCTTACTCATATCCATTGCATGAAGGAAATGCAAAGGTAAGATACTTGCCTGGTCTGCTGCTTACAATACGCAACTTAGTTTTATCTTTTATACCGAAACCTATCATTAATAAGATCATTCTATCGATTAGAATCACATATCATAACACATAGTATTGTTTATTGCAGTCAACACATAACCTAATCGCATTGTCACACATGTTTCATAGTCATTAAATCACAAACAAACATATATACGAACACATTATGTAAGTCCAGATCAATTTAAAACCTCTGCGAGCGTCTGAAGCGGCTTTATCGGGTAATTATCGAAGTCTAAGACTCTATATCAAGTTCAATATCTATTTAAACAAAGTAATATCATTTTAAATGACTTACAATAATTTTTAAACAATTATTATAATTTATTCTAATTTTTCAAACATTGGAATCATTATAAAATGATTTAAATATCAAATAATTCTTTTATCAATAATATTTAATTATTAATGAAACCATTGCCAAAATATTAAGGTTATTTATAATAACTCAAAATATTTTTAAATTATTAATATTACCCTTAAATAATTTTTGAAATATTTAAAATCATTTTTAAAAAATTATCATTAATATTTAAATACTAATGTACTATTTATCCAAATATTAAAAGTCATTAATTATAACTTAAAATATTTTTAACGTTTTCCCCTGTCCTAAGGTTATAGCCTAAGGTTTATCCCACCAAAGGTTTCTAACCCTAAAGCTCTGATACCAACCTGTGACGCCCCCAAATTCAGGTACTTGAAACCCGAACTCGGTGCTTCACTATACCATTTCTATGAGCAGAATAATACTAATAATAATAACAATAATATAAATATCAAACTTAATTTACATATGCGTCAGAGTCTACTCCCAGATACGCGACCTTTAAACATTCATTACATGATACTTAATAGTTATCATTATCTTAATAAAGTCATACTATTACATAGAATACCACAAATTTTATTCAGTTTGCTTTCCTTTTCCTTTGATTATGCATGAGCATTCTGGTTGTTCACACATAGCTGGAAAAATTTAAATTAAGCAAGGATGAGCATTTGAGTGCCCTGCAAGTAATAGCAATTATAAATATTAGCTGAAAGAAGTAAATATTTTCTTTGTACGACACTTCTACAACGAATCAACAGTTGTAAAGTAAGTTGAACCAATAATAAAAATATATTAATTCTATATTAAATTTTTGAAACTACGTACTGACTATAACTAGAGATTAGTCGACAGACTATGAACATTATTTTCTATTTTTGAAAAGGTTAACTTACGGGCACGGGGGGTGATCAGCCCGTTATGACTTGTATTGATCAATACTACATGTAAGAACGATATTATCGTTCATCTGATCCACCTCTGGCGCACAAAAGTTTTCCCATATACGGGATGTTCATACTTAGTCGGGAATCCGAACCAAAACAATTTGGTCGGATAATAATAAGGTTTTATCTTGTTCAGCAATATTTCTAAGTTCGTGTCTAGCCAAAGCAAATAGCTTAGACGGCTTTGAAGTCTACGTATACATAATGGAAATTAATAAGTATATATCAACATGTGATTAAATACAATGATTATCCAAGTGAGGACACTTGTATAACCATATTTAGAAATTAACGAACAGAATAAATATCTGAATTATACAATAATATTGTACTGATAAATAATGATCGGATACATAATCGATAACAATAAAGTTAATATTCTGGCATAATGATAATACAGTTTTGAAACTTTCTTACTTATGTCCATTGCATAAAGTAAATGCAAAGGTAGGATACTTGCCTGGTCTGTTGCTTACAATACGCAACTTAGTTTTATCTTTTATAGCACGATCTATCATTAATAAGATCATTCGTTCGATTAGAATATTATATCTTAACACATAGTACTGCTATTTGCAGTCAGCACATTACCTAATCACATTATCACACATGTTTAACAGTCATTAGATCACAAATAGACACTTATCCAGTCAAATTATTTAAGTCCGGATCAATTTCCGAAACATGTCGATTGTATCTAAACGGTACAGTGTCGGTAATTAACGAGTCTAAAACTCTATAACGAAGTTCTAAACATCTTAAACATCGGTCAAATTATTTTTAAACGACTTATAATAATTTTTAATAATTTATTATGTATTTTTAATAATTTAAAACTAATTTTCTCTAATTATTTAAATAAAATAATTAATTTTCAAAATTAACTGTCGCTAAATGGCCCTATAGCGACGAAACTGTCGCTATAGTTGTTCTTAAGCTGTTCTTGAGCCTGCCCAGAAACCCATGTCAGTCATAAGGGTGCTAGGTTTGACCAAATCTAGATCTATGTTCCAGTTGCATACAGGACTTGTAATGGTATCAAGATTATAGTATTTGTGTAATACTACATACACTAACTCAGATCATGGCCAAACAACATCACAAAGAGATCGAAGCCTTCAAATATCATGTCAGAGGTTGTTCTTCATTTCTGGGTTTTCCATAAATGAAGAACAGTACGAGGGTGCTACTTTGGATCCTTGTAACATGCATACTGAGCTTCCTTTGTGTGATATGAAGGTTCAAATATATAGTATAGATGTCAGTGTACAATTATATAACCCGAAATCTATAACGCCCCCAAATTCAGGTACTTAAAACCCGAACTCGGTGCTTTACGATATCATTTCTATTAGTGGAATAATACAAATAATAATAACAATAATATGAATTTTAAACTTAACTTACATACATCAGAGTCTAATCCCAAATACGCAACCTTTACTACAATACATTACATAATAGATAATAAATATCATTGTCTAAATACTATTTAACTATTACAAAAGATAACATAAGATTATTCTGATTGCTTTTCTTTTCCCTTGTTCTGGCCTGAACATTCCGGTTGATCATGCTTAGCTGAAAATATTTAAATTTAAAGCAAGAATGAGCATTTGATTGCCCAGCAAGTAATAGCAACAATAAATATATTTAGCTGAAAGAATTAAATGTTTTCTTTATACATCACTTCTACAACGAATTAATAGTTGTGAAGTAAACCGAGCCCGATAATACTAACATAACAATTCTATCTCAACTTTTGAAACTACATTATTGACTATATATATATATATATATATATATATATATATATATATATATAGGGTTAGTTGACATATTATGAACATTATTTTCAATTTTTTAATAGGTTTAGCAGAACTTCATCCGCAAACCGTCATAACTTACGGGCTCGAGGGTGATCATCTCAATGTGCCCTGTATTGATCAATACTACATACAAGAACGATATTCTCGTTCACTTTTTCCTCCTTGGCGCATAAAAATTTTTCCGTGTTCGGGATGTTCATACTTAGTCAGGAATCCGAACCAAAACAATTTGATTGGATACAAAAAGGATTTATCATATTCTAAAATTTTTCTAAATCTGTGTCTAGATGATAAAATAGCTTAGAGGTATATATATATATATATATATATATATATATATATATATATATATATATATATATATATATATATATATATATATATATATATATATATATATATATATCAACATGTGATTAAATACAATGATTATCCAAGTGGGGACACTTGTATAACCTTGTTTAGAAATTAACGAACAGAATATATATCTGAATTACCATATACTAACATGTTGATAAACAATGATCGGATATAGAATATATCACAATAGGGTTAATAATATAGCATAATAATAATATAATTCTGAAACTTTCTTACTCATATCCATTGCATGAAGGAAATGCAAAGGTAAGATACTTGCTTAGTTTGCTACTTACAATACACAACTTAGTTTTATCTTTTATACCGAAACCTATCATTAATAAGATCATTCTATAGATTAGAATCACATATCATAACACATAGTACTGCTTATTGCAGTCAACACATAACCTAATCACATTGTCACACATGTTTCACAGTCATTAAATCACAAAGAAACATATATACGAACACATTATGTAAGTCCAGATCAATTTCTGAAACCTGTCGGCGTACCGATGGCTTTATCGGGTAATTATCGAGTCTAAGACTCTATATCGAAGTTCAATATCTATTTAAACAGTAATATCATTTTTAAATGACTTACAATAATTTTTAAACAATTATTATAATTTATTCTAATTTTTCAAACATTGGAATCATTATAAAATGATTTAAATATCAAATAATTCTATTATCAATAATATTTAATTAATATTAAATTATTAATAAAACCATTGCCAAAATATTAAGGTTATTTATAATAACTCAAAATATTTTTAAAGTATTAATATTACCCTTAAATGATTTTTAAAATATTTAAATTATTTTTAAAAATTATCATTAATATTTAAATACTAATGTACTATTTATCCAAATATTAAAAGTCATTAATTATAACTTAAAATATTTTTAATTTATTTATATCCTTTTAAATGATTTTTAAATTATTAAAACCATTTTAAAACTATTTATTTAATATAATTATTAAATAAATTTAATATCATTAATGTTAAATTAATATCATTAATATTAAATTATTAATAAAATTATCCTTTAAATATTAAAAGTTATGTTTTATAACTTAAAATATTATTAAATACCTTATTATCAATTAAATTGATTTTTAATATAATAAAATCATTTTAAATTAATTTATTTAGTGCATTTATTAAATAAATTATATACCAATAATATTCAAATAAATATTAATAATTATGAAAAATATTTCAAATTATAAAAGTTAATTTTATAACTTCAAATAATTTTTGTAATTTTCAAAATTTATTTACTATTTTTAATTGATTTTTAGAAATTAAATTAATTAATTTAAGTAAGTCTGTCGCTAAAGCCCTTTGGCGACAATAACTGTTGCCTTAGGTGTTCTTGAGGAATCCAAAACTTTCAGAGCCAGTTATCGAGGGACTAAGTTTGACCAACAATAAATGTCAGATATTGATGTTTTTGGGCAAGCTAATTTATGGATATTGTAGTACTAGTGTAACACTACATGTAACAACCAATAACCAGGTCATACATCATCACAATCAAAAGTTATTAAGCCTTAAACTAGCTGTCAGAACGTGTTCATCATATTCTGGGCTGCCCAAAAATTTTTAGTCATGGCCGGTCAACGCTTTCAAGGCCTCATTCCAGTCAATCGGTTCATGTTATGGGTGGTCTACACGTCGGGCTGTGTAGAGTAACTAACAGAGAACATGATTCAAGCCATGTTCAAGTCTAAATATCAACTACAAGAAAGATCTAAGTCATCAAAATCACTGGCAGAGCTGTTCTTCATTTTTGGGTTTGCCTAGAAATGAAGAACAGTTCGACTGTTCACTTTTGAGCTCCCACAACTTGAAATCCTTTTGATGTTTTTGTTATCTAAGAATTGTAGTGTGTAACCAGCATACAAGTGTAGAGATCTATCACAAAACATCACCATAACATCAATAAATCAAAAAGATACAAGCCGGTCAACCACTGTCAGAAATAAGCTTCTATCCGTTTCTGGAAATTCCAAGAAATGCTAAGTCAGTGTGAGTGGCCTACTTTGACCACTTTCTATGATCTACCCGTTGTTTATTTACACGATCTAAGGCCATGG
Organism: Panax ginseng; assembly: GCA_020205605.1. NCBI lineage: Eukaryota > Viridiplantae > Streptophyta > Magnoliopsida > Apiales > Araliaceae > Panax > Panax ginseng. The sequence goes on from CM035130.1 coordinate 48,449,231, forward strand.
AATCATAGAACATTTTGCAGGCTACAAGTTTAATACAACAAATCATTCATATAACATCAGGATTGACAGATCAAAGCCATAGAAAAACTTGTCAGACTTCTGTTCTTGGCTTTCTGGGCTGCCCAGAAAAGGCCCAGTCAATGTCGGTCAACGGATTTTGATCATTAATAACTACCAATCTACATATGAAATGACCCTAATTCCTTTTTCAGATTAAATACCACATTACAAGCTACAAATAACAACTTAAAAACAAATAAAAACATAATCGAGCAAGGATCTGTGGCCACTGACATTCGTTGTCAGACCACAAACTAACTTTTTTCCTGATTTTTCAAAAACTCAATTTTGAGCACTTTGATGTTATGGATCTAACAAATACCAACCCAGATCAACTATATGGACTACAAATAACATGTTTTAACAATAAATTATAACACCTAACATGCAGATCAAGATCAGATTTTTAGATTAGGGTTTACCTCTTTTGAGCTTTGATTTTGATTCTGTTCTTCTGATCTGATATTGGTGTTCGTGGGGCTTGATTTGTGACTGATCTAACACCAAAATTTTGTGGGTTTGGTCTTGAGAGAGTATGGCTAAGTGTAAGTGATCAAATTAGGCTAAATGTGCACTTTCTCTCTCTTGAATCTAGCAAATCAATTGGTGCAATGAACTTGTAATGGCTGATCATGTGCTGGAATTGCTAGCTGATAGGTTGGCCTAGGGTGGTGTAGGGTGGCTGGCCAAGATATGCAAAGATTTACTAAACAATAATTCACAAATAAGACAAAAGGGTAAAATAGTAATTTCACTTACAACTTCAAGGGTATTCTTGTCCAAGGTGCTTGAATCTAGGATTTAATCACTAGATTTTAAGCCTTATAATTTCCCAAATAATTTTTAGGGTTTAAAAAATTAAAATTAAAGTGTAATAAAATTTTAATTAAACACACTAATTTAAAATTAGGGTTTTTAAAATTAGGGTTCCTTAATATTATTAGGGTTCCCAAATTAACAATTAGGGTTTCCTAATTATCATTATAATTGACTAAAATAGTAATTAGGGTTTCTAATTTTTAGCAAATTAGGGCTTTCAATTAGCAAATTAGGGTTTCTAATTTTAGCAATTAGGTTTTAAATAATAATTAGGGTTTCTCCTAATTACAGAAATTCTATAATACACAGTAAAATTCATATAACACAATTACTACGCAGTCTCGAACTCATAACTGAGATTAACAATTAGGGTGTAAAAACATGATATAAGGGTTATGACATAATTTACCATAATTGATCAACCATTATCAGTCTACACATTTACAGTACATATTATAGCACTAAAAAATCAAAATATTATTAATATTATATTATTATTCTTATCCCTTGATCAAAATCCCAATTTAGGGTTTGGATTCCATATCTGGTTTATCTTTCATATACAACATTAATAATTAAGTTAAAATAATTAACTTAAATATGCTAAACAAATTCATATAATAAAATATTTATTATTACTATTCTAATAATCACTTCATATATTTTTAAATACTATAAAAATATTTATACTATAAAATTAATTATCATAAGAATATACTTTATAATGATCAATAATTCTAAAACAAAATTATTTGAAATTATTCATGTAATAAATAAATTTTATTTATCACATATATACATACACATTACCTAACACATATTCCCATTATTAAAATAATAATAAAAAAAATTATATGTAAAATTTCTCATTTATATAGCAAATATCGGGTTATTACATTCACCCTCCCTTATAAGAATTCCGTCCCCGGAATCACCGTTTTAAAACTTATACATACAAGGGTTCATAGCATATACAATCATTGCAAGTAGACCTTGATCATAATTGATCGAACTGATCTTTAACTATTCAACATAAATCTTGTCTATCTGATTAAACGGAAGTTTGATTTATAAAAGAACTCAAATTCCTTCTTCAAAATTTCTTTATAAAATAATATACTATATATATAAGAAAATCATATATAAGAAAATAAAATTTGTTTAGAATAATACCTGGAGTTGCATCCTCGGCTACTACAGTTTCTTGAACGGTCATGTGGAAGACGCTTGCTGTTGATTTCGTTGGTTTGTTTGTTGATGTTGGTCCCGTTGTCGTTAATGTCCTACTGCCTTTTTCCCGTATTCGTAATCCTTACCTCCTGTGACAACCCGATATTTTCTATATAAATAAATCTTAAATTTTGCGTATAAATTTTTTTTATTTTAAGGATGAGGATTTTGTAAGATCCCAAATAATTAATAAATGAAATTTAATTTCCTCTAATTATTATTTTGAAATAGTAAGGGTTGATGTGATTAATGTGGATAATTCTACGGGTAAAAAATCTTGCAAATATTTCAAAATAAGCAAGTGGTTATAAAATATTCATTGTTGTCGGGGAATATTCGTTTGGTCGTGGAATATTAAATCTTTGTCGAGGGAATATTAAATGCAATGGCAGTTGACCATATGTGGGCCCATAACGAAAAGCGATTGGAGGAAGAAAATGACAAATATAAGTTGTTTAAAAATACTTGGCGTAGTTATTACTGAATTTACCTTTGATGGAATACCGGTGGTTTAAAACACGGCGTTATTGCACTGCGGTATTGCACCAATTATTGATTCTTACGTGAAGGCACTACTCAATAATGGTTACTGATAATTCTTTATTCGATATTTTATTTTATTGATTCAATAATTCTTTGCGTTGATATTTTATATTCTTTGTTGTTTCAATAATTGTCATTTACGGTATTTTTCATTATCGAAGCAATAATTCATATTATCTGAATAATATTATTAGATAACATTATTGGTAATGTCTAGAAAGTTACATCTAAGGAGAGGTTTGGTCACCTAATCATTGCTTGATGAAGGAGAAATTCTTATTGGAAAGCCCCTCTTTCTCAGGAAGCTGCACGGTTGTCAATATTGTGATTCTGTAATATTATTTGTGAATAATTAATTATTGATTCATATGATGAGGAAAATATTGATTTTATGTGGATATAGATGGAGAAAATTTTTAATGTGACAATTGTTGAAAATTGAAATTTTATCTTTTTCTGATAAAATAATTCATTTATATATATATAATATTATATTTTAATAATATAATAATGGTGATATTTTTACAACGAATGTGGGATATATGAGTATATGTGGAGGAGGAGTATTTTTGTTACCAAAAATGTTTAAAACATGTTAAACATGTCGGTGGACCCCATTTATTGACTGAAATTTGATTATAGCCTCTAAAATCACCCGTTTGTGGATTTCGGTCAATTTCTGTTGGAAATTTGGAAATACTTTCTTCTGGAAAGTTGTAGAGAATTGAATTTCCTATAAAAACTCATGAGATTGAATTTTTCTGATAAAAGGGCTATTTATTATGAATTATTGAAGTTAGAAGCTCAAAATAATTGATTTTGGAAGTTTAAATTATTTTAAATTAGAAAAACGTTTTTTATTTTTTTTCTAGAAGGTTGGCATGTGTGAATTCTTTGAGATTAAGATTTCAAGGAATATGTATAATATTTTTATATATATTAATATTATATTAAATTTTTACGCTTTGGTGTTCTAAGCGATTTCTATAAATAGGTCTTAGGTTAGAATTGAAAATCACACGAAGCTGAAGTTTTCTCTCTCTATATTATCGGCGTATTCTTGTGAGTATTTTGAGTATACTTTGAGTATTGCTATATGGTGCAAGTTCAAGTCATAGCCTATATCCGGTGTTTCAACTAGAAGTATTGTCTTTCGAGGTAAGGGATGTTATTTTCTTCTCAAATGATATTATTTCTTCAATATCATTATGCTGAAATATTGGTTGAAACTTTTTATCAAATTTGGAACTTTTTCATATCGGGGTTACTTATTCATGGGTTACTATTCATGAGTTCTTATTCATGAGTTTCTTATTCACGATTCTTATTCAAAGTACTATTCATGAAGCGTGAAGATGTTTTTGTGAAATTTCTATCTTTTGGTGTAGAGTTACTATTCACGTATATTCACGTATATTCACTATTCACGAATCTGACCTTTATTCATCGAAAAATGAAATTTTTCTTTTAAGTCCAAAATATCTATTGTGGATACTAGCTTTGATTGTATCCATGTTTTGATCATTCTTGAATTTTACACCACTATGATTATTTTTGAGGTATTTTTGGGCGTGGATAAAACAAAGTCGAATCCTTAATCCTTAATCCTTAATCCTTGTCATTTTGTTTCTTTGGATTCGTTTCTTTAAAAAAAATATTTTCATCATCCTCGGTCTTAAATGATGATATTATGGAATATCTTTGGCTGTAGTGCAAAGATGAATGATTTTCGATGAATATCTTTGGCACGTGGCAAAGATGAATGATTTATGATGTCTTTGAAGATGAATGATGATTCGATGAATATCTTTGGCGTAGTGCAAAGATGAGCAGTGTTTAGATGAACATGACCAAGCTGGTGAATGTCCTTGGCACATAGTGCGAGGATGAATATATGATTTCGGATATATATTGATTGATGTTACGAGGATAAAAATATTGATGATGAACTTTAAAATTCATACATAGAAGATAGTAGTTTGCATTCTCTACTTAACTCTTCTAATGAATTATTATTTCATTGCGAATATTGATTTAAAACTTGTTGTCTATTGTATTCTATTATATTTTTCCTGTTGAAGACTAACGATAATTTGTTGTATATTATCTTAGTCATAATATTCTTTCTTTGGGCTAGTCGAGCTCACTCTTTTCCTTTTTGTTCCATTTTTTTCTTCTCGGAGGCGAGAATGTAGCAGTACTTAGTCGGGGGTATGGAATAAAGGTTCTAGAAAGAGTTGTTTAGTAGTCCTCACCATTTTTGTAAAATAATGTATCAATAATTATGATGAGGATTTATTTGGGTATGTATATTGTCTAGAAGACAATAATTGTATTTAAACTCACAGTATATATGTTGTCGTATTTTGCACGACAAATGTATTAATAAAGTTGTAGTTATTCTGTACCATGTATTTGGCGACTCAGAATGGGTTGGATGGAATGGACCTATTTTGGGGGCGTCACAGTTGGTATCAGAGCTTAGGGATATGATCTCTGGCGGAGATCGGGGAATAGAACTAGGAGGAGAGGCGAGAAAATCCTTCGCTAGTGTGTCCTACCTAAGCTTATTGTTAGTTGGTCAAGTATATAGGGATATTATGTGATATATTGATTTCCTTAATTAACCCTTGTTTTATGATGATGATTTGAAAATGTTGGTGAGAATATTAACGATGGATTAAATGAGGCCAGAGTGGAGACGCCTGTACTTCACCAGCGAGGAGAGCGTCTGCAGCACAGTGGCAATGTACCTCTGTAAACAACAACACCGGGAAGAAGCAGATGATGAGCGGCGGGATATTTAGAAGCTTTTGCGATTCATGCAAAATCGAGACGAGGAGACTCGTGTTCAAAACATAGGAGGAAATGATAGCAATTCACGGGTTTCACGACAAGCAGTTCAAAGAGTTGGGACCACGAATTTAAAGGAAAGCCCTGATCCGATCATGGCGGAGCATGGGTCAAGCAAATTACCAAGATATTCGATGTCTTGGGATGCGGAGGAACGAAGGTTCCATTCGCCACCTTTTATGTTAAAAGTGGCGGCGAGACTCTTGTGGGAGATGCGTGAAGCGTACCCATCCGTACGCCATTTCGGCATGTCTTGGGAGCGTTTGAAACTATTTAATGACAAATACTTTCACGAAAGTGTTCGTCATATGAAGGAAGTGGAGTTTATTAGACTAGAAGCGAGAACAACATGGCGGTTTCTCGATTATGGTGAAGTTTTTGAGTTGTCAGGTTTGCACCTCATTTGGTGGAAAATGAGGAGCGAATGACGCGTATGTTTACGAGGGTCTAAAACCGAGATTCGACAATATCTTATCTCTCATAAATTTTCTTTATATTCAAATGTTGTAAATAGGACTCAATTATTAGGCGTGATACTTGAGTATGTTCAATGAGGGACCCTGACGAGGTCATATCGGTGTGATGATCATCAAAGCGATGATAACGGTGGGGAGGAAAGAATACGGACAAAGGCGGTAACCACTCGGGTGGTAATCGTGGCCATGATAATAGGAGAGGTGACTCAGTGGACATTTTAAGAAGAGAAGGTTCAACAATAACCATGTGAAAGCGTCGGCGCCCGGTGAAGAATGGTTCGAGGAGGAGAGCGACCACCACGGTCATATATCTTTATAAATGCGGGAAAAGAAGGACATATCGGTCAAAGCGCCCTAGCAGTTCGGTATGCTATAATTGTGGAAAGGAAGGACATATAGCTCGAGTGTACGGTGGCGAAACCAAGTCCAGTGAGGATGGTGACTCAAAAGGATGTCGAGAAAAGTCAAAGTCAGCGGTTCCTAGAAGAAGCGTTTGTCGTGGCCGGTCAAAATCGAGGAACGACGAAGTTAGCGCAGGTTAGTTAATTATAAATTCTTGCGAAGTTTATACCTTACTGAATCTGGGGTTCTACCCATTCTTTTATCTCTCTTACTTGCTTTCAGCGTTTGAATTTGACTACGGAGAAATTAGACTTTGACTATCTGTGGAGACTCAGTTAAGAGAAACTTTTATTACATCCGTTGTTTAGAAATCTTGCTTGATTCGAGGTTGGCTTTATCACATTACTGTTAACCTTATTTCTATAGGGATATTTATTTTTGATGTGATTTTAAGGTTAACTACTCATCATGCCAAAATTGATTGCTTTCGTAAGGTTGTTAGTTTTCATATTCTTAATGACTTTGTTATTGAATTCAAACAACCAAACCATTGAAGTCAAACTCTTTCATATTAAATTATAAAGCCATTTGTTTATTGAAAAGCGAATGTCAAGCTTTCTTAGTCCATGTTATGGATTTGAATAAAGACACGTCAGATTTGAATAATATTCTGTTGTTATTGATTTTCTGACGTATTTCCTGAAGAATTTCTTGGCCTACTCCCAGAGCATGATATTGAATTTGTATCGACTTTAAATCCGGTACAAAACCCATTTCTAAAATTTCATATCGAATGGCTCCTATTGAACTTCAGGAGTTAAAACCCAATATAGAAGTTGATACGAGCCTTTATCTGGTGACTTCCTTTGTGGAATACACTGCAAAGCGGACTCTCCGTGGGGACACATATTAGATGCGATAGTAAAGGCCGAGGGTGTCATTGTAGCGTCTTATCAAGATTGGGATGTGAGTCGATTGAGAACAACCTAAGTCGATAATCGAAATATGTAGCTTTCTGAGGCTTAGTTGGTTATTATCGGAGATTCGTTGAAGGATATTCTCGAATCGCTATTCCATTAATGCAGCGGTGACTCGTAGAGATACAAAATTGAATGGAGCAAAGAATGTGGGAAGAGCTTGAAGAACTCAAGAGGAGACTCATTTGATACGTGTTACGACCATGCCATCACGAAAAGCGAGCGTGGTAGGTGGCGTGTTGAGTAGAAGATCGTATCAAATCTGAGTACGATATTGTCAAAAACTAATTTCAGTATAATTTACAAATAATAGAGATGGAGATGAAAACTCTAGGTACCCACGTGATGATATCTGAGTATAATCGACTTTAATCGATAAAGTTAAAGTTATTTCAAGCTACACACACGGGGTGATGAATTTGAAGAAGGAGATGCGAGAAGTTGTTATTTCAAAAGCGAGAATCGGTGAGGTGAGAAAACTCAAACCTTGATTTATTAATCCATTTCAAATTCTCGATCGAGTAGGAAATGTAGCCTATAGACTCGTTTACCTCCAAGTATGGCGTGTTCATAATGTTTTTCATATATCGATGTTACGTAAATATGTGAAAGACCGAATCACGTTATTGAGTTAGAACCAGGACGAGATAGTAGAAGACTTAACGTATGAGGAAGTACTGTCAAGATCTTGGATAGGAAGGAACATGTCCTATGTACGAAGGTTATACCACAAGTTAAAGTCTTGTGGAGAAACCATGCTTATTGAGGAAATGACACGGGAGTTGGAAAGCGAAAATGAAAGCGAGGTATTTTCATCTTTTGAAACACAGTCGTCGTCAATTCGAGAGGACGAAATTTCATAAGGAGGGAGGTTGTAAGATCCCAAATAATTAATAAATGAAATTTAATTTCCTCTAATTATTATTTTGAAATAGTAAGGGTTGATGTGATTAATGTGGATGAATTTATGGGTAAAATCATAAATATTTCAAAATAAGCAAGTGGTTATAAAATATTCATTGTTGTTGGGGAATATTCGTTTGGTCGTGGAATATTAAATCTTTGTCGGGGAATATTAAATGCGGCAGTAGTATGACCATGTATGGGCCCCATAACGAAAAAGCGATTGGAGGAAGAAAATGACAAATATAAGTTGTTTAAAAATAGCAGGCGTAGTTATTCACAGATTTACCTTTGTTGGAATACCGGTGGTTAAAACACGATGTCTGGCGTTGTTGAGCGGTAGCTGCGGTATTGCACCAATTATTGATTCTTACGTGAAGGCACTACTCGATAATGGTTACGATAATTCTTTATTAGGTATTTTATTTTATTGATTCAATAATTCTTTGCGTTGATATTTTATATTCTTTGTTGTTTTGATAATTGTCATTACACGGTATATTTTTCATTATCGAAGCAATAATTCATATTATCTGAATAATATTATTAGATAACATTATTGGCAATGTCTAGAAAGTTACATCTAAGGAGAGGTTTGGTCACCTAATTGCTGGCGCTGTGATAAGGAGAAATTCTTATTGGAAAGCCCCTCTTTCACAGGAAGCTGCTGGTTGTCAATATTGTGATTACTGTAATATTATTTGTGAATAATTAATTATTGATTCATATGATGAGGAAAATATTGATTTTATGTGGATATAGATGGAGAAAATTTTTAATGTGACAATTGTTGAAAATTGAAATTTTATCTTTTTACGATAAAATAATTCATTTTTATATATATAATATTATATTTTAATAATATAATAATGGTGATATTTTTACAATGAATGTGGGATATATGAGTATATGTGGAGGAGAGTATTTTTGTTGAAAAAAATGTTTAAAACATGTTAAACATGTCGGTGGACCCCATTTATTATTTGAAATTTGATTATAGCCTCTAAAATCACTTGTTTGTGGATTTGGTCAATTTACATTTGGAAATTTGGAAAAACTTTCTTACGGAAAGTTGTAGAGAATTGAATTTCCTATAAAAACAGCGAGATTTGAATTTTTTACGATAAAAGGGCTATTTATTATGAATTATTGAAGTTAGAAGCTCGAAATAATTGATTTTGGAAGTTTAAATTATTTTAAATTAGAAAAACGTTTTTTTTTTTTTTCTAGAAGGTTGGCATGTGTGAATTCTTTGAGATTAAGATTTCAAGGAATCGTATAATATTTTTATATATATTAATATTATATTAAATTTTACTAATTTTTGGTGTTCTAGCGATTTCTATAAATAGGTCTTAGGTTAGAATTGAAAATCACACGAAGCTGAAGTTTTCTCTCTCTATATTATCGGCGTATTCTTGTGAGTATTTTGAGTATACTTTGAGTATTGCTATACGGTGCAAGTTCAAGTCATAGCCTATATCAAGGTGTTTATTTAGAAAGTATTGTCTTTCGAGGTAAGGGATGTTATTTTCTTCTCAAATGATATTATTTCTTCAATATCATTATCTTTGAAATATTGGTTGGAACTTTTTATCAAATTTGGAACTTTTTCATGTCGGGGTTCTTATTCATGGGTTCTTATTCATGAGTTACTATTCATGAGTTCTTATTCACGAGTTCTTATTCACGAGTACTATTCACGAAGCGTGAAGATGTTTTTGTGAAATTTCTATCTTTTGGTGTAGGAGATTCTTATTCACGTATCTGGCCTTATTCACGTATCTGACCTTTATTCACGAATCGGCTTTATTCATGAAAAATGAAATTTTTTCTTTTTGTCAAAATATCTATTATGGATACTAGCTTTGATTGTATCCATGTTTTGATCATTCTTGAATTTTACACCACTATGATTATTTTTTGAGGTATTTTTGGGCGTGGATAAAACAAAAAACGAATCCTTAATCCTTAATCCTTAATCCTTGTCATTTTGTTTCTTTGGATTCGTTTCTTTAAAAAAATATTTTCATCATCCTCGGTCTTAAATGATGATATTATGGAATATCTTTGGCTTTTGTAGTGCAAAGATGAATGATTTCGATGAATATCTTTGGCTGTAGTGCAAAGATGAATGATTTCGATGAATATCTTTGGCACGTAGTGCAAAGATGAATGATTTCGATGAATATCTTTGGGCGTAGTGCTGAAGATGAGCAGTGTTTAGATGAACATGACCCATTTGGTGAATGTCCTTGGCTTTATAGTGCGAGGATGAATATATGATTTCGGATATATATTGATTGATGTTCTGAGGATAAAAATATTGATGATGAACTTTAAAATTCATACATAGAAGATAGTAGTTTGCATTCTCTACTTAACTCTTCTAATGAATTATTATTTCATTGCGAATATTGATTTAAAACTTGTTGTCTATTGTATTCTATTATATTTTTCCTGTTGAAGACTAACGATAATTTTGTTGTATATTATCTTAGTCATAATATTCTTCTTTGGGCTAGTCGAGCTCACCCTTTTCCTTTTGTTCCATTTTTTTCTTCTCGGGAGGCGAGAATGTAGCGAAGTCTTAGTCGAGGGGTATGGAATAAAGGTTCTAGAAAGAGTTGTTTAGTAGTCCTCACCATTTTTGTAAAATAATGTATCAATAATTATGATGAGGATTTATTTGGGTATGTATATATTGTCTAGAAGACAATAATTGTATTTAAACTCACAGATATATATGTTTATGCGTATTTTGCACGACAAATGTATTAATAAAGTTGTAGTTATTACGTACCATGTATTTGGCGACTCGAGAATGGGTTGGATGGAATGGACCTATTTTGGGGCGTCACGGTTGGTATCGAGCTTAGGGATATGATCTCTGGCGGAGATCGGGGAATAGAACTAGGAGGGGGAGGCGAGTAAATCCTTCGCTAGTGTGTCTACCTAAGCTTATTTGTTAGTTGAGTTAGTATATAGGGATATTATGTGATATATTGATTTCCTTAATTAACCCTTGTTTTATGGCGGTATTTGAGAATGTTGGTGAGAATATTATGAGGTGGATTAAATGAGGCCAGAGTGGAGATTTGTCTCACCAGACGAGGAGAGCGTCTGACAGTGGCAATGTTCCTCTTGTAAACAACACCACTTTGGCGAGATGATGAAGCGAGCGGGATGTTTAGAAGCTTTTGCAGTTCATGCAAAATCAGACGAGGAGACTTCGTGTTCAAAACATAGGAGAGAAATGATAGCAATTCACGGGTTGTCACGACCAAGCGATTCAAAAGTTGGGACCACGAATTTAAAGGAAAGCTGATCCGATCATGGCGGAAGGCATGGGTCAAGCAAATTACCAAGATATTCGATGTCTTGGGATGCGGAGAACGAAGGTTCCATTCGCCACCTTTATGTAAAAGTGGCGAAGCGGACTCTTGGTGGGAGATGCGTGAAGCGTACCCATCATTAGCGCTTCGGCATGTCTTGGGAGGCGTTTGAAACTATTTAATGACAAATACTTTCACGAAAGTGTTCGTCATATGAAGGAAGTGGAGTTTATTAGGCTGGAAGCGAGAACAACATGGCGGTGTCTCGATTATGAGGCGAAGTTTGCGGAGTTGTCGGTTTGCACCTCATTTGGTGGAAAATGAGGAGCGAATAGCCAGCGTATGTTTACGAGGGGTCTAAAACACGAGATTCGACAATATCTTATCTCTCATAAATTTTCTTTATATTAGGATGTTGTAAATAGGGCTCAATTATTAGGCGTGATACTTGAGTATGTTCAAGCAGGGGACCCTGACGAGGTCATATCGGTGTGATGATCATCGAGCGATGATAACGGTGGGGAGGAAAGAATACGGACAAAGCGGTAACCACTCGGGTGGTGTCGTGGCCATGATAATAGGAGAGGTGACTCAGTGGACATTTAAGAAGAGAAGGTTCAACAATAACCATGTGAAAGCGTCGGCGCCGGTGATAAGCTGGTTCAAGGAGGAGGAGCGACCACCGGTCGTATCTTATAAATCACGGGAAAGAAGGACATATCGGTCAAAGCGCCTAGCAGCAGTTCGGTATGCTATAATTGTGGAAAGGAAGGACATATAGCTCGAGAGTGTCTGGTAAGCGAAACCAAGTCCAGTGAGGATGGTGACTCGAAAAGGATGTCGGAAAAGTCAAAGTCGGCGGTTCTGGAAGAGCGTTTGTCGTGACCGGTCAAAATCTCGAGGAACCCGACGAAGTTAGCAGGTTAGTTAATTATAAATTCTTGCGAAGTTTATACCTTACTAGAATCTAGGTTCTACCCATTCTTTTATCTCTCTTGCTTGCGTTCAGCGTTTGAATTTGACTACGGAGAAATTAGACTTTGACTATCTGTGGAGACTCAGTTAAGAGAAACTTTTATTACATCAGTTGTTTAGAAATCTTGCTTGATTCGGGTTGGCACTATCACATTACTGTTAACCTTATTTCTATAGAGATATTTGTTTTTGATGTGATTTTTAAGGTTTAACTACTCATCATGCCAAAATTGATTGCTTTTCGTAAGGTTGTTAGTTTTCATATTCTTAAGCAACTTTGTTATTGAATTCAAACAACCAAACCATTGAAGTCAAACTCTTTCATATTAAATTATAAAGCCATTTGTTTATTGAAAAGCGAATGTCAAGCTTTCTTAGTCCATGTTATGGATTTGAATAAAGACACGTCGATTTGAATAATATTCTGTTGTTATTGATTTTTCTGGCGTATTTCTGAAGAATTTCTTGGCCTACTCCCGAGCATGATATTGAATTTGTATCGACTTTAAATCCGGTACAAAACCCATTTCTAAAATCTCATATCGAATGGCTCTATTGAACTTGAGGAGTTAAAACCCAGCTATAGAAGTTGATACGAGCCTCTATCTGGTGACTTTCCTTTGTGGAATACACCAAAGCCGGACTCTCCGTGGGGACACCATATTCGATGCGATAGTAAAGCGATAGGTGTCATTGTAGCGTCTTATCAAGATTGGGATGTGAGTCGCGATTGAGAACAACCTAAGTCGATAATCGAAATATGTAGCTTTCTGAGGCTTAGTTGGTTATTATCGGAGATTCGTTGAAGGATATTCTCGAATCGCTATTCCATTAATTGGTGACTCGTAGAGATACAAAATTCGAATGGAGCAAAGAATGTGGGAAGAGCTTGAAGAACTCGAGAGGAGACTCATTTAAGCACATGTTACGACCATGCCATCTGGAAAAGCGAGCGTGGTAGGTGGCGTGTTGAGTAGAAGATCGTATACAATCTGAAAGTACGATATTGTCAAAAACTAATTTCAGTATAATTTACAAATAATAGAGATGGAGATGAAAACTCTAGGTACCACGTGATGATATCTGAGTATAATCGACTTTAATCGATAAAGTTAAAAGTTATTGAGCTACACACCGGGTGATGAATTTGAAGAAGGAGGTCAAGAAGTTGTTATTTCAAAAGCGAGAATCGGTGAGGTGAGGAAAACTCAAACCTTGATTTATTAATCCATTTCAAATTCTCGATCGAGTAGGAAATGTAGCCTATAGACTCGTTTACCTCCAAGTAAGTATAATGGCGTGTTCATAGCGTTTTCACGTATCGATGTTACGTAAATATGTGAAAGACCGAAACCACGTTATTGAGTTAGAACCGGACGAGATAGTAGAAGACTTAACGTACGAGGAAGTACTGTCAAGATCTTGGATAGGAAGGAACATGTCCTATGTACGAAGGTTATACCACAAGTTAAAGTTTTGTGGAGAAACCATCTTATTGAGGAAATAACACGGGAGTTGGAAGCGAAAATGAAAGCGAGGTATTTTCATCTTTTGAAACACCAGTGCGTCGTCAATTTCGAGGACGAAATTTCATAAGGAGGGAGGTTGTAAGATCCCAAATAATTAATAAATGAAATTTAATTTCCTCTAATTATTATTTTGAAATAGTAAGGGTTGATGTGATTAATGTGGATGAATTATGGGTAAAAATCATAAATATTTCAAAATAAGCAAGTGGTTATAAAATATTCATTGTTGTCGGGGAATATTCGTTTGGTCGTGGAATATTAAATCTTTGTTAGGGAATATTAAATGCGACGCGAGTATGACCATGTGTGGGCCCCATAAAAAAAGCGATTGGAGGAAGAAAATGACAAATATAAGTTGTTTAAAAATAGCGGCGTAGTTATTCTGGATTTACCTTTGTTGGAATACGGTGGTTTAAAAACGATGTCTGGCGTTGTTGAGCAGTAGCTGCGGTATTGCACCAATTATTGATTCTTACGTAAAAAGGCTTTACTCGATAATGGTTACGATAATTCTTTATTCGGTATTTTATTTTATTGATTCAATAATTGCTGCGTTGATATTTTATATTCTTTGTTGTTTTAATAATTGTCATTTACGGTATTTTTTCATTATCGAAGCAATAATTCATATTATCTGAATAATATTATTAGATAACATTATTGGCAATGTCTAGAAAGTTACATGTCTAAGGAGAGGTTTGGTCACTAATTGCGGCATGATAAGGAGAAATTCTTATTGGAAAGCCCCTCTTTCACAGGAGGCGCACTGGTTGTCGATATTGTGATTACGTAATATTATTTGTGAATAATTAATTATTGATTCATATGATGAGGAAAATATTGATTTTATGTGGATATAGATGGAGAAAATTTTTAATGTGACAATTGTTGAAAATTGAAATTTTATCTTTTTACGATAAAATAATTCATTTATATATATAATATTATATTTTAATAATATAATAATGGTGATATTTTTACAACGAATGTGGGATATATGAGTATATGTGGAGGAGAGTATTTTTTGTTAATAAAATGTTTAAAACATGTTAAACATGTAAATTGGACCCCATTTATTGGTGAAATTTGATTATAGCCTCTAAAATCACCCGTTTGTGGATTTTGGTCAATTTACATTTGAAATTTGGAAAAACTTTCTTACGGAAAGTTGTAGAAATTGAATTTCCTATAAAAACTCATGAGATTCAATTTTCTGATAAAAGGGCTATTTATTATGAATTATTGAAGTTAGAAGCTCAAAATAATTGATTTTGGAAGTTTAAATTATTTTAAATTAGAAAAACGTTTTTTTTTTTTTTTCTAGAAGGTTGGCATGTGTGAATTGCTGAGATTAAGATTTCAAGGAATCGTATAATATTTTTATATATATTAATATTATATTAAATTTTACTAATTTTGGTGTTACTAAGCGATTTCTATAAATAGGTCTTAGGTTAGAATTGAAAATCACACGAGCTGAAGTTTTTTCTCTCTCTATATTATCGGCGTATTCTTGTGAGTATTTTGAGTATACTTTGAGTATTGCTATATCGGTGCAAGTTCAAGTCATAGCCTATATCCAGGTATTTCAATTAGAAATCACATCTTTCGAGGTAAGGGATGTTATTTTCTTCTCAAATGATATTATTTCTTCAATATCATTATCTTTGAAATATTGGTTGAAACTTTTTATCAAATTTGGAACTTTTTCATGTAGGGTTACTATTCATGGGTTCTTATTCATGAGTTCTTATTCACGAGTTCTTATTCACGAGTCTTATTTATTCACGCTGAAGCGTGAAGATGTTTTTTGTGAAATTTCTATCTTTTGGTGTCGGAGATTACTATTCACGTATCGGCCTTTATTCACGTATCTGACCTTTATTCACGAATCTGACCACTATTCATCGAAAAATGAAATTTTTTCTTTTCGTCAAAATATCTATTATGGATACTAGCTTTGATTGTATCCATGTTTTGATCATTCTTGAATTTTACACCACTATGATTATTTTTGAGGTATTTTTGGGCGTGGATAAAACAAATACGAATCCTTAATCCTTAATCCTTAATCCTTGTCATTTTGTTTCCTTTGGATTCGTTTCTTTAAAAAAATATTTTTCATCATCCTCGGTCTTAAATGATGATATTATGGAATATCTTTGGCTGTAGTGCAAAGATGAATGATTTCGATGAATATCTTTGGCTTTGTAGTGCAAAGATGAATGATTTCGATGAATATCTTTGGCACGTAGTGCAAAGATGAATGATTTCGATGAATATCTTTGGCCGTAGTGCAAAGATGAGCAGTGTTTAGATGAACATGACCCAGTGGTGAATGTCCTTGCTTTTATAGTCTGAGGATGAATATATGATTTCGAGATATATATTGATTGATGTTCTGAGGGGGATAAAAATATTGATGATGAACTTTAAAATTCATACATAGAAGATAGTAGTTTGCATTCTCTACTTAACTCTTCTAATGAATTATTATTTCATTATGAATATTGATTTAAAACTTGTTGTCTATTGTATTCTATTATATTTTTCCTGTTGAAGACTAACGATAATTTTGTTGTATATTATCTTAGTCATAATATTCTTTCTTGGGCTAGTCGAGCTCACCACTTTTCCTTTTTGTTCCATTTTTTCTTCTCGGGGAGGCGAGAATATAGCGAGTACTAGTCGGGGTATGGAATAAAGGTTCTAGAAAGAGTTGTTTAGTAGTCCTCACCATTTTGTAAAATAATGTATCAATAATTATGATGAGGATTTATTTGGGTATGTATATTGTCTAGAAGACAATAATTGTATTTAAACTCACGATATATATGTTGTGCGTATTTTGCACGACAAATGTATTAATAAAGTTGTAGTTATTTACGTACCATGTATTTGGCGACTCGAGAATGGGTTGGATGGAATGGACCTATTTTGGGGCGTCACGGTTGGTATATCGAGCTTAGGGATATGATCTCTGGCGGAGATCGGGGAATAGAACTAGGAGGGAGGAGGCGAGTAAATCCTTATTTAGTGTGTCTACTAAGCTTTTTGTTGTTAGTTGGTTAGTATATAGGGATATTATGTGATATATTGATTTCCTTAATTAACCCTTGTTTTATGGCGGTATTTGAGAATGTTGTTGAGAATATTAATGATTGATTAAATGAGGCCAGTGGAGATGCTGTCTTACCCAGCGAGGGAGAGCGTCTGACAGTGGCAATGTTCCTCTTGTGAACAACAACACCGCTGGCGAGATGATAAGCAGCGGGATGTTTAGAAGCTTTTGCGCGTTCATGCAAAAATCGGAGACGAGGAGACTCGTGTTCAAAACATAGGAGGAAATGATAGCAATTCACGGGTTGTCATGCGACCCAAGCGGTTCGAAGTTGGGACCACGAATTTAAAAGAAAGCTGATCCGATCATGGCGGAAACATGGGTCAAGCAAATTCACCAAGATATTCGATGTCTTGGGATGCGGAGAGAAACGAAGGTTCCATTCGCCACCTTTATGTTAAAGTGGCGGCGGACTCTCTTGGTGGGAGTCGTGAAGCGTACCCATCGGCTGCTTTCGGCATGTCTTGGGAGGCGTTTGAAACTATTTAATGACAAATACTTTCACGAAAGTGTTCGTCATATGAAGGAAGTGGAGTTTATTAGGCTGGAAGCGAGAACAACATGGCGGTGTCTCGGTATGAGGCGAAGTTTGCGGAGTTGTCGAGTTTGCACCTCATTTGGTGGAAAATGAGGAGCGAATGACGCAGCGTATGTTTACGAGGGTCTAAAACGAGATTCGACAATATCTTATCTCTCATAAATTTTCTTTATATTGAGGATGTTGTAAATAGGGCTCAATTATTAGGCGTGATACTTGAGTATGTTCAATGAGGGACCCTGACCGGGGTCATATCGGTGGATGATCATCGAAGCGATGATAACGGCGGGGAGGAGGAAGAATCGGACAAAAGCGGTAACCACTCGGGTGGTAATCGTGGCCATGATAATAGGAGAGGTGACTCAGTGGACATTTTAAGAGAGAAGGTTCAACAATAACCATGTGAAGGCGTCGGCGCCCGGTGACAAGAATTTGGTTCGAGGAGGAGAGCGACGACCACCGGTCATATGCTATAAATCACGGGAAAGAAGGACATATCGGTCCAAGCGCCTACAGCAGTTCGGTATGCTATAATTGTGGAAAGGAAGGACATATAGCTCGAGAGTGTACTGATGGCGAAACCAAGTCCGGTGAGGATGGTGACTCAAAAGGATGTCCGGAAAAGTCAAAGTCGGCGGTTTCTGAAGAAGCGCGTTGTCGTGGCCAGGAAAAAATCGAGGAACGACGAAGTTTAGCAGGTTAGTTAATTATAAATTCTTGCGAAGTTTATACCTTACTAGAATCTGGGTTCTACCCATTCTTTTATCTCTTGCTTGCTTGCTCAGCGTTTGAATTTGACTACGGAGAAATTAGACTTTGACTATCTGTGGAGACTCAGTTAAGAGAAACTTTTATTACATCAGTTGTTTAGAAATCTTGCTTGATTGAGGTTGGCACTATCATTACATTAACCTTATTTCTATAGAGATATTTGATTTTTGATGTGATTTTAAGGTTAACTACTCATCATGCCAAAATTGATTGCTTTCGTAAGGTTGTTAGTTTTCATATTCTTAAGCAACTTTGTTATTGAATTCAAGCAACCAAACCATTGAAGTCAAACTCTTTCATATTAAATTATAAAGCCATTTGTTTATTGAAAAGCAGAATGTCAAGCTTTCTTAGTCCATGTTATGGATTTGAATAAAGACACACGTCGATTTGAATAATATTCTGTTGTTATTGATTTTTTCTGGCGTATTTCTGAAGAATTTCTTGGCCTACTCCCAAGCATGATATTGAATTTGTATCGACTTTAAATCCGGTACAAAACCCATTTCTAAAATCTCATATCGAATGGCTCTATTGAACTTGAGAGTTAAAACCCAATTTATAGAAGTTGATACACGAGCCTCTATCTGGTGACTTCCTTTGTGGAATATGCAAAGCCGGACTCTCCGTGGGGACACCATATTAAATGCGATAGTAAAGCGATAGGTGTCATTGTAGCGTCTTATCAAGATTGGGATGTGAGTCACGAGTTGAGAACAACCTAAGTCGATAATCGAAATATGTAGCTTTCTGAGGCTTAGTTGGTTATTATCGGAGATTCGTTGAAGGATATTCTCGAATCGCTATTCCATTACTTGGTGACTCGTAGAGATACAAAATTGAATGGAGCAAAGAATGTGGGAAGAGCTTGAAGAACTCGAGAGGAGACTCATTTGACACATGTTACGACCATGCCATCTGGAAAAGCGAGCGTGGTAGGCGGCGTGTTGAGTAGAAGATCGTATCAAATCTGAGTACGATATTGTCAAAAACTAATTTCAGTATAATTTACAAATAATAGAGATGGAGATGAAAACTCTAGGTACCCGCGTGATGATATCTGAGTATAATCGACTTTAATCGATAAAGTTAAAGTTATTCAAGCTACACACCGGAGTGATGATGAATTTGAAGAAGGAGGTCTGAAGTTGTTATTTCAAAAGCGAGAATCGGTGAGGTGAGAAAACTCAAACCTTGATTTATTAATCCATTTCAAATTCTCGATCGAGTAGGAAATGTAGCCTATAGACTCGTTTTACCTCCAAGTATGTATGGCGTGTTCATAGCGTTTTCATATATCGATGTTACGTAAATATGTGGAAGACGAATCACGTTATTGAGTTAGAACCAGGACGAGATAGTAGAAGACTTAACGTATGAGGAAGTACTGTCAAGATCTTGGATAGGAAAAGAACATATCCTATGTCGAAGGTTATACCACAAGTTAAAGTTTTGTGGAGAAACCATCTTTATTGAGGAAATAACACGGGAGTTGGAAGCGAAAATGAAAGCGAGGTATTTTCATCTTTTGAAACACACCAGTCGTCGTCGATTTAGAGGACGAAATTTCATAAGGAGGGAGGTTGTAAGATCCCAAATAATTAATAAATGAAATTTAATTTCCTCTAATTATTATTTTGAAATAGTAAGGGTTGATGTGATTAATGTGGATGAATTTACGGGTAAAATCATAAATATTTCAAAATAAGCAAGTGGTTATAAAATATTCATTGTTGTCGGGGGAATATTAGTTTGGTGGTGGAATATTAAATGCTTTGTCGGGGAATATTAAATGCTGACATGTAGTATGACCATGTGGGGCCCCATAAAAAGCGATTGGAGGAAGAAAATGACAAATATAAGTTGTTTAAAAATACTTGGCGTAGTTATTCAGATTTACCTTTGTTGGAATACCCGGTGGTTAAAAACGATGTCTGGCGTTGTTGAGCGATAGCACTGCGGTATTGCACCAATTATTGATTCTTACGTGAAGGCCTTTACTCGATAATGGTTACGATAATTCTTATTCGGTATTTTATTTTATTGATTCAATAATTCTTTGCGTTGATATTTTATATTCTTTGTTGTTTTGATAATTGTCATTTACAAGTATTTTTCATTATCGAAGCAATAATTCATATTATCTGAATAATATTATTAGATAACATTATTGGCAATGTCTAGAAAGTTACATCTAAGGAGAGGTTTGGTCACCTAATTTGGCGCGATGAGGAGAAATTCTTATTGGAAAGCCCCTCTTTCTGAAGAAGCTGCTGGTTGTCGATATTGTGATTACGTAATATTATTTGTGAATAATTAATTATTGATTCATATGATGAGGAAAATATTGATTTTATGTGGATATAGATGGAGAAAATTTTAATGTGACAATTTGTTGAAAATTGAAATTTTATCTTTTTACGATAAAATAATTTATTTTATATATATAATATTATATTTTAATAATATAATAATGGTGATATTTTTACAACGAATGTGGGATATATGAGTATATGAGGAGGAAGAGTATTTTTGTTGAAATAAATGTTTAAAACATGTTAAACATGTCGGTGGACCCCATTTATTGGTGAAATTTGATTATAGCCTCTAAAATCACCCGTTTGTGGATTTGGCCAATTTCTTTGGAATTTGGAAAAACTTTCTTACGGAAAGTTGTAGAGAATTGAATTTCCTATAAAAACTCATGAGATTTGAATTTTCTGATAAAAGGGCTATTTATTATGAATTATTGAAGTTAGAAGCTCAAAATAATTGATTTTGGAAGTTTAAATTATTTTAAATTAGAAAAACGTTTTTTTTTTTTTTTTCTAGAAGGTTGGCATGTGTGAATTGCTGAGATTAAGATTTCAAGGAATACGTATAATATTTTTATATATATATTAATATTATATTAAATTTTTACGCTTTTGGTGTTACAGCGATTTCACATAAATAGGTCTTGGGTTAGAATTGAAAATCACACGAAGCTGAAGTTTTCTCTCTCTATATTATCGGCGTATTCTTGTGAGTATTTTGAGTATACTTTGAGTATTGCTATCGGTGCAAGTTCAAGTCATAGCCTATATCAGGTGTTTGAATTTAGAAATCTTGTCTTTCGAGGAGGTAAGGATGTTATTTTCTTCTCAAATGATATTATTTCTTCAATATCATTATCTTTGAAATATTGGTTGAAACTTTTTATCAAATTTGGAACTTTTTCATGTGGGGTTACTATTCATGGGTTCTTATTCATGAGTTCTTATTCATGAGTTCTATTCACGATTCTTATTCACGAGTACTATTCACGAAGCGTGAAGATGTTTTTTGTGAAATTTCTATCTTTTGGTGTGAATTACTTATTCACGTATCGGCCTTTATTCACGTATCTGACCTTTATTCACGAATCTGACCTTTATTCATGAAAAATGAAATTTTTTCTTTTCGTCCAAAATATCTATTATGGATACTAGCTTTGATTGTATCCATGTTTTGATCATTCTTGAATTTTACACCACTATGATTATTTTTGAGGTATTTTTGGGCGTGGATAAAACAAAATCGAATCCTTAATCCTTAATCCTTAATCCTTGTCATTTTGTTTCCTTTGGATTCGTTTCTTTAAAAAAATATTTTCATCATCCTCGGTCTTAAATGATGATATTATGGAATATCTTTGGCTGTAGTGCAAAGATGAATGATTTCGATGAATATCTTTGGCTGTAGTGCAAAGATGAATGATTTCGATGAATATCTTTGGCACGTAGTGCAAAGATGAATGATTTTCGATGAATATCTTTGGCTAGTAGTGCAAAGATGAGCAGTGTTTAGATGAACATGACCATTTGGTGAATGTCCTTGGCTTTATAGTGCGAGGATGAATATATGATTTGAGATATATATTGATTGATGTTACGAGGATAAAAATATTGATGATGAACTTTAAAATTCATACATAGAAGATAGTAGTTTGCATTCTCTACTTAACTCTTCTAATGAATTATTATTTCATTGCGAATATTGATTTAAAACTTGTTGTCTATTGTATTCTATTATATTTTTCCTGTTGAAGACTAACGATAATTTTGTTGTATATTATCTTAGTCATAATATTCTTCTTTGGCTAGTCGAGAGCTCACCCTTTTCCTTTTTGTTCCATTTTTTCTTCTCGGGAGGCGAGAATATAGCGAAGTACTAGTCGGGGGTATGGAATAAAGGTTCTAGAAAGAGTTGTTTAGTAGTCCTCACCATTTTTGTAAAATAATGTATCAATAATTATGATGAGGATTTATTTGGGTATGTATATTGTCTAGAAGACAATAATTGTATTTAAACTCACGATATATATATGTTGTCGTATTTTGCACGACAAATGTATTAATAAAGTTGTAGTTATTACGTACCATGTATTTGGCGACTCGAGAATGGGTTGGATGGAATGGACCTATTTTGGGGGCGTCACGGTTGGTATCGAGCTTAGGGATATGATCTCTGGCGGAGATCGGGGAATAGAACTAGGAGGGAGAGCAGAGTAAATCCTTCGCATTAGTGTGTCCTACTAAGCTTATTTGTTAGTTGGTCGGTATATAGGGATATTATGTGATATATTGATTTCCTTAATTAACCCTTGTTTTATGGCGATATTTGAAAATGTTGATTGAGAATATTAACGATGGATTAAATGAGGCCAGTGGAGCGCTGTCTTTCACCAGCGAGGAGAGCGTGCAGCAGTGGCAATGTTCCTCTGTAAACAACACTTTGAAGCGGATGATGAGAACGAGGGATGTTTAGAAGCTTTTTGCGAGTTCATGCAAAAAATCGAGACGAGGAGACTTCGTGTTCAAAACATAGGAGGAAATGATAGCAATTCACGGGTTGTCACAGCCCAAGCGATTCAAAGAGTTGGGACCACGAATTTAAAAGAAAGCTGATCCGATCATGGCGGAAATATGGGTCAAGCAAATTACCAAGATATTCGATGTCTTGGGATGCACGGAGAGAACAGAAGGTTCCATTCGCCACCTTTATGTTAAAGTGGCGGCGAGACTCTTGGTGGGAGAGATCGTGAAGCGTACCATCATCGGTTGCGCTTCGGCATGTCTTGGGAGGCGTTTGAAACTATTTAATGACAAATACTTTCACGAAAGTGTTCGTCATATGAAGGAAGTGGAGTTTATTAGACTGGAAGCGAGAACAACATGGCGGTTTCTCGATTATGAGGCGAAGTTTGCGGAGTTGTCGGTTTGCACCTCATTTGGTGGAAAATGAGGAGCGAATGCCAGCGTATGTTTTAGGGGTCTAAAACACGAGATTCGACAATATCTTATCTCTCATAAATTTTCTTTATATTAGGATGTTGTAAATAGGGCTCAATTATTAGGCGTGATACTTGAGTATGTTCAATTAGGGGACCACAACCGAGGTCATATCGGTGGTGATGAGTCATCGAGCGATGATAACGGTGGGGAGGAAAGAATACGGACAAAGGCGGTAACCACTCGGGTGGTAATCGTGGCCATGATAATAGGAGAGGTGACTCAGTGGACATTTTAAGAAGAGAAGGTTCAACAATAACCATGTGAAAGCGTCGGCGCCAAAGACAAGCTGGTTCAAGGAGAGAAGCGACCACCGGTCATATCTTATAAATCTGGGAAAGAAGGATATATCGATCAAAGCGCCCCTAGCAGTTCGGGTATGCTATAATTGTGGAAAGGAAGGACATATAGCTCGAGAGTGTATGCAGAAGCGAAACCAAGTCAAGTGGGGATGGTGACTCAAAAGGATGTCCGGAAAAGTCAAAGTCAGCGGTTTCTAGAAGAGCGTTTGTCGTGATCGGTCAAAATACGAGGAACGACGAAGTTAGCAGGTTAGTTAATTATAAATTCTTGCGAAGTTTATACCTTACTGAATCTGGGTTCTACCCATTCTTTTATCTCTCTTGCTTGCGCTCAACGTTTGAATTTGACTACGGAGAAATTAGACTTTGAATTTATCTGTGGAGACTCAGTTAAGAGAAACTTTTATTACATCCGTTGTTTAGAAATCTTGCTTGATTAGGGTTGGCACTATCACATTACACTGTTAACCTTATTTCTATAGGGATATTTATTTTTGATGTGATTTTAAGGTTAACTACTCATCATGCCAAAATTGATTGCTTTCGTAAGGTTGTTAGTTTTCATATTCTTAAGCAACTTTGTTATTGAATTCAAACAACCAAACCATTGAAGTCAAACTCTTTCATATTAAATTATAAAGCCATTTGTTTATTGAAAAAGCGAATGTCAAGCTTTCTTAGTCCATGTTATGGATTTGAATAAAGACACGTCATATTTGAATAATATTTCTGTTGTTATTGATTTTTTCTGGCGTATTTCTGAAGAATTTCTTGGCCTACTCCCGAGCATGATATTGAATTTGTATAGACTTTAAATCCGGTACAAAACCCATTTCTAAAATTTCATATCGAATGGCTCTATTGAACTTGAGAGTTAAAACCCAGTATAGAAGTTGATACCGAGCCTTTATCTGGTGACTTCCTTTGTGGAATACACCAAAGCCGGACTCTCCGTAGAGGGACATATTCGATGCGATAGTAAAGGCGATAGGTGTCATTGTAGCGTATCATTGGGATGTGAGTCACGATTGAGAACAACCTAAAGTCGATAATCGAAATATGTAGCTTTACAGGCTTAGTTGGTTATTATCGGAGATTCGTTGAAGGATATTCTCGAATCGCTATTCCATTAATGCATGGTGACTCGTAGAGATACAAAATTCGAATGGAGCAAGGAATGTGGGAAGAGCTTGAAGAACTCGAGAGGAGACTCATTTAAAGACATGTTACGACCATGCCATCCTGGAAAAGTGAGCGTGGTAGGCGGCGTGTTGAGTAGAAGATCGTATACAAATCTGAGTACGATATTGTCAAAAACTAATTTTCGTATAATTTACAAATAATAGAGATGGAGATGAAAACTCTAGGTACCCGCGTGATGATATCTGAGTATAATCGACTTTAATCGATAAAGTTAAAAGTTATTGAGCTACTACACCGGAGGTGATGAATTTGAAGAAGGAGTCTGAAGTTGTTATTTCAAAAGAGAGAATCGGTGAGGTGAGAGAAAACTCAAACCTTCGATTTATTGGTCCATTTCAAATTCTCGATCGAGTAGGAAATGTAGCCTATAGACTCGCGTTACCTCCAAGTATGTCTCGTGTTCATAATGTGTTTTTCATATATATCGACTTACGTAAATATGTGAAAGACCCGAATCACGTTATTGAGTTAGAACAGGACGAGATAATAGAAGACTTAACGTATGAGGAAGTACCATCAAGATCTTGGATAGGAAGGAGCATGTCCTATGTACGAAGGTTATACCACAAGTTAAAGTCTTGTGGAGAAACCATCTTTATAGAGGAAATGACACGGGAGTTGGAAGCGAAAATGAAAGCGAGGTATCCTCATCTTTGAAAACACAGAACGTCGTCACGTCAATTTCGAGGACGAAATTTCATAAGGAGGGAGGTTGTAAGATCCCAAATAATTAATAAATGAAATTTAATTTCCTCTAATTATTATTTTGAAATAGTAAGGGTTGATGTGATTAATGTGGATAGTTATGGGTAAAATACATAAATATTTCAAAATAAGCAAGTGGTTATAAAATATTCATTGTTGTCGGGGAATATTCGTTTGGTCGTGGAATATTAAATCTTTGTCGGGAATATTAAATGCTGACAGTAGCATGACCATGTGTGGGCCCCATAACGAAAAAACGATTGGAGGAAGAAAATGACAAATATAAGTTGTTTAAAAATAACTTGGCGTAGTTATTCACAGATTTACTTTGATGGAATACCCGGTGGTTAAAAACGATGTCTGGCGTTATTAGCGGTAGCTGCGGTATTGCACCAATTATTGATTCTTACGTGAAGGCACTACTCAATAATGGTTACGGTAATTCTTTATTCGGTATTTTATTTTATTGATTCAATAATTTCTTTGCGTTGATATTTTATATTCTTTGTTGTTTCAATAATTGTCATTACACAAAGTATTTTTCATTATCGAAGCAATAATTCATATTATCTGAATAATATTATTAGATAACATTATTGGCAATGTCTAGAAAGTTACATCTAAGGAGAGGTTTGGTCACCTAATTACTGGCGCTAGAAGGAGAAATTCTTATTGGAAAGCCCCTCTTTCACAGAAGCGCACTGGTTGTCAATATTGTGATTACGTAATATTATTTGTGAATAATTAATTATTGATTCATATGATGAGGAAAATATTGATTTTATGTGGATATAGATGGAGAAAATTTTTAATGTGACAATTGTTGAAAATTGAAATTTTATCTTTTTACGATAAAATAATTCATTTATATATATATAATATTATATTTTAATAATATAATAATGGTGATATTTTTTACAACGATTGTAGGATATATGAGTATATGTGGAGGAGGAGTATTTTGTTACCAAAAATGTTTAAAACATGTTAAACATGTAAATTGGACCCCATTTATTGGTGAAATTTGATTATAGCCTCTAAAATCACCCGTTTGTGGATTTCGGTCAATTTACATTTGAAATTTGGAAATACTTTCTTCGGAAAGTTGTAGAGAATTGAATTTCCTATAAAAACTCAAGCGAGATTCGAATTTTCTGATAAAGGGCTATTTATTATGAATTATTGAAGTTAGAAGCTCAAAATAATTGATTTTTGGAAGTTTAAATTATTTTAAATTAGAAAAACGTTTTTTTTTTTTTTTTCTAGAAGGTTGGCATGTGTGAATTCTTTGAGATTAAGATTTCAAGGAATACGTATAATATTTTTATATATATTAATATTATATTAAATTTTACGCTTTGGTGTTCTAAGCGATTTCTATAAATAAGTGCTTAGGTTAGAATTGAAAATCACACGTAAGCTGAAGTTTTCTCTCTCTATATTATCGAAGCGTATTCTTGTGAGTATTTTGAGTATACTTTGAGTATTGCTATACGGTGCAAGTTCAAGTCATAGCCTATATCCAGGTGTTCAAATTAGAAATCTTGTCTTTCGAGGTAAGGGATGTTATTTTCTTCTCAAATGATATTATTTCTTCAATATCATTATCTTTGAAATATTAGTTGAAACTTTTTATCAAATTTGGAACTTTTTCATATGGGGGTTACTATTCATGGGTTACTATTCATGAGTTACTATTCATGAGTTCTTATTCACGAGTTCTTATTCACGAGTACTATTCACGAAGCGTGAAGATGTTTTTGTGAAATTTCTATCTTTTGGTCTCGAGTTATTATTCACGATTACGTATCTGACACTATTCACAAATACGGCACTATTCATCGAAAAATGAAATTTTTTCTTTTCGTCAAAATATCTATTGTGGATACTAAACTTTTGATTGTATCCATGTTTTGATCATTCTTGAATTTTACACCACTATGATTATTTTTGAGGTATTTTTGGACGTGGATAAAACAAAGTACGAATCCTTAATCCTTAATCCTTAATCCTTGTCATTTTGTTTCTTTGGATTCGTTTCTTTAAAAAATATATTTTCATCATCCTCGGTCTTAAATGATGATATTATGGAATATCTTTGGCTGTAGTGCAAAGATGAATGATTTTCGATGAATATCTTTGGCTTTGTAGTGCAAAGATGAATGATTTCGATGAATATCTTTGGCCGTAGTGCAAAGATAATGCGATGTGTTTAGATGAAATGAGTAATGAACATGACCAATTTGGTGAATGTCCTTGGCACAGTAGTGCAAGGATGAATATATGATTTCGGATATATATTGATTGATGTTACGAGGATAAAAATATTGATGATGAACTTTAAAATTCATACATAGAAGATAGTAGTTTGCATTCTCTACTTAACTCTTCTAATGAATTATTATTTCATTTGCGAATATTGATTTAAAACTTGTTGTCTATTGTATTCTATTATATTTTTCCCTGTTGAAGACTAACGATAATTTGTTGTATATTATCTTAGTCATAATATTCTTTACTGGGCTAGTCGAGCTCACCCTTTTCCTTTTTGTTCCATTTTTCTTCTCAGGAGGCGAGAATGTAGCGAGTACTAGTCGGGGTATGGAATAAAGGTTCTAGAAAGAGTTGTTTAGTAGTCCTCACCATTTTTATAAAATAATGTATCAATAATTATGATGAGGATTTATTTGGGTATGTATATTGTCTAGAAGACAATAATTGTATTTAAACTCACAGTATATTTGTTGTCGTATTTTGCACGACAAATGTATTAATAAAGTTGTAGTTATTCTGTACCATGTATTTGGCGACTCAGAATGGGTTGGATGGAATGGACCTATTTTGGGGGCGTCACAGATTTGTACAAGATTATGTGTATATGTATTTATGTGGTAAATAAAAATATATTTATTACATGAATATTTACAAGTAAATTTATTTTAGAATTATTGATTATTATAAAGTATATTTTTATAATAATTAATTTTAAGATAGAAATATTTTTATTAATTATTTTCCATGAATATATAATCATATATTACTTAAATAATATATGAAGTGATTTTTAGAATAAACATAATAATTATTTTATCTTATGAATTTTTATACAGATTATTAAGTTAATTATTTTACCTTAATTATTAAGGTTAAATATGGAAGAATAATCGATATGGAATCCAAACCCTAATTTTGGATTATTGTCAAGGTATGAGAATAATAATATAATATTACTTATATTTTGATTTTTCAGTGCCATAAATATGTACTGTATATTTTCGAACTGTTGATGGTTGATCAATTATGGTATATTGACCAAACCCTAGCATTAATTGATTTGACCCTGTTTTTCAATTTAAATAGGAAATTTAAGACTATTAAATATCATGTTATATGATATTTGTTATGTGTTACTTCATGGTATGCTAATTAGGAAACCTTAATTATAAATGTCAAACCCTAATTAGATTTGAATTTCTGATATTAGAAACCCTAATCCGGAAACCTAAACTGGAGGTTTGATCTGTCAAAAGTTGTGTTACAGTGATTAATAACACGTGTGATAGACTTTAATTGCTAATTAAAATAAACTTAATTAGTAAATTCAAACCCTAAAACCTAGAACCCTAATTTAATTTCTAGAAACCCTAATTGTATTTCTAGAAATCGTAATTATCAATATTTTAAACCCTAATTGCTTTATTAGCAAAGTTCATTATGATTAAGGGTAATAAACCCTAATGTTCATGTAATTACAAACTTAATTTAATCAACAAATTTATTTTGCAAAATTTTAGAAACTAAAAGTTATTTAATTTTATTTATTTAATGTTATTTATTTAATGTGCAAACCCTAAATTGGAAATCCTAGATTTTTTGTTTACTTATAAAACCCCAATTGGCTCAAACCACAAACACTAAAATGTCTAAACCCTAAACCCTAAGACAATTTTCTAGAAATTTAAGGAAATGACAAAAATGTCCCTCTTATATAATTAAAGCTACAATCTAGGTTTTGACATTAGGGGTGGTGGTTCACCAAACCAACAACTCCATTATTTGAAAATGGCCAAATAAATCACCATTATACTCAAACCATTCATGCATCAAGTTGCCTATAAATAGATTTAAAGAGAGAGAAAATCATTTTTTGTGCACTAAAATTGTCCAACACTCAATCAAGAATTTCTTCCACTAGAACCAATGAAAATATATAGTATATCAGACCCATTATCAAGCCCCACGTCCACCATAAAGAAATCAGAAACATTAGATCAAGTATTAGATCAAGAAAGGTATGAAACCCTACTCAAAAATCTGTCCAATTTTCGGTTGTTAGATGTTATGTTTGAGTGTTAGAATATGTTGTATTTAGTCTCTAGTGATGATCTGGGTTGGTATTACATAGATTCATAACTTCAAAATGCTCAAATCATTGATTTTAGAAAATCTGGAAATTTTTAAAAGAGGCGTCTGACAACGAATGTCAGGTCGTGTAGATCTCTGTAGGTGTTTGATTTTTGTGTTATAAGTGTTGAATATAGTAGATGTTATGAGATATTTGCTCGGATCAAGAATCGAGACCTAGATCGGTTGTAGATTATAAGTTATAACCCATTCAAAGGTCGTTGACCAACATTGACTGGGCCATTTCTGGGTAACCCATAATGAGCCCAGAAAGCTCTGACAAGTTCTTAAATGGCTTGGGTCTGACAGTGGTTTGATGTATCGTTATGGTTCTTGCATCTAAGTTGTAGTATGTTTGTTAGACTACATCATCATGCCTTAATATCACTTATTTCGTAAATGGGTTGGATTTGATGGACGGTCAAACTAGCAAGGTCGAGCCTGTTCTCTGTTTTCTGGGTAACCCAGAAAACATATGAATATGTCGACTGACATGGTTTGACCGAGTCATAACTTTTGGATTCTGTTCATGTTAGTTCTATTTTATGTAATAGATCTACTCTCTTGCATGCTAGCTACAACCTGAACCCTTTATATCACAAGAACAGTTCATGTGTTGCACGTTATAGTCGATCAAAAGTGGTCACTCGAATCGTTCTTCATTTCGGGCAACCTAGAAAATGAAGAAGCACCGATAAACATCTTGGGAACGCTTAGATCTAGCTTATGTTAGGTTGTTTGATCATGTTGTTTATTAGAACATGTAGTCTTGAACTTTGTCTACAACATCTAGCTTTTGTAAATTCCAAGAAACACAATACGAGAGAATTAAAAGTAGGGTCAAACATGGCCACTCTAAGAATCGCTATGAAGATCTGGGTTTAAGTATGAACATGAAGAACACCTATATGGCAGCCGGCCTCGTTGCCATAGGTAACCTTTAGCTTGACAGAACAGATTAATATTTTCCTAAATTAATTAATAATTATAGAAAATTAGTTTTAAATTATTAAAATACAAAATAAATTATTAAAAATTATTTTAAATTCTAAAAATTAGTTTTTAATTATTTTAAATATATTTCATAAAGATTTAATATTTTGGAATATTAAAAGTAATTAATTTATTTAATTATAGTATTAAATAAATTATTTAAAAAATGATTTTAATTCATGAAAATCATTTAAAATTATCTTATGATATAAGAAAATATTTTTGAGATATTTTGATAACTTTTAATATTATGTGATAATTTTTATTAATAAATTAATATTAATGATAATTAAGTTATTTATTAAATGAATTAAATAAATGAATTAAAAATGATTTTATTATATTAAAATCATTTTAAATAATAAGAAGATATTTAAAAATATTTTAAGTTATAAAATATAACTTTTAATATTTAAAGGTAAATTTCATTAATTAATTATGATTAATGATAATAAAGTTATTTAATAATTATATTAAATAATTTAGTTTAAAATGATTTTATTATTATAATAATCATTTTAAATAAAAATAAAGTGTATAGAGATATTTTAAGTTATAAAATATAACTTTTAATATTTAAAGAATAATTTCATTAATAATTTAATATTAATGATATTTATTTAATGATTAATGATATTAAATTTATTTAATAATTATATTAAATAAATAGTTTAAAAATGGTTTTATTTATTTAAAATCATTTAAAAAAAGATATTAATGATTTAAAAATATTTTAAGTTATAATTATTGACTTTTAATATTTGGATAAATAGTTCATTAATATTTAAATATTAATGGTAATTATTTAAAATGATTTTAAATGTTTTAAAAATCATTTAAGGGTAATAATTAATACTTTGAGTTATTATACATAACTTTAATATTTTGGCAATGGTTTCATTAATAATTTAATATTGATTAAATGTTAATGATAATAGAATTATGTAATACTTAAATCATTTAATAATGATTCTGATATTTCAAAAATTATGATAAATGATAATAATTATTTAATAATTATTATAAGGCCATGAAAAATAGTGTGACTAATGTTTAAGTTATCCAAATGGATATTGAACTACGGTTTAGAGTCTTAGACTCGATAATTACCCGAAAAAGCTGTCGGTAGATCGACATATTTCAGAAATTGATCTGGACTTAGATAATTGGCTAGATAAATGTTTATTTGTGATTCAATGGTTGTTAAAGATTGTGTGGCAATGTGATTAGGAAGGTGTTGATGTTTGATTATAAGTCAACGATTGTTAAACATGTGTGATAAGGTGATTAGGAATGTGCTGACTGCAATAGGCAGTGTTATGTGTTACGTTATGATATACTAATCAGTAAAATGATCTGATTAATGATAGGTGATTTCATAAAAGATAAAACTAAGTTGAGAATAGTAAGCGGTAGCATCGTGCAAGTATCCTAACTTTGTATTTTCTTTATGCAATGGATGAAGTGAGAAGTTCGTAATTATTATTATTATACAGATTGTTAAGCTTTATATTATATATGCCCATTGATTTTCAACATGCTAGTATATGATAATTCGGATAAATATATTACATTCGTTAATTTCTATAAATGATTATACAAGTGTCCCCACTTGGACAATCATTGTTTTTCATCGCATGTTGATACCCTTTGATATACATAAATGTTGAATTATATAAGACCTTTGTTATGAAAACCCGATGATATGAACATCCCGAAAATGGGAAAATTTTATGCGCCAAGGAATGATGAGAATAACGATAACATCGTTCATGTAAATGTAGTATTGATCGATCAATGACAGGTACAACAGTACGATCACCCTCCGTGTACGTAAGTCATGACAGTTTCTGAGATGAACTTCTGTTTAAACCTTTTCAAAATGAAAACAATGTTCATGGTATGTCACAAAACCCCATATACAAATCAATACGTAGTTTCAAAAGTTTGAAAGAGGGTTGTTATGAATTATTATTGGTACAGATTACTTCACAACCTCTTGACTAGTTGTAGAAGAATATTATTAAGAAAACATTTAAATTCTTTCAGCTATATATATATATATATATAATACTTGTTGGGCACTCAAATGCTCATCCTTGCTTAATTTAAATGTTTTCAGCTAAGTGTGAAGGACCAGAAAGTTCAGGCCGAGGCAAAGAAAAAGGAAAGCTAACCAAATAAGAATTGCGGTAGTATTTGTAATAGTTTTATAAGACTATGAAGACTATGATATATATATATATATATATATATATATTATGACATGTAATGAATGTTTAAAGGTTACGTACTTGGGAGAATGACTCTGATGTTTATGTAAATTTAAGTTTAAGTTTTATATTATTGTGATTATTATTAGTATTATTCCGCTCATAGAAATGGTATCGTGATGTACCGAGTTCGGGTTTCAAGTATCTGGATTCGGGGACCTCACACCTCCCTTCTCCTTCTTGGACAGTCTCTCACCTTATACTCCATTGATCCACACTTAAAACACCTACTGTACATTCTTGGATTGGTACAGTTGGGAGAGATATGTCCCCTCTGTCCACACTTATAACACACAGATTTTCCTTTTATCTCCTTTCCTTTTATCGTATAGGTGGCAAAAGCTGTCTTTTGCCCCTCCGTTATCCTAGCTATCGCAGATGCTTCTACCGGGTCAGTTGATCTTCTAAATCCTGGCAGTCCGATTACCTTGAAACCTTTGACGTTTGTCGTTCGATTATCTGGCTAATTTCCCACGACTGGTATTCTGTTCTACATATCTTGAGCGACCATAATTGTAAAATTCTGTATCGGGTCTGGTTGTCCTCCAGCTTTGTTGACAGGTTCTTTTGTCCTTTGGTTTCGCTTTTTTCTTGGCGGCATTATCATAAATGATTCCTCATTAACTTACATTCTAAGCCTTATCGTATACGTTTGACATATAACGCGAACTTTTCTACTCAATTAATCATGTACTTAAAATATTAGATTTTGAAAACTTTGGTTCACCGTATTAAACAATGATCAGATAAATAATAACTATCTTTATACCAACTTATTTTATCAATTCATATTCATAACACTTGACATACCATAGCACATACTGCTTTAAACATCCGTTATCCCTTTATGACACAAAAGTCGGGAATCACTGCCATAACTTATACAAAAGTTGAGAATATTACATTACACTGACATACTTATCGTATACGCATCATAGAATCATACATATTCAAGTAACACTAATACTACTTATTTCATACACCCTCACTAAGGATCAATTGTTTAGTATTTTATATATTCCATTATCCTCGATAATCCAATCACACATAACTATACCAAGTTCGTCAAACTTATCACACATTATAAGTTCAGGAACTTATCACAATCATATGAGTTTAAGAACTTGTCCTAGTCAGACCTTTGGCGTCCATTCACTGAGGGGTTCAAAAATTTCATATAATTATGAGTCATGAACTTACCATAAGTATGAGTTTTAAGAACTCAAGCATAACTTTATATTCTCTAATTATACCCTACCTATCAGTTATACTATCGTTTTCGGGTCCGGCACTACATTTTTCCATAATATCCACCTCATTGAGGTAGCTTTCAATGTGAGCCTCTATTTCAGCTATTGGCTTTAATATTGGCTCAGTCATGGAGATTGACTTATTCTTTACGACCTGAGGGTATCCTAATCCTTTCTATCCGACATTTACACACATAAATTATCATGATTAGCACATAGTATATACACACAACAATTAATAATTTTATAAAAGTTATCTTTTATTTTGTTTAACGATAAATTTATTCAATTCATCTCCTTTTAAACTCTAAATGAGTTATTTATATTTCAACGTTTCCCGCTGTTCTAAGGTTATAGCCTAAGGTCTATCCCACCTAAGGTTTCTAACCCTAAGCTCTGATACCATAATGTAACGCCCCCAAATTCAGGTACTTGAAACCCGAACTCGGTGCTTTACGATACCATTTTTATGAGCGGAATAATACAAATAATAATAACAATAATATAAATTTCAAACTTAACTTATATACGGCAGAGTCTAATTCCAAGTACGCAACCTTTACTACAATACATTACATGATAGATAATAAATATCATTGTCATAATACTGTCTAACTATTACAAAAGATAACATAAGATTATTCTGATTGCTTTCCTTTTCCCTTGTTCTGGCCTGAACATTCCGGTTGATCATGCTAAGCTGAAAACATTTAAATTTAAGGCAAGAATGAGCATTTGATTGCCGAGCAAGTAATAGCAACAATAAATATATTTAGCTGAAAGAATTAAATGTTTTATTTATTTATCACTTCTACAACGAATTAATAGTTGTGAAGTAAAGTGAACCGATAATACTAACATAACAATTCTATCTCAACTTTTTGAAACTACGTATTGACTATATATATATGGTTAGTTGACATACTATGAACATTGTTTTCAATTTTTGAATAGGTTTAGTAGAACTTCATCCGCAAACCGTCATAACTTACATGCTCGAGGGTGATCATCCCAATGTGCCCTGTATTAATCAATACTACATACAAGAACGATATTATCGTTCACTTTGTCCGCCTTGGCGCATAAAAATTTTTCTGTGTTCGGGATGTTCATACTTAGTCAAGAATCCGAACCAAAACAATTTGATTGGATACAAAGAGGATTTATCATATTCAACAATATTTCTAAATTTGTGTCTAGCTGATCAAATAGCTTAGAGGTATATATATATATATATATATATATATATATATATATATATATTAACATGTGATTAAATACAATGATTATCCAAGTGGGGACACTTGTATAACCATGTTTAGAAATTAACGAATGTAATATATATATCGAATTACCATATACTAACATGTTGATAAACAATGATGGGATATAGAATATATCATAATAGGGTTAATAATCTAGCATAATAATAATATAATTACGAAACTTTCTTACTCATATCCATTGTACGAAGGAAAATGAAGGTAAGATACTTGCTCGGTCTCTTTGCTTACAATCACGCAACTTAGTTTTATCTTTTATACAGAAACCTATCATTAATAAGATCATTCTATCGATTAGAATCACATATCATAACACATAAGATCGCTTATTGCAATTCAACACATAACCTAATCACATTGTCACATGTTTTGCAAATACCATTAAATCACAAACAAACATATATGCAAACACATTATGTAAGTCCAGATCAATTTCTGAAACCTATCGGCATACCAACGACTTTATCGGGTAATTATCGAGTCTAAGACTCTATATCGAAGTTCAATATCTATTTAAACAGTAATATCATTTTTAAATGACTTACAATAATTTTTAAACAATTATTATAATTTATTCTAATTTTTCATACACCGGAATCATTATAAAATGATTTAAATATCAAATAATTCTATTATCAATAATATTTAATTAATATTAAATTATTAATGAAACCATTGCCAAAATATTAAGGTTATTTATAATAACTCAAAATATTTTTAAAGTATTAATATTACCCTTAAATGATTTTTAAAAATTTAAAATCATTTTTAAAAATTATCATTAATATTTAAATACTAATGTACTATTTATCCAAATATTAAAAGTCATTAATTATAACTTAAAATATTTTTAATTCATTTATATCCTTTTTAAATAATTTTAAATTATTAAAACCATTTTAAAACTACTTATTTAATATAATTATTAAATAAATTTAATATCATTAATGTTAAATTAATATCATTAATATTAAATTATTAATGAAATTATCGTTTAAATATTAAAAGTTATGTTTTATAACTTAAAATATTATTAAATACCTTATTATCATTTAAAATGATTTTAATATAATAAAATCATTTTTAATTATTTTATTTAGTGCATTTATTAAATAAATTAAATACCAATAATATTTTAATAAATATTTATATTTTTGAAAAATATGTCAAATTATAAAAAGTTAATTTTATAACTTCAACTAATTTTTAAAATAATTTTGTAATTTTCAGAATTTATTTACTATTTTTAATTAATTTTTAGAAATTAAATTAATTAATTTAAGTAAGTCTGTCGCTAAAGCCCTTTGGCGACAATAAATGTCGCCTTAGGTGTTCTTGAAGAATCCAGAACCTTCATAGCCAGTTATCGAGGGACTAAGTTTGACCAACAATAAATGTCAGATATTGATGTTTCTGGGCAAGCTAATACATGGATATTGTAGTACTAGTGTAACACTACATGTAACAACCAATAACCAGGTCATACATCATCACAATCAAAAGTTATTAAGCCTTAAACTAGCTGTCAGAACGTGTTCATCATATTCTAGGCTGCCGAGAAATTTTTAGTCATGGCCAGTCAACGCTTTTCAAGGCCTCATTCCAGTCAATCGGTTCATGTTATGGGTGGTCTACACGTCGGGCTGTGTAGAGTAACTAACAAAGAACATGATTCAAACCATGTTCAAGTCTAAACATCAACTACAAGAAAGATCTAAGTCATCAAACTCGATTATGTCGAAGTCGTTTCTTCATTTACGGGTTTGCCCGAAATGAAAAAACGATTCAACTGTTCACTTTTGAGCTCCCATAACTTGAAATCCTTTTGATGTTTTTGTAATCTAAGAGTTGTAGTGTGTAACCAACATAAAAGTGTAGAGATCTATCACAAAACATCACCATAACATCAAAAAATCAAAAAGATACAAGTCGGTCAACCACTGTCAGAAATAAGCTTCTATCCATTTCTGGAAATTCCCAGAAATGCTAAGTCAGTGCGAGTGGCCTACTTTGACCACTTGCTATGATCTACCTGTTGTTTATTTACACGATCTAAGGCCATGGAATCATAGAACATATTACAGGCTTCAAGTTTAATACAACAAATCATTAAAACAACATCAGGACTGACATATCAAAGCCATAGAAAAACTTGTCAGACTTACATTTCTTGGCTTTCGGGTCCTTGAGAAAAGGCGATAATGACTACCAACGACTTTTGACCATTAATAACTACCAATCTAGATATCAAATGACCCTAATTCCTTTTTCAGATTAAATACCACATTACAAGCTACAAATAACAACTTAAAAACAACTAAAAACATAATCGAGCAAGGATCTGTGGCCACTGACATTCGTTGTCAGACCACAAAACCAACTTTTTTCCAGATTTTTCAAAAACTCAATTTTGAGCACTTTGATGTTATGGATCTAACAAATACCAACCCAGATCAACTATATGGACTACAAATAACATGTTTTAACAATAAATTATAACTTCTAACATGCAGATCAAGATTAGATTTTTTAGATTAGGGTTTACCTCTTTTGAGCTTTGATTTTGATTCTGTTCTTCTGATCTGATATTGGTGTTCATGGGGCTTGATTTGTGACTGGTCTAACACCAAAATTTCGTGGGTTTGGTCTTGAGAGAGTATGGCTAAGTGTAAGTGATCAAATTAGGCTAAATGTGCACTTTCTCTCTCTTGAATCTAGCAAATCAATTGGTGCAATGAACTTGTAATGGCTGATCATGTGCTGGAATTGCTAGCTGATAGGTTGGCCTAGGGTGGTGTAGGGTGGCTGGCCAAGATATGCAAAGATTTGCTAAACAATAATTCATAAATAAGACAAAAGGGTAAAATAGTAATTTCACTTACAACTTCAAGGGTATTCTTATCCAAGGTGCTTGAATCTAGTGTTTAATCACTAGATTTTAAGCCTTAAAATTTCCCAAATAATTTCTAAGGTTTGAAAAATTAAAATTAAAGTGTAATAAAATTTTAATTAAACACACTAATTTAAAATTAGGGTTTTTAATAGAAAATTAGGGTTCCTTAATATTATTAGGGTTCCCAAATTAATAATTAGTGTTTCCTAATTATCATTATAATTTACTAAAATAGTAATTAGGGTTTCTAATTTTTAGCAAATTAAGGCTTTCAATTAGCAAATTAGGGTTTCTAATTTTAGCAATTAGGGTTTCTCCTAATTACAGAAATTCTAAAATACACAGTAAAATTCATATAACACAATTACTACACAGTCTCGAACTCATAACTGAGTTTAACAATTAGGGTGTAAAAACACGATATAAGGGTTATTACATAATTTACCATAATTGACCAACCATTATCAGTCTACACATTTACAAAGACATATTATAAAGATGAAAAATCAAAATATAATTAATATTATATTATTATTCTTATCCTTGATCAAAATCCCAATTTAGGATTTGGATTCCATATCTGTTTATCATTCATATACAAGATTAATAATTAAGTTAAAATAATTAACTTAAATATTTGAACAAATTCATATAATAAAATATTTATTATTACTATTCTAATAATCACTTCATATATTATTTAAATAATATAAAAATCATATTTCATGGAAAATACTTAATAAAAATATTTCTACTATAAAATTAATTATCATAAGAATATACTTTATAATGATCAATAATTCTAAAACAAAATTATTTGAAATTGTTCATGTAATGAATAAATTTTATTTATCACATATATTCATACACCTTACTTGGCATATATTCCCATTATTAAAATAATAATAATAAAAAAATTATATGTAAAATTTCTCATTTATTTATATAGAAAATATCGGATTATTACAAAATCAACTTAAAAACATCCCCATAAGAAAATCTAGGCCGGTCAAAGTACTTGTCAGGTACGTGCTCATGAACAATCTGGGTTTTCCAGATTATTCTTCAGGCAGATCGGTCAACTTAGTTTGACCATCCATTACGTTCAATCTATTTGAGTTTTAAGGAATATAAAGCCATGTATCCATAGTACACATAACATACAACAACTTAGATATAACAACATAAACAAACGACTTAACATCTAACAAATTCATGCTTTGCAAAACCATGTCAGACACGGATAAAGACTTTCTGGGTTACCCAGATTTCATATGGTCATGGTCGGTCAACGATTTTTGACCATCAATAACATAAAATATGTGCATGATCTAGACTTAATTCAAGTTCCAGATCAAAGTTCACATAACATACTACACGTTCAAACATTTAAACAATAAAAACACATAACAGACTGAACTTTATAGGGTCTGACATTTGTTGTCAGACCACTTTTTAAATTTTCTCCAGATTTTGAAAATCATTAATTTTGAGCACTTAGATGTTTTGGATCTACAAGATACCAACCCAGATCATCAATATCTACTACATATAACATGTTTTAACACAAAAATCTAACATCTAACATATCATTAAGGATCAAATTTCTAAGGTTAGATTTTATACCTCACTTTGATCTATCTTGAATTTGGGCTTTTGATCTGTTAGTGGAACTCATGAGGCTTGATTTGGGAGCTGATATACTACTATATTTCTTAGGTTAGAGATAGAGAGGGTCTTGGATGAGTGTGGTGATCAAATGAGCTTAATAAGTAATTTTTCTCTCTCTTGAAGCTATATATATTATGTTATATTGCACATGGCTAATACATGAACTGATTTGCTAAAGTTTCTTTAAGCCACAATGTCAAATAAGTTGGTCACCAACTCCTATATTTGGTAGGATTTGCAAGCAAGCTTAATAAAGAATACAAAAGGGCATTATGGACAATTAACATGTG
Organism: Panax ginseng; assembly: GCA_020205605.1. NCBI lineage: Eukaryota > Viridiplantae > Streptophyta > Magnoliopsida > Apiales > Araliaceae > Panax > Panax ginseng. The sequence goes on from CM035130.1 coordinate 48,490,282, forward strand.
ATTTTAAGAGCATTCTTGTCATATTGGCTAACCCTTAGGGTTTAATTAACCCTTAGGGTTTAACCCTAAGCTTTGGCATAAAAATATTATAGGATTTTCTAATTAGGGTTTGAACAAAAATTTAGTTTCTTAAAATTTGTAAATAGGGTTTTCTTAATTAGATTAGGTTTCTAATTATATTATACATGAACATTAGGGCTTAAAGTCCACTAATTAGGATTAAGCTTGATAATTTAGCGATTAGGGTTCCTATTTAGCAAATTAGAGTTTCTTAATTAGCTAATTAGGGTTTCTAACTTTTAGAAATTAGGGTTTCTAAATTTTAATTAGGGTTTACCTAATCAAATCTATAATAATTAACATTAATCACATAACACAATTACAAAACAATCTTGTACTCTAATTTGGGTTTCAAATTAAGGTTTAGCACAGTAAAACTAGGTTTTCTACTGTCACACTATAATTGACCAATTATTAACAGTTTACACATACAGTATATATTTATAGTACTGAAATATAATTAATATTATATTAATATTCTCATTTCTTAATCAAAAATCCAAAATTAGGGTTTGGATTCCATATCTGATTTATCTTTCATACATAACATTATTAATTAAGTTAATAAATAATTAACTTAAATAATCTGAACAATTTCATAGAATAAAATATTTATTATAATAATTTAATAATCATTTCATATATTATTTAAATAATATATAATCATATTTTCATGGAAAATAATTAATAAAAATATTTCTACTATAAAATTAATTATTATAAGAATATAATTTATAATGATCAATAATTCTAAAAAAATCATTTGTAAATATAATTTTATTTATCACATAAATACATATACTTTGTCTTGCACTTATTCTCACCTTTAAAATATTAAAAAAAAATTATACACAAAATTCCTGATTTATTTATATAGAAAATCTTGGGTTATTACATTCACCCTCCCTTATAAAGATTTCTTCCCCGGAATCACCGTTTCAAAACTTATACATATAAGGGTACATAGCATACACAGTCATTTCAAGTAGATCTCGATTAAATTTGATCGAATCGATCTTTAACTATTCACATAAACCTTGTCTATCTGCTTAAACAGAAATTTGATTTCTAATAGAACTCAAATTCCTCCTTCAAAATTTCTTTATAAAATAATTTACTATATATAGGAAAATTATGTATACGAAAATAAAAGTTATACGAATAATACCTGGACCGTCATGTTGAAGACTCTTGCGTTTGATTTTGCTGGCTTGCTTTATGACGTTGGTCCTGTGATCGCCAGAGTCCCGCTGCCCTTCCCAGTAGTTACACTCCCTGCCTCTGTCCTTCTTTTTGGGCAATCCTTCACCTTGTGCTCCATTGACCCGCATATAAAACAACCAGTGTTCATCCCTAGATTGGGGCAGTTGGGAGAGATATGTCCCTCCTGCCCACACTTGTAGCATACATACTTTCCCTTCAAACACTCACCTAAGTGATTCTTTCCACAGTTCCCATATTGAACCATTTGCTTCTTCACACCTTCCTGCTTCACCTGAACATTCCCAACATTGCTCACCTTCCTCTTTCCATTTCCACTCCTACTTCCACTATTAATTTCCACCTTCCTAGCTCCTTCGACCTTACCCTTGTTCCTTTTTTCCTTGTTGTAGAGGCTCATGGCCTCACTCCCTTCCTCGGCTATGATAGCCTTTTCCATGAGTGTTTCAAAATTATTGATCTGCAACACCGCCACCTTATTATAGAGCCAGGGTTTTAAGCTAAGCTCAAACCTTCTCGCCTTCCTTGCTTCCATATCAACTTGATGTGGAGCGAACCTAGCTAATTCATTAAATTTTTTGGCATACTCCGCAACATTCATATTCTCCTGCTTTAATTCCAAAAACTTCACCTCCATCCTCGCTTGCACACTAGATGAAAAATAATTTTCGAAAAACAAAGTTTTGAACCTAGCCCAAGTAACTACACCTTCTCATTCCCTAGCTTGATTTGTTTCCCACCAAAAGTTCTCCTCCCCTTTCATTATATAGGTGGCAAAAGTGGTCTTTTGCCCCTCATCTACCCTAGCTATCACAAAGGCCTTTTCTATTTCTTTAACCTGTGTTTGCGCCTACAGGTCGGGTTGTCCCTTTGAATTCGCAAGCGGTCCTCTGACCCTAAAATCTTTGAAATTTGCCAAGCGATTGTCTGGCTGGTTCTCTGCGGCTGGCATTCCCTGTTGCATAGCCTGAGCTACCATGTTTGCAAAGTTTTGCATCGGGTCTTGTTGTTGTCCTTCAGCGTTGTTGACAGATTCTTCTGCCCTTTGATTTTGAGTTTGATTTCTTGGCGGCATTATCTGATTAAATAAAATATAATATATACTTTATTAACTTACATTCTAAACCTTATCATATAAGTTTAATATATTAAACTTGTTTCATTACTCAAACATAGATTCATATTCATTTAGCGAATATTTTACATAGCATAACACATATTGCTTTAAACATCAGCTATCCCTTTGTGACTACAAAAGTCAGGATTTACAACCTTGATTAATACAAAAGTTGAGAATATTACATTACACAGTCATACTAATCATATATATTATATTAAACACACCTACACAACAGAACCTATACTACCTATTCACTACGCCTTTTTCTTGATCTTGGACAACCTTTCGCCTGATGACCTTCTATCCCACAAATAAAACATGCACCTTGCTTATAGTCAGGACAATAAAGAGAGGTATGTCCCTCAAAGCCGCAAATGTAACATATCTTTTTCCCTTTCCTGGATACACTTTCATTTTTCTTGTCACAGTTTGTACACTTCTCTATTTGGTTAAGGTTCCCTTGGTTGTTATCGGAGTTTCCTATCTCGCGGTCTTTTATCTTTCTTTTTCGCTTCTTGCTCAGAGCTGCACACGATATGTTGCTTTTGGCTCCCATCTGATCAATTTGGATTTTAAGCTTATCTTGTTCTTCCATTGTTTCTATTAACGCCTGACGCAGTTGACTATTTAGCAGCTTTTCTATTTTCCATAACTTTTCCAAAGAGGAAACCTTGTTTCTCAGATTCTGCACCTCCGTTGATGCTTGATTAGCTCTAACTTCAGTGTCTGAATCACTATCTGCCAGTTCTATTGTTTCTGGATCTGGTACTATATTTTCCAGAATAATCACCTCATCAAGGTTACCTTCAATGTGAGCCTCTATTTCAGCTATTGGCTTCGATATTAGCTCGGGTGAATGGGTTTGATCCTTCTTCAAGTTATAAGCATATAATAAGCCTTTTCCACCTAACATCTACACACATAAATTATCCTGATTAGCATATAATATATACACATAATAAATAATAGTTTTATATAGGTTATCTTTTATTTTGTTTTACGATGAATTTATTCAATTCATCTCCTTATAAACTCTAAATGAGTTATTTATATTTTCAACGTTTTCCCCTGTCCTAAGGTTATAACCTAAGGTCTATCCCACCTAAGGTTTCTGACCCTAAAGCTCTGATACCAACCTGTGACGCACCCAAATTCAGGTACTTGAAACCCGAACTCGGTGCTTCACGATACCATTTCTATAAGCGGAATAATACTAATAATAATAACAATAATATAAATATCATACTTAATTTACATATGCATCAAAGTCTACTCCCAGGTACGCGACCTTTAAACATTCATTACATGATACTTAATAGTTATCATTATCTTAATAAAGTTATACTATTACATAGAATACCACAAATCTTATTCTGTTTGCTTTCCTTTTCCTTTGTTTCTGCATAAGCCTTCTGGTTGTTCACACTTAGCCGAAAACATTTAAATTAAGCAAGGATGAGCATTTGAGTTCCCAGCAAGTAATATCAATTATAAATATTAGCTGAAAGAAGTAAATGTTTTTTTTGTACGACACTTCTACAACGAATCAATAGTTGTGAAGTAAGCTGAACCAATAATAACAATATATTAATTCTATATCAAATTTTTGAAACTACGTACTGACTATAACTAGAGATTAGTCGACAGACTATGAACATTATTTTCTATTTTCGAAAAGGTTAAACAAACTTCATCTGCAAACCGTCATAACTTATGGGCACGGGGGGTGATCAGCTCGTTATGCCCTATATTGATCAATACTACATGCAAGAACGATATTATCGTTCATCTGATCTGCCTCTGGCGCACAAAAGTTTTCCCATGTACGGGATGTTCATACTTAGTCGGGAATCTGAACCAAAACAATTTTGTTGGATAATAATAAGGTTTTATCTTGTTAAACAATATTTCTAAGTTCGTGTCTAGCCAAAGCAAATAGCTTAGACGGCTTTGAAGTCTACGTATACATAATAGAAATTAATAAGTATATATCAACATGTGATTAAATACAATGATTATCCAAGTGAGGACACTTGTATAACCATATTTAGAAATTAACGAACAGAATAAATATCTGAATTATAACATAATACTATACTGATAAATAATGATCGGATACATAATCGATAACAATAGAGTTAATATTCTGGCATAATGATAATATAATTCTGAAACTTTCTTACTTATGTTCATTGCATAAAGTAAATGCAAATGTAGGATACTTGCCTGGTCTACTGCTTATAATACGCAACTTAGTTTTATCTTTTATATCAAGACCTATCATTAATAACATCATTCATTCGATTAGAATATTATATCTTAACATATAGTACTGCTATTTGCAGTCAGTACATTACCTAATCACATTGTCACACATGTTTAATAAATATTGGATCATAAATGCATTAATCGATCTAGTTAAAATATCTAACTCGAGATCAATTTCGAAATATTTAGCAATCTTAAACTATCGTATGTCGTGTAATTAACTAGTCTAAGACTCTATACCGAAGTTCTAAATATCTTAAACATCGGTCAAATTATTTTTAAACGACTTATAATAATTTTTGAACAATTATTATAATTTCTCATGATTTTTCAAACACCTGAATCATTATTAAATGATTTAAATATTAAATAATTCTATTATCATTAATATTAATTAATATTAAACTATTAATGAAACCATTGCCAAAATATTAAAGTTATTTATAATAACTTAAAATATTTTTAAAGTATTACTATTACACATAAATGATTTAAAATCATTTTTAAATAATTACTATTAATATTTAAATATTAATGTATTATTTATTAAAATATTAAAAGTTATTAATTATAACTTAAAATATTTTAATTCATTAATACCCCTTTTAAATGATTTCTAAATTAATAAAACCATTTTTAAACTATTTATTTAATATAATTATTAAATAAATTTAATATAATTAATATTAAATTATTAATGAAATTATCCTTTAAATATTAAAAGTTATATTTTAAAACTTAAAACATTTTATTTTCATTTAAAATGATTTTATAATATTAAAATCATTTTAAAACAATTTTTTTTAATATAAATATTAAATAAATCTAATATCATTAAAATTAAAATATTAATATTTTCATGACAAAATATCAAAAGTTATATTTTATAACTTCAAATATTTTTATAATACTTAAATAATTTTTATATGATTTTTAAATTATTAATTCTATTTTTCATAATTTATTTAATATAATAATTTAATAAATTAAATACATTTTGTGACGCCCCCAAAATAGGTATACATCACCTATTCTGAGTCACCATATACATGGTCTGTAATACAAATACAATCTTTAATATACAACAAGAAAAGCATGAGTTTTAATACAAATATTGTCTTACAGACAATATCCATTCTCGAATAAGTCCTCATTACATTTATTATCACATTATTTAACGAATAGTGAGGACTACTAGTACTTATCATACGGACCGTCACTCCGTTTCCGACATTAGTCCAAGATGCGTTCTCATTTCTGAAGAGAATAGTGAAAGAAAGGTTGAGCTCAACTAGCCCAAAGTAAAAATATTATGACTAAGATAATGCGAGAATAAATTATCATTAGTCTTCAATGATGTTAACCGATAAAATACAATAGACATCAAGTTTAAGCTGCAATGAACATGCAATCCATTAAAAGAGTCAAGTAGAGAATAAAATCTACTATCTTTTATGATTTAAAAGGTTTTTCATCACTTTTATCATTTGGGACTCGACTTAATAAATAATCCACCTCATCCCCGCACTTCTGAGGCAAGGATATTCATAAGTATCATAACCACAAATTATTCATGCACTACGGGCCAAGGATATTCGTGTATTCATCAATGGTCATGATCATGCCAACAACTGTCCATAAATACACTACAGGCCAATGAGGACTTTTACCACATCATTTGTAACATTACGGCCATGATTACCCGAATAATCCCTAGTCATAATCATACCAAGTCCATCTATGCACCACTACAGCCACTGATGACTTTCAACAAAATATAAATATGAGGATGATGACAATGATATAAGAATTCAATTAAACAAGTTCAAGAATTAATTTATTCAGGAACTAATAATGTCCAAATTGTCAACATGATACTTCTTTGTAGAGTAAAATTTAAGAATGCTCAGAAGAATATTTTCACGAAAAGATACTGGATGAAGCGCAAATATCAAGGATATTCCACCAATTTCATAAAGTATAGAAGTCAAAACTTTAACTATTTGAATATAATAAAGAATGGAATAACAAAAGAAATCACCATGCATGCGATTTACATGTAGGCAAAGTTATTCAACAGAATAATAAATAACGGAACCGGTCAAAGCGTAATAAGCACAAGCGGGATATTCCAATGTAATAATAAAGAATGGAATAATATCAAAATCACCATGCATGCGTTATCAAGATAGATAGGTTATTCAACGGAATAATAAATAACGGAATCGGTCCGGCGTAAAATGCATGAGACGGGATATTCCAATGAGAATAATAAAGAGCGGAACCGGTCCACAGTAAACGCGCTTGTGATGCATGGATATTCCAATGAGAATAATAAAGAGGCGGAATCAGTCCACATAAAAGCATATGAGCGAGGATGTTCCAGCGGAAAAATAACGAATGGAATAACAACGAAATCACCAAATATAGGGTAGGCCAGCGTACAAAAGTTATTGAGCAGAATAATAAAGAATGGAATAATGAAGTTCTCTTCATGAATATGAAAAAAATAATATCCCTTACCTTATAAAGAAGAGTACTCCGACGGTAGGGCGGGGATATACTTGCAGAAACTTGCACTACGCTTAAAGCTTTCTTAAATGCTAAAGAAATACGCTCAAGATAGAAGAATAATTCTCTCTACAGTTTCTCTCTCTAGAGTTTCAGTGAATTCGTAAGAAATAATGAATGAATGAGCTTCTATTTATAGAAGAATGGACTGAATAGTAACCAATCCATGAACGGTCCAGATCGATTTAATTTAAACGGACAGTCCAGTTGGTTTACAATAAAATATAATATATTCTATTTATAATCTAATAAAATGAATAACTTTTAAAAAGATTTTACTATCTGCAAACACTACGCAGGCATTATGCAAACATTATGCATAATAAAATATAATATATTCTAATTATTGTCTAATAAAGCGAATAACTTTATAAAAGTATTACATTTTATATAAAAAATTTACTATTAGTGAATATCTTTGGCTCGTAGTGCAAAAGATGGTTGATTTTCTTATGAATATCTTTGGCTAGTAGTGCAAAAGATGTACAGTGTTGAGATGAACATGACTAAGTGATGAATATCTTTGGCCTGTAGTGCAAAGATGAATATTTAATTCAAGATTTTTATTGATTGATGTTACAGGGATAAAATATTGATTATAAACTTTTAAATTCATAGAAGAAAGTAGATTTCATTCTCTACGTAACTCTTCTAATGAATTATTATTTTCGCTGCGAATATTGATTTAAAACTTTTGTCTATTGTATTTTATCAGATTTTTCCTTGTTGAGGACTAACGATAATTTGTTCTATGTTATTTAGTCATAATATTCTTTACTGGGCTAGTTGAGCTCACCCTTTTCCTTTTTGTTCCATTTTTCTTCTCAGGAGGCGAGAATGTAACGAGTACTAGTCGGGGTATCGAATGAAGGTTCTAGAAAGTTGTTTAGTAGTCCTCACTATTTTGTAAAATAGTGTAACAATAATTGTAATGAGGACTTATTTGAGTGTTGATATTGTCTAGAAGACAATATTTGTTTTTAAACTCACAGTTTATGTGTTGTCGTATTTTGCACGACAATTGTATTAATAAAGCTGTAGTTGTTTCTGTACCATGTATTTGGCAACTCAGAGTGGGTGTTGTATACCTATTTTGGGGGCATCACGGTTGGTCCAGATTGGTTTACAATAAAATATAATATATTCTATTTATAATCTAATAAAACGAATAACTTTTAAAAAGATTTTACTATGCAAACACTATGCAGACACTATGCAAACACTATGCATAATAAAATATAATATATTCTAATTATTGTCTAATAAAACGAATAACTTTATAAGAATTTCTCCCTATTGGCGCGCAATTAGGTGACCAAACTTCTCCTTGGCAGAACTTCTAGACATCGTTAATAATGCAAATAATAATATTAATAACTTCGTCATCTCAATTATAAAATATCAACAATAATTGATTTAATTAACGTGCGATACTATGCAACAATTACTGAAGCAATAATTGAACAAAACTGAGTGACTTCTCACGTAAGCATCAATAATCAATACCGTGTGCTACTATGCAACCACGCGTATTCCTGTACTTTTAACACCGGGTGTTTCAACAGTTAATGGTAAAACTTCTGTCATTATTTTCATAAAAATATTTTTTTCGTTTTCTTAATCCGACAATAATTCCGTTGTGGGGTCCACCAATGATTGTGCCATCATACGAATATTCCCTGTTTTAAAATGAATATTCCCCGACCAATCGAATATTATATAACAACTTGCGTACTTTGAAAAATTTATAAATATTACCCACAACTATAACATTATATCAAATTTATTCCATAATATTCAAAAATGATATTTATAGAAAATACATTTTTATTCATAAGAGTTGGGGTCTTACAATCTCCCCTTCTTATGAAATTTTGCCCTCCAAATTAGGGTACGTACCTGGTATGTCGAGGAGGTAAGGATACCTTGATTTCATTTGAGTACTAAGATGTATCATGATCTTCGACATACATTTTGGTGGGGCAATATGAAGAGAGAGATAGCTCTGTTTATCTCAAGGTGTCTAACGTGTCAACGAGTCAAGGCGGAACATCAGGTACCAAAAGGTCCATTGCAACCACTTGAAATTCCAGAATGGAAGTGGGAGCACATTACCATGGATTTCGTTACTGGTCTTCCCACGGTTTCTCAAGGTATAGATGCAATTTGGGTCATTGTTGATAGATTGACCAAGTCTGCTCATTTATTACCTATAAGAGAAACTTATACACTTGAACGTCTTGCTCGTATGTACATAAACGAGGTTGTAAGATTGCATGGTATGCCAGTATCCATAGTTTCTGATCGAGACCCAAGATTCACTTCACAATTTTGGGTTAGTTTGCAAAAAGCTATGGGCACGGATTTATGATTTAGTTCGGCATATCATCCTCAAACGGAAGGACAATCAGAGAGGACTATTCAAACTCTTGAAGATTTATTAAGACTCTGTGTCCTTCACTTCAAGGGAAGTTGGGACAAGTTCTTACCATTGGTGGAGTTTTCCTACAACAACAGTTATCAAGCAAGCATTGGCATGGCTCCATTCGAAGCGTTGTATGGAAGAAAGTGTCGTTCTCCAGTATGCTTGGATGAGGTGGGTGAAGCAACGTTGTTGGGACCGGAGTTAGTACGTATGACTACGAAAAAGATTCAAATGATCCGACAACGTATAAAAACCTCACAAGACCGACAAAAGAGTTATGCTGATCTTCATCGAAAGGACGTGAAATTCGATATTAGAGATCATGTGTTGTTATGTGTTGCTCTATGGAAAGGAGTTACGAGATTTGGAAAGAGAGGAAAGCTCAATCCTCAATTCATTGGCCCATTTTTAATTCTAGATTGAGTAGGGACTGTAGCCTATAGACTTGCTTTATCGCCAAGTATGTCTCGTGTTCATAACGTTTTTCATATATCCATGTTACGTAAATATGTGAAAGACCCGAACCACATTATTGAGTTAGAACCAGACGAAATAGCAGAAGATTTAACGTATGAAGAGGTTCCTGTTCAAATCTTGGATAAGAAGGAACATTTTCTACGCTCCAAGGTTATACCTCAAGTCAAAGTTTTATGGAGGAACCACGATGTTGAGGAAATGACCTGGGAGTTAGAATAATGGTGTGTTGTGCGCCTCCATCATGATTTTATACTTTAACTCAGGGTTGTTAGGAACACAAAGTCTAGAGTTGACTCGAAGTATTCCTTCTTCATCGATTCTTGCTTCCGGCATAGCACCTTCTTGTACTTTCTTCCTCATATGCATCAGCTCCAGGTCTGTAGCTTGAGCAGCTTTAACTTTATCGATTAAAGTCAGTTCCACTCGTATATTCTCCATCATCACTTGGGTCCCTGGAGTCTTTATCTCTATCTCTATCCTTTCCAAATCATACAAAATGGGCCTTTGCCTTGACAATATCGCACTTGTACCCACATATGATCTTCTACTCAATGCGTTAGCTACCACGTTCGCTTTTCCAAGATGGTATTGGATGGTATGATCATAATCTTTCAACAGTTCAAGCCAACGTCGCTGTCGCATGTTGAGTTCCTTTTGAGTGAAGAAACATTTGAGGCTTTTATGATCCGTAAAGATCTCCACTTTTTCCCCATACAAGTAATGCCTCCAAATCTTTAGTGCAAAAACGACTGCTGCCAACTCTAGATCATGAGTAGGATAATTCCTCTCATATTCTTTGAGTTGTCGAGAGGCATAGGCTATGACTTTCCCATGTTGCATGAGAACACATCCTAACCCTTTTGCCTGAAGCATCACTGTAGATGACAAATCCCTCCGAGCCAGATGGTATTGTCAGAACAGGTGCTGAAATGAGTCTTGTCTTGAGTTCTTGAAAACTCTTCTCACATTCCTCGCTCCAACCGAATTTTTTATCTTTCCGAGTCAGCTGAGTTAAGGGAGTAGCGATTCGAGAAAACCCTTCTATGAATCTCCGATAATAACCAGCTAAGCCGAGAAAGTTACGTACTTCGGTCACTGATTTAGGTTGCTCCCAGCATTGAATAGCTTCAATCTTTGTTGGGTCAACAGATATTCCATGACTTGATACCACGTGCCCAAGGAATGCTACTTCCTCAAGTCAGAACTCACATTTCTTTAACTTGGCATAAAGCTTATATTCACGAAGCTTTTGGAGTATCAGCCTCAAGTGTTGCTCATGATCTTCACGGCTTTTGGAATAAATAAGGATGTCATCAATAAAGATGACCACAAAGTGATCCAAATATTCCTTGAATACTCGGTTCATCATATCCATGAAGGCAGCAGGAGCATTAGTCAATCCAAAAAACATGACTAGGAATTCATAATGCCCATACCGAGTTCTAAAAGCCGTCTTTGGAATGTCATCGGTTGTAATCTTCAATTGGTGATATCCGAAACGAAGATCAATCTTTGAAAAGAATTTGGCGCCTTGCAACTGGTCAAACAGGTCATCAATACATGGCAATGGGTACCTATTTTTGATGGTGACATGATTCAACTCCTGATAATCAATACAAAGTCGCATACTCCCATCTTTCTTCTTCACGAATAGGATAAGAGCACCCCAAGGAGAAGTACTAGGGTGAATAAAGCCAATGTCTAACAATTCTTGCAGTTGGGTCTTTAACTCCTGAAGTTCAATAGGAGCCATTCAATATGGGGCTTTAGAAATGGGTTTTGTACCGGGTTCAAGGTCGATACAAAATTCAATTTCACGCTCCGGGGTAGGCCGGAGAAGTTCTTGAGGAATACGTCCGAAAATTCATTAACAATAGAAATATCATTCAAAACTGACGTATTTTTATTTAGATCCGTGGCATGAGCTAAGAAAGCTTGACATCCATTTTTCAATAAACGAATAGCTTTATGGCTTGAGATGATTGTGATTGATTTTAATGGTTTGGTTGCTTAAATTCGCATAATAGGTTGATTAGGAATATGAAAGCTAACAACCTTACGAAAATAATTAATTTTTGCATGATGAGTAGTTAACCAATCAATCCCTAGAATTACGTCGAATGAAAGTATTTTCAATAAAATAAGATTGACAGCTAATGTGAGGGTACCGATTTGAACCAAACAAGACTTATAAACAGTGGATGTAATAAAGGTTTCTCCCAACGGAGTTTTAACAGATAAGTCAAAGTCTAATTTCTCCGGAGTCAAATTTAAACGTTGAGCGCAAGTAGGAGAAATAAAGGAATGGGTAGAACCGGTATCAAATAAGGTATATACTTCGCTAGAGTTTATGATAAGCTTACCCGTGATGACCTCGTTCGGGTTCCTTGCTTTCTGGGAGGTCACGACAAACGCTCTCCCTTGCACTACTGGCTTTGACTTTTCTGGGACGTCCTTTGGTGCCTCCATCCTAGTTGAACTTGTCTTCGGTGAATGACAAAATCGGGCTAGGTGACCTTCTCTTCCACAATTATAACATGCTTTGACTGAGATCGCGCAGCTTTGATTTGGGTGATGTGTCCTTCTCCTCCGCATTTGAAGCATATGATAGGTGGTCGTTCTCCTTCCTTAACCACGGGTGCTGGTGCTGACGTCTTTCCATCATTGTTGAATCTCCTCTTCTTGAAATGTCTATTCTTATTATTTTGGCCATGATTACCACCGAAGTGGTTACCATTTCTGGTATGTTGATTCCCTCCACGATTATTGTCACCGCTTCGATGACTGTTATCACGGGTATTATCATTTTGTCGGCTGCTCTCTTTTGGTTGGGTTGACTCATTATCGCGCTCCAATAACTGAGCCCTATTAACAACATCTGAATACAAACACAGTTTATGAGAGATAAGATATTGACGTATCTCGGGTTTCAAACCTCTTAGAAACATTCGTGTCATTCTCTCCTCATTATCAACCAAATGGGATGCAAACCGGGACAACTTAGCAAACTTGGCTTCGTACTGTGACACGGTTATGTTGTTTTGTTCCAGTTTAATGAACCCTACCTCTTTTATGTGACGAATACTTTCGGGAAAGTACTTGTCGTTGAACAGTTCTTGGAACTTCTCCCAAGACATCTTGATCATGACGGAGTTGAGTACGCTTTATAGATTCCCACCAGTAATCTGCCTCTGCCTGCAACATGAAGGTGGCAAAGGGAACCTTTTGCTCCTCAGAGCATCCCAAGACATCAAATATCTTGTTGATCTGCTTTATCCACGTCTCCGCCTTAAGTGGTTTTGGCTCTCCAAAAAACTCCGGTGGTCCCAGCTCCTTGAACTGTTTGGCGGTGTTTGTCCGAGAGTTGCCAGTGTTTCCACCTGCATTTTGGACAGGAGCCGCTCTCGCCTGATGTTGCATAAATTGCACGAAGCCTCGGAACATTCCATCGTTCATCATTTGGTCAGTGTTGTTATTTTCATTAAGATTGTCGCCTTCCTGATGCACATTCTCCTGATTATTGATCTGTGGAGACTAAACGGTCTCCTGTGCTCCATTGATGTTCTCAACATTCTCGGATACCATTTTTAAATACTGCCACAAAATAAGGGTTAATTAACATATCACATATTATCCCTATACTTTGACCGACCAATTTATTATCAAATAAACTTAAGTAGGTCATACTAGTGAAGGAATTCTCCATCTCTCCCCTCCTAGTTCTTGTCTCACATCTCAGCCAGGGATCATATCCCTAAGCTTTGATACCAACTGTGACGCCCCCAAAATAGGTATACATCACCTATTCTGAGTTACCAAATACATGGTACAGAATACAAATACAATCTTTAATATACAACAAGAAAGCTGTGAGTTTTAATACAAATATTGTCTTCTAGACAATATCCACTCTCAGAATAAGTCCTCATTACATTTATTGTCACACTATTTAACAGAATAGTGAGGACTACTAATACTATCATCTGGACCATCACTCCGTTCCCCGACTAGTCCTGAATGCGTTCTCATTTCAAGAAGAAGTGAAAGAAAGAAAGTGTGAGCTCAACTAGCCCGGTAAAAAATATTATGACTAAGATAATGCGAAATAAATTATCATTAGTCTTAAACAATGTTAAACCGATAAAATACAATAGACATCAAGTTTAAGCTGCATGAATGAACATGCAATCCATTAAAAGAGTCAAGTAGAGAATAAAATCTACTATCTTTTATGATTTAAAAGGTTTTCATCACTTTTATTCTTTGGGACTCGACAATAAATAATCCACCTCATCCCCCACACTACTACCGAGGATATTCATAAGTATCACAATCACAAATTATCCATGCACTACGGGCCAAGGATATTCGTGTATTCATCAATGGTCATGATCATGCCAACAACTGTCCATCAATGCACTACGGGCCAATGAGGACTTTTACCACATCATTTGTAACATTACGGTCATGATTACACCAAATAATCCCTGATCATAATCATACCAAGTCCATCTATGCACTACAGGCCACAGATGACTTTTAACAAAATATAAATATGAGGATGATGACAATGATATAAGAATTCAATAAAACAAGTTCAAGAATTAATTTATTCATGAACTAATAACGTCCAAATTGTCAACATGATACTTCTTTGTAGAGTAAAATTTAAGAATGCTCAGAAGAATATTTCCACGAAAAGATACTGGATGAAGCGCAAATATCAAGGATATTCCACCAATTTCATGGAGTATAGAAGTCAAAACTTTAACCAACTGAGTATAATAAAGAATGGAATAACAAAAGAAATCACCATGCATGCGGTACTTAGCAGACAGGCGAGTTATTCCAGCGAATAATAAATAACGGAACCAGGTCAGGCGTAATACGCATCGACAAGATATTCCAACAGAATAATAAAGAATGGAATAACATCAGAAATCACCATGCATGCGGTACTTCGCATAGATAGGTTATTCCAACAGAATAATAAATAACGGAATCAGGTCCGGCGTAAAACGCACAGACAGGATATTCCAACAGAATAATAATGACGAAACTAGGTCCGGCGTAAAACGCACAGACAGGATATTCTAACAGAATAATAAAGACAGAATCGGTCCGGTAAAAGCGCATGCATGACGGGATGTTCCAAACAGAATAATAACGAATGGAATAACAATGAAATCACCAAGTATAGGGTGAGCCAGCGTACAAAGTTATTGAGCGAGAATAATAAAGAATGGAATAACAGAAGTTCTCTTCATGAATATGAAAAAAATAATACCCCTTACCTTATAAAGAAGAGTACTCTGACGGAAGGGCGGGGATATACTTGAAGAAACTTGCACTACGCTCAAAGCTTTGTTAAACGCTAAAGAAATACGCTCAAGATAGAAGAATAATTCTCTCTACAGTTTCTCTCTCTAGAGTTTCAATGAATTCGTAAGAAATAATGAATGAATGAGCTTCTATTTATAGAAGAATGGACTGAATAGTAACCAATCCATGAACGGTCCAGATCGATTTACTTTAAACGGACAGTCCAGATTGGTTTATAATAAAATATAATATATTCTATTTATAATCTAATAAAATGAATAACTTTTAAAAAGATTTTACTATACAAACACTATGCAGGCACTATGCAAACACTATGCATAATAAAATATAATATATTTTAATTATTATCTAATAAAACGAATAACTTTATAAAAGTAATCTATTTTATATAAAAAGATTTTACTATTAGCCTAATAAAACGAATAACTTTATAAAAGTATTCTGTTTTATATAAAAAGCTTGGAAAAGATTAAAACGATCCGACAACGTATAAAAACCTCACAAGACCGACAAAAGAGTTATGCTGATCTTCAACGAAAGGACGTGGAATTCGATATTAGAGATCATGTGTTGTTACATGTTGCTCCATGGAAAGGAGTTACGAGATTTGGAAAGAGAGGAAAGCTCAATCCTCGATTCATTGGCCCATTTTAATCCTCAATCGAGTAGGGATCGTAGCCTTTATAGACTCGCTTTTCTGCCAAGTATGTCTCGTGTTCTTAACGCGTTTTTCATATATCCATGTTACGTAAATATGTGAAAGACCCGAACCACATTATTGAGTTAGAACGGAAGCGAAATAGCGGAAGATTTAACGTATGAAGAGGTTCTGTTCAAATCTTGGATAAGAAGGAACATATTCTATGCTCCAAGGTTATACCTCAAGTCAAAGTTTTATGGAGGAACCACGATGTTGAGGAAATGACCTAGGAGTTAGAATCTGAAATGAAATCAAGGTATCCTTACCTCTTCGACATACCAGGTACGTACCCTAATTTTGAGGGCGAAATTTCATAAGAAGGGGAGATTGTAAGACCCCAACTTTTATGAATAAAAATGTATTTTCTATAAATATCATTTTTGAATATTATGGAATAAATTTGATATAATGTTATAGTTGTGGGTAATATTTATAAATTTTGAAAAGTACGCAAGTTGTTATATAATATTCGATTGGTCGGGGAATATTCGTTTTAAAACAGGGAATATTCATACGACGGCACAATCATTGGTGGACCCCACAACGGAATTATTGTTGGATTGAGAAAACGACAAAAATATTTTTATGAAAATAATAAATGGAAGTTTTATCGTTAATCATTGAAACACCCGGTGTTAAAAGTACAAGAATACTGGCGTGGTTGCATAGTAGAAAGCACACCGGTATTGATTATTGATCTTTACGTGAGAAGTCACTCGGTTTTGTTTAATTATTGCTTCAATGAATTGTTGCATAGTATCATACGTTAATTAAATCAATTATTGTTGATATTTTATAATTGAGATGACGAAGTTATTAATATTATTATTTGCATTATTAACGATGTCTAGAAGTTCTGCCAAGGAGATGTTTGGTCACCTAATTGCGCGCCAATAGGGAGAAATTCTTATAAAGTTATTTGTTTTATTAGACAATAATTAGAATATATTATATTTTATTATGCATAGTGTTTGCATAGTGTCTGCATAGTGTTTGCATAGTAAAATCTTTTTAAAAGTTATTCATTTTATTAGATTATAAATAGAATATATTATATTTTATTGTAAACCAATCTGGACCAACCGTGACGCCCCCAAAATAGGTATACAACACCCACTCTGAGTCGCCAAATACATGGTACAGAAACAACTACAACTCTATTAATACAATTGTCGTGCAAAATACGACAACACATAAACTGTGAGTTTAAAAACAAATATTGTCTTCTAGACAATATCAACACTCAAATAAGTCCTCATTACAATTATTGTTACACTATTTTACAAAATAGTGAGGACTACTAAACAACTTTCTAGAACCTTCATTCGATACCCCGACTAGTACTCGCTACATTCTCGCCTCCTGAGAAGAAAAATGGAACAAAAAGGAAAAGGGTGAGCTCAACTAGCCCAGTAAAGAATATTATGACTAAGATAACATAGAACAAATTATCGTTAGTCCTCAACAAGGAAAAATCTGATAAAATACAATAGACAAAAGTTTTAAATCAATATTCACAGCGAAAATAATAATTCATTAGAAGAGTTACGTAGAGAATGAAATCTACTTTCTTCTATGAATTTAAAAGTTTAACATCAATCAATATACATCTTGAATTAAATATTCATCTTTGCACTACAGGCCAAAGATATTCATCAGTTGGTCATGTTCATCTCAACACCTGTACATCTTTGCACTACGGGCCAAAGATATTTATAAGAAAATCAACCATCTTTGCACTACTGGGCCAAAGATATTCAAGAATATCATCATTTAGGGATCGAGGATGATGAAAAATATTTTAAAGAAAAGCGAATCCCGGTGAAACAAAAGAACAAATAATAAGGATTCGTACTTTAACCGATCCAAGTTCAAAAATACTTCATAAATAACCATAGTGAAGTAAAATTTAAGAATGATCAAAACATGGATACAATCAAAGCTAGTATCCATAATAGATATTTTGGACAAAAAATGAAAATTTAATTTTTCTGTGAATAGTGTCGTATACGTGAATAGTGTCGTATACGTGAATAGTAACCCTGATACTAAAAGAAAAGAATTTCACAAGAAAAATCTTACCAATATTTTGGCATAATGATATTAAAAGAAATAATATCATTTAAAAAAATAACATCCCTTACCTCGAAAAAGACAATTACTTTGATCGAGATATCTTTGGATATAGTCTTTGAAGGAAACTTGCTTAGTATAGCAACACTCAAAGTATCAAAATACTCACAAGAATACGCTCGATAATATAGAGAGAGAAAACTTTAGTTTCTGGTGTGATTTTCAATTCTAACCTAAGCACCCTATTTATAGGAAAATGCTTAGAACACCAAAGCAGAAAATTTAATAAAATAATAATATATTTTTTCTTAACTTCCTACGCACACTTATTTTGTCCAAACACCAGCCACACCTCACCAACAACCACCAAAAACATTTTTCCCATTAAACTCATTTAAAAATCCAAAAAAAATCAAAATCAATTAATCCGGAACTTCAATAATTCACAATAAATAGTCCTTTATCAGAAAAATTCAAATCTTATGTCCATTCCATAGGAAATTCCATTCTCTACAACTTTGTAAGTTTAAGTTTTTCCAAATTCCAAGCAGAAATTGGCCAAATCCACATACAGACGATTTTATAAAGCTATAATCAAATTTCGGTCAAGAAATGGGGTCCACAAACATGAAAAACATGTTTTTAAATATTTTAGTAACAAAATACTCTTCCTCCTCATTTATTCATATATCTCACATTCATTGTAAAAATATCATCATTATTATATTATTATAATATAATAATATATTTAAATGAATTATTTTATCGAAAAAGATAAAATAACAATTTTCAACAATTGTCACATTAAAATTTGTTTCCATCTATATCCACATAAAATGAATATTTTTCTTATCATATAAATCAATAATTAATTATTCACAAATAATATTCTGAGAATCACAATATCGATAACCTGACGGTAGTTCAGGAAAGGGGCTTTCAATAAGGATTTCTCCTTCTTGGGCGCGCAATTAGGTGACCAAACCTCTTCTTAGGCAGTAACTTTCTAGACATTGCCAATAATGCTATCTAATAATATTATTCAAATAATATGAATTATTGATCTGATAATGGAAAATATTGTGTAATGGCAATTATTGAAACAACAATAATATAAAATATCAATACAACAATTATTGAATCAATAAAATAAAATATTGAACAGTAATTTCTGTAACAATTATTGAGTAGTGCCTTCTTACGTAAGAATCAATAATTGGTGCAATACCATGTGCTACTATATTTTAACCACCGAGTATTTCAACAATATTAATGGTAACAACTATGCCATTATTTATAAACAACTTATACTTGTCATTTTCTTCATCTAATCGCTTTCCGTTATGGGGCCCACATAAGGTCAAGCGTGTCGTCACGAATATTCTATAAAGCGGTAAGAATATTCCACGACCAAACGAATATTCCCCGACAACAATGAATATTTTATAACCACTTGCTTATTTGAAATATTTCCGCATTTTACCCATAACTAACCACATTAATCAAATCAACCCTTACTATTTCAAAATAATAAATAGAGGAAATTCAATTTCATTTATAATAAGTTGGGGTCTTACAACCTCCCCTCCTTATAAAATTTCGTCCTCGAAATTGACGTGCGTACCTGGTGTTTCGAAAAGGTGAGGATACCTCTCTTTCATTTTTGTTTCCAACTCCCAGGTCATTTCCTCTATAGCATAGTTCCTCCACAAAACTTTGACTTGTGGTATGAACTTTGTGCGTAGGACATGCTCATTCCTATCCAAGATCTTGATAGGTACCTCTTCGTACGTTAAGTCTTTGGCTATCTCGTCTGGTTCTAACTCAATAACGTGGTTCGGGTCTTTCACATATTTACGAAGCACAGATATGTGAAAAACATTATGAACACAAGACATACTTGGAGGTAACGCAAGTCTATAGGCCATATTTCCTACTCGGTCAAGAATCTGAAATGGACCAATAAATCGTGGATTGAGCTTTCCTCTTTTTCCAAATCTTGTAACTCCCTTCCATGGAGCCACACGCAACAATACATGATCCCCAATACTAAATTTCACGTCCTTTCGATGAAGATCCGCATAATTCTTTTGTCGATCTTGTGCCGTTTGTATACGTTGTCGAATCATTTGGATCTTTTCTGTAGTAATACGTACCAACTCTGGTCCCAACAATGTTGCTTCACCCACCTCATCCCAACATACTGAAGAGCGACACTTACGTCCATATAATGCTTCGAATGGAGCCACACCTATACTTGTCTGATAACTGTTGTTGTAGGAGAATTCCACCAAAGGTAAATATTTATCCCAACTCCCTTTGAAGTCTAGGACACAGAGTCTTAATAGATCTTCAAGAGTTTGAATAGTCCTCTCTGATTGTCCGTCCGTTTGAGGATGGTATGCCGAACTGAATCGTAAATCCGTCCCCATAGCTTTTTGCAAGCTAACCCAAAATCGTGAAGTAAATCTTGGGTCACGATCCAAAACTATGGATACTGGCATGCCATGCAATCACACAATCTCATTTATGTACATACGAGTAAGACGTTGAAGGGAATAAGTCTCCCATATCGGCAAGAAATGAGCAGACTTGGTTAATCTATCAACAATAACCCAAATAGCATTTTTACCTTGAGAAACCGTGGGAAGACCCGTAACGAAATCCATGGTAATGTGTTCCCACTTCCATTTCAGAATCTCAAGTGGTTGTAATGGACCCTTAGGCACTTGATGTTCTGCCTTTACACGTTGACAAGTTAAACACCTCGAGATAAACTTTGTAATCTCTCTCTTCATATTGTTCCACCAAAATATATGTCAAAGATCACGATACATTTTGGTACTTCCAGGATGGATTGCAAACAGTGTATTGTGTGCCTCCATCATAATCTTGTATTTCAAATCAGTGTCGTTAGGAACACAAAGTCTGGAGTGGACTCGAAGTATTCCTTCTTCATCGATTCTTGCTTCTAGAATAACACCTTCTTGTACTTTCTTCTTCATACGCATCAGCTCTGGGTCTGTGGCTTGAGCAACTTTAACTTTTCCGATTAAAGTCGGTTATATGCGTATACTTGACATCATCGCATGGGTCCCGGAGTCTTGAATTCTATCTTCATCTTTTGTAAATCACACAAAATGGGCCTTTGTGTTGACAACATCGCACTCGTTCCCGCATATGATCTTCTACTCAACGCGTCAGCTACCACGTTCGCTTTTCAAGGATGGTATTCAATAGTGTGGTCGTAATCTTTCAACAGCTCGAGCCAACGTCGTTACCGCATGTTGAGTTCCTTTTGGGTGAAGAAATATTTGAGGCTTTTATGATCGGAATATATCTCCATTTTCTCCCCATATAGATAGTGCCTCCAGATCATTAACGCGAAAACGACTGCTGCCAACTCTAGATCATGAGTAGGATAATTCCTCTCATATTCTTTAAGTTGTCGCGAGGTATAAGATATGACTTTTCCATGTTGAATGAGAACACATCCTAACCCTTTGCCTGAAGCATCGCTGTAGATAACAAATCCATCTGAACCAAACGGTATTGTCAGAACAGGTGCCGAAATGAGTCTCCTCTTGAGCTCTTGAAAACTCTTCTCGCATTCCTCGCTCCATACGAATTTTGTATCCTTCCGAGTCAACTGAGTTAACGGAGTAGCGATTCGAGAAAACCCTTCCACGCATCTCTGATAATAACCAACTAGGCCCAGAAAGCTACGTGATTTTGGTCATCGCCTCTTGGTTGCTCTAACTTTGTATTACTTCAATCTTCGCCGGGTCGACAGATACTCCATGTTTTGACACCACGTGCCCAAGGAATGCTACTTCCACAAGCCAGAACTCACATTTCTTCAACTTGGCATACAACTTGTTTTCACGAAGCCTTTGGAGTACCAGCTTCAAATGGTGCTCATGATCTTCACGGCTTTTGGAATATATAAGGATTTCATCAATAAAAACCACAACGAATTGATCCAAATATTCCTTGAATACTCGGTTCATCATATCCATGAAAGTCGCAGGAGCATTAGTCAATCCAAAAGACATGACCAAGAATTCATAATGCCCGTCCGGGAGTTTGGAAGGCAGTCTTTGGGATATCCTCGGTTCTAATCTTCAGTTGATGATATCCGAACGAAGATCGATCTTTGAAAAGAATTGTGCTCCTTGTAACTGGTCAAACAGGTCATCAATGCGAGGTAGCGGATACCTATTCTTGATAGTGACATGGTTTAATTCCCGGTAGTCGATACAAAGTCGCATACTCCTGTCTTTCTTCTTTACAAATAAAACAGGAGCACCCCAAGGAGATGTACTAGGACGAATGAAATCGATGTCCAACAACTCCTGTAATTGGACCTTTAACTCCTAAAGTTCAATAGGAGCCATTCGATATGGGGTTTTAGAAATGGGCTTTGTACCAGGTTCAAGATCAATAAAGAATTCAACTTCACGTTCTGGGGGTAGACCGAGAAGTTCTTCAGGAAATACGTCAGGAAATTTACTAACAACAAGAATATTATTCAAATCTGACGTGTCTTTATTCAAATCCATAACTTGGTGCAATACCGTGTGCTACTATGTTTTAACCATCGAGTATTTCAATAGTATTAACGGTAACAACTACGTCGTTATTTATAAACAACTTATACTTGTCGTTTTCTTCATCCAATCGCTTTCCGTTATGAGGCCCACACAAGGCTGCGCCGTCGTACAAATATTCCCCGACAGTAAGAATATTCCACGACCAAACGAATATTCCCCAACAACAATGAATATTTTATAACCACTTTCTTATTTGAAATATTTGCGCATTTTACCCATAACTAACCACATTAATCAAATCAACCCTTACTATTTCAAAATAATAAATAGAGGAAATTTAATTTCATTTATAATAAGTTGGGGTTTTACATGTAATGGTATCAAGATTATAGTATTTGTGTAATACTACATACACTAACTTAGATCATGGCTTAACAACAACATCATAGAGAGATCGAAGCCTTCAAATATCATGTCAGAGGTTGTTCTTCATTTCTGGGTTTCCCAAAAATGAAGAACAGTACGAGGGTGCTACTTTGGATCCTTGTAACATGCATATTGAGCTTCCTTTGTGTGATATAAAAGTTCAAATATGTAGTATAGATGTCAGTGTACAATTATATAACCCGAAATCAACTTAAAAACATCCCCAAAAGAAAATATGGGCCGGTCAAAGTACCTGTCAGGTTCGTGCTCATGAACAATCTTGGTTTTCCAGATTGTTCTTCAGGTAGATCGGTCAACTTAGTTTGACCATCCATTACGTTCAGTCTATTTGAGTTTTAAGGAATATAAAGGCATGTATCCATAGTACACATAACATACAACAACTTAGATATAACAACATAAATAAACAACTTAACATCTGACAGAGTCATGCTTTGCAAAACCATGTCAGACACGGATAAAGACTTTCTGGGTTACCCAGATTTCATATGGTCATGGCCGGTCAACGGTTTTTGACCATCAATAACATAAAATCTGTGCATGATCTGGACTTGATTCAAGTTCCAAATCAAAGTTCACATAACATACTACACGTTCAAACATTTAAACAACAAAAACACATAACAGACTGAAATTTATAGGGTCTGACATTTGTTGTCAGACCACTTTTTAATTTTTTTCCAGATTTTAAAAATCATCAGTTTTGAGTACTTAGATGTTCTGGATCAACAAGATACCAACCCAGATCATCAATATCTACTACATATAACATGTTTTTAACACAAAAATCTAACATCTAACATATCATTAAGGATCAGATTTCTAAAGTTAGATTTTATACCTCACTTTTCTATCTTGAATTTGGGCTTCTGATCTGTTAGTGGAATTCGTGGGGCTTGATTTGGGAGCTGATATACTACTATATTTCTTAGGTTAGAGAGAGAGGGTCTTGGATGAGTGTGGTGATCAAATGAGCTTAATAAGTAATTTTTCTCTCTCTTGAAGCTATATATATTATGTTATATTACACATGGCTGATACATGAACTGATTTGCTGAAGTTTCTTTAAGCCACAATGTCAAATAAGTTGGTCACCAACTCCTAGATTTGGTAGGATTTGCAAGCAAGCTTAATAAAGAATACAAAAGGGCATTATGGACAATTGACTTGTGATTTTAAGAGCATTCTTGTCATATTGGGTAACACTTAGGGTTTAACCCTAAGCTTTGGCACAAAATTTTTGTAGGATTTTCTAATTAGGGTTTGTACAAAAATTTAGTTTCTCAAAATTTATAAATAGGGTTTCCTTAATTAGATTAGGTTTCTAATTACATTATACATGAACACTAGGGCTTAAAGTCCACTAATTAGGATTAAGCTTGATAATTTAGCGATTAAGGTTTCTATTTAGCAAATTAGGGTTTCTTCATTAGCTAATTGGGGTTTCTAACTTTTAGAAATTAGGGTTTCTAAATTTTAATTAGAGTTTACCTAATCAAATCTGTTGGGCCATGATCCTTTTCCTTATTGGGCCAGACTTAATGGGCTCCTCCCTTGGATTATGTTACTTTTGTCCTATTGATCCGAATGATTTGGGCCCAATTACTTGATCATTTCGTTGGATTATCTCGGTTGGATCTGGTCATATGGGTCATTTCCTTTATTTGGGCTTAGTCATTGAATCAGCCCATTATGTAAATTGTCACTTAACCCAACTTTGACTGGTAATCATTACACCAAAAAATAGTTGATTGTTTTGTCTGCCACTTTTCTGTATGGCATTAATGAGGATGGGACTCAGATGACTGGCGGTGGCAAATAGTGGTAGCAAGTGAGGAAGTAGGCTACATACTTTCGGCTGAAATGACCGGGAGTGGGAAAAAGGTGTCAGGAGGTGATGGGTGGCACGGTAAACCGTGATTGGAGTACGATGGGGCTAGGATCACAACAAAAAGGAAGGTAAGTAACAAAATATTACAACACACGATCATATTATTATTTTTCTCTCACGCATTAGACATTATTTTCCCTCCATAGTTGACCTTGTGATCGCAAATCTTGACTCTCTCACGGAGTTATCCCCGACCGGTCCGGTAAGTCAAGCTTTTAGTGTTGACTTGTTTAACTGTGCAGGATATCGAACGCGTCTTGGTGATTGAGACGTGGAGAAAGATCTTGGCGTTAACAAAATCTATAATAATTAACATTAATCATATAACACAATTACAAAACAATCTTGTACTCTAATTTAGGTTTTAAATTAGGGTTTAACATAGTAAAACTAGGTTTTTTACTGTCACACTATAATTGACCAATTATTAACAGGTTTACATCTGATACATATTTATAGTACTGAAATATAATTAATATTATATTAATATTCTCATTTCTTAATCAAAATTCAAAATTAGGGTTTGGATTCCATATCCGATTTATCTTTCATACATAACATTATTAATTAAGTTAATAAATAATTAACTTAAATAATCGAACAATTTCATATAATAAAATATTTATTATAATAATTCTAATAATCATTTCATATATTATTTAAATAATATATAATCATATTTTCATGGAAAATAATTAATAAAAATATTTCTATTATAAAATTAATTATTATAAGAATATAATTTATCATTATCAATAATTCTAAAATAAAATCATTTATAATTATTAATGTAGTAAATATATTTTTATTTATTACATAAATACATATACTTTGCCTTGCACTTATTCTCACCTTTAAAATATTAAAAAAAAATTATACACAAAATTTTTAATTTATTTATATAAAAAATTTTGATTATTATAAAAAACATAAAAAATAGAGACAAGGGATATGCTCTCAAGTTTGATTTCCTTAGCCCATAACAAATGTGGGTAACATTTAAGTCAGCACAAAAAAAAAAAAAAACTTTTCAGCACATGCATATTTAAGCACTCCAGGTATGCTCGGTAAAGGTGAAGGCTATTAAGCCTTCACTCTCTTTTATTCACATGCCACACACACGTTACATACATAATATATACATATATAAGATATATATTATATCTATATATATACGGTATAGGGTAAGGATCAAGGCATGTCCTTTGATTCTACATACTACATACTCCTTAATTTTATATACCTTACTCAACATTTTTAGCGATGAATTAGACGTCGGTTCAATCTGTCATGTATATCAAAAAACTATCATCTTAATTTTTAGCGACGCAACGAATCGTTACCATAACATATAAACCGTTTATCTATTATATAACGACGAACTGCCGTTTTAGTTTTTCGCTAAAAATGGTAAGCATGATATGTAAAATAAAGGGATATGCCTTTAAAATGGACTAATACAGTATATATATAAATATTTTGTAATTTCTTTTTGCCCTCATTGTGAAAATAATCTTTGAAAGCTTTAGTTTGATAAATTAATTTGAAAAAAAAGAAGAGTTTTCCTTATCTTAAGAAATGCTATTATATGAATTTCATTAACACTTGATATTTAAATTATCAAGGTCAAGAAAAATAAATTCAAATTAAGATGAGAAAAATATATTTGGTCAAAATAAATAGGATAATTCAAAATAATTATATAAAATCATATGGAGAGGATACTACCTATTTATTTAATTTATTTACTCAGTATTGTTATCAACAAAATAGACTTAAAAGTTTGGAGACCTATCAGTCGGGTTGGGTCAAAAATTAGTCGGGTTAAAGGAACAAAATTGACAAAAAAATATTATTTGAAGGACTTAATTGACAAAAAATAAATTTTAGAGATAATTTTAAAAATATGTGACAATTTGAAAAGACAAAATTGTCAGTCATTTTATTTTTAGTTTGTCCTTAAAAATCCCTTTGTTTCACAAAAAAATCTCGGTAAAAAAATTATTATTCCACAAAAGAGTTTTTTTAATTGACATTAATAACTATTTCGCTTTCATGCTACCATTACTAATGAAACTACACCATCATTATACCTAGGATAAACATAAAAAAAATATTCCTTCTATTTAAATTTATAAGATAATTAATAACTTGTAAAATATAATTTTAGATATTTTTAAACTCAAATTTTATATAATTCATTAATAATTATAAAAAAATAAATCATATAACTATTTAACATTATTTTTAGATAGTTTTACAATATCTATTATTGTGTTAAGTGGTTAACTAAAATCTCTTAACTATTTTAACACTATTTTTAGATAGTCGTTAACTAAAATTAAATAATTCTGTCTCAAATCAACTTTAAATTAATAATAATTTTATATTTTAAAATAAAAAAAGTACATATTTGAAATATTTAAATTTTGCAAATAAAACTTTTTTTGATCAGATGGAGTATGTTTTTTAAACCATGTTTCTTTCTTCTTGGACATTTCCAACCAAGGTCCTTTATAATGTACTAGTATTTATATATTTAATGATATTGGTCCTAATTTAATCAAGAAAAAAAGAGAGGAGAGAGAGAGTAGAAAGCCCATATCTCCAACTCCACTGCACACACCAAAACCTCCAAAAACCATCTACCACCACCACAAATGACGGCCATAGCGGCGGCGCTATCAGCCGCATCCACCGTCATAACCGCCACCCTCCACCTCTCTAAACCACTCTCCCCCACCCGCACCACTCCCCGCCACCACCTCCGAACCATCATCACTTCTTCTCTGTCCTCTTCCTCCACCGAATTCAACATCACTTTCGCTCCTCCCAAACCCAAACCGAGCAAAACCCTAATACCCCTCGAGAACGACTCCAATCCTGAGTCAAATTCCGACTCGCCGGAAGAATTCGCGCAGCAATTATTCATCCCGTGGATTGTCCGAGACGAAAATGGCAACCTCACACTCCAATCCACCCCACCGGCGCGTCTCCTCCATGCCATGGCTGACGCCAAAACTCAATCATCGGCCTGTAAGAAAAAGAAAAAAGATAATTTGAGCAAAACAGTCTTGACTTCGGAGCCTAAGCATTCGAAGGCTGCTCGGAGGTTTTATAATGAAAATTTTAGGGATCCGCCGCAGAGGCTTAGTAAGGTACTCGCTGCCGCCGGAGGTGAGCTTAGCATTTGTAACTGCATAGTTGGTTATATGTAAATCTGTTGTATGTTATATTATTTTCTTAAATTTAGTTTATTTGATTTCTGAATTGGGATTGCATTTGCTTCAATAAATTTTCATAAATGTATATTTGTAGTTCATTATCCAATTTTTCTGTTTTTACTATGTGTGCAAGTGTGAGTTTTTGTGTTTGTTTTCAACTTATATAATTAGTTGAAAGTTTGTTGATTTAATAATGTTGTTTATCTCATTAGTGGCATCAAGACGAAGTAGTGAAGAGCTTATCTTTGAAGGCAGAGTGACTGTGAATGGTTCTGTGTGCAATACTCCTCAGGTCAGATTCGTTTTGAACGTGTTATCTTTTAAATATTTTGAGATTTTTATTAGTGTAGTTTTTTCTTTATTATTCTTGATTAAAAGATAACTGTTTCTTAGTTACGTTGTAGTTTAGTTTATTTGATTGATGGATTGACTCAGTTGATCATAAAAATGTGTTGTTGTGATTATTAAAATTAGGAACTTTATGTTAATACTGATATAGCATTAAATTGAATAAATGGGCAGACTAAAGTTGATCCTGCAAGGGATGTGATTTATGTCAATGGAAGTCGCCTTCCCAAGAAGCTTCCTCCGAAGGTCTATCTTGCCCTAAACAAGCCAAAAGGGTTTGTTTTCTTTGGCCTTTCAAGTTCTTTACTCAACTTTGGTTGGACTTCTATATGTATTTTGAAGTCGAGAAGTTTAACTTCATTGCAGGTACATATGCTCATCAGGAGAGAAAGACACAAAATCAGTTATATCGCTTTTTGATGATTATTTGAAGAGTTGGGTATGTCCAAAACTTGTCCTGGGAATAGACTTGCTATGTGTATATGGGTAGTTAGTGTGTTTCTTAGTATTAGCTATCTTTGGTGCTCTTCCAGGACAAAAGAAATGCGGGACAACCAAAACCACGGCTGTTTACTGTTGGCCGCCTTGATGTTGCCACAAGTGGGTTGATTATTGTAACAAATGATGGTAAGTACATGGAGGTTTAAGATATTATGAGTGTAGATTTTGAGAAGGATAATAAATTGGACTAGTTTTAACCAATTGCTTGCTTATGCAGGAGAATTTGCTCAAAAAATTTCGCACCCTTCTTCTAGTTTATCAAAGGAGTAAGTTTCTATTTAAATTTTTGTCAATTTTTTTAATATTTGATGGGTTTTAATGTGAATATTCCTTTGCGATGAAATGTTATTTTACGACAAAGCTTAAAAACCGCATGCAATGCGATATAACGATTTGTGTGTTGGAATGACATGAAGTTCAATGGTGAATTATATTAGTTATGTTTCTCTATTACAGTTTGTTTCTTGTGCTGCTTGCAACTCTCTGTATTATCAAATTTTAATTTTAAATTGAATCAGTTTCTCATGTTATCGAATTTTGTTCTACGTACTCTTTCATATAATTATTGTGCTTATATACTTTTGACCTTTTGTGGTTGTAGATATATTGCAACAATTGATGGCGTAGTTAATAAGCGGCACTTAGTAGCAATCAGTGATGGGACAGTCATTGATGGTGTCCATTGCACCCCGGATGCCGTTGAGCTACTACCACAACAGCCTGACAAACCAAGATCTCGAATACGCATTGTGGTAATTTTATTTTCTGCTCATTTAGAAGCATTTAGTATTTGCATTCAACTAGAGTTTTGCTTTGTGTATGATTAATTGCATCTACCGTTATGTTTATTATCCAATTTTTTCTCCTGCGAGATATGAAATTTATAGTTTTAATAAACATATGCCTACATATATTGTAACCTTAAGCCATTTGTCAACTATTTTGTGTAGTAGAAATACAAAAGCTAAAATTTCAACTTATTCTTTAACTAGGGAATTTCACATTTTCTTTCACAAAAAATGGAATTTTACATGTTTGTCACATCTTAGTATTAGATAGTACCTCTGACTAACAAAGATAGTTCTCTTTGTTTTGGTATTTTATTGGCAGCCTTTAATTCGTTCAGAGAATATAGTATATAATGGGAAGCGCTATGGTGCTTAGCCTTAGGTGGTTACCTTTACCTTCGGAACACATTTATTGTGTAAATAAGTCAGACAATAACTAGAAATGTATATATATATATGGAATCACTACTTTCTAATTTACTCTTTGGTATGTGTACATCTCCTTAATAAGTTATGGAGGAGAGTAACTAGTTGCTAATTTGCTCTTTTACCTTTCTCAGATTCAAAAATCTAACCTAGTGCGAAGGATTAACTTCATTTGCTTAAACTTTTTGCACAGGTTCACGAGGGAAGAAATCATGAAGTTAGAGAACTTGTAAAAAATGCTGGACTTAAGGTTAGTTTATGCTTCTTGATCAGTCAATTTTAACATCCTAACTATGCCTCTTACATCTCTGTAACCATGACTAACATCTCTGCTGTAAAGTTGTGGTGGACCTTGTTTATCTAAATGATATTTTGAGCATGGCAGGGAGATATGAGAAAGGAAACTTATCGTAGGGGGGTGTATTCAATTAAGATTTTTAAAGATTTTTTTTAAGTGACAAACTTTTATAGAATTTGTGGGATTTTAATGACTTTCACAGATTTTAAAGACTTTTTTTAAATGACTTTTATAGACTATAAAATAAGTAACAGATTTTTATAAACTTTTTATCAAGACTGTGATAGACTTTTGTATACTTCTAATATATCTTGCAACTTATATTAATTGTTAATTAGTCCATGTGTACAACCTCTCCCTCTTTTTTCATGAACTAGAGTAAATCTCATTATATTATTGTGGCATAAGATTTTATATATGTTGAAAGCGTTCACATTATTCTACTCATTTCATGATACATTTGGATACTCGGATACCAATAAAACTTTAGAAATTACAGACGCAATACAAAAATTAAGCTCACTTTTCATTGAGCTATATATACTTTATGTATATGCGTACGCTTTTTAGTAGGAATACCAAACTTTATTTTTCATAAAATAATATGACAATGAAAATCTATATAATCAAAAGTTGCAAAACTTTATTTTTTTTCCTTTGCAGAAAATGAAATTCACACTCATGTGAACGTGTGATTCAATAGTATATTGATTATTTTACAAATATATATATATATATATATATATATATATATATATATATATATATAGAAAGGATCAAGTAAGGGCTCCCTTACTTTATTAAAATGGATTATTTTTTTTTTTTTTTTGTTTTTTTTAAAACAACTAAAAAAAAGTTTAATATTTTAGTTCCATAAAATATTAAATTTTTTTTTAGTTGTTTTAAAAAAAAAAGCAAAAAAAAAAAAAGTGCGCATTTTAGTAGCGTGAGGGAGCCCTTACAGGATCCGGACCCTATATATATATATGTTGATTGTGTGATTCTGTCAACCCAATTTTCCATCTTAACTGCTGCTAATTCTATTTGATTTTGTAGACCTTTTTTATGCGCCTAACATATATCAAAGTAGTGCGTTTTTCCCTTTTTTATAAGGGAAAGATAATGATTCTGTCCAAAGACATACACATACACATCATATGTGTAAAAAATTAACAGTGTGGAGGATACACCAAAGACATCAAAGACATCATATGTGTAACATATATCAAAGCAGTACATGTTTATTTCACTATGATACACCAAAGACACTTGAAGACGAATATGGAGGATGTCTAAAAAATTAAAAGTAATTTCCTTCGTTTAAAATATCAGAAAACTAAAAAAAACATACAAATACACATCATATATTTTCTATTTTCATATATTATACATACATAATCTTTACAACTGATATGGGAGTTTCATGATTTTATCTCACTTTTGTTGAACAAATCTTTTTCTTCTTTCTATTGGAAGCTTTCGAACGGCTGCTTTTTCCCTCACCAATTCAGATTAGGTCTAGTTAATTGTTTACTTATTAATATATCTTGTTAATTCTCTTATTATAATAAATTTAATTTTATTTTTATGGCCCAAATTTTACCAAATTATTTATCCATCGCATATTAATATTTATTAGCCCATATAAAATAAATAACTAGTTTGACCCAATAAAAGAAAAAGTCCAATTAATAACTAGTTTTATCCACCTTTGTGTTTATTTGGAAGTCTTTAGAAATCTTTAGAGATGAGGTAAGACTTTGGATATAGATTGATAGTTATAATTCTTCTTCTAAAGTCTGTCAAACTCTACCATTTGATAGAAATCTTTAAAATCTATGACTTTTTGAATACCAAAATACTTTTATAGACTTTGTAAAAATCTTAATTCAATACCACCTAACTTTTGAAGACATTAAAAAAATTGTAATTGAATACCACTAAACTTTTATAAACTCTTTAAATGTCTTGATTGAATACAACTAAACTTTTAAAATCTTTAAAAGTCTTTAAAAATTTTAATTGAATACACCCCCTGTAAATTAGTTACGTAGTCCATAGGAGCTCAAGGTAAAACAAAGTTGGGGAAAAGATGAATCTTGGAATTTGTCTTAATTTTCTTAGGGGTAGCCAGCACTCAATTATTAGTTTTGATTCGATTTTAGTGATGTTGATATTTAGGTGTATATGCTGCTGGTTGTTTAGATGTGTGTGTGTGTATTTCTTACTCCCTGTGTCCCCCAAAGAAAAAGTTTTGTATTCAAATGAATAAATGTATTGAAATTAAATGTATAATGTTGCTATAAATAAGAACTATTACCCTCATAGTGGGCCCCATGTTTTTAAGAAAATTATTAGTTTTAAGGCAAATACAAAATGCAAAGTTGGAACTATATTATAATATTCTAATTTGACATCCGTAAAATTGTACTTACGCCATGTTTTGGGGGAAAAGGCAGTATAAATTAGTGTCAATTGTCAAGGCTATTCTGTGAACTCTTTGATGGCCATGACTATAGCAACCATCAATTGGTCAAAATTTGTAGTGTATGGAATTTTGTGTATTTTTATTTTAAAGTCAAATTAGTATGTTCTATTTTGTCAAATTTGGCCAGTTTAAGTAGGAAGTCATGGCTGTTTCAGCTGTAGGAGTAATTACATACTGCCTCTTTCCTAAAAATTACCACCCTTTTATTAGTTACATAAAAAGAAAGGACACTTTTTTATAGATAGAGGGAGTACTTTCTATAACTTTTGGAACTTTAAGTGAGTGAAGTTCAAGTTAGAGAGCATTTTTCCAGTAATTAATATATTTTTTGGGGATTTTTAAGATGCTAACCCATGGTGTAACGGATAGAGCTGGTGCTTCGGTCCTCTGGTGGGTGCTGACTTTCTTTTTCCATAATTTTTTTTCTTTTTCTTATTTGAAGTTATTTCCATAACTTAATGCTGAATATATATTATACAAGTTTCCGTAATTGGTATTACAAGTAGGCTCCAAGTCTTTGATTTTGTTTAACTAATTATAGAGCACGTCCACTCCAGCTGTACAAAAGATAAATCCTGTCCTTTCATAGTTATTGTATGTAATTATTGTTGCAGGATTGAGCCTACTATTTTAGCATATTTATCCTGAATACTTTGATCCTATTTGATTATGCTCTGAGATTGAGTTCACATCCTTCTTTTCTCAGATTTACTCACTTAAGCGTGTACGTATTGGGGCTTTTAGGCTTCCACCAGACCTTATGTAAGTGCGCTCTTGATACTTCCTGGGTTACATTTCTGAGTGCCCTCCCTCTGGCTTGAAAATAAATAGAAGGAAAATTGGAAAAAGTAGAAAACTCCAAATCCCATCCTAACCTGTGAAGCAGGAAAGGGAATATATATACACAGACCATGTGCACACACTGCACGTATTTTCAGATATGATAAAACCTTTAACGGAAGGGAGGGCCTTTTAAAATGTATCGAATTGTAATTCATGAATTTCATATGCTTTTGTGTAAATTAATCTATGTTGGAGAACAGTTAACGCTTAACAGATTCAAGATTAAATGTTTTGATCATGCTAGTAAAACTGTAAACGCGTGTTAGTGCAACTTAGATTCAATATATTTTGAAATTTTTAAGTTTACTCAAAAAACATGATTTGAAGCAATATATGGAATTAAATGAATTAGTAATTAAGTTATATTATTTCTTAGAGGTAAATCGATGTACTAAATTTTAAATAGTAGTAGATTATTATTAGGATGTTGTTTTCTTGTTATTATATTTGAATTATGTGAGAAGTAATTAGGACTTGTTTCCTTAGTAAATTAGGCACCCAAATTATTAGAATTATACATGGAGTTGAATATATCAGTTTTGAGATTCAAGCCATGTGCTTTTTATGTGTGTTTCTCTCCAGGTCCCATGCAGGGTTAGGTCCCTTAACCCTTTCTTCTCATATATATATGTTCGACACCTATTTTCAACCCTTCCTGCATAAAAGAGGAACCAATTCAACATATTCTTTCCAGAAACCATTTTCATTGAATCCGACATATGGTTTAACATCATGCAATACCGACATCCTTAACAAATCCGTTCACTTGGCAAGTTTGGAAATTCAACTACCAATGTTTTTTTGCTAATTATGCTGTTTGTGCAGTCTTGGGAAGCACATGGAACTAAAACAAACTCATCTTAAAGCCTTGGGCTGGAAGAGCTAGTAAAAAAGTTTCACTGCTTCCTCACCAGCAAATCTTTTGTACACAATGCTAGTTCAATCGGGGGAAGCACATTGGCAAGTCATCATTCATATTTAACTGATTTTTATGGGACTCTGAGCCTGTTTGGTCCTTAAATCTCTCTTAAGTTTGACTCGGCTTCATTAAGTTAAGTTAGCATGCTCAAATTGGTAATTCAGTAGTTTTTTATTAGAAAATGTTGACGATTGGGAAGTTTGGTACTCTTTAAGAGTTCAATTATAAAACGGATGGGATTTTATGAGATTAAAGTGCTATTAGCCCCAACGGAATTATATGTGGATACGAGAGGTGTGAGGAATACTAACACTGGAAAGTAATGCGTGGGGATTGTGGTATGGTCAGATCTTGGCGTCATGACATGCTCTGCATGCTTCTCAACTTTTCTCATGATGTGCCTAAGCAACTCCGGTTTTAGCATTTATTTAATGGAAACGATTTGTCTATAAATTTCATGACGAAATTAGATCGCCGAAATTAGATTGCGATCAACGTAAAATTTTAAATGATATATGTAAAGTCCTTTTTAATTGCCTCCTATCCCATGTATCAGTATTTAATTTTTTATCATATGTAGCAATTATCGTTATCTAAACATTAATGGGCTTTTTGATAATAATATTATGCATGCACATTTATTCTAGTTCCAACTTCCACGAGTATTGATTGCGCTAGCTGGTCCTAAAGATAAGCCGATTTTGGATCAAATTTGTGATATAGAGCATGAGTTCCACTACATATTTTTGATGTTGTGCTAGTTAAACTTTTTTTTGTTTAGTTTTGGCGTGCAGGTTAAGTAGCTTCGGTTGTCTTTCCTGTGTATGTATTGTCACTGCCACAATGGACGTGTTCATTTTGATGTGTTGGATCATTTGAAAAGTGTGTTTAGACAGGTTTTAAGCCACAAACACACCGCACCAAAAATGAAAAATGCGTTCGCCAAAAATTTGACGCGATGCATCACAAAAAATAACCCTACGCATCACACAAAAAATGAGCCGGTGAGGTTGAACCTTAAAATCTGTATTTCTTAGGAAAAAAATGATGCGTTGAAAAAAACTCGTACCCAAACAAGATGTTTAAACTCCAAAAGTCCCAAACCAAATATGCACCAACTGTACTGTACTTGTTTTCAAAGGGCTAATAGTATATCAAAAAAATTAACTTAAATCAACTGAGAGTTTTCATAAATCTGGAAAGCTGGTACTGCATTAAATTATTATATCAGAATTGATTTCGAATCAACTTGTATCCATATGTAAACAACCAATTTCAAAAATCTTCTGATTGTCCACATTTGCTAGCGTTTTCTTAACCCATTACATCAAAAATTAAAATTAAAAGAATTTGAAGGACGTTTCAAGGTAAGATTCCACTACCAATGAAAAACAATACTAAGCCTGCAAAAATTGGACGAACTACCAATGAAATGAATGAGGGATATGGTAATTACTTTTACAAGCATATTCAACTGCTAATGGAAAAGAAGATCTAGATTCCTGGTTGCAAGTCGATGCCTTCTCCGCCACTTCATACAGAGAAGAGACGGGTGCAATTAGTAAGATTCCACATTATATTCCAGAGATAGAAAGGGGCCTTGATTGGGATAGTGAATATCGATCAAAGCTACAATTTTGTTATTAGGTTAAAGATATTATATTTACAGCTTACATCACTTCAATGGCATCTACTTCTTGAAGCTTCGGTTTGGTCTTTGGCCGGCAACATCGCTTAATGGAAAAGGTTGCTTCTTTTTATATGTTCAAGTGTAGAACAGCTAGAAGCTAGCTCTTGTCTTGTAAACAATCATGCCTATCTAATAGAATTTTGTTTACCAAAAAAAGCGGTCTTACTAAAAGTAAGCAATCTATTTTTGCCACCCAATGTTGTTGTGACCCTTCACAGTCTAAGGAATATTCACAATCTAACTAAAGGGCATTCTATTTCTATTTCCAAATATAGAGAGAACTTTAGCTACAACACTAACTCGCCCACTCTTCTTAGTTATGAAGCCCTTCTGACTCTAACAATAGTTTAAGAGAATATTAGAATATACTACTATGGAAGTCATCTTATGGAGTGAGGGAGCTGCACCCGCTAGCAATTTAGTGTGTGTGAGTGTGTATATATATCACCTTATGGAGTGAGGGCTGCACCCGCTAGCGAGTTAGTGACAAGACGCATAAATATAACATATATAAGGATAAAAAATGTGCCAAATCCCCACACCCGAATCCACATATTTTAAGATTTGACAAATCTTAGTATCTCTGTGTAACGCACTCGTATCTCCGCAACTGTATTCGTGCATCTCGGCATTTAGTTGATATAAGAATCATCAGCTATTTCAATTCACAAACACCTCTTGAAAAAAGAGCAAAGCTACACACATGATGAAGACTAGCTACATATTTGTACTTCTGGGACAAACAGTGCAAATGTGAACAATATTAATTTTTTTCTTAGGACATTGTTGTCGATTTACAAGTGAATTGAACGAGGAGTCGTGTGAGGTAAAAAAAATTCACAACTAACATAGAGGCAAAAAAATCAGAGTAGGAAGAAGATATGTTCATTACCATGTTTGACTTTGATACCAATTGATGTATAACAAGATTGAAGAAAGGAATTGTGATAACCAAGAATTTCAAATCACTTTATATGTATATACATTATTGATATTTAAAACTTTGTGCAATATAGTGATTTAATATGTGATAACATATGTGAAGTGGTGTATGGCTAAATAAATATATATACTATAGTTATGGATATATATTGTAACGACCCCAAAATTCATACAATAATATTCTCTTTCTCGATCGTTAACAATACAACTTTAATCTATCTTTACATCATTATTCGATATTAAAATCACTAAAAATGCGAAATATTTAAAACTTTTATACATTTCCTTCTGTATTGCCCTAAATCGCAACCTTTTCATTACATCTCTTCAATTCAAATTTATATCATGAATCGTTACAACGAAATGACTATACAAAGTCTTACATCATAAATAGATATCTATATACACCGGATAACTCAACTTACAATTCAGCAACATGTTACATTCAAAATATTAAATACATTTCTCATAAAACATAAGTAATATTCGTGAATATGGATCTCTATAATTCACTTAGCACATATCCTTACCTTGAAATCTTGACCTGCAAAAATGGTTATTTGCAAGGGTGAGCTCGATATTTCACAAGTTCTAATGATTTTCATGCATCACATAGCACATAATAATATGCTCAATATATATATCCTAATAATTAAAGTAACATGACATACATGCTTTAATTCACATAGCAAATATAAAGATTGAGTTCCTTACTCAATCATCATTATTTAACCAAAACAATATAGTCATAAATTGACTTTAACATTTCATGATTACAACATGTATAACATATCATGCATGCTCACAACAACACATATAACATATCATGCAATTTAAAAGCAGTTCATCAAGTCCACGTAGAAAATAGGAACCGAAAGACTTGCCTTGATCGTTGTTTACCAATAACGGTTTAACGACTTACGATTATACGCACTTCACGTGCCCTACACAATTATATAATCATACACATCAACTATTAGTCACATAAAGAACGCATAGTAGTTGTAATGTAAACTTTACTCTATATCTCATAAGTCCGATGACATCCAACTTTGGATATCTTTGTTAACATCATATTAACCTATTTTTAAAAGTTATTGGACACCCATTTTGGATAAGATAAAGGCGGTCAAAATAATGTTCAAAAAGGGGCGTTCAAAAATATTTTTTTATTCTTTCCCAGCTTTACCCTCTCTCGCTAAAATAGTTATAACTTTTTCGTTTCAAAACATTTTTGAGCGATTCTTGAGCCCACGCGAAGCTAACTTCCGGGACTACAACTTTTATTCTTGGACCTTTTCCAAATTCTAAACACGAAATTCAGAAAATTAGTTCAAGGTGACCTTTGAGTTGGTTAGAGCGGTTTTGACGCGACTACTTTGAATGGTCATAAATCTTTGCTCAAGTCGGAATTAGTCCGTTCTCGGAGTCTATGGAAAGCTTATTCAGGTGTACTATAACATACCAAAAGCCCGAAATTTTACGGAAGTATTAATCGATCAAAGCAAATTGTCCCAAATAGCATGTCCATTCTTTGACTTTCGGTTTGACAAATTCGACACATTTCCTTCCAATCACCATAACTCCCTTATCCGAATCTGAATGAGTTCATTCAATGCCTATGACTTCCTAACTCGGTGTAGTACAACTACCCGAAACTTCGAATTTTTCAGCAACATAGCTATTCGAGAATTTGACACTTTGTAGTCACTTTGTTCATTCAGTTTTCATTTCTAGACATGGTTTACTAAAATCTTCACCACGGATTCATTTTAACTCCGTTTTGGTTCATTCAAGTTAGGAAATCTTCAGAACTTAGAGGGATATAACATACAATCATCAAATTAAGCTTTTAGACATAAATCAAAAGCACAAATGGTCCTCAAGCTCAGTCCCAAAAACTGCCCAACAAGGTTCTTTGTAAATCTTTTATTTTGTGAGTTTTGGTTACACTTGGATGATGTTAAGGCTTCATATCTCTAATTACAATTATTAGAACTCATTTACATGATCAATTCCAAGCCAAAATAAACATAATAAACTAACTAGTTTACTAACAAAACTAACTAAACTTTCAAAATTCAAACTTTAACTAACAAACTAAATACAATATTTAAAATAATAACATTACCAAATATTAAATAAGAAACATACCCGAAAATACGAATTCCACAAACTGAATACGTACTCGACCAAGATTTAACTAAGAAAATCTTTATAAAAAGTCCTCCCACAACAAAACATTTCTCAAAATTGGAAGCCTTATTGTTGGTGAATGAAACAAAGGGCCAAACCCTTCTATTTATAGGTTTAGAAAAGGGGTAAAGTTTTCAATTTACTCGATGTGGGACTTGGTTTATACTAATTCTAATTGATTTATACTAATTTTTCATATTTTTAACATGCTAAGTGTATTCATTCATCACAAATTCGTTTCTTAACCAATTTGATCCGTTCAAGTTGCGTTGTTTTTGTTTTATAGAGGAGAACAACAATCATCCATCAATTTAAAGTTTCAATCACGAATTCATCATTAATTTTAGTCTCAAAGTACACCAGAACACACATTACCATCAAAACCCAAATTCCCCTTCTTTAGCATAAATACATGAATTTGATTTCTGAAAAATTATTTTTTAGATGACTATTATGAAATTATAAAATCTAATAACATATATAACATCATAACCCATAAATTCATTAACCAAAACCCCAATTTTAAAAGAAACTCAAGAACACATAAACTAGAAATATAAACTAGATTATGTACCTTTAATTCCTTAAGAAATAAAATTAACCTTATCAGTAAAATTATAATTTCTATTCAACCATTATAATCATAGCATTATTTAACAAATTCTCACTCCTCTAATTTAATTATTTGATTAAATTAGAATATCACCATTATACTCGCGTAATAAAATACGTATAAATCCCATCTATTTTATCACACTTAAATAAACTATCCCATAACAATTTTCATCAAATATTTATTTAATACTATAAATATTCATTTTATTCCATAAAGTTTCCAACTAAAATATTTATTGTACTTAATAAATATTTTACTCACAATATACTAATATTTACATTTTCATGAAATATATTACCTTCTCACTTTATTAAATCAATTATACTTGTATTAATTCACTATTTTAATTAAGTAAATTATTCACACTATTTATGAAACTTAACTCATAATAATTTCTGTTCGGGAGTATTTTACCGACCTTTATGTGGGCCGAAGGCCCGACATTAGAAGGGCTTTAGGAGACTACTGGGCTGAAGCCCATGGAGAGGTGGAGGTGTTGAATTGGCGTCGAGTCCTTTTTAGTAGGAGCCTCATTTTAGTGAATGATCTTGGGTTAAACTTGCGAGCACTTTTTTTAGGAGCCTTATCTGTCATGTGGTGTTAGGAATTCGGGTCTTGAGTCCTTTGGGTGAAGCCTGCACTGATGGTGGGATTGTTTGGGCCTGCACAGTGGGCTCTCCTGAGTACAGAGTTTGGGATCCTAATCATAATTGAATAATGTAACTCCAAAGGTAGTGATTTGATTGGATTCCACTTGCACCTTTTAAGGAGATTGTGTTGGACCCAAGTTATGGCAACTACCATGGCTAGGAGTCCTAATTCGACTCGGAGAAGGATTCTAAAGGTGGTGAGCACTATAAATATAAGGACAAGGTTACAATTAACAGGTAATACCTACTTTTGAGCACTAAACACTTAGTCTCCATTGTTAAAACCTTGTGAGCGGCTGCACTTATTCTCACATCGGGAAGTTATCCCCGTGGCACAAGACAAGTCAAGCTTCTGTGTGATCTGTTATTGTCTTGAGTTCTAGCCAGCGTGGATTACGTGATTGGACGCTACTTGGCCGTGAAGCACAAGCGTTAACTTTGGCGCTAGGAGGGGCCTTTAGTGTTCTTACAATCACAACCCAACTTTTCCGGGAACAGGCCATGGCAAGTAAGGAGAACATTGCCTCTAACCAGGAAAAGGTAAAGACCCACCAAACCACACTGGTGAGGGGGTCAGTGAAAGATAGACTGGGCTCTCGAGTCCAGGGAGATCAGGAGGAACCGGATGCTTCTCTCCGGCGAAGACTCTTCCATGACATCCATCATACCCCAACCAGGCTAGTCGTGCGGATGAGAACCGTTCTCGGGCGCTGGAGGTACACGGGAAGGAGCGAGGGAGAAACAGTAGAGATTAGAGGAGTTCATTCTGCTTTGAAAAAGATGCAATGAACAAGGATGCCATGCGGACCCCACGCCTTCAAAGAAGAGGAACTCGAACAACGAGATGAGCGAAGGTGGTAGGAAGCGGGAAGCCACCTCAAAAAGGCGTGAGGCATCGGCCGATCCGGTCACCTCGGACGGGAGAGGTTGGAAACGAAAGGAGCGGGCATCACGATCGGTCGCGAGAAGGTAGAAGTAGAATGAGGAGCCGTTTCAGCGGATTGAAGATCGGACCATCCGGCGGATCGGGACATAGGAGGAGGGACGCGACCCCTGAATACGGGAGGGGCGGGACCGATCGCCCCCTCGTAAGGAGGAGTCAGACCCCCTCGTCCATAGGGTGGTGAATTGGAGAGATTCTTTGTCGGCTAAAAATTCGTTGGGGACACCTTGACTTGCTTAGGGTCACCTTTCTCGCCGGAGATCAATTAGGAGACAGCCGACCCCAAAAAGAAGATGCCCTCGATGGAGACCTACGATGGTATGGGGGATCCATATGACCACTCAGACGGGTATGATAGGCTGATGACATACTATGGATACTCTGACGCTTCCAAGTGTCATATGTTCGCAACACCTTTGAAAAAGAGCGCCCGAGAGTGGATGGGAACCCTGGCGACAAGATCGATTAACTCCTGGAATGATCTTCGGGAAATATTTCATGCTCGATTCGGGAGCAACAAGAGGCAGGGAAAGATCACAGCTTCACTCATGTAGGTTAGACAGAAGTCAGATGAAAGCACAGGTCGATATGTCAAAAAGGTTTGAGAGGTGGGATCGATGTGAGTTGAATTCCCCACAGGCCTTGAGATTCTTCACTATCAGACTAGACATCGGGAAATCGAAGAAGTTGATGAAGGATCTGGTGATCAACCCTCCGGCAGATTTGACAGAGGCCTTCCACCGAGCCGAAGGTCATATAGCAATTGAAGAGGCAATGGGGAACTTCAAACCGCACTCCCAATCTTATGAGAAGTCCAGGGATCAGGATAAGCAGAGTTATCAGAAGTCAAATAATCTGGGGAGGTCGGATAACTATGGTAAAAAAAGCTATAATGGGGGGGGGGGGCTCGGGTAGTGGACGACCACCCTTCCCGAGTAA
Organism: Panax ginseng; assembly: GCA_020205605.1. NCBI lineage: Eukaryota > Viridiplantae > Streptophyta > Magnoliopsida > Apiales > Araliaceae > Panax > Panax ginseng. The sequence goes on from CM035130.1 coordinate 48,533,242, forward strand.
GAATGTCAACAAAGTCTAAACCGCACTCAACACTGACCGGGCAAAAATACTAGAGGAGATGCGAAATAAGCCCTTTTTCAAACCATGCCAAGCGATCCCGAAGCCTGGGAAGAGGGGTCAGGATAAATATTGTGCGTATCATCAGTGTCGGGGGCATACGATGGAGGAGTGTAACAACCTGAAAGATCTGATAGAGAAGAACGTCCAGAATTGGCAACTGGTGCAGTATGTGGTTGGTCGAGAAGGTTCGGAAGCCCCCCGTGAGGAGAACAGGGAACCGACTCGGGAAGCACAGTCGCAATCGCTCCCACAAGCCCGAGGGGTTATTGATGTGATATCAGGCGGGTTGGTAAGATGTGTAACCGGTAGGAAGAGGAGCGGGCATCTCGAGGCCGTGTTGTCGGTAGCTGGTTCATCTCCCAGAAAGGATATGACATATTCAGGAGTATCCATATCTTTCTCGGATGAAGACTATCCTATCGACCATATTGAACCACATGATGGGGCGCTGGTAATAACAGCACAGGTCGGACCAGTTGACATGAAAAGGATGATGATCGATAATGGATCCTCGGTTGACAGATTGTATACGCACGCCTATGAGAGGATGGATTTAGAAGGGAAGAAGATGGAATTGGGTGGAGAAGGCCCATTGTACGGTTTTAGCGGGGACCCAGTGCATGTCTCAGGCACCATCGAGTTACCGGTCGGGTTAAGATGACCCCTCGAAGCGAAATAATGGTGAAATTTTTATAGTACAAGTGGATTAAACATAACGCCATCTTGGCGCAGCCAAACCTTTGGCGGCCTTGCAAGCAGTTACGTCCATCCATCACTTTAAGATTAAGTTTCCAACACCGAATGGGATAAGGGAGGTAAAAGGAGACCTTGATATCACCCGAAGGTGCTATCGGAATACCTTGATTTCCTCAGGGGTCGGGGTCAGCAAACAGAAACAGACAATGGCCATCGAGATAGAGCCATTCACCGAGGGCAGTACTGAGCCGATGGCACTACCGGCAGAAGAGACAGAAGATGTCGAGTTGATACCAGGGAATGTAGAGAAATTGATCAAGATTGGGCCAGGGTTAACAGAACCACTACGGATAGGGCTAGTGGACTTGCTTTGGGTATACGCCAATATCTTTTCTTGGGAACCTAGCGACATGCTCGGGGTGAGTGAGTTGGTGGCACTATATAGGCTGCATACGAACCCGAAGAGAAAGTCGGTTATATAGAAAAGAAGGATTTTTGCCCTGGAAAGGCAGAATATCATCTACGAAGAAATCACCAAACTGCTGGAGGCGGGATTCATCTTTGAAATCGACTACCCCGAGTGGCTGGCGAATGTGGTATTGGTTCAAAAACAAAATGGGAAGTGGAGGTTATACATCGACTACACAGATCTTAATAAGGCTTGCCCAAAAGATTTCTATCCTCTACCCAACATAGACCAACTGATTGATGCCATTTTGGGGTATGGCATGTTAAGTTTCATGGACGCTTTTTTGGGATACCACCAAATTTCGATGAACAAGGATGACATCCAGAAGACAAGCTTCATCACTCATCGGACCATATATACGTATCGGAAGATGACCTTCGGATTGCTGAACGCAGGGGCAACTTATCAACGGATGATGAATTTTGTTTTTAGAAGGCAGCTAGGCCGAAGTATGGAAGTGTACGTGGACGACATGATTATAAAAAGTATGTCAGTCCGGAATCATCTTGAGGACCTAGAAGACTGCTTCGAAATGGTAAGAAAACACAAACTGAGGCTGAACCCAACCAAATGTACATTCGGCTTGAGTTTAGGGAAATTTCTGGGATATTTGGTCAGCAAAAGGGGAATCGAAGCAAACCCAGAGAAAATTGCGGCGATCTTAGACATGAGGTTCCCAAAAACATACAAAGATGTACAGAGGTTAATGGGCCGGATAGTAGCCCTTCGGAGGTTCGTGTCAAGGTCGGCAGAAAGATGTTTACCCTTCTTCGACACTCTCAAGGGTCCAAAGAACGAGAAAAGTTTCTAGTGGACTTCAGAATATGAAGACGCGTTCCAAGGGATCAAGAAATACTTGTCCTCATCACCATTACTGATGAAGCCGATCCCTTCAGAGGCCTTATACCTTTACTTGGCCGCAAGTCCAATGGCAGTAGGGGCAACACTGGTACGTGATAAGGGGGGAAAGTAGTTCCCAGTATATTATGTCAGCCATGTTCTTCAGGACGCAGAGACAAGATACCCGAACCTGGAAAAGTTTGCCTACGCCTTAATAATTGCCAGCAGAAAGCTCAGGCACTATTTCCAGGGTCGGCTAATAGTGGTGTATACCGATCAGCCGCTAAAGAAGATTTTACATAAGCCAGAGGTATCAGGTCGGTTGGCCGCATGGGCGATGGAGTTAACACAATTTGCCATATAATATCGTCCCTGAACGGCAATCAAAGGACATGCCTTAGCAGATTTCGTGGTAGAATGTTCCTTTATAGAGCCAGACATGAGCACGATGACCGAAACCCAACAGAGGTTTGCCTCGTGGACTCTATATGTGGACGGATCGTCGACTTCGGGCCTCAGCGGAGCAAGGGTCATTTTGACAAGTCCCGAAGGGTTCAAAGTCCAGCAGGCAATTCGGTTTCTGTTTAAGGCCACAAACAACAAAGCAGAATACGAGGCTATACTAGCTAGGCTCCGATTGGCCCGAAGCCTTGAAGTACAGAGATTGGTCATCTACAGCGACTCACAGCTGGTGGTGAAGCAATTGTCGGGAGAATATGAGGCTCGGGGGGCAAGAATGTCAAAATATCTGGCCACAGTGAAAGATAAGCTCACATACTTCGTATCGCACAGTTGTCAGGGAGTTGATCGGTCAGACAATACGGTAGCAGACGCCTTAGCCAAGTTGGAAACCACTGAAGCGAGCTCCTTCAATGGATCGGTCTATCTGGAAGTTTTAGAACAACCAAGTGTATCGAAGACAAATGTATTAGCTCCTACTTGGTAGATGAGACTCTCCCTTTGGACCGAATCCTAGCAAGACAGATCAAACACCGAAGCTCAAACTTCATCCTCATTGATGGGGATCTATACCGAAGGGCTTTCAGTTCTCCCCTACTCAAATGCTTAACTCCCTCGGAAGTAGACTATACACTTAGGGAAGTACATAAAGGGATTTCTGGGGATCACATGGGGGCCAAGTCACTGACACACAAGAATTTGAGGCAAGGGTATTACTGGCCAACTATCTACACTGAGGCCAAGGAATTGGTCAGAAGGTGTCCCAAGTGTCAGCTGAACAGCACTATCCCACATCAACCTCCGAAAGAGCTGTATTTGGTCTTATCCGCGATTCCCTTTGCTGTATGGGGAATCGACATCTTAGGGCCTCTGCCGAAGGCCAAGAGACAAGTTAGTTTTGTGATCGTGGCTATCGACTATATGACAAAATGGGTCAAAGCCAAACCACTACAGAAGATCACCGAACAAGAATGCCTAAAATTTTTCAAAGAAGGAGTGGCTTATCATTTTGGCATCTCGATGGTGATGGTCTCTGATAATGGCAGACAGTTTGTAGGATCTAAGTTCGAGGGTTTTCTGAAAGAGTTGGGAATTCAGCATCGCAAGACCTCGGTCGCTCATCCTCAATCAAATGGTCAAGTGGAAGTGACCAACCGAACCCTGCTCAATGGGATAAAACGAAGGTTGGATGAATTAAAGGGTCGGTGGCCCGAAGAGCTACTCAGTGTTTTGTGGGCCTATCAGACTACTCCGAGGATAACAACCGGGGATTCTCCATTCAGACTGGCATACGGTACTGACACACTCATACCAGTTAAGATCGGATCCCCCACTCTCCGAGTCAGTCAGTACAAAGAGCTATACAATGTTGACGATCTGAAAACAAATTTGGATATGCTGGAAGAGGTTCGGGACTCTGCTATGTTGATGTTGGTTGTCTATCAGCAGAGAACAACTCGACACTATAACCAAAAGGTGAAGCCGAGGAGGTTTGCAGTAGGCAATTTGGTCCTCCGGGAGTCGGAGGCATCAACCCCCCAGAACACTGGCAAGCTGATGCCTAACTGGGAGGGACCTTATGAGGTGGTAGAGGTGCCGAAGCCAGGTACATATTGGCTTCGAGCAATGGATGGTTCGGAAGTAAAAAATACATGGCATGCTGGAAGACTTAGAAAATTTTACCAGTAATAGTTGTGTTATTCTTTTCTTTATCCTTGTAACCATTTCAATCTTAAATGAAATAAATGAAAGTTTTCTTTGGAGATGCTTAACTTCATCTATAGTCATATGACTCTTAATACTCGAACGGATAAACTTCGGACACAATCCGATCAGAGGGCTCGGAAAGGCACCACTGATCGAGATAAGTCACGAGTATAACTAATCGAGAAAACTGCAAATTTTTTATTCAGACGAGCTTGGGCAATCGATCGGAAGGTTAGGAAAAGACACCCTTGATCGAGAGATAGGTCACAAGTATAACTGATTACAAAAATTTATAAGCAAAGATACTCTATTTATACTTTGAAATGTTTACAAAACCCGATCGCTTACGATTCGGGCGACGTACAAATAAAAAGTAAAATGGAAGAAGTACAAACAAATATTTTTACAAGTCTTAACGAAGCTATTCGGGAGGAGGGTCATCCCGCCCCGGACTCCTCGTCAGACGAATCGAGGAGGAGGCCTCGAGCCCAAAGAGCCTATCAGTTTTGCCTTAGCCTTTTCCCGATAAGTCTCGTACCCTTCTCCAAATTGGGCCATGACTTTCTCATTCAAGGCATCGGACTCTTCATATTCAGCGATGGCTATTTGCTTGGCCTCGGCGAGTTCTCCCTGCAGGGCAGTGACTTCAGTCGTCAAAGCGTTGTTTTCCCGCATCACGTGCATCATCTTGGCCATCATCTCGGAAAACTTCTCCTGCAGGGCATCGATGGCCTTCTCCCGGTCCTTGACCTCTCTGGCTAGATGCTCTTTCTCCTCGATTCGCTTCTTAGCATGACTCTCGAGGCCGACAAACTCTTGCTGAAGTAGCGAATATTGTTCTTTGAGTTCGTCAGCCTGGCGTTCGGCCCGAGTTGCCTTATTACGGGTCTTAGTGTGGAGATCCCGCTCCTTCTTCAAGTCCGTGTTCAGGCCCCGGACCTCCGCTTCAAGCAGCAGCACATCCGTTACCAGTTGAACCTCCTTTTTAGTGGTTCGGGCGAGAGGAGGGATGGCCCGAGCAAGAATGGCGTTGGCTTGCAACAAACACATATATCAGTTATCGAAGTCAAATTATAAGCTTACAAGAGAAATTAACCAACTTGGGGTTTACCTGGCACTGAGCTCGGACGTATGCCACGGATATTCTTGAGTAAGTCCTTGAACCATTAAATCGTCGCAGGAAGCTTGAAATGATCGAACAGATTGAATGGGAAAACTTCCGAGGGACTCTTTGGCCAACAAGTGGTCGGCGTCCCTTGAGAAGAACTCGCCCGGGAAGTGGGAGTGGTGGTAGGCAGGGGGTCAGCCTCCACAATTTGTTGTTTGAGATGTGGTTGTTCGGGGTTATCAGCGAGTCGTGGCGTTTTGGATTGGGGCTTGAGGCGCTCCTCTTCAGTATCTTCCAAGTCCACAATCACCTCGGCTTGGGTAGGGGGTGGAGAAGGAGTCAGTTTCAGGGGTATTGGGGTAATGGATTTGGCAGGAGCTTTGGCGGAAGGCTTTTTGGTTTTCTTTAATAGTCTTTGCCTTCTCATGACTCATCTTTGTAAGATTTTTGGTGGCGAGTTTGGCGGAAGTGGTGGAAATTTGGGCAGAAGTGGAACCAGTGGAGAGTTCCACTATCGGGATGGTTTCTTCCTCAGCCCTCTCGTCGGTGATTGGAAGGCGAATAGGTTCGATGGTGATGGGGAGAGGAGTTAAGGATTCAGCGTCCCCTTCGGGCTTGAAAATTGTCACTGCATAAAAGAGAACGGGTTAAGACATAAAATATCAGGGGATAAAGAGGGGAAGTCAACAAGGGGAAGGGAGGTACTTACAGCCGTGTTTGTATAACCAGGCTTCATTGGACAAGGCGGTCAGATTCCATTCGATTTTGCTCCACCTCTTGTAGACTATTTGAAGGCATCGGCCCGATCCTTCGGGAACTTGGACACCTTGACTACGGGATCCTCAGGATGGGCCCATTGAGGGAGCAGATGGAGGATGGTTCCCCTGGCGAAGAACCACTTGTCGTGCCAACCCTTGTTGCTCGAAGGGGTTTTGACAGGAACGGTTCGGGAGGGCCTTTTGTTTAATTGCTTTAAGCCTGGTTCTTTCGACCCGATTACGGTGAAGAGAGTGAAGAAGAATTCGAGGCCAGGCATGATCCCGAGTTCCTGGCACAAAGCAATGAAGGCGACCAGATGGATGTACGAGTTCGACATGAGCTGTGTGAACCCGATTCCCGCGAAAGAAAGGAAGGAAGAGATGAATTCGTGAAGTGGGAACCGAACCCCATATTTTAGAAGATATAGGGGGACGGCCACCCATTCACCTTCGGGCCTCCAAAACATTTTCTCATCGAGTTTTGGGGCCCGAAGCTTGTATTCTTGGGGAATGTTGAAAAGTGTTCGGATGTCGGAAATTTGAGAGGGTGTAATGGAAGATGGGGTATTGATATGGGAGAACTCTGTCTCGGAGTGGTAGGCATTGCAGATTTTGGCCTCGGCACTGATGGGGGTAGGGAGTATCGAGGAAGAAGGGTTATCAGAAGGAGCAACTGGTAATTCAACCGGGATTAGATCGCCTGTGGTGACGGAGGGAGGAACTGGCTCAGTAGCCAGAGGAGTGCTAGAATCAGCCATTTGGTGTTGAAATTGAAGGGAATGAGACACAAATGAGAGGTTTTGGGAAGAAAACAGACAAAAACAAAGTTTAAAAGTGGGCAGAGTAGATGGAATCGGTGAAGTATTGGAGAAGATATGATCTTGCCGGGAATTGCCTCGCCGGAAAACTTTAGCAGAAAATTTTGAGATTGTGGAGTCTGGAAAAATGACAGCGATTGATGGAGAGGGGTTTTTATAGGCTGGGTGGCACGAGACCCAATGACGGCTATTAAATGCTCTAGATAGGACCCAGCCTGGAGAGGCGTGCAGCATCTCGAGAAACGAAGACAGACCATTTGGCTTCCCTAGACAACTCATCATTAGTTGTCGTGACCTTTCGTATACCTGACCTTTCAAGTCTCCAATTATAAGTATCTTACAATTAGAGATTGGGGGGCAATGTTCGGGTGTATTTTACCGACCTTCATGTGGGCCGAAGGCCTAACATTGGAAGGGCTTTAGGAGACTACTGGGCTGAAGCCCATGGAGAGGGTGGAGGTGTTCAGGTCGGCGTCTGAGTCCTTTTGGGAAGGAGCCTCATCTTAGTGAATGATCTTCGGGTTCGGCTTGTGAGCACTTTTGGCCGGAGCCTTATCCTGTCATGTGGTGTTCGGGGTCGGGTCTTCGAGTCCTTTGGGCCGAAGCCCAGACCTGATGGTGGGATTGTTTGGGCCTGCACAGTGGGCTCTCCTGCATACAGAGTTCGGGATCCTAATCATAATTGAATAAGGTAACTCCAAAGGTAGTGATTAGATTTGATTCCACTTGCACCTTTTAAGGAGATTGTGTTGGACCCAAGTTATGGCAACTACCATGGCTAGGAGTCCTAATCCAACTCGGAAAAGGATTCTAAAGGTGGTGAGCATTATAAATATAAGGCTAAGGTTACAATTAACAGGTAATACCTACTTTTGAGCACTAAACATTAGCCTCCATTGTTAAACCTTGTGAACAGCCTGTACTTATTCTCACACCGGAGCTATCCCCCGGCGGCACAAGCCGTCAAGCTTCTGTGTGATCTGTTATTGTGCAGGTTCTAGTGTGTGGATTCTGTGATTGGACACGCCGGCGAAACTTGACGTTAACAATTTCCATTGCCCACAAGGCATAACAATTAAAATTATATTATCTCATAACATAATTTCAACTTAATTCAATTAACTAATATTATTTAATTTCTTTAATAGTTTAATTAACTATTAAATCTCACATTCCCCAACATATGAATATATAATTCTCTTCACACCAAATCACATAATTCAAAATATATACACCTCATAATAAAAATTTTAATTATTAAAATTTTATTTTAATAACTTATGAAAATTAGGGTTGTCACATATATTTATAGATTTCATTAAAAAGAAAAGCTTCATAACCTAATTATATATTAAGTGAGATAATTAAATAACCTAAGGGTTACTGGTAATAATGAATTATTAGTATTTAATATTTATACTAACTTAAGTGGATAATTTTATTATTGCAAGTGATTAATAATTTTAAACCTAATTATAGTAAACCTAATTAGGTTACAAGTTAAAGAGATATGTGTAAGTAATTAAATTCCTTAAGATTGAAAATAGAAACCGTAAATAAACAATTAGGGTAATATATATTAAAATTGTTAAACTATATTTATTACATAGCCCAAAATAATTAAATGAGAAGCCCAAAAGAAATAAAATGTAAACCAATACTTAGCCCACTTAATTAAGGGTACTTTAGACTTTTGATTAATCAAATTTGTGCATTAAAATAAAAACAAAATGGATGGGATAATGGGCAAGGGTGACCGCCCCTTTTAGGCCTTTTAAGGCAACAAAATTATGCTAATCAAGTTCCTTAATTAGTAATTCTTACATCAAGTACAAGTGTGTCCATCTCCCATTGGTAGAAAATCTACTTAGCACCTTTAATGACATGATTAGGCTTACTTGGAAGAGATAAGGCAAAGCCTTTTATCCAAGGGACAACAAAGATATGGGGGATATTAGTTATATCTAATATACATTTTTTAAAATCACCACATTTTATTTCTCCTATTCTTCTTCTATTTTTCTCCTAAGCTAGCAAAATACAAAAGAGAGAAGAGAGAGGGGTTCGGTTTTTGGGGAGAAAGAGAGGAGTGTGCTAGCTTGATTATGCACACTAAGTTTATAACTTACTTTGGTAGATCAAGGAAGGTTGCTACTAGAACAAAGTATAACCTAAATCTTCATCTTCTTCTATTTGGTGTTATAACAAGATTTGATAGGGTTATGAACTAATAGCCAAGATACCCTAGTTCTACATATCATCATATATGGAACTAAGTATCTTGAGTGTTAGATCAAAGGTTTAGAGGAACAAAATGAGCATATGTTCCCCTAGGGGTGAAACTCTAGTTTTCCTTCCACTAAATCTTGTGTAACTCAGGTTTTACAACTTAGATTTGCGATCCGTCGAAGGGAGTGCTAGATACATGAGTTAGCTAGTAAACTCAAGTGGTAGAACACAAATCCAACAATTTTTGAAGCCTTGGGGGCTATTTTTTCCAAAATAGTCCATGTATAGAACTTAAAGCTTTAAAACCCTAAAAAGCTACTGATCCCATTTTTCCTAAGGCTGTTTCGGCCAGTTCTGAACCTTTTAAAAATCTAGGAAAAATCACAGAGGTACCTTAAGAAGTTATCTACATGTAGGAAAAAGAACGGACACGTTTCGATGCGTGGTTTGTGTGTAATGACTTTTACCATGAAAGACTCCTAAATATTCTTACCCGGATTCCTCACTATTTATACCTTGGAAAAATCTGAAATTTATACAGTATGTGTATATATGTTATGAGAGTGTACCCTGAAAGTTTCAGAATTTTGTGAGCAAAACTCGATTTATGAAAAATGTAACAAGATTCGGAGGCTTTGAGTACTTTAAATATAGTAAATCACTTTCTAAAATTCCAAAAATATTTGTGAATCATTGTTGGATCATATATTGTCCAAATCCAGAAAAGAAGAATTTTTGGAATCAGTTTGGTATTTTTCCTAAAAATGATGAAGTTATGAATAAAAGGAAATAAATAGTTAAATGATGTCATAAATAAGGAAAATGCGATTTTAATGCTTGAATACTCCTAATATATAATATTATGACTATTTGAGGGTATTTTGGAAATTTATAATAAGTAGTATTTATGACCTTTTATGGGTATTAAATAAGTGGTTTAATAAAGGGTGAACAATTAGAATAAATTTTTTATTGACCTAATAAATTATTAAAATTTTATTATGATACTAATAATATTAGATTAAAATATTATTAAAAAAATTAATAATATTAGATTAAAATATTATTGAAAGATTAATAATATTAGATTAAAGTATTATTAGATGATTAAAATATTATTAAATAATTAATAATATTTGAAATTAAATGTTATTAAAATGTAATAATATTAGTAAATGAATAAAATATTATAGGTTAATAATATTAGTAAATGAATAAAGTATTATTAATTGGTTAATAATACTAAAGAATAAGTAAGATATTATTAAAGTAATAATATTAATGCATGATTAAAATATTATTAAGAGGATTAATAATATTAGTAAAGTATTAAAATATTATTAATGTAGACACTTGAAATTTTACATCATGTTACTAACATTGTAGGAGGGCAGAATTGTCTTTCAGAGATAATCTTGGAGGACAAAACAGTTCCAGTTCCGGAAATCCCACCGAAGAAGCTTTTTCAATCTCGGAGATAACCCCGAGACATTCAATCCCGAAAATGACACCGGTAATTTCAGTCTCAACCTCAGAGATAACCCCGAGGAATACAATTGCAGTTCCGGAGATAACCCCGGAGATGCTATTTTCAACCTTTGCATTCAGCTTCAACCTCAGAGATAACCCCGAGACACTCAGTCCCAAACCCGGAGACAACCCCGGGAGGTCAGGCACACCTCAGAGACAACCCTGAGGACATCCAAGATTTCTAATGGCCCAATCTCGAGATAACCACGAGCAACGATCGCTGACAAACCCAAATCGGAGATGACCCCGGTGAGGGGCAAAATCATTATTTTGCCATCTCGATCCCACACATGTGCCGTATCAATACATTTCAGCATACATTCTACACAACAGCGTCTTACAAGAACCGAATAGCTGCAATCCCGAGTGACTACTACACAGGACAACACACCGGATAAAATTTAAAGCTTGAAGACCAAGGGCATGGTCCCATCTTCCTGACTTCTTACAACCTCTAATCCCATGTCATTTGTGTAGCTCTCGACAACAACACTCCGTAAAAGGTCTTATACAACTCAATTGGAGGCCCGAATTGAAGTTCTGAAAGTTCGAGCGAACATCACGTTGTACGCATGCACGTACTTCGAGACGATAAGACCTATGGAGATCGGGGCACCCCGGGGAGCCGCACTCCCTCCCCTTTATAAATAGAGGACTTGGGGTTGTCATTTTGTAAGAGAAAATGGCGAGGAAGCTCTGTCCAATTTGCTCTTTACACTATAAACTGAGTGCTTTCTCATTTTAAACACTTGTGAGCTCATATATTGCTATATTTTTACCAGCGGGAGCCGAGTGTTCATCCATTTAAAGCTATAGAAGTCTTCTTTGGCAGTCCACTGTAAGCCTTCTTACACTTCTTAAAGTCTTTATCTTCTACTGTGCACACACTTTTCTTCACGTTGAGAGTCGTGTTGCGTGTGTATGCCCGGACTTCGGTCTGTGGCTTTTATTTTTTGTATATATATATATATTTATATATATATATATATATATATATTTATATATATAGACTAACATTATCGAGTTATGCCTCGATTGAGCCTGGACTCATGTCCGAAGCGTTTATTTGCTTATATATATATATTTACATTTCTGTCAGGCCTGGAGTTTTCTTTGTGGCCTTTTACTTCTTTATTTACATTATGTCAGGCCTGGAGTTTACTTTGTGGCCTTTTACTGCTTTATTTATATTTTGTCCCGCCTGGAGTTTACTTCGTGGCGGTTGATCGTGTTTACTACTTTATTTACATTTCCGATCCCCCATGGAGGTGCTTCGTGGTGGTTGATTATGTCTATATATATATATTTATCACTTTTATATATTTACATTTATAGTCCCCCATGAAGTTCGCTTCGTGGTGGTTGACAGTCTGTATATATATATTTACAGCTTTTATATATATAACTGCTTATAACTTTTATATAAACTGCTACATCATGTGAGCCTAGGAATCATGTGATCACAGATTCAGTCTCCTGAATCTAGATTCGGTTCCCGTGATGCACATTTTTGGATGTAAACATCATGTACATTATTCACGGTGTCTGAATTTCCTTAGACGACTCTCATGCCCACAAGGAGTTCGACGCTGCTATATATCTTATTTTCTCGAAGATGCTTCGCATCTCGAAAATAAAAGTAATCAAGCCGAACATTTAATAAAATTGAAGTATTAAAGGCCTCAATTACTATTGAGCACAAGGTTTGAAAAACCTCTTTTACAAAACATCATTGCTATATCTTGTTAAAACTGAATTTTTACACAAATTCAAACCCTTTGTATATAGGTGCGAACGAGGCATAACACTACTTCCAAATAATTGCACATTGACCCACACACACACACATTCATATAACAGTTTAATTTAAAAGTGGCGGTCACTGTGGTAACACGGATGTCGGGGGGTGCCTAACACCTTCCTTCCGCATAAGCAAGTCCCCGAACCCTAACGAATCTCGGTTTCACAGACCAGTTTAATAGTGTTACATCACGTGGTCAATGTGCAAACCTTTTCTCGGTTGAGTTAGTGCAACCATTTAAAAATACCAACTTTTGACTCTTACAGTCCAAACGTCGACATATAAATGTCGGACGTTTTCACAACTTATTTTTTCAAACAAATCTCACCTAACATGAGAACACAAAAAGACAAGAACAGAACAGGGATAGTAAAAATCCCGACGTCGACAGGTGGCGACTCTGCTGGGGACTTCAGTAAGAGGAATTAAGCCGCTACTACAAACTTTTCAAAACTGTTATATGCTTGTGTGTGGATGTTGCATTTATATTTTGATGAATGTGTACAAATGCATTTACTTACTGCACTTAATGCCTTACACTATATCTGCATATGATATTAGTGCTTCGCACATGTCATCATTCCCATAACGGTGAGACACGTTGTATGTGAATGTATGTTGTGTGGTTCCTCCACCAGAATGCTATCCTGTCGTTGTTTGATTACTGGACTCGTAGGGAGACTAATTCCAATGAGGCTCAGGAAAGGCACCACCCAAATTCGCTCTAATTGAAAGACCGGATTAACTTCCCTTCAAGTAAATTGCGATGATCTGGGAACCTTCATGCCAAAAAGCCGCTAGAGAAACCTAAGATAGGTCAGCCTCTAATAAACCAAACGCGGAAGAAAGTCCCTTCATGCTTTCCATTTTCAATTACTTGTAAAGACAATTACTTGTAATTTCATTCTATGTTAATCTTTATGTAATGAAAAATATGAAGAATATGTGTACATGTATATTAGAGCCTACCATGCTATCTTACAAACACCTGACATCCGTTTTGCAGGATAATACTTCTAAAACTGACACATTATGATAGCATGTAAACATTTATACATGATGAGTGAGTTTTATACTCATAATTGAGTGCGTTTGAGCTTAATCTTTTGGTTAATTTTAAGTGTATGTGTCTATTCATGCATGTTTTATGTTATTTTGTAGGAAATGGGACAAAATTTACTTAGATCGACGTTCGGGGTGGCTAGATTCGCGTTTTCGGCTTGCTATTTACACAACAGTGACTTCAGAGCCAATTTGAGTATTTTTTCGGACCTTATTTTGAAAAACTCAAAGAATAAAAGTTGTAGATCTACGTCTTCTCTTTCCGGAACATCTTGAATCATCAAAATCGAGTTCTAACGAAGAAGTTATGTTTATTTTCCCAAAGGACGTTGGAGCAAAAAATTTCCAAAAATGTTCCAGCGCCGGGGCGCCCATTTTAAGCCTATGCTCAGCGCCGGGGCATTGGGGAAGAGTTTGGTCAAGCTTGAACGCATTTTAGGGCGAATTTTGACACCTTTTTGACTCCAAATTGGATTGGGTTTGTTCCTAAGCTAAAAATTGGACTTGTAACCTATAAATACATGATTGAAGGCATAAAATAAAGGGAGATTACATAGATTAGACTAGATAAAACACTCTATTAGATTAGAATATAAACCCTAGTTCTTAATTAGCCATTGGAGATTGAAGCAAATTGAAGAACACTGAAGATCAAGAGCAAGAGCAAGAGGGGAGCATCAGATTTGCTGACAACAGATTTTATTCTCTTCTCGTATCCTACTTTTATCTTTTAATGTCTATTCAGTTGTGGATTCTTGATTTTAATTCAATGACAATGAACTAATTCTTTTATTAAGATTTCAATTGAACCTTTTATGTCTATAAATTAGTTATTCAATGTATTCCAATTATTTGTGTCAGATTCTAAGTCAGGCTGAGACTATAAAACAAGCACTTATTGGGAGGCAACCCAAGTTTAATTTTTATTTGTAGTTTTTATTAGGTTTAATATTAGTAGTTTTGAATTTACATTTATTTAGAATTTAATAAAATTGTTTCTTTCATGGTTTACAGGTTATTCAAGTCAAATTCATGTGTGGTGCCCAATTTGTTCCATGTACTTAGCCTATTCTCCAAACTTAGTGGACAAGGATGAAGATTTCTATATTTTTAGGGAAGTCCTCTGCTTTACTTTTTTATATTTTAGCCATTGAGGACAATGTCTAATTTAAGTTTGGGGGCATTTTAGTGTCATATTGCATATAGTTAGTTATCTGCATAGTAGTTCATTTTTTTGTGTGTTAGCATTGTGTTTTTTTAAGTTGCATATAATACATGGTAGTTATTTGCATATTCATATATGTGTTGCATTAGTATGTGTTCATGTAGTATAATTACATTTTTTTTTCATGAATCTATGCGATAGGTTGGTGTGGTCTTAGTTCGGCCTATGATAAGATTGGTTTTGCATGTTAACTTGAACAGTGTTGATAATTGATGATGAGTTCTAATTTTAATCATGATGATTATCTGAGCCTGTCTTAAACTTATGTAACCGGTTAGCACTTAAAGTTTAACTTCTTTAATCCACTTGGTTCAAGAGTTTCATAATTTGTTTCTGAGGGAAAATCTTGGTTACAATTTAAGGAAATTAATGAACTGGCGGTAAAGGTTGGAATGACGTAAAAGCTTGAGTTTGGGGGAATCTATGGGATATATATATTACAAAAAGAAAAAAAGAAATGATGAAAAGAAAAAAAAAGAATAAACACTGTGGCATGCTTGTCTAGTTTTGTGGCCTTTGTTACTTGAGTAAGTAAGCCCAAGGGAATTGTCTTTACACCTAGCGCCCTAAGGTCTTAATGGCTTGGGAGTCGTTGGGCGAAAGGTTGTTAAGGTAGCACTGAAAAGCCTAAGGGAATAAGACATTGCACAACCATGAGAAAAATAAAAAAATGAATAAAACACGAGAAAGAGCAAAAATGCCCTCGTGGTTGAATAAAAGTATAAATAAATCTTGTATTTACCCTAAGACTTGGTAATTGCTTAGTTTTAACCGGAGTTGTCATGTCCACAAAAGTAATTAAATTGGAACTAAAATTTTCCTTCTAAGAAGTTTGTTATGTGATTATCTTGAACTGTGGTTGGTTAGAATGGTTAACAAGCACACACACACAACATGGGTGATGACTGGTTTGGATTGACTAATTGGTTAGAGTTATGAATTTTGACTTGATTGGATATATTGTTTGAGTACCAATGATGTCTTTGAGGCTTGTTGCTATATATCATACTGATTTATTACTGGGTTTGTAGGTATATTAGGAAATAGATCATGCATATGCATTCATGTAGTTGAGTTCGGTTGTTTATTTTTAGTTCTTTTGTATTTTTGCTTGAGGACAAGCAAATATTTAAGTTTGGGGGTATTTGATGAATGAGTTTATACTCATAATTGAGTGCATTTGAGCTTAATCTTTTGGTTGATTTGAAGTGTTTGTGTCTATTCATGCATGTTTTATGTTGTTTTATAGGAAATGGGATAAAAGTTACTTCGATCGACGCTCGGGGTGGCTAGATTCGCGTTTTTGGCTCGCCATTTACACAATAGTCACTTCAGAGCCAATTTGAGTATTGTTCCGTACCTTATTTCGAAAAACTCAAAGAATGAAAGTTGTAGATCTACGTCTCCTCTTTCTGGAACATCATGAATCATCGAAATCGGAGTTCAGACGAAGAAATTATGGTCATTTTCCCAGAGAACGTTGGAGCAGAAAATTTCCAAAAATGTTCCAGCGCCGGGGCGCCCATTTTAAGCCTATGCTTAGCGCCAGGGCGTTGGGGAGCAGTGTTGTAGCACCGTGCCCAGTACTGGGGCACTGGGGAAGAGTTTGGTCAAGCTTGAACGCGTTTTAGGGCAAATTTTGACACCTTTTTGACTCCAAATTGGATTGGGTTTGTTCCTAAGCTAAAAATTGGACTTGTAACCTATAAATACATGATGTAAGACATAAAATAAAGGGAGATTACATAGATTAGACTAGATAAAACACTCTATTAGATTAGAATATAAACCCTAGTTCTTAATTAGCCATTGGAGATTGAAGCAAATTGAAGAACACTGAAGATCAAGAGCAAGAGCAAGAGGGAGCATCGATTTATCGACAATGATTCTATTCTCTTCTCTCTTATCCTACTTTTATCTTTTAATGTCTATTCAGTTGTGGATTCTTGATTTTAATTCAATGACAATGAACTAATTCTTTTATTAAGATTTCAATTGAACCTTTTATGTCTATAAATTAGTTATTCAATGTATTCCAATTATTTGTGTCAAATTGAATTGTTTATCTTGTCTTGAGCCTATTGATTAATTATCTGATCAAGAATTACCTTGTTACTCTAGAAGGAATTGAAAGAGGAATTCTAGGGTTAAGATTTGGGCATGATAACATGTGACTTAGTTATTTGCATGGGCGGGTAATTAGGTTCGTTAATTGAATGGAAATATCTGTTCACCGCATGTAACACATAAGGAATTGGAATTGAAGGTGTTTAATTCAATTGTTTTGCATAGGAATATAGCAAGATTAATCTGGATTAAATAGAAGTCAATTGATCACTTGGAAAAGGACTTTTGACATTTGAGAATTCCTGTTAACAATTCAGTAGGCATAATAATTGGGATAATTGGATAATTGATTTATAGTTCATAATTGGGGATATTGAAGTTTTAATCTTTATTTATCTGAATTCATTCGTTGAGTCTTACTCTTTATTTATTTGAGTCTTAATCTTTATTTATTTGAATTAATTGTCTTAATCACAATTTGCGATTGTTTAAATAAAATTGATTTGGTTAAGAGTTAGTAATTGGTAATTTTTATTAAATAATTCCTCGTGGGAACGATACTTTTTTTATCACTTTATTACTTGTTGACCGTGTATACTTGCACGTATTCATTGATTGCGAAATCGACCAACAAGTTTTTGGCGCCGTTGCCGGGGAATTAATTTAATAATTATTTACCAATATTAATTTTAATCAAATTAGTCTTAATTTAAATATTTTTTATTTTTATTTTTAATTCTCTTTCTATATTTCTCTCTTTTAGGTACCATGGATGACTTTGTATATCAATGGCCATACACGAACATGACTCAACCAAGGGAAACAGGGATTGATGGACTTAATACATTTTCTATAGAGCCAATACAAATTGAGGCAAATTCGAAGACGTTGGAGATTATCGCAGCCCAACAGAGTCGAAGGATGGCAAAAATGACTCAGTCAAGGGGAGCAGAGATTGACAGACTCGCGACACTTTCGGCATTGTCAGCACAGATTGAGACACTTTCGAGGAGGTTAGACGCTTTTGAAGCACAACGTCGTCAAAGTGTGGCGGTTACTTGTGATTATTGTGCTGGAAATCATATAATTCATCAATACACCATCAGTTTCGAGCCGGTATAGTATGGTGGTAATTATCCCAATAATTATGTCTATCCCAACAACTATCATCAGGATTGGGGGTATCACCCGGATTTTTCATGGAGTAACAATCAA
The DNA here is from genome assembly GCA_020205605.1 of Panax ginseng. Lineage (NCBI taxonomy): Eukaryota > Viridiplantae > Streptophyta > Magnoliopsida > Apiales > Araliaceae > Panax > Panax ginseng. Next base: position 48,551,286 of record CM035130.1, read on the forward strand.
GCTCAAGCACCTAGACAATAAAACACATCCGGATTTCAAAATCAGACTCAACAACAACCAGAGAAGAAATCAGGTTGGGAGGAAGCCTTAGAAAAATTTATTAGGGCTACTAACAAAAAGAACGAGGAACAAGACAAGCTATTGAATCAAATAGATATGAACGTGAAAAGCCAAGGTGCGTCGATAAAGAATATGGAAAATCAATTGGGGCAGATAGCACATGCATTGAACAACCGTCCACATGGAACACTCCCTAGTGATACAGAGATAAATCCGGGCAGAGATGAGAATTGCAAGGATGTGATTTTACGCAGTGGAAAGGATTTGCAAGAGACTCTCAAGGACACTGAAAAAAGGGACAACGTAATAAAGGAAAAAGAGGAAATTGTGGAAACCAAAAAACGTCAAGATGAGCCACAAGATGTTGAAAAAGAAGAAACAACTGGGAACCAAGAAAAGGAGATCGACGAAGATTTAACTGTAAGATTTAACGAAGATGAGCCGATTTCATTAGTATCCCATGTGCCTCCTCCACCAAAGTTCAAGAATTCGGGCAGTTTTGCAAAACCATGCCCAATTGGCAGTCACGTCGTCGACAAAGCTCTTTGTGACATAAGAGCTAGTACAACTGTGGAGTCATGGTGGGTTGAAAAGGAGAAGATAGTGGAAGATTCCATTGTGTTTACTAAGCTTCAATGCCCCAATCTGATCATAGACATAATGGAGAAAATACCTAGTTGTTGGACGTTCTTAATAGGGAACATATCTACAAAGAGCATGCTAGGTGACTTTCATTCAAGGGTCATTACTAATGGGAACCTCCCAAAAGAGACATTGCTACTGATGGATGGAGGATTCCTCAATTTTCGAAGGGGAATTGGATAGAGAATTGAAGAAGTCAGGCTGAGACTATAAAACAAGCGCTTATTGGGAGGCAACCCAAGTTTAATTTTTATTTATAGTTTTTATTAGGTTTAATATTAGTAGTTTTGAATTTACATTTATTTAGAATTTAATAAAATTGTTTCTATCATAGTTTACAGGTTATTCAAGTCAAATTCATGTGTGGTGCCCAATTTGTTCCATGTACTTAGCCTATTCTCCAAACTTAGTGGACAAGGAGGAAGATTTCTATATTTTTAGGGAAGTCCTCTGCTTTACTTTTTTATATTTTAGCCATTGAGGACAATGTCTAGTTTAAGTTTGGGGGCATTTTAGTGTCATATTGCATATAGTTAGTTATCTGCATAGTAGTTCATTTTTTTGTGTGTTAGCATTGTGTTTTTTTAAGTTGCATATAATACATGGTAGTTATTTGCATATTCATATATGTGTTGCATTAGTATGTGTTCATGTAGTATAATTACATTTTTTTTTCATGAATCTATGCGATAGGTTGGTGTGGTCTTAGTTCGGCCTATGATAAGATTGGTTTTGCATGTTAACTTGAACAGTGTTGATAATTGATGATGAGTTCTAATTTTAATCATGATGATTATCTGAGCCTGTCTTAAACTTATGTAACCGGTTAGCACTTAAAGTTTAACTTCTTTAATCCACTTGGTTCAAGAGTTTCATAATTTGTTTCTGAGGGAAAATCTTGGTTACAATTTAAGGAAATTAATGAATCAAGCGGTAAAGGTTGGAATGACGTAAAAGCTTGAGTTTGGGGGAATCTATGGGATATATATATTACAAAAAGAAAAAAAGAAATGATGAAAAGAAAAAAAAAGAATAAACACTGTGGCATGCTTGTCTAGTTTTGTGGCCTTTGTTACTTGAGTAAGTAAGCCCAAGGGAATTGTCTTTACACCTAGCGCCCTAAGGTCTTAATGGCTTGGGAGTCGTCATGAAAGGTCGTTAAGGTAGCAATTTGAAAAAGCCTAAGGAATAAGACATTGCACAACCATGAAAAAAAAAAAAATGAATAAAACACGAGAAAGAGCAAAAATGCCCTCGTGGTTGAATAAAAGTATAAATAAATCTTGTATTTACCCTAAGACTTGGTAATTGCTTAGTTTTAACCGGAGTTATCATGTCCACAAAAGTAATTAAATTGGAACTAAAATTTTCCTTCTAAGAAGTTTGTTATGTGATTATCTTGAGCGTGGTTGGTTAGAATGGTTAACAAGCACACACACACACATGGGTGATGATTTGGTTTGGATTGACTAATTGGTTAGAGTTATGAATTTTGACTTGATTGGATATATTGTTTGAGTACCAATGATGTCTTTGAGGCTTGTTGCTATATATCATACTGATTTATTACTGGGTTTGTAGGTATATTAGGAAATAGATCATGCATATGCATTCATGTAGTTGAGTTCGGTCGTTTATTTTTAGTTCTTTTGTATTTGTGCTTGAGGACAAGCAAATATTTAAGTTTGGGGGTATTTGATGAATGAGTTTATACTCATAATTGAGTGCGTTTGAGCTTAATCTTTTGGTTGATTTGAAGTATTTGTGTCTATTCATGCATGTTTTATGTTGTTTATAGGAAATGGGATAAAAGTTACTTCGATCGACGTTCGGGGTGGCTAGATTCGCGTTTTCGGCTCGCCATTTACACAATAGTCACTTCAGAGCCAATTTGAGTATTGTTCCGGACCTTATTTCGAAAAACTCAAAGAATGAAAGTTGTAGATCTACGTCTCCTCTTTCTGGAACATCATGAATCATCGAAATCGGAGTTCAGACGAATAAATTATGGTCATTTTGCCAAAGAACGTTGGAGCAGAAAATTTCCAAAAATGTTCGGTAATGGGGCGCCATTTTAAGCCTATGCTCAATATTTGGGGCGTTGGGGGAAGCGATGTTATAGCGCTGCGTGCCTTGAGCTTTGGAAGCCTTTGGGAAGAGTTTGGTCAAGCTTAAACGCGTTTTAGGGCAAATTTTGACACCTTTTTTACTCCAAATTGGATTGGGTTTGTTCCTAAGCTAAAAATTGGACTTGTAACCTATAAATACATGATGTAAGACATAAAATAAAGGGAGATTACATAGATTAAACTAGATAAAACACTCTATTAGATTAGAATATAAACCCTAGTTCTTAATTAGCCATTGGAGATTGAAGCAAATTGAAGAACACTGAAGATCAAGAGCAAGAGCAAGAGGGGAGCATCAGATTTACTAACAACAGATTCTATTCTCTTCTCTTATCCTACTTTTATCTTTTAATGTCTATTCAGTTGTGGATTCTTGATTTTAATTCAATGACAATGAACTAATTCTTTTATTAAGATTTCAATTGAACCTTTTATGTCTATAAATTAGTTATTCAATGTATTCCATTTATTTGTGTCAAATTGAATTGTTTATCTTGTCTTGAGCCTATTGATTAATTATCTGATCAGTAATTACCTTGTTACTCTAGAAGGAATTGAAAGAGGAATTCTAGGGTTAGTACTGGGCATGATAACATGTGACTTAGTTATTTGCATGGCGGGTAATTAGGTTCGTTAATTGAATGGAAATATCTGTTCACCGCATGTAACATATAAGGAATTGGAATTGAAGGTGTTTAATTCAATTGTTTTGCATAGGAATATAGCAAGATTAATCTGGATTAAATAGAAGTCAATTGATCACTTGGAAAAGGACTTTTGACATTTGAGAATTCCTGTTAACAATTCAGTAGGCATAATAATTGGGATAATTGGATAATTGATTTATAGTTCATAATTGGGGATATTGAAGTTTTAATCTTTATTTATCTGAATTCATTCGTTGAGTCTTACTCTTTATTTATTTGAGTCTTAATCTTTATTTATTTGAATTAATTGTCTTAATCACAATTTGCGATTGTTTAAATAAAATTGATTTGGTTAAGAGTTAGTAATTGGTAATTTTTATTAAATAATTCCTCGTGGGAACGATACTTTTCTTATCACTTTATTACTTGTTGACCGTGTATACTTGCACGTATTCATTGATTGCGAAATCGACCAACAATACATTCCCTTAGACTAAACTACATAAGTTTTTGTAGGGAAACAATTGGGCCTGTTATCCGTTCTAAGTCCAAAAAGGCAACGAGCCTACAGTCAATTATGTCTTCTTTTGACCAGTCTAATCCTGCTCCTGTCTCTCGTGAAGAGTTTGACGGATTAAGCAAACAAATTACAGATTTGGCTGTTCTGCTTAAAGAACTACACCAGTCTACTCAGGGTCCACGAATACCCATACATACAGAATCCTCTGCATATGGAGGAACACAAGGTGCAGATCAAGAAAATCCAATACCCGATCTTTAGTTGGATAAGTCCAACAAAATTCCTAAAAACATCCATCTCAAAGAAGATCCAGATAATGGTGATATCAGGGAAAAAGTCCTTCAAATGGAAGAGACCATTCGGTCTATAAAAGGGACTGGTGCACACAGGAGTGTCTCATATGCCGACCTCTGTATATTCCCTGGTGTTCATTATCTAGAGAAATTCAAGACTCCTGACTTTGAAAAGTATGATGGGTTGGGAGATCCTTACACACATTTGAAGGTATTCATTGGAGAACTAGGATCTTATGCCGAGGATGAAAAGCTCAGAATGCAACTGTTCCAAAAGAGTCTAACTGGAGAAGCCCGATCGTGGTATACCAGATTAGACAATTCTAAGATTCATAGATGGGAGGAGCTAGCTCATGCCTTCCTCAGACAGTACAGTTTCCAATCTCAGATGGCTTTTGACCGATACCAAATTACCAAGGTCAAGAAACTGTCTAATAAGTCTTTCAAAGAGTATGCTCAAAGGTGGAGGCACCTTGCTGCTCAAGTTATTCCTTCTATGATGGAGTCAGAAATGGTGATGACCTTCATAGACATACAAGAAGCTCCCTTCTATGAGAGAGTCTTAGCTGGCATTGGCAAGCCATTTTCTGAAATGATCAAACATGGAGAGATGGCTGAGATGGGATTGAAGTCAGAAAAAGTTCAAGACCTAGCCGCTCTGAAAGCTGTTGCTGAGCACATCCAGTCTGGAACTTATGGAAACAACCATAAAAAAAAGAGAAGGATGTTTCCTTGATACTACAAGGTCAGAAAGGCAGTCAGAACATGCCTATCCAAAGGAGAAACTACTCCCCTTTTCAAGCACAGTCTTCCAACCCCACATTACCAAAGGGTGGAGAAGTCTGACGCAATCGAGTGTTCACACCCCTAGGGGATTCGCTCGAGAATGTTCTCAATCTTCTGACTACTCAGAAGAAAATTACACATCTTCTTCCACCAGCCAACCCGAATGGGAAGGGTTTCAATGCTACCCGGAAGTGTGCCTATCATGCTGGAGTGCCAGGACATGATACCCAGGATTGCTGGGCCTTGAAACACAATATACATGATTTAATCAACAACGGGAAGATTGTGGTAACTAAACCCGACCAACCTCATGTGCAAGATAACCCTCTTCCTCAACACAAAGAAGAGGTTAATATGATTAATTGGAGCAGTGGACAAACTTCTAATTACGTTGTTGAATCTTCTCAAACCAGCAAGGACGGTGCTGACAAATGGGATTACGCACAGTTCCAATTTATGATGGAACGAAGATGAAAGCTCTTTGCAAGCAAGTAGACCAATTGGCAGAACTGGTGATCCATCAACACCAAGTCATACGCCAATTAGTCAGTTAGGAGCATGCTAGTCTCCTTCCTTTTGTTGTGAATACTCCATCATCGCCTTCAGAAAATGAAACACTGGAGGATAAAGTTACAAAAAGAACAAGTGCCAAAGCCTGTCGGGATTTTGCCAATAAAAGGGAATTTAAATACCTTGGCCAACCTATGGAGGAGATATTTCAGATGCTGATCAATAAGGAAGAATTACATCCCTTCTACCTCCAATCAATCCCTGTTCTAGATGGTTCAATTTTAATGGAGTATGCCAATATCACTCCCACTCTCTCAGACATAACACAGAAGAATGTTGGGCACTCCGCCACCTCATTCAGAATTTAATTGATAGCGGTGTCCTGCAAATGGCAGATAATGACACTTTATTACTCGAGAGTGGGAACACATGTCCTACAAAATGGAAGGACGACGTAGCAGTTATATCAGCTGAGGATGATTTGGCTATAAGACCACTCACAATACAAGCAATTCAACTCAAAGGTGCTGACAATCCTTTAAAAGTGGCTGCACCAGAGCCAATTCTCTTGCCATCTAGGCCACAATATCCTATTGTCAGCTTGGAAAAAGTCCCATGGAATTATGGGCAGGCTGAATGATCTACATCCCACACAACTGCTGTAGTGTGGACGAAGAATCCACTATATCTTCCCCATCGGGTGATGAAGCCTACCATCAAATCAAAGGGTAAAGTTCCCATTGAGAGGATTGAAGTGTTCCTCCGTACTATGGGCCATAACGAAGCCAAGGTGGTTTTAAGCTTGAGAGAGGCTCCACAACAAATTTTCATACTGGACTTGGTTTTCTCTTCCGAAGATCACATGAAGATCTTACTAAGGGTCTTGGAAGAAGCCCACTTGCCGAAATCAGTAGATGTTGAAAAATTTCAACATTTAGTTGATCACATTTTTAACAACAATGTGATATCTTTCACTGATGACGACATACCTCCCGAAGGGACTGGTCACTACAAGTCGTTGCACATAGCAGTGCTGTCCTTCGAATATATGGTGGGAGGAGTTTTGATAGATGGTGGGTCATCTTTAAATATATGTCCTTATGCCACCTTGGAGAAGATGAATATCAACCCCAAGAGTATCAAAAGTAGCCATACAGTTATCAAAGCTTTTGATGGGTCCCGACGAAATACAGTTAGGGAGATTAAGCCACCTGTGGAGATTGGTCCACATACATTCAGTGTATCCTTTCATGTGCTCAAAAATCACCACAGGATACAACCTGCTATTGGGAAGACTGTGGATTCATATGGCTGGTGCTGTCCCTTCCACCCTTCATCAGCAACTCAAGTACATTATCAACAATAGCCTAATTACTGTTAATGCTGAGCCGGAATGTCCTGAACAAGGTGACATACCACTCAACATCTTCAATTCAGAAGTTGAACCGGTCAGTTTTCATGCCCTGGAGGTGAGCAACACTCACTACCATCCCATTGGGGCTTCACCTCTCACACCCAAGATTTCTACCGAGGTAATGTCGGCCACTCAAGAGATGATGTCATTGGGTCATCAACCTGGACAAGAGTTGGGCAAAGATCATCAGGGTATTAAGAGCCCAATTCAAGTTCCCAGTCAAACAAGGACAACTGGATTAGGCTATTTTGCTAGCTCCAGTCACAGGAATCCTTACAAGCACAAACAGATTCCTTCATCTTCAGCCACACGACAATTATCTCCACCTACAGATCCTGAGCCTGTACAGTCTCCGGTAAAGGATCCAGCCCATGTAATGGCTATTCTATTTCCCAAACCGATACTGGTTAGAGCAAAAGAGGTCCTGATTCCTGATCCTAAAGTGGAAGAAAGGGAACAGAGACGTAAACAAGACATCGCCAGGAGTTTGTCTCACTTACGCATCCTCTTACATGATGAGCACACAAACAGATACACTCCAGATGATGATTGTAATACCCGTGAAATTTCCATGACTTAATAAATAAATATTAATGGAAATGAATATTTATTTGAGTATAAATGACTTTTGGTGTTACGAAATGAGATAACTCTGTTAGTTCCCAAGAGCACAATAGATCTAGAAGGGGGGTTGAATAGAACCTTTTAATTTCAAATACTTTTCTGGTTTATTTTGTATTGCTAATAATTTAGCATATGACAAACATAAGAATCTTTTTAAGCACAACGGAATAAGTAAAAGATCCCTTCATTGATATATTCATAATCATACATACATTGTTCGTAGAGTTAGTTTAGTGGTAAGCAGTTAAAACATACATAGAAGTTATAGCAGTTAATGTATATAATGTAAATGACATAAAGTAAAAGACATAAGGGGTTTTAAGTGGTTCAGAGACTCAAGCTCCTAATCCACTCTTCTGCTTTCAACAAGCGGAATTTCCACTAAGGAAGGGCAAGACTCGAATCACTAAGATTCCTTGAGGCCGTGACCTTGGGACTTGACCACTAAGAACTCTTCAAGGCCAGTAGCCTTGGAACTTCTCTAGTTCCCTAGGAACTCTTCAAGCCCAGCAGGCTTGGAAACTTCATTTAGTCCCTCTAGATAAGGACCCCTCAGGCCCTGGCTTCTTGTTGTTGAGTTATTTATTTGTTTGTTGGAGATGGTGCTGAGCTGCTAAGATGTCTTTAAGCTCTTAACATCTTTTGAACTTAGCAGCTTGGCGTGATCATCCTTGAAGTGCAGTTGAGTGTTGCATGATGCTCAGCTTCTGCAGATACTCAAACACTTCTGATGATCCCTTGATGAACTGCTTTGAAGATCATTCCTCTTGATACTTGATGGCTGCACATGATGGGTTTCTAAGATGACTGTAAGCTCTTCTGCTAGGTACTTAGAAACTTTCTCATGCTTGCCACCATGATGGCGTTGGTGATCTTCTTTCTTGATACTTGATGCCTTCTCATGATGGACTTCCTAAGATGACTGTTAGCTCTCCTCTATGGTAGTTAGAGTCTTCTCATGATGGACATCAAGATGACATTGATGCTCTTGTATCTCTCAAAAGTTTAGAACACTCTTTTTGTAGTAGAACTCTCACTTCTACTTCTTTCTTTTTCTGTCTCTAAGTGTTCTTGGTGGATCGTAGAGTGAGTCTTCAGACCTTCATTGGTCACTCACTATTTACTTTGGTTAGATCAGTCCACCACTTCTCCAAACTCAGCAACTCTAGCAACCCTCGATCTTTGTAGCTCTTGCATTTTTATACTCCTTCCCAATCCTTCCATTAGAAAGTAGCCGTTGAAAGCTATTTAAATATCTTCAATGATCTCGAGTTGACTGAGGTAGACTGCATATGTGACATGTCATACTTTTCTGACACTGCAATCTATTGTTTCACCTACCCCGTCAGAGATGTCACTTTAATGTCTTGGGCAGGTCAAAGACTTTATTTCCTCCTTCTGATTTCTCAATCAGAGGTTGTCCTTTTGCATCGATTCTCTCAATAAGCTCTTGTCTGAATATTACCCTTCAGATTGAACCATTGCCAATGCTTCAGTCTTCAGCTATTCGAACTCTACGATTCTGACGCATGTCTTCATGGACCTGATCGTAGTGTCTTGTTGACTGGTAGAGACAACACTACGATCTTGAAGAGTGTTGATTGGATCTTCAATGTAGAACATCTCTTCCTTCTCTTGTGTAGTGCTTCAACACTTCTGGATTTTTGTGTTAACAACATCGCACTCGTAAACGCGTACGATCTTCTACTAAACACGTTAGCTACCACTTTCGCTCTTCCACGATGATATTGAATGGTATGATCGCAATCTTCAACAGCTCGAGCCAACGTCTTTGGCGCATGATACGTTCGTTTTAAGTAAAGAAATATTTGAGGGTTTTAGAAATGGGTTTTATACTGGGATCAATACAAAATTCGATTTCACGCTCTAGGGGTAGGCTAAGAAGTCTTCAAGAATACGTCAGGAATTTATTAACAATAGAAATATCATTCAAAACTGTGACTCTCATCCAAGACTTGGATAGCACATGAAATGAAGGTTTCTACTAACGGAGTTTCAACCGATAAGTCAAAGTCTAACTTCTCTAGAGTTAAATTTAAACGTAGAACGCAAGCAAGAGAGATAAAAGAATGGGTAGAACCGGTATCTAATAAGGTATAAACTTCGTAAGAATTTATAATTAACTAACTCATGCTAACTTCGTTCGGGTTACTCGCTTTTTGAGAAGTCACAAAAAACGCTCTTCCTGAAACCACCGACTTTATTCTGTCCGCATCCGCCTTTGGTGCCACCGTCCTAGCTGAACTTGACTTTGGAGCACGACAAAATCGGGCTAAATGACCTTCTCTTCTTGAAATTTCCACTTCTATTATCTTGGCCATGATTAGCACCGAAGTGGTTACCATTCTTGGCATGATAATTTCCCCCACGATGGTTATCATTGTTCCGATGGCCATTGCCACCGGTATGATTATTATCGTGTTGTTGGTCGTTGCCTTTTGGTTGTTCTAACTCATTATCGCGCTCCAATAACTGAGCCCTATTCACAACATCTGAATATAAAAAAAGTTTGTGAGAAATAAGGTATTGACGTATTTCGGGTTTCAAACCTCTTATAAACATTCGCATCATTTGCTACTCATTATCGACCAAATGGGATGCAAACTGGGATAACTCCGTAAACTTGGCCTCGTATTGCGATACAGTCATATTGTTTTGCTCCATTGCTTATCTCAACATTTTCAGATGCCATTTTCAAATACTGCCATAAAATAAGGGTTAATTGACATATCACATATTATCCCTATACTCTGACCGACCAATTAAATACTAAATAAACTTAGGTAGGTCATACTAGCGAAGGAATTCCCCATCTCTCCCCTCCTAGTTCTTGTCTCACATCTCAGCCAAGGATCATATCCCTAAGCTTTGATACCAACTGTGACCCGCATCCAAGACTTGGATAGCACCTCACAATGATACCTACCAACTTGCCACACTGCTACATCACCAAGGTCCCCTATGAAAAAGTCCGCTTTTGCATCCCAAGACTTGAAAGTCACCAGATAAAGGTTCAGGGCTCTTTTCTATGGCTTTGATACCAACTGTGACGCCCCCAAAATAGGTATACATCACCCATCTTGAGTCGCCAAATACATGGTACATAAATTAAATACAACTTAATTATACAACTGTCGTGTAAAATACGACAAAACATAAACTGAGAGTTTAATCAAGAATATTGCCTTCTAGACAATATCCACTCTCAATGGAGTCCTCATAGACAGTATACAAACTCAAATTCAAATCCTTATTACATTTATTATCACACTATTTAACAAAATAAAGTGAGGACTACTAATGCTATCATCATCGGATCATCACTCCGCTTCCGACTCATCCCAAATTTATATTCTCATTTTCAAGAGAACGGTGAAAGAAAGGGTGAGATCAACTAGCCCAGTAAGAAATCTTATGACTAAGATAATACAGAATAAATTATCATTAGTCTTCAACAATGTTAAACTGATAAAATACAATAGACATCAAGTTTAATCTGTAGCTGAATAAGCAATCCATTAGTAAGAGTCAAGTAGAGCATAATATCTACTAACTTCTATGATTTAAAATGTTTTCATCAATTTTATCACGAGACTCAAATTTTAATAAATAAACCACATCATCGAATCATCCCTGCACTACGGGCCAAGGATATTCATTAAATCATCAATGGTCATGACTATACCGAATAATCCCTGGTCATAATCATACCAAAAACTGTCCATCAATGCATTACAGGCCACTGAGGATTTTTACCACATCATTCATCACATTACGGTCCTGATTACACCGAATAATCCTTGGTCATAATAACACCAAGTCCATATATGCACGTAAGCCAAAGATGACTTTCATCACAATATAAGCATGAGAATGATGACAATGATATAAGCATTAATCAAACAAAATCAAGGATAAATATTAAAGACTTTAGATTTATCCAAATATTATCAATCACTTAATAAACTCATAATCTAATATTGTTAATATTATAACAATATTCTAATCACTTCTTAAACTTATAAATAATTTATTTCAATTGTTTACACTTTACCAAATAATGCATTTAATCATTCAAAAATGCCATACTCATAAGATTTCATCACCAATAATCAAATCCCTTATCAAAAATCTGCATATACCCTATATAGGATTCCCAAGCAATAAAATCTTATTTTCCAATTTTGTTACTTCATATAACATATTTAACTCATTTACTCATAACTAGGTTATTTTTATGAAAAATACCAAATCAGTCCCAAAAATATTTCTTTTCTTGGATTTAGCAGAATATAGTCCCATATTGAACATATATTTTTCTCGGAATTTTTAAAATTCATTTACTATTTTTCAAAAATCAATTTCTAATTAATTCCTTAAGAAATTAGCTACCTCAAGGTTAACTCCGTAAATTCCCAAATCTTGGCGGGGATCTTACACATGTTAACGTGAGCTTCAATTGTAAATTTCATGGTCATCGGAGTTATAGAACTCCGGTTATAGCGTTTTTCGTCGAAAAAACCTAAATATTGAAATGGTCATAACTTGCTCATTTTAAGTCGAAATGAGCTCATTTTTGGACAGGAGGTACTTTATACCATATGTTTCCATGTCCCAAAAGGCCGAAATTTTTATCACAAATTAAGTGGCCGAAAATGCCCTTTTAAATTTTGGGCAGTAGCTTTTTCTCCTTTTTTATTTTTTCGTGCTTTGTTAAAAATAGTCCATACAAAAATCTACAACTCCTCTTTCAGTGATTCCACTTGAATTAGTTAGAAAACTCATAGATCTAACTCTAGAACTTGACGACACTCAGAAATTTGAAATATAATATGAGATATGGTCAATTGAATTTCATGTTCAATTTTCACCAAAATCTGATTTTTCAACCCTTTGTGATTTCTAAGAAACTTTCATGTTTTCACATAATAACCAACATAACTCATCATAACACTTACTAATACTACATATACCCGTGATTTTCATCAGTCCAATGCTTTTATTATGACTTTCATCATAATCCACGTAAACAGATCATTTCCACAATTTAATAAGGAATGAAATACAAAAGGATCATTCACCATGCATGTGGTAATCCACATAGACAGGTTATTCCAACAGAATAATAAAGAATGGAATAACAGAAGAATTCACCATGCATGCGATAGATCGTACAGACAAGTTATTCCCAACAGATAATAAATAATGGAACTAGGTCATGCATAAACGCATCGACAGGATATTCCGACAAAATAATAAATAATGGAACCAGTCCCAGATAAACGTTACGCATATGTGATATTCGACAGTAATAATAAATGATGGAACCGAGTCCAACAGAACGCACATACTGAGGATATTCCAATGTAATAATAAAGAACTGAATAATAGAAGAATTTCACCATGTATGCAGATTTGATAAATAAAAGTTATTCCAATATAATAATAAAGAATGGAATAACAGAAGAATTTCACCATGTATGTGGTACTTCACATATATAGGTTATTCCAACAGAATAATAAGGGATGGAATAACAATATCTCTCTTCATGAATACAAAAGAAATAATACCCCTTACCTTAGAAGAAATTGGATCTTTGGAAGCGTTGACGTAGCGAGCTTTCTTCTTCTTTTTCTCTCTATAGATTTTTTTCTCTATAGCTTCTCTTTATAATTTCTCTCTATAATAATTGCTCTATAGCTTTAGTGAATTGGTGAGAAATGAAGGAAGAATGAGCTTCTATTTATAGAAAAATATAGTTTCGATAATTGCACGTTTTGGGGCTCAAAAAATTACAAAGACAATACCTCCAACTTTTCTTTCATTTTTAATTTAGTTACGCAAGTATTATCAAACTTGCACCACCTCCCCTAATAGTAAATAATGTGAATCAATAGTTCAATCATGTGAATCAATAGTTATAATCATATGAAAATATGAATTACGGTATAGTACCTCCATCTATACCTCCATCTTTAATTTAATCATGAAAGTATTATCAATCTTGCACCAACTCTTCTAATAGTATAAGAATGTAATTCAATAGTACACACATATAAACAAATAGTTATATAATCATGTGAATTAGTAGCAATTAATTGCTCATTTCTCCGATAAATTCCCCGATTTATCAATATAACCCCCAGACATCAATTATCATCGGAATAGATGTCGATTTCCACTAACACTAATAATCCCAACACAATGGAACTATCAAATTCATCTTTAATCAACACAAACTTATTCATCATTAATATTATAATTCACAATATTTAACAACCAGGTCGTTCCCAGGAAAGAGGGGACTTTTCAATAAGGATTTCTCCCTATTGGCGCGCAATTAGGTGACCAAACCTCTCCTTAGTAGAACTTCTAGACATTGTAACTATTGCAATTTAATAATATGAATAACTTTGTCGTCTCAATTATTGATTTAATAATATATCATATAATACAGATGATACTGTGATAATAATCGAATCAATAATATGAGAGATATGATGCAACAATTATCGTAGTAATAATTGAGTATAACCGAGTGACTTCTCACGTAAGCATCAATAACTAATACCGTGTGCTACTATGCAACCACGCCAGACATCGCATTTCTTTACTACCGAGTAGTTCAATTGTTTTAACGGTAATACTTCCTACCAAGTTATTTTTGTAACAAGATAATTCTGTCGTTTTCTTACTACGACAATACTTCCGTTGTGGGGTCCACCAATGATTGTGCCATCGTACGGATATTCCCTGACAAAAAGAATAATATACAACAACTTGCATACTTTTCAAAATTTATAAATATTACCCATAACTATAACATTATATCAAATCCACACCACAATATTAAAAAAAATATTTCGAGAAATTTAAATCTTTATTCATAAAATTTGGGGTCTCACATCTACGAACTCCGAGATATACTATCTTGCAGACTACGATTCTGCCTCGATAGCTCTCGAGTTTTCCTTGACTCTCCTGGTAGACTACGATTTCTGGTGCAGTGCTCGATGATCAGACAAACCTATCTATTACATCATAAGATCAACCTAACATGCTTGATCTTTCTATATTTATAGTCCTTGTACATCATTTCTTTTTAAGGACTTTACAAAGCTATTTTGCTTATGTAGGATCAACCTAACATATTTGATCAATTCATTCTAAGTCCTTGTACATATGTTTCTATTATCTATCAAAAGACTTTACATCTTTTTTTAATACAAGCATACTTGCATATTCATTCACATATATATATATATATATATATCATAATCAAATCATATGTAAATAGGAATATCATTCACATGCTTATTCTTGACAATCTCCCCCTATTTGATTATGAAAAAAACAATAAGTGCATATGCATGTTATAAATGAATCTTATATACAGTGAGCAGCTGTATTTCTAAAATAGATAATCATGAATGTCATTTATAATGATGTGAAATTTAATATACTGACATTTTACATCCTGGATCTAGAACATACCTAACTAGTTAGAGATGTACCTCTTTCTACTCCATGTATGCTTCTGGGATATACATTGATCACCACTCATCCTGTTTGATTCCTTTACTCCCCGCTCCCCCAGGATATGGAGCTATTCATTTCTTCTTCTTCTTCTTCTAGTTCGCTCGCTCCCCTCATTTTTTAGGCTTATCATCCTTTGGCTCCCCCTTAGATGATGATTCAGCTCCCCCTGGTGTTGTCTTCTTATTTTCTTTCCTTTTGATTTCCTTGCTCTTTCTAGAGTGCCTCTTATTCTTCTCCTTTCTATGCCTCTTTTTCTCCCCCTTTTTGTCATTAATCATTTGGGAGAGCTGCTCCATGTTGGACATAAGCTGCTCCATCAGGTAGGAGGAGTTAGCAACTTTAAACTTGAGGTCTTGTTATCCTAGCTCAAGTTGCACTGAGAAAGACTGATTCATGTTGTCAATCTTGTCAAAGAGGACTTGGAGTTGTTCTTCATTTGCCTTCTTCGCTTGTAGTGCATCTGCCTTCTGATCATTCATGGCGTTTAGATAGATGTGATCTCTTTCTCTGATTTTGAGAGATACATAAGCCATCGTTGCTTGGAGCCTCTCTTGAATTGAGTTATCTTCTGTTGTTGTCATCTTCTTTGACTCTTTAGTGAATAGAGATATTTTCTCAATCAGTTCATCAGAATTTTTCATTAGCTCCTTCTCCACAGATATTTGATCATCCGGTTGGGCGCCTTGTTGAAAGATCGATAGACTCTACGATCGCTTCCTTGGATAGATTTTGAAGGTGTTGAAAATCAAGAATCGTTGAGTTCCAATCACCCGTTGAGGATGAAGGAATGTCTATCAAGTAGTGTTTTGAGTGCAGATGGAAGCTTCTTATTTTGTACTTAGATACCATCAGTAATAGAGTGAACTGACTCTACAATTATTTCCTTGGTCATGATCCTTCTTCCTTCTGAGTCCATCCTACGGTCGTAGGGAATATAGTGGTTACCGGCATGTCTGTAGACCTTATAGTGAGGCTGGTTTGTGATCATCATTGTAGCAAAACTCTTCACTCTTGGGAAGTTTTGTGCCACCAGCTCCATGCTTGGAAAATGAGAGTAAGACCACCAAGTAACTTGCATCCTTTTCAAGATGTGCTTTTTAGTCAAGGCATCCATTGGAAGAACCATCTCATTAGCAGTCATCGTGGATTGTAGAGGATGGTCGTGCAGTCTAGCTTCATGTTCTTCCAGTTTTTGAATATATCTTGTGTAGTCATCTTTACAACTTTGAGCTGTTCATTTCCATATTTTACCCATCTTTCAGCTGGGAGTTCTTCTAGTTCATTAAGGACTTCTACCACAATTCTTTTACTGTTTCTTGCAGGAGAGAGGACTGGATAGTCTGCTGGATCCTCTGATTCTTGATTTAAAGAGTTGAAATTATTCTCCATTTCTTCTCTTTCGGAGCCTGAAACATTTTGATCGTTTCCATCAATGAATCCTTCTTGCTGTATTTCATTTCCAGAACCTTCTTCAGCAAGATCTTCCTCTAATTCATCTTCTTCATCACTGGTTCCATCCTCAACACTTGCTTCTTGTGATACAGACTCATCATCACTTAATTCAATGACAGCATTAGAGTGATTATTTTTCCTTTTGGAGGCAATTTGAGCAAGTAATCTGTAGCTCTTTCTTCTTGTTGGAAGTTTGGCTATAGGAGTTTTAGACTCCTCTTCTTCGTCAGACTCTGAAGCTTCTGTATCATCCAACATACTTTCTTGATGTTCAGCAATAGTGGGGGCATTTCCTTTTTCATCAGAATCATCATCATTTGATCCATCATCTAGGCTAGTTGGAGCATTTGTATTTGGAGATGCAGTTGGGTCAACTTGTCTCTTGTCTTTATCATCAGAGTGAATGCTCTGGGGGCTTGTGCATTCTTCTTTATAAGCAGATGCTGCATTTTCTTCCATTAATAGCTTCACCTTCACTGCTGGATTTGGTCTGTGGGGCCCAGCCTTGGGATTATCAGTTGCCTTCTCTTCTTTCCGACTTCACGCCCTTTTCTAAATCCGACGATTTCTTGGTAAGTTGAGATTGGACTATTTACAATCTTAGCTTTCTTACTGGATGGCCCTTGAAGTAATCTGTTACTTTTCCTCTTAGTGGTCTTTGTAGTTGAGACATTTTCATCTTCAACCTTGTCTTCTGTGGATAGACTTCTTGGAGGATCCCCAGTTTTCCTCATTCCTTTGGATTTTTGTCTGGATGGTGTGGTTGCTGCTGGTACAGGGTCATCGGACTCAAAGCTTTCTACCTCTTTTGCCTTCCTCTTCTTTGTAGAGGCCTCACATCGCTCCCGCTTGCTGCCTTCTCGCTCTCCTTTGGGTTTTTCTTCCAATTCACAAATAATTATGGAGACATTACTTTGTGAACATTCAAAGGTTCTCCCTCATCATCCTTGAGTTTGTTTCCCAATTTCTTCTTCAGACAATGCTCAATGAGTCTTCCATGAAACACTTTTGTAAGTGGTTTTTCCGTAGACTTCTTCAATTCAAATTTTCTACCCATTTGGATATTTGATCAAGGTGATAACTCCAAAGTTAATTTGTTTCTTCAAGACTATAGCAGTACATGATCTTTAATCTGCTGATCAAGCATCGTCGTAAAAGATCCTTGCATAGTATGTATTTTCCCACTATTTCAAAGAAGGAACTCAATTCCTCAGAAAACTCCTTTTCTTCATATCCTTTAGATCTGGGGTTTCTTTGGTACCCCATAATCTCCTTTTGCTTGCTCGGTGTTGATCTCATCAAGGTTTCTCATCCCAGTCGAGAAACCTAAGCATCGATTGATATTAGATGATTTCAAATTTTAAGAGACCGACCTTTAACCTTGGTTGAAAGGGTTCCGACATTTATGGATGCATTTGAGTAGAATTCCTCGACGGGATTCAAAGGTATATACTCGAAAGTGCTAGCCTCAAGACATTATGAGAATCCAGCTTTCTTCACAAGTTCAAGAATGTCTCCGAACTTCTTTTCGGATTTTTTAAATGACTTGGTTCCGAGCTGAATGCCAGTGATTACCCGCCAATCTTCCATTTGAATAGTTCGAGGAATATGGATATTTGATTTAGAGGAGTTTATGAGAGATGGCTAATTGCGATTTGGGCAAGGCTCTGGAGGGTTAATTGATTTTGGCTTTTGAGAGGATTCTAGGGTTTGAAAATGGGAGGGAGAGAGGTTCGATAGCTTCTGATAACTGTTTGCTAATTTGAATTTTCCTTTATGGCAGTTCCTTCTAACTTTGCATACTCAGTGATGTGTCAACCAACCATTGGTTGCACGATGCCTAGTAATGAGCTGTAACTCCCCCATTAACTCTTCAGTTTAATGTCCCTTTTTGAAATAACCTGGCTTCAATGATGTGGATTGACTGTTGACCATTTTGGTTCATAGAGTAGCATAATAAGGCAGCTATGGACTCTACGTTTTCCTTTGCTGACTCAACGATCATCTTTTGAGAGATGCTGTAGTAGATGGTTTTGACATTTCTCCTTATGTTGAAACTGCATAGCTCAACCACTGATGTACTTTATGAAGGCTTGGTCACTTTTCTTTAGCAGGACATCTTTCCAACCAGCATTCGAACTTATCTCCTCATAATCTGAATGGTTGGGCAATTGTCCAGTTCTTCCGAGCTCCTCATAAGCTAGAGTACCTTTGGTAGGACTGCGATCGTCGAATCTGCTTCTACGATCGCTGAGGTTGCACTACGATCGTGGAGTTCTCTTCAACCTCTACTCTACGATCGTTGACTGACTTGGTCCTTGAGGTGAACTTGATTAAGCAATTCTTCTGGGTGAAGGTAGCTCAGGAAGGGCCAACCTCTTAGAGTGAGCTAAGGGTTAGGTTTGTCCCTGAGGCGCTTTCCAGATGAAATAATTTAGAAGTGATTTGCACTGATATCTCATTTGACCTTTTCTGGTGGTGAGGTCCTCTACCAATTTTAGACAATTGCATTTACTGTAATCGTGTTGTCCTTCTGCTATTCCACTACGATCAGATGTTTGATTGTAGGCTCTCCACGGTTTTAAGTTGGGTGGCTGAAAGGTTATCAGTAGTACGTTTTGAGATGTTCCTACTGACTATGGATCTTTATTTGGTTCATTAGCCACAAAGTTTTGGGACTCTGTAGCTGGTACACTGCTTCATAGTATATCTCAGTATTGTTGTTCCTTAACATATCACTGCTCCCCATGGTTGATGTTGTCTTCTCAGATAGATGTGATTCCCTTTTCTTTATGTGTATTAGAAGACAGCCTTACATATCTCCTTCTGACTAGAATCACCAAATCTTCTTATATCATAGAAATGAGCATCTTCAGGGTTGATCATTCTACGATCTTTTGACAGCACTACGAACATATTCTTCTTTTACAGTTTGTACTTGTGGAGTTCTTCTCCCGTAATGAGTTCCTCATGTTTGATGCTCGATGATCCTCTGTGGTGAGCTTCCGTGAGGAGTCTTCTCTTATGACCTGTAATACCTGAGAAATTCCTCATATTATTAAATATGCTAATGAAAGTAATATTTATATGAATAAAAGTGTTAACATTTTATTGAGATCAATTGATTCGTATTAGATCAATGTGCATTGAGAAGCTTAGTTTAAGCTTGGAAGATTATGCCTAGTGTGGCATTGAGATGTAAATAATTATTGCATATGATGATAAGCTTAACTTATACAATTTATTATGTGAGTGGAATTATTAATTGAGGGATAACTTAATATTGGATCTAGGATTATCCGAGCCCAACCTTAGTATGTAGATTGGGAGTCTAGCCCAATAACTTAATTGATGGACTTTTGAGTTAGCCCAATAACTTGGAACATTTAAAGACCAATTCGGAACCCAACAAAACAATTGGTACAAGGGTTGACTTTTAAAATATGGGCGTAGGCGATTGTGCTGCCCGACCGACCACCCCATGCTTATGTCTCGAGATCGCTTCTCTTGTCTCAAGTTAGGGGTCACCAAGTGCAAAGGACAGTAGCCTAAACTCTCTTTATGTAAACTTTCAAGCTGCTAATCCTAGGTAATCATGGCTAGCTGAGTGGTTGGTATGAAGTGGTTAAACAACTCCTTAAGCAACCATTGTTCATTTCTATTGCACCATGAATCCCAACATTGGGTAAAGCAAGTGTCTAGTCCATGTCTTCTCTTTAAATACAAGACACCAGGGCAGTCTGTTTTAATGATAAGAGTGTTGGAGAAATCTGAGTAAAGAATTCTTAGTTGCTAAGCATTACCAAATCAGTGTGTGAGATATCAAGGTTAAAGCTCGAGAAGGTATAATTTTTACTCCGTTCTTAACTTGAGTCTTGTTGATTCTCGTTTTTCAGATTAATAGGTCAAGTATGATGAATTAGCATGATATAGGGTGTTTAGAAGGTTTACCTTCGTGCATGAATACGTTAAAAATTGTTTGGAATCAAGTTATGGCTACTCTGCAAAACAGAGCATGTTCATCGCTTCGAATCCATGGGGTGTTTGCCGTGCATTTTAGAACCAATCGATGGGTTCGGTCATGTTAGACCATGCATTAAGAAATTCCCTTAGGTTGTATGCATATAGTAAAGTCTTACTGAAATTAACCCGACGAACTTAAACTTTGTCAAAGTAGTGTGAACCGAAGTCTCTGAAGGAGCTGCTTCGGACAAAGCGTGATGTCTTCGGACAAAGTGTGATGTCTTCGAACAAAGCGTGATGTCTTCGAACAAAGCGTGATGTCTTCGGACAAAGTGCGATGTCTTCGGACGAAACATGTTGTCTTCGGACAAGTCATAATATCTTTGGACATGGCGAGATGTCCTAAACCTGGAGACAAAGATCGTAACTTGATATAAGGATGGATTAATAAATACTCCTATATCGTTGTAAACTATTAGTACACGAATAAGTTCTAAGTAGAGAATTTTTACCAACTTCGGAAAATAAATCTAATACTTGCAAACATGTAGTAGATAAAGGCTTGCTGGGATTAATAGACGTTATGGTCTACTTAAAGCAATGAACCTCTTAGAACTTCGAGGAAGAAAGATTATGAATAAGCTAGCAAAGGGTCAATAGTATGAGCATGTTAGTGTACCATTATCGCTTTTGATGGGTACATGCAGAGATAGAAAGAAAGATGTGTTATGTGTATATGTTGTTGATATATATCAAGTGTGTTTGGCAAATGAATACCTATACTTACATGAATAGGACAGACATAGTTCGTTGAGGTGATTTTCACTATTAGTAGTAATCAACGCTAAAGGCAAGTTTCTTACTCTACCTTGATTTCAAGTATGCAAGTTTTCTATCCCTAACTTATTGTTATTGTTGGGCAAATTCCCTAACCTCACTCAAATTTACAATGAGCAAGTATCCGAACACTATTATTACTGTGTTGCAAGTTCCTTAATTCACACACTTTCTACGTTGAATTGTTGTCATATCAATCATATTTTATCAAGCAAATATCTACTTCTATTCGAAAATCACTTGTATACCTTGACGTTGTTGTAAGCATTGGACTTATCATTCCTCAATGCATGATGAAAAAACTGTCTAAGCCCTTGATTCTGCTTAGACTATTATTATTATGAGTTAAAGAGCTATCCAAACCGATTGATTTGGTGCGGACTATCGAATCTCATCGAGATGAACAACCCTCATAGAAGGGAAATTATATATTGTCCGGGAACCGACGCGTATATACATGAGTATGATTAAATGTTATGCATAACATAGGTACCTTAGGGTCGATCACCGATGTACTCGTGGATGTGGATTACAGGTGTAACATCGTTAATTCTAGTAAGAGTTCTTGGTCCTTAGTGATTGCGCCAAGACTCAAGTATGTTGAACCTCAAAATGAATAAATCCACGAGATTTTGTTGATATCCTTCATTCCATAGCGACACCGTTGAATACTCTTGGTATTCTTGATATCCTTGAACTATCAATTATTATTATACCTTTGAAAAATTCAAATGCTATAATCGCTTGTTCTTCTAGCTATATTGCTTTGTCGGGCAAACTTGTTGCTCATTCTTGCTTCCTAAAACATTACAGCTTAAGGCAAGAGCAAAGCGGTACTTCAGAAAGGACAAGGGAAAGGGCAAGGCGAAAGAATAATTTAGCCCTTAAGACTAGAAGTATTATTATTATTGTTATTATGATGTATTCAAGAATGATTAAACTATGTTAAGCTAATCACAGAATTGTTGTAGTAATGGTTACGGTACCTTGGGACGTGAATATTTATATTACATCAATGTAAATTATTCTATTATTTCCGTTGTTAATGATTTTGTAAGATATTCATCGTAGTAGCGTGATGCACCGAAATTCGAGATATGAGTGTCTGGAATTTTTGGGGCGTCACATGACCTGCTTTGAATGATTGAGCGTCTAAGACCCTTTTACATCTTTAGTTGAATGACTTAATTCCTTAAAAGGATCAACAACAATGTGAGTTTCATTCAAATTAGCTCAGCAAGTCTTCCAAGACAGGCTTTGACATATAAGAGTTTTATCAGAATCATTTCTGAATAGTCTTAAGCCTTCTGCTGGTTGAATTTTCTTGACTGAAGTTCTCTACTTCATCATTCCTTAGTGTGGTCAGATGGACCAGGTACCTGTAGGTTATAAATTTCTATTTTTGGTACCCATGCTTAAATGGGTCCTTCTAGGTTAGTTTTCTAAACCCCTGTTCCTCATATATTTGGATAATCATCATATTGATCACTAACAGTCATTTTCATGCATGTAACTAATTTAGATAATACATTTTGAGATGCATGATGGTGAGTGTGTGTGAGATTTGCTATTTTAATAAAACACTCTTTTTCTTTGATGGTTTCATCATTTGCTAGGTTATGTTCACAGGGTTTAAATGTTCACAGAGTGAGAATCAACTTTATAATTTATTTGTATTTGGTTGATTCATGGAGGTGATCAGTTTCTACGAATCTTCAAGATGCTCTTGTAGAACTGATCATACTTTGTGTGTTATTAAACACTTAGACCATAGGTTGTACATACATACTAACCCATCAACAAAGATTACTTCACATAAAATTATTTTAACCTGTGATGCTATTATGACCATTTCAGATTTCTTTCAAGATGTCATCTTCAACCTAAAACTTGGATGGAGAGAAAGTTTATAGGCATTTGAGTTTCCACCCTCAGTATACTTTCTCTCTTCACCTTTTTAGGTAGATTATGATTCCTTGAAAGAATACTGTTATAGTTCATAAGGGGTGCAATCATGATGTACATATTTATATAAGTGAGAACTGTGACCTTTTACCGCTGTCAGTTTCTTAACAACCATTTATCTAAGATATACTGAGTTTAGGCATTGATGTGCATAGTTTCTCAATTTCTCCTGACAGCTAGCTGTTCCAGTTGACCTTCAATCAATCAGTCATGGTCATGAAGATTCAAGCTATGAGAATATCAACATCTTTAGTTCTTTAACATCCTTTAGTTCACAAGGTTTACATCCAGCTGCAGGTTGGCTAGACACATGTTTGAGAAGTTCTTCTTTCTTCTCTAGATAAGCATTGCTTAGCATGTATGGCCTTTTCATCTTTTCAGGCTGGTGGATGTTTGATTCTTTTCTGTTGATGTCTCTTAAGCTTTCTAGCCTGGTCTTCGGACTGCAAGATTGACCGTGAGCAAGGATTGGTCTTGTTGATATGGCAATTAAGAATATGAACCAATCTGAGCAGCTTCAGGTGTATATGCACATTTACCTATACACAATATTACCAATGTGTGAGCTCATCTGCATATAACAAGTGACTTACTACTAAACTAAGTTTAGAACAATGTTTGTGCCTAGGATCAGACTCAAAGCGATTAGCTTTTGAATATAGCATGAGAACCGCTTCCGATACCAATTGTTAGTTCCCAGTAGGCACAATAGATCTAGAAGGGGGGGGGGGGTTGGATAGATCCTTTTAATTTCAAATACTTCTCTGGTTTATTTTGTATTGCTAATAATTTAGCATATGATAAACATAAGAATCTTTTCAAGCACAGCGGAATAAGTAAAAGATCCCTTCATTGATATATTCATAATCATACATACATTGTTCGTAGAGTTAGTTCAGTGGTAAGCAGTTAAAACATACATATTAGTTATAACAGTTAATGTACATAATGTAAATGACATAAAGTAAAAGACACAAGGGGTTTTAAGTGGTTCAGAGACTCAAGCTTCTAATCCACTCTTCTGCTTTCAACTAAAGGTGATTTCCACCAAGGAAGGGCAAGCACCGAATCACTAAGATTCCTTCAAGGCCGCTGTTTTGGGACTTGATTCACTAAGAACTCTTCAAGGCCGTGACCTTGGAACTTCTAGTTCCCTAGGAACTCTTCAAGCCAAAGAAGCTTGGAAACTTCATTTAGTCCCTCCGACAAGGACCCTCAGCCCTACAGCTTCTTGTTGTTGAGTTGTTTATTTGTTTGTTGGAGTTGGTGCTTTGAAAGTCGCTAAGATGTCTTTAAGCTCTAAACATCTTTTTGTATTATGACTTGGCGTGATCATCCTTGAAGTGCAGTTGAGTGTTGCATGATGCTCAGCTTCTTCAGTTACTCAACCACTTCTTATGATCCCTTGATGAACTGCCTTGAAGATCATTCATCTTGATACTTGATGGCTGCACATGATGGGTTTCTAAGATGACTGTAAGCTCTTCTGCTAGGTACTTAGAAACTTTCTCATGCTTGCCACCATGATGGCGTTGGTGATCTTCTTTCTTGATACTTGATGCCTTCTCATGATGGAATTGCTAAGATGACTATGAGCTCTCCTCTATGGTACTTAGAGTCTTCTCATGATGGACATCAAGATGACATTGATGCTCTTCTATCTCTCAGTAGTTCAGAACACTCTTTTTGCAGTAGAACTCTCACTTCTACATTGTAGAACTCTCACTTCTACTTCTTTCTTTTTCTGTCTCTAAGTGTTCTTGATGGATCGTAGAGTGAGTCTTCAGACCTTCATTGGTCACTCACTATTTACGTTGGTTAGTTCAGTCCACCACTTCTCCAAACTCAGCAACTCCAGCAACCCTTGATCTTTGACGCTCTTGCGTTTTTATACTCCTTCCCAATCCTTATGTTGGAAAGTAGTCATTGAAAGCTATTCAAATATCTTCACAGATCTCGAGTTGACTGAGGTAGACTGCAGATGTGACATGTCATACTTTTCTGACACTGCAGTCAACTGTTTCACCTACCCCGTTAGAGATGTCACTTTAATGTCTTAGGCAGGTCGAAGACTTTATTTCCTCCTTCTAATTTCTCGATCAGAGGTTGTCCTTTTGCATCGATGCTCTCAATAAGCTCTTGTCTGAATATTACCCTTCAGATTGAACTGTTGCCAATGCTTCAGTCTTCAGCTATTCGAACTCTATGATTCTGATGCATGTCTTCATGGACCTGATCGTAGTGTCTTGTTGACTGGTAGAGACAACACTACGATCTTGAAGAGTGTTGATTGGATCTTCAATGTAGAACACCTCTTCCTTCTCTTGTGTAGTGCTTCAATACTTCTGTTTGCCTCAGCAGCTCTCAGATACTGATGGTTTGACTTCTTTGTTCTGGCCCCTTTTGAATAGCAAGACACTTCAGATTTATGACGTGTCCAACTCGCTTTCTCCTTATGATCTCCCGTTCACTTATCATCAATGTACTGACCCAATGCTTAATCGCTTTAGCCTTGTTCTTCAGAAGTTGTCCAGTATCTCTGTATGCACTCCATCAGTTCTTTCTTTGTTTGGCAAACACTACGATCCTGGTTACTTCCAAGATCGTTGTCATCTTACCACTTGACAGCTACTGCACCTGCTGACTTTCCTTAGTCAGCTAATGAAGTCTTCTTATGATCATCTTGTGGAAGACTTCATCTCGAATGACTTTACAACTCAATCTAGATGCTGATTGGGTTTATGCTTAGATCTTCTGTTAGCTTGCATGCCATTCGTTGAGTGCTCTCTGGTTTCCTTTAGGTGGGATGTATCTTTGCAGTATCAACCAGAGGCTTCATTCCTTTGGATATTCTAGGAGTGCTCATTTGTTGAGAATCGTATTATCTCTATGATTCTGCCTTGATGTTGTGAGCACATCTGTTGAAGTCTCAGTTCTACACTCTATGATTCAGCTTCGGCTGTGCAGACACTACGACTCCGAGATCAGATCTTGACACTCTACGATTTCTATCGTTGTGCTTGTTGTCTTCATATGATCTTGCTCGACTACAATCTCTGCCTCTGATATGATCAGTAGACTCTACGACTCTGAGTGTAGGCTACGGTTCTTGACTTAGCTTTGGCAGATGCTCGGTCGACCAGAAAGGTGATCGTCTCTCACGATTTCGAACATAACTTCCTCAGCAGACTACGGCCCTGAGGAAGTTCTCCTCGACACACTACGATCCTTCCTCGTCTCTCCTGGAATTCTACAAACTCCGAGATCTACTATCTTGCAGACTACGATTCTGCTTCGATAGCTCTCGAGTTTTCCTGACTCTCTGGCGAGATCACGATTTTCAGTGCGAAGGTTTCGATGATCAGACAAGCCTATCTATTACATCATAAGATCAACCTAACATGCTTGATCTTTCTATATTTCTAGTACTTGTACATCATTTCTTTTTAAGGACTTTACAAAGCTGTTTTGCTTAAGTAGGATCAACCTAACACATTTGATCAATTCATTCTAAGTCCTTGTACATATGTTTCTATTATCTATCAAAGGACTTTACAACTTTTCTTAATGCAAGCATACTTGCATATTCATTCATATATATATATATATATATCATAATCAAATCATATGTAAATATGAATATCATTCACATGCTTATTCCTGACAAACTCAATTATAGTAAATAATTAATTAATTAGAAATGTATGGAATTTGTTATAAACTCGTTGAAAGCCTTGTGTGGCACGGTGATGGGAAATATTAATAGTAATATTAATTAACGAAGGAATTACCAAGTGAGCAATTAAGCAGTATTAATTGTTAATTGTTATATTAATTAGATATCAATGGTGATTAATTAATAATATGTGATTATTAATTTTTATTGTGAGTAAAGTAAATTGCATGACTAGAATGGTATGATTCATTTAATTTATATGTGTACGACATGTGATATTATATAGTTCTTACATTAAAAAGAAAATGTGGTGTGACACATTAGTATAACTATGTAATAATATAAACTATATAATAAAGTGTAAGGAATTATAAGTTACATAAACAATTATTTATGTGACAATAAGTATGGGTGGAAACATTAAAAGATGTCCTCTGTCAAAGAATTTCAAACTATTCCAATAAGTGAGTATAACTGGAATACTAACGTTCTAAGGAGATATTAATTACTAGCGGGTAATTAAATGGAGTCCATATATATTAATAATAATAATTAGACTAGACTAATGTACATGGATTATATGATGTGAGTATAAAATTATCTTTACATTTCTAATATGGTAACAATTGTACCTTAAAATTTCATTATGGGAATTAAAGGAACCAAACTAAGCATTTTAATCACTTTGCTGGGATTTAAAACCTGTGTCCCAAAATTAGTGACCTTCATAGTACATGAACAGTAGCCTACTTCTTCATTGTGTAAACTCCAGCAAAACCAAAAGGCTACAAATCCAAGGTTATGATGGCAACGAGTTTGGGAAGTTGGGCAACTCTTCTTCATCCCACATTTCTTCTCAATTTCTGTTGGAACAAACCATGGTGTAATGCCATAAATTGGGCACTCAATTCTCTATAAATAACACCCTCTCTTTCTCCATTTTCTGTTGCTTAAAACTTGTCTGAGAGGTGCAATAGGGAGTGTGAGCTGCTGAGAAATTGAGGCAGTATAATCATTGTGTTGAGGAATTCCATTAAGCTTCAAGAGGTATAATTCTACTTTGATATTCTTGAGCTTGAGTTTTGTCAAATTCTAGAATTTTTTGAATTCACTGTTAATTGATGTAGTATAGCATGCTATTGTGTTATCTGAGTTGGTACACATGTTTTGGAACATGGTAGTATTGAATCAATGTTGAGTTTAGCATTACATGTGATAAGGCTCTCTGAATAAAAGCCATATTTCTTTTCATTACGTTCGAAGTGGCGGTAATTGCATATACTTCGTAATAACCCGAGATTTTCTATATAAAATAAATAAGAAATTTTGCGTATAATTTTTTTTTAATGACGAGACTAAGTGTCAAGTAAAGTGAACGATAAATGCGAATACATTTATTACTTGAAAAATTAGAAATAATTTTGGAATTATTAATTACCACAAATTATATGATAATAAATTTTCGTAGTTTAAATGTTTTTATTAATTATTTTCCATGAAAACATGATTGGAAATAATATATGAAGTGATAATTAGATTTATATAATAAATATTTTATTATATGAATTGTTCGAGAATATTTAAGTTAATTATTTTAACTTGATTATTGATCTTTGTGTACGAAGAATAAGTCGGACATGAGATCCAAACCTGGATTGGGATTGTGATCAAGAGATGAGAATAATAATATTATATTATTTTACGATTACCATAATTATGTATGGTATATGCGAAGCATAATAATATTGAGCAATGACGGCCAATTAGGTCATATATATTACCGTCTTTGTGAAACCCTAATTATTAAACTCGGTTATGGGATATTTACGAGTAGTGATCGTGTGTATATGAAGTTATCGTGAATAAGAATATCGGTAATTAGAAGAAACCCTAATTCTTTGTTGTGACGTCGATAATTAGGACAAACCCTAATTATTATAACCCTAACCAGGTTGAAATTAGAAATCAGAATTTAATCGTGTTAGTAACATACATGATAATTAAAGAACCATTAATGGTCAATTAGAAACCCTAATTGATGACGTTGAGAAACCCTAATTTTAATTACCGGGTTTAATTTCGATGTTATTGTATAAGTGTTTTAATTTATCAAAGGATAGAAGTTAATTGGTAAATTATAAGAATTAAATCTAGTGATTAAATATTACATTTAATTGCCTTGTACAAGATTGCCCATACACTCTTAAACAACGCCCAACCATCACCCATAACAAATCAGAAGCAAGAATCAAGAATTTTTGGCAAAAAGGGTATAAGAACACTAAACCTAGAAATCCTTTGATTCGATGTTATTTGATACAATTGATTGTTTAAAGTTGTGTAATAGAATGTTAATTGATGATATGGGTTGATAAATCAAAGACCCATAACATCAAAGTGCATGAATTTGAAGATTTAAGCAAGTTGGAAAAACCAAATTATGTTATTTTTTTTCACCAAATGTCAGAGGCCATAACTCTTTGCTCGATCATGAGTTTTGTTCTTCAAAAGTTGTTATGTGTAGCCTGATATATGGTCTTTAATCTGCAAAAAGAATCAAGTCCATATCATGTATAGATTAGAAGTTATAGATGGTCAAACATGGTCAATCGATCATGATAAACAATTTTTGGGCAAATCTGTAATGGGGGAATTCTCGTCCACTTTTGTGCTTTAAAAGGTCTGGACTTTTGATATGTTGTAGTGCATTGAGTTAGGAAGCCATAGGCTTTGGAATGACCTCATTCCGACCTCGGATGATGAGGAATTACGGTGATTGGAAGGAAATGTGTCAAAACCGAAAGTAAGCAATGGATGTGCTATTGAACCTTTGTTTCGATCAGTTAATGTTTTCAAAACCTTCTGGGCTTTTGGTATGTTATATTACACCGAATAATCTTTCCATAGACTCCGAAACGGACTAAATCCGATATCGGAGGAGAGAGTTATGACATTTCAAAGTAGTAGTGTCAAAACTTCCCAACAAGTGCGGTGCCGCCCATTTGAGCGGAATTTCTGGACTGATGTGTTTGGAATTTGGAAATGGTCAAAGAATAAAAGTTGTAGCCCCAGAAGTTAGCTTCGGCGTGGACTCAAGAATCGCTCAAAATGTTTTAAAATGAAAGAGTTATGACTGTTTTAGCGGAAGAGGGTAAAGCTGAAACGAGATTGAAAAGCTATTATGAACGCCCACTTTTGACCTTGTTTGGGCTACTTAATGAACCCGAATTGGGTAATTTCGTATTTTTAAAAATAGTCTTACATACCATGTATAACATATCCAAAAATCAGATTAATCGGAGTTATGAGCAATGCGTTAGAAAATCGCAAAGTGAGCTATTGAAAAATTAGTATAAACCAAGTCCCACATCGACTAAGTTGAGAACTTCACCATTTTCTAAACCTATAAATAGAAGGGCTTGACCTTTGTTTCATTCACCAACAATAAGGCCTCCAATTTTTTTGAGAAAGGCTTTGTTGTGGGAGAACTTTTTATAAAGATCTCCTTAGTTAAATTTTGGCGTGGAAGTGCGTATTAAGGTCTGTGGAATTCAGATTTAGGGTATGTTTCTTATTTAATTTTTGTAATGTTATTATTTTTAATTGTTAGTTAAAGTTTGAATTTTTGAAGTTTAGTTAGTGTTGTTAATAAACTAGTTAGTTTACTATGTTTATTTTGGCTTAGAATTGGTTATGTAAATGAGTTATTTGTGATGACTTTTAATATTTTGTGATGAATTTTATTAATTAATTATTATTAATGATATTAAAGTTATTTAATGATTATATTAAATAATTTAGTTTAAAAATGATTTTAATATTATAAAAATCATTTTAAATGAAAATAAGGTATGTAAAAATATTTTAAGTTATAAAATATAACTTTTAATATTTAAATGATAATTTCATTAATAATTAAATATTAATGATATTAAGATAATATTAATGATATTTAGTTTATTTAATGATTAATATTAAATAAATAGTTTAAAAATGGTTTTACTTATTTAAAAACCATTTAAAGAGGATAGTAAGGATTTAAAAATATTTGAAGTTATAATTAATGACTTTTAATATTTGGATAAATAATACATTAATATTTAAATATTAATGGTAATTATTTGGGTAATATAAATGTTTTAAAAATAGTTTGAGTTATTATAAATAACTTTTATATTTTAGCAATGGTTTCATTAATAGTTTAGTATTAATTAAACTATTAATAATAATGGAATTGTTTAATGTTTAAATCATTTAATTATGATTAGATATTTGAAAGTTATAGTAGGCCAAAACTTTGACTTGAGAACCGATTATGAAGTTACGAATTTGAAGAAGAACACCTATAGTAATGATTATATCACTATAGGCTCTTTAGTGATGATTTGAATTATTTAAAATTTTCAATTTTCGGAAATTGCGAAAATGATTAAAAATAAGATGTCCGATATTCTGAGATGTTGAGGTATAGAATAAGAGTCTTAGACTCATGATTTGCCGATAAAGTTTTTCGATGCTTAAACAAATGTCGGAACCTTATAAAAAAGAAAGAAAAGGCTCATTGTAAGAGCATGGATGAGATATTTGAAAATGTATAAAAATATTTCAAGTATAGAATATGAACTAAAAGTATGATCACTTTGATTATGTGATTAGACTATGTGCTGACTGTAATAGACAATGCTATATGTTAAGATATATTGTTCTAATCGAACGAATGATCTGATTATTGATAGGTTGTGATAAAGAGATAAAACCTAAGTTGAGATTTGTAATCGTGAATCGTGCAAGTATCCTACCTTTGCATTTTCTTTATGCAATGGACATGAGTAAGAAGTTTGAATTATTCTATTCTCGCATGCATTATATACGCTTTGATTATCAACATGTTAGCTCGGATATATATTACGTTAAGTTGATTTCTAAATGGTTATACAAGTGTCCCCACTTGGATAACCATGACATTTATTCACATGTTGATATACCTCATCAATTACCCGTATACATATATGTTGAATTACATATTATTGTTGAGCAAGATTAAAACCTCGGGTTTGGAACCGAAGACGTATGAACATCCCTATATGGGATGATTTTGCACCAAGCGGATAGAGTGAGCGATGAATTTCGTTCAAGTTATGTAGTATTGATCAATCTGAGGTACAATCTGGGTTGATCACCCTCCGTGCTAAGTAAGCTAGAAGCGGTTTGCGGATGGATTTCTGCCAAACCTTTTCGAAAATGAAAAGAATGTTCATAGTATGATTCTTAAACCCTATTCATGGGTAGAGCCAGAGCCAAATTTAAATAATTTGGAAGAGATTTGTTATGTGAATTTTTTATCAGTACAGATTACTTCACAACTTTCGATTCGTTGTAGAAGTGTTATGTAAAGAGAATACTTATATTCTTTCAGCTTATATATATAATTGCTATTACTTCTTTGGGCACTCAAATGCTCATCCTTGCTTAAATTAAATGTTTTCAGTTATGTATGAGCAACCTGAAGGCTCAGGCACGAACAAAGGAAAAGGAAAGCTGATCGAATAAGTGTGTATCATGAGTTAATGGTTATAGTTGTATTGGTATCTATTCAAGTATTATAAGGAATGTATTTGAAGGTCACGTACCTTGGGAAGTAAACTTTGATGTATGTAAATTAAGTTGAATGTATTATTATTTAGTATTATTGACTTAAAGAAATGGTATCGTGGGGAGCAGGAGTTAGGGTTTCAAGTACTGGATTTGGGGTAAATCACGAGTTGGTATCAAAGTTTGTTGGTTATGAAGCTTAGGTAGGAATACACGAGACTAATAACCGCAATGATTAGGATAAATATTAACTCATATAGAGTTAGTTGGTCGATAAGATTCAAAGATGAATCTCGGCGAGTGTAAAGACATAGAGTTCCCTAACTCTGATTATAAAGTTAAATAGTAGTGGGGAATAGATTGAGTCTAAAAAGACCTGAAAGTGCGATTATGAGAGATCGTAAAATAAAACGATCAAGATATAGAACTAAATCTTAATATATACGATGAGATCACCCGTGATCCGATAAGGCTATAATGACGGAAGGAATCAATCGATGATTGAAAAGTTTCTGAGAAGATTCTTCGTGTATGAATTGTACTATCAATTGAGTACAGATCCGGAAGAGAATTATAAATCTGAATTAAATTCGTATGGAGAATGGGGTTAGTGTTAGATGGGGATTCAATTGAGGACTCATGTCAAGAAATTTGAGTTGTATGATTCTTCGTATGGAGTGAATTGTACTTGGTGTAAAAACCACTTAGTTTTCGCGCGATAATCATTGAAATGTACGTGTCGCGCTATTTGTTATATGCACATTAAGAGGATGACTCCATTCTCGTGTGTATAACTTGGTAGATAGGTTATAGATAGAGAATATAAGATTAAGTTCGAGTTCTTAAAACTCATACCTATGAGACATTCTTGACTCATAATTATATGAAATGTTTATGAACCCCAAATGAATGGACGCCAAAGGTCCGACTAGGATAAGTTCTTAAACTCATATGATTGTGGCAATTTATGAACTCATAAGTGTGGTTTGATGAACTGGGTATAGTTTCGTGTGAATGGAGTGTTATGGATTACAGGAACAGATAGATTGTTAAGTAAATGATTTTTAGTGAAGGTGTTAGGTTTTCCTAAACTCCTAGCTATGCTAAACTTCAAAATTTTTGACATCAAGCTAAATGCGCACTATGTGCTTTTGAAAACAAAAATGTAGACTCGTAATCATTTTTGAAATGGTTTAAAGTACGGTCTATGCTACTTATTTTGGCTAGACGCAAATGATTTGAAATATCAAAATTTGTTTTTAATTATCACTCATGTACCATGTAACCTGGTGCAGAGATGATAAAAATGTGATGGAGTTGTAAATATCAGGAATACTTAGTGTGAATTTGACACAAGTCATTGTTCCACTATTGTATGATGTGTTATGACAAAGTCATACAATGACGGCATCCTCAACGGATTGTTAATACAGTACGGCATCATGACGTCATTCTCGAAAATGTTTTCAAAAAGTTTAATTTGCCAACGGGGTTTGGCTACATCTAAATAATTCGATTGAATTGAATTATTGATATGAGTCTATGCTATTTGAATCAGCTAGACTAATGTTTATGAAAACTCTAAGTGTTCATTGAAAGAAATTTCCCGAACCAAATTGTTTTGGTGCGGAATCCTATGATAAGACTGAGGTGAACGATGTTGTTTGGATAAAATAATCCAATCTAATAGCGTAAATATTCGCTAGGCATGATTAATACGTTATGCATGACGTAGGGTACAATAGGCTAATCACCTAAAAAGTACTATTAATGGTAGTTTACCTTCTTTGTGATTGTAAACATACTGTAATGTTTTGCTTGGTATGAATACCGTTAAAACTATGTGTTCATGGTCTATATGACCCCTCAAAGACAATTTGAAAACTTTTACTCTTGTGAGAGGTGTATTGGGTAGCATGTGATGATATGTGTGAATGTTGTAAGCACAAGATAGAGTTAAGCCGAGTTATGAGGAGGTTGGAGCAGAGGGAGATATTGAGATAAGGCGGTTGAAGGTTGAAATAGAAGCCAAAGACACGGATATATACCTTAGACCGGGCTTTAGTCATCACCTTCATGCGATTCGATGCAGAAGCGGATGATAGCGCCTTTTAGAGAGATAGATGTCCAGTGAGAAAGATATGTGGAATAAGAAGGATCAGATCTATACCCCCGAGCTAATATCAAGGCCAACAACTGAAATAGAAGCTCACCAGGAACCCAAATCAGACGAGGTGGTTATAGTGGAAAACGTAGCATCAGATCCAGAAATGGTGGATTTGACGGATAGTGATTCAGACACTAAAGTTGAAGCCGCTGCTCAAGCATCAAGCGGAGATCTGAGGATCCGGAGAACAAGGTTTCTATTTGGAAAGGCTGTGGGAGATTGAGGCGTTGCTTAATATCCAGCTGCGTCAAGCATTGCTAGTAACAATGGAAGAGCAGGATAAGCTCAAAATCCGAATTGACCAGATGGGAGCCTCAAGCAACACCTCGTGTGCAACTCGAGAGGTAAGGGAAAAAGAAAGGTAGAAGATCCGACTTAGGAAAACACGATAAGAAGAAAGGAAAAAGATATGTTATATTTGTGGTAGTGAGGGACATACCTCTCCCGTTGCCCCAACTATAAGCAAGGTGGATGTTTTAATTGTGGGATGGAAGGACATCGAGCGAATGAATGTCCAGAAAAGGCTTGGTAAATAAGTAGTATGGGTTATGTTGTGTTTATGTAATGTGTGTAATAAGTAATGAACTATTTTCAACTTTTATGTTGGTCAAGATTTTAAATCCGACTTTCGTAGTCACAAAGGGATAGTTGTTGATTAAAGCGAGGATGTCTTTGTGTAAATATTCGATAAATGAATATGAATCTAAGTTTGAGAATGAAACGCAGTTTAATACATTAATCTTATGCAATAAGGTTTAAAATGTAAGGGTAAAATTTATTGTTTTATTTAACCAGATAATGCCACCAAGACGTCACACTCGAAACCAAAGGGTAGAAGAATCTACTAATGCTGGAGAACGACAGCCAGAACTGATGCAAAATTTTGCAAACATGGTAGCTCAAAGCTATGCATCGTGGAATACCATTGCGAGGAACCGTACTGGACAATCGCAGCAAATTTCAAAGACTTTAAAGCCGTAGGACCACCAGAATTCAGAGGATCAGCTGACCCTATAGAAGCCCAGACATGGGTTAACGAGATAGAAAAGGCGTTCGTAATTGCTAGAGTAGATGAGGGGCAAAAGACTGCTTTTGCCACTTATATGTTGAAAGGGGAGGCTAACTTTTGGTGGGAGGCAAATAAAACTCAAGGAGGAGAAGAAGAAATTACTTGGGATATGTTTAAGAATTTATTTTTCAAAACTATCTCTCTGTTAGTATGCGATCTAGAATGGAGTTGAAATTCACGGAGTTAAAAACAGAGAACATGGTATCAAGTGAGTATCTGTAAAATTTAATGAGTTAGCTAGGTTTGCTCCACATCAAGTGGATCAGAGGCTAGGATGGCAAGGAGGTTTGAGTTGGGCTTAAAACCACGGCTCTCTAATAAGGTGTCGAGATCGCAAATCAATACTTTTGCAAAGACTCATGGAGAAGGCTATCATTCTTTGAGCAGGAAGTGAGGCCATGAGCCTCTACCATAAGGAGAAGAAGAATAAAAGCAAGTCGGAAGGAACAATAAAGATAGAAAGTAGTAGTGGGAATAGGGGTGAGAAAAGAATGAGGAATTTTTACGAGAAAATGCAAGTAAAGCGAGTTGGTATAATGAAGCGGGTAGTGCAAAGGCAAGAATTCATGGGAAGAATCACTCTGGCGAGTGTCACAAGGGCAAGTTTGTATGCTACTGAAGTCTTGAAAGAGGGTCATATCTCTCCCAATCGCCCCAACTCAAGGATGATCGAGTGGATGTTTTATATGTGGATCGGTGAGCATAAGGTAAAGGAACCTCGCCCACGAGGGGAATGGAGGCGAGGGAACGTAACCCGGGAGAAGCGGTGGGGCGTTAGCAATTTCAGGACCAAACTCAACCAAGAACTCCAACGAAAGCAACTCAGGGTTTACAACATGACGGTCCGAGATACGGTGGCATTTGGAAAGCAGAACTCCGGTGCTATTTGAATAACTTATATATCTTATATTTCGCTTAATCGGATGACAAGTGTTATGATGAATAATTAAAGATCGGTTCGATCAAGTATGATCGAGATCTACGTGACAATGATTATATGCTATGTACCCCATACGCATATGAGTTTTTAAAGCGGTGATTAGGGGACGGAATCCTTATAAGGAGGTGAATGTAATAACCCGAGATTTTCTATATAAAATAAATAAGAAATTTTTTGCGTATAATTTTTTTTTTTTTAATGGCGAGACTAAGTGTCAAGTAAAGTGAACGATAAATGCGAATACATTTATTACTTGAAAAATTAGAAATAATTTTGGAATTATTAATTACCACAAATTATATGATAATAAATTTCTGTAAGCCGAAATGTTTTTATTAATTATTTTCCATGAAAACATGATTGGAAATAATATATGAAGTGATAATTAGATTTATATAATAAATATTTTATTATATGAATTGTTCAGAAATATTTAAGTTAATTATTTTACTTGATTATTGATCTTTGTGTACGAAGAATAAGTCGGACATGAGATCCAAACCACGGATTGGGATTGTGATCAAGAGATGAGAATAATAATATTATATTATTTTACAGTACCATAATTATGTACTGGGTATGTGCAGACAGATAATATTGAGCAATGACGGTCAATTAGGTCATAGCATATTACCGTCTTTGTGAAACCCTAATTATTAAACTCGGTTATGGGATATTTACGAGTAGTATTTGTGTATATGAAGTTCTTTGTGAATAAGAATATCGGTAATTAGAAGAAACCCTAATTATTGTTGTGACGTCGATAATTAGGACAAACCCTAATTATTATAACCCTAACCAGGTTGAAATTAGAAAGCGTGAACTTGATCGTGTTAGTAACATACACAGATAATTAAAGAACCATTAATGGTCAATTAGAAACCCTAATTGATGACGTTGAGAAACCCTAATTTTAATTACCGGGTTTAATTTCGATGTTATTGTATAAGTGTTTTAATTTATCAAAGGATAGAAGTTAATTGGTAAATTATAAGAATTAAATCTAGTGATTAAATATTACATTTAATTGCCTTGTACAAGATTGCCCATACACTCTTAAACAACGCCCAACCATCACCCATAACAAATCAGAAGCAAGAATCAAGAATTTTTGGCAAAAAGGGTATAAGAACACTAAACCTAGAAATCCTTTGATTCGATGTTATTTGATACAATTGATTGTTTAAAGTTGTGTAATTGAATGTTAATTGATGATATGGGTTGATAAATCAAAGACCCATAACATCAAAGTGCACGAATTTGAAGATTTAAGCAAGTTGGAAAAACCAAATTATGTTATTTTTTTTCACCAAATGTCAGAGGCCATAACTCTTTGCTCGATCATGAGTTTTGTTCTTCAAAAGTTGTTATGTGTAGCCTGATATATGGTCTTTAATCTGCAAAAAGAATCAAGTCCATATCATGTATAGATTAGAAGTTATAGATGGTCAAACATGGTTGACCGATCATGATAAACAATTTTTGGGCAGTCTGTAATGGGGGAATTCTCGTCCACTTTTTGTGCTTTAAAAGGTCTGGACTTTTGATATGTTGTAGTGCACTGAGTTAGGAAGCCATAGGCTTTGGAATGACCT
This sequence comes from Panax ginseng, assembly GCA_020205605.1. Taxonomy (NCBI): domain Eukaryota; kingdom Viridiplantae; phylum Streptophyta; class Magnoliopsida; order Apiales; family Araliaceae; genus Panax; species Panax ginseng. The sequence continues at coordinate 48,589,728 of CM035130.1, forward strand.
CATTCCGACCTCGGATGAGGGAATTACGGTGATTGGAAGGAAATGTGTCAAAACTGAAAGTAAGCAGCGGGATGTGCTATTCGGGACACTGTTTCGATCAGTTAATGTTTTCAAAACCTTCTGGGCTTTTGGTATGTTATATTACACCGAATAATCTTTCCATAGACTCCGAAACGGACTAAATCCGATATCGGAGGAGAGAGTTATGACATTTCAAAGTAGTAGTGTCAAAACTTCCCAACAAGTGCGGTGCAGTCCATTTGAGCGGAATTTCTGGACTGATGTGTTTGGAATTTGGAAATGGTCAAAGAATAAAAGTTGTAGCCCCAGAAGTTAGCTTCGCGTGGACTCAAGAATCGCTCAAAAATGTTTTAAAATGAAAGAGTTATGACTGTTTTAGCGGAAGAGGGTAAAGCTGAAACGAGATTGAAAAGCTATTATGAGCGTCCACTTTTGGACGACTTTGTTTGGGCTACCTAATGAACCCGAATTGGGTAATTCGTATTTTTAAAAATAGTCTTACATACCATGTATAACATATCCAAAAATCAGATTAATCGGAGTTATGAGCAATGCGTTAGAAAATCGCAAAGTGAGCTATTGAAAAATTAGTATAAACCAAGTCCCACATCGACTAAGTTGAGAACTTCACCATTTTCTAAACCTATAAATAGAAGGGCTTGGCCTTTGTTTCATTCACCAACAATAAGGCCTCCAATTTTTTTGAGAAAGGCTTTGTTGTGGGAGAACTTTTTATAAAGATCTCCTTAGTAAATTTTTGGCGTGGAAGTGCGTATTCAGTCTGTGGAATTCGTATTTAAGTATATTTCTTATTTAATTTTTGTAATGTTATTATTTTTAATTGTTAGTTAAAGTTTGAATTTTTGAAGTTTAGTTAGTGTTGTTAATAAACTAGTTAGTTTACTATGTTTATTTTGGCTTAGAATTGGTTATGTAAATGAGTTATTTGTGATGACTTTTAATATTTTGTGATGAATTTTATTAATTAATTATTATTAATGATATTAAAGTTATTTAATGATTATATTAAATAATTTAGTTTAAAAATGATTTTAATATTATAAAAATCATTTTAAATGAAAATAAGGTATGTAAAAATATTTTAAGTTATAAAATATAACTTTTAATATTTAAATGATAATTTCATTAATAATTAAATATTAATGATATTAAGATAATATTAATGATATTTAGTTTATTTAATGATTAATATTAAATAAATAGTTTAAAAATGGTTTTACTTATTTAAAAACCATTTAAAGAGGATAGTAAGGATTTAAAAATATTTGAAGTTATAATTAATGACTTTTAATATTTGGATAAATAGTACATTAATATTTAAATATTAATGGTAATTATTTGGGTAATATAAATGTTTTAAAAATAGTTTGAGTTATTATAAATAACTTTTATATTTTAGCGATGGTTTCATTAATAGTTTAGTATTAATTAAACTATTAATAATAATGGAATTGTTTAATGTTTAAATCATTTAATTATGATTAGATATTTGAAAGTTATAAGCCAAACTAAACTAATGACTTGAGAACCGATTATGAAGTTACGAATTTGAAGAAGAACACCTATAGTAATGATTATATCACTATAGGCTCTTTAGTAATGATTTGAATTATTTAAAATTTTTCAATTTCCGGAAATTGCGAAAATGATTAAAAATAAGATGTCCGATATTCTGAGATGTTGAGGTATAGAATAAGAGTCTTAGACTAAATTATTTACCCGATAAAAAAGTCGTCAAGATGCTGTGCCGAACAAATGTCGGACCTTATAAAAGAAAGAAAAAGGCTCTTTGTAAGAGCATGGATGAGATATTTGAAAAATGTATAAAAATATTTCAAGTATAGAATATGAACTAAAAGTATGATCACTTTGATTATGTGATTAGACTATGTCTTTGTTGTAATAGACAATGCTATATGTTAAGATATATTGTTCTAATCGAGCGAATGATCGATTATTGATAGGTTGTGATAAAGAGATAAAACCTAAGTTGAGATTTGTAATCGTGAATCAAATGAGTATCCTACCTTTGCATTTTCTTTATGCAATGGACATGAGTAAGAAGTTTTAATTATTCTATTCTGCAGACATTATATGCGCTTTGATTATCAACATGTTAGCTCGGATATATATTACATTAAGTTGATTTCTAAATGGTTATACAAGTGTCCCCACTTGGATAACCATGACATTATTCACATGTTGATATACTCTCATCAATTACCCGTATACATATATGTTGAATTACATATTATTGTTGAGCAAGATTAAAACCTTGGGTTTGGAACCGAGGCATGTATGAACATCCCTATATGGGAAGATTTTTTTTGCGCATGGCGGATAGAGTGAGCGATGAATTTCGTTCAAGTTATGTAGTATTGATCAATCTGAGAGGTACAATCTGAAATTTGATCACCCTCCGCGTGCGTAAGCTAGAAAGCGGTTTGCGGATGGATTTCTTCCAAACCTTTCGAAAATGAAAAGAATGTTCATAGTATGATTCTTAAACCCTATTCATGGGTAGAGCGAGCCAAATTTAAATAATTTGGAAGAGATTTGTTATGTGAATTTTTTATCGGTCTGATTACTTCACAACTTTCGATTCGATTTGTAGAAGTGTTATGTAAAGAGAATACTTATATTCTTTCAAACTTATATATATAATTGCTATTACTTCTTTGGGCACTCAAATGCTCATCCTTGCTTAAATTAAATGTTTTCGATTATGTATGAGCAACTTTGAAGGCTCGAGCATGAACAAAGGAAAAGGAAATTCGATCGAATAAGTGTGTATCATGAGTTAATGGTTATAGTTGTATTGGTATCTATTCAAGTATTATAAGGAATGTATTTGAAGGTCACGTGCACAGGGAAGTAAACTTTGATGTATGTAAATTAAGTTCGAATGTATTATTATTTAGTATTATTGACTTAAAGAAATGGTATCGTGGGGAACAGGAGTTCGGGTTTCAAGTACACGGATTTGGGGTAAATCACAACTTCGTAGTCTAATACCACGCTTGTGCGTGGTGGTGTTTTCCCCAGATACTACTTTAATGTTTCTGTATTGTTCTGAGCATGCTAGGATAGTTAGGATATTCATGTAAGAGACCCTGTCAGGTGATGAGATGTTGTTGTGGACATAGAAAGTTATCTTAGCTTGATTTGAGTTGAGTTTTCAAGAAAAACTTTAAGATTTGGAAAAACTAGAAATGGTAAACTTGAGTAATGCATATTCTGACCTTGCAAGCATGTTATTATCGTTTTGAAATGCATGTCGGACATACTAACTTAAGTACATGGATTTCATATTGAAGTATGAGCATGTTAGACTTATTAGTAAGTTTTACTAAATGAAAATATAAACTTTGAACGTGAATGTTTATATACTACCTTGAGGGTTGAAATCTGATAATTATGAACATGTCGGATAATACTCTTAGACTCACTCATGTATCATAAATATATATCATCATGCTTAGGTATCATAATTCAAGGAAATCATAAACAAAGCATATTTTGAAACAAAACGATGTTAATTACATGTATGTGATATGAATACTCATAAGCATGTCTAATATGAGTTATATGACTACTTTATATGTTTAAGAATCGAGCATGTTGTGCTTTGTGATTTCATAACCTTAAATGGCCTTAATTGGTTGTGATGTCCAACTTAGAACTCTATTATGCAAGACGAGACCTATATTAAACTTGAAAGATGCGAAAGGACCCTTAACATGCCAATATATGTTATGTATATAAGGATGTGCAGGCTAGGCCAAACAAATAATTGCTCGATACTGGTTTGAGCGGGAGCATGGCCATGCGTCTCCTTATTACCAAATCGGTAGCGACCATGCCATTCTACAGACTTGGAAAGTGACTTCTGTGATTTCTGAAGTATGTAGCATGCTAGTATAATTTCATTATGCTTATTTCAGTCCATGATACCTTGACAAAGGTAGCTTTGCATGTTAACACCTATCTTAGCTTGAATTGACAAGGTGTTTTAAAATGAGGATGTCTAATGAAAGAATCGAGCTACATAATAACATACGTATAAGGTTTCTTGATTTAGTCGTGTGTGTACACTTGATCTATATATATCAAGATTGTTTACCGAAAATGTTTAACTAATGAATATCTTATATACGTATTACATTATGTTAGGATTTGAAAGAGTATTGTTAGGCGATATTTTGGAAAACTGCGCTTGAGGCAAGTATCCTAAACCCTTGCATTACTTTATTCGATGCATATCGTAAGCAAGTTCTCTAACCTTACTCAAATATATATTGAACAAGTATCCGAACTATCCTTTTATAGTACAAGTATCCTAACTTACACTACTTTGGATGTTGTGCAAGTTCTTGAAATTCTTGAAATTCCTGTAAATTGATTGCAAATTATCTTACTTATCCGTTCAATTGAGCTAGCATGTTTAAACTCTTGTGGAAACTATTATCCATGTTAAACTTGGTATCGTTCTCGAATATTGTGAAAGGGTCTATGCCATTGATTCGGCTAGACTATATGCATGTTTATAAAATTGTCCAAACCAATCGACTGGTGCGGAAATCTTGAAAATTGAGTTGAACAACCCTTATGGTAAGGGGAGTGTATGTTGTTGAAAACCCCAACACATGAGTGGTTTATTATTGTGGTGTTATGCATAACTTAGAGTATTGTATATTGATCATCTATAGTACTTGATTCTTTTGGGTTATCAGTTTAATATTGGTAATTCTAGTAGATGTTCAATGGTCCTTAGTGACTGCTCAGTATAAATTGTTTATCCAGTTGGATACATTGATAGTCATTGAATTCATATATATCTGATGATTTATATTGAATTATCATTCTTATTCCGAGAATTATTGATATTCATTTTTCCTGATATTATTCTGAAACTCTAAACTATCTTAGAGATGATACTTCGATATTTCAAACTCGTGTTATAAAACTCTTTACCCTTGTTGTATATTACTTGCTGGGCAATTTGTGCTCATCCTTGCTTATTTAAAACCTTTTAGTTAAGGAGGAACAAGGAGGTGTCTCTGGAACAAACAAGGGCAAGGGCAAGGCTACCGACTAGCTTGTCCCTTTTATGTTAAAACTATCATGTTGTGTTAAGACTATTTTTAAACGATGTTTAAACTGAAGTAGGATTATGTAATAGGTCTTTATTCGATACTATTATGTAATCTATTAAGTACTGTAGGTTGCGAGACTTGGGGGAATAATTATAATAAATTATTGTACATTATTCTAATTTAGATTTTCTGTTGTGAATGTATGATTTTAGTTATTATGGTAATACTTTGAGCACGTGATGAACTGAATTCGAGTGACCAAGTGGAGGTCTGAATTTGGGGGCGTCACAATGATTGTCCCGCCATTATGGTCATTATTCGGGAAAAGGAGGACGATGATAACCACTTTATCACTGCCGTCCATCAGGAGTTCACCCTTGACAATTGGAGCAGCACTCCTTGCATTTGTCGCCAAGGGTAAAAAGGGCAGAAACCCCCTCTGCCCTATAGATAGCTTTAATTGCTTACTTTTCTGCACATTATTAGCAGTTATTTTGTCAATACATGCTAACACTTTGTATGATTGAACAGTTTCATATATTAAGTGAAAGCATATTTTATTTCAGGACTTTGAATTTAGATATGCCTATACTTGCTGATGAGGTGCCTTTTCTCCACAAGGACTGTAACTTTAATGAAAAGTTGGACTCAGACTTGATGGAAATATAAGAGGACATTGAGATACCTCAGGAGATCAAAGAATGGGTCAAAGACAAACCCAAAACAAATCTTAATCAAACCACCTCATTCAATATCGGAACCTTAGAAAACCCTAAGCTAATCCAGATTGGTACAGACCTCACTCCAAACTAAAGGAATGACATGGTTGCATTATTAACCCAATTCCAGGATGTGTTTGCATGGTCTCACGAAGACATGGCGGGTTTGTCCACTGATATCGTCATCCATCGCCTTCCCATTAAAGAGGGATTCAAGTCAGTCAGGCAGAAGCTCAGGCGATTAAAACTTGAGTGGTGTTTAAAGGTTAAAGAAGAAATTATGAAACAATTTCAAGCCGACATCATCATGGTGTCCACATACCCTGAATGGCTATCCAATATAGTCCCCGTGCCTAAACCGGGAGGAAAGGTGCGAGTTTGCATGGATTACCAGGAACTGAATAAAGCTTGCCTTAAAGATAGCTTTCCCATGCCATTTATCCATCTCATTGACAATACTGCTCAATATGACATGTACTCCTTTGCTGATTGTTTTGTGGGGTACCATCAAATTATGGTTGCTGAGGAGGATCGTGAGAAAACTGCATTCATCACGCCTTGGGGAACCTTTTGCTATAGACGGTTGTCATTAGACCTAATTAATGCTGGAGCTACCTACCAGCGAGTTATGATGGCTCTTTTCCACGACTTAATGCACAAAGAGATAGAGATCTAAGTGGATGATATCATTATCAAATCCTGAAGGGAAGAAGACCACTTAGACCATCTCAGAAAGGTCTTCAACAGGTTGCATAAGTACAACTTGAAGTTGAATCCATCCAAGTGCGCCTTTGGTGTTAAATCAGGCAAGTTGCTAGGATTTATAGTTAGCCACAAAGGGATTGAGCTGGATCCCACCAAAATCCAGGCCATCACGGAAATGCTCATTCCTCAAATAGAGAAGGAAATATGGGGTTTTTTTTGGGAAGAATCAACTTCATCAGCAAGTTCATTTCCCAACTCACAACAACCTGTGAGCCTATCTTTAAGTTGTTAAGGAAGAACTCCTCCATGAAATGGAACGATGAGTGTCAAAAAGCCTTCCTTACAATCAAAGAACAGATAGTTAACGCTCCTGTTTTGGTACCTCCCAGGGATGATGTTCCCCTGTTCATGTACCTATCCATTAATGACAATGCCATGGGCTGTATGCTGGGACAAAAAGACGATAGAGGCCAAGAGTGAGCTATCTACTACCTCAACAAAAGATTCAGCAACAGTGAACACAAGTGCACTCTGATTGAGAAGACTTGTTGTGATTTAGCATGGGCTTCCATGAGGTTACAACATTACCTCCATGGTCATACAACCCATCTCATATCCCGCATGGATCCTCTCAAAAATGTGTTCAGTAAACCCATATTAAATTGTAGGCTGTCCAGATGGCAGTTGATCCTACAGCAATTTGACATTGTCTACGTGATGCAAAAGTCTATTAAAGGTCAAGGAATTGTGGATCAACTGGCCGCCGCACCTTCAGGGGATTTTAAGCCCTTAGAAACATACTTTCCCAATGAAGGGGTAATGACAGTACAACAATACCATCAGTACGATACACACCAATCATGGAAAATGTATTTTGATGGAGCTGTTAGCATGGAAGGTTCTGGAGCTGGAGCAGTTCTAGTATCTGGTACGGGGGAGCAGTATCTCGTCGCCGTCAAATTACAGTTTGTCAGCACCAACAACACAGATCAGTATGAAGGCTGTTTTTTGGGACTCAAACTTGCCCAATCAATGGGTACCAGGCGGTTAACTGTCTTTGGGGATTCAGAATTGGTAATTAGACGGACCATCGACAAGTTTTACAGATGGCTTCGGAGTGTGAAGAAATAACCTTCCTCCACATTCCTCAGAATAGGAATGATTTTGCGGATGCGCTAGCAACTTTGGCCTCCTTGATCAACATACCTGACAAGGAAAACATACCAAGCATCCCATTTTCCCTGCAAAAGGCTCCAGCCTATGGGAATTATATTGGAGAAGTATCGGATGAGCTACCTCCCATCCAACACCCTTGGTATCAGCATATCAAGGAGTACTTGGGAGATGGATCTACACCCGCTGAGGCGAGCCCAACTAAAAGAAGTCGGATCCATCGACTGGCTATAAAATTCTACCTGAGCGAAGATACACTCTACAAAAGAGATGCAAGAATAGGTCTCCTCAGATGGCTGGACAAGGACCAAGCTTAAAGGCTCATGGATGAAATCTATGGTGGAGTATGTGGCCCACACATGAGCGGCCCCTCACTTGTTAAAAAGATCCTCAGAATAGGGCACAACTGGCTCTCGCTTAAGGCTGACTGGGATGATCACGTCAAGAGATGTTATTAATGTCAAATTCATGGGAATGCTATCCACACCCCTCCGAGGGAGCTCCACTATGAGTTCACCTTGGCCCTTCTCAACGTAGGGAATGGACGTGATCAGGCCCATCGAGCCTAAAGCCAATAATGGGCATCGGTTTATCTTCACCATGATCAATTACTTCACCAAATGGGTAGAAGCAGCCTCTTTCCCCAGGGTTACCAAAGAAGTTATCATTACTTTCATCAGAAACATTGTCATTTGTTGGCATGGACAACCAGAGATAATTGTGTCAGACAATGCTAAGAACCCCAATAACAAAATGATGGAGGAGTTGTGCAATAAATTACACATCAAACACCTTAACTCCATCATCTACCGTCCAAAGATGAATGGTGCTATTGAAGAGGCTAATAAGAACATCAAGAAGATCATGCAAAAGATGTCCGCCAATTATAAAGGATGGCCTGACCTCTTGCCTCTGACTTTATTAGCCTACAAAACTTCAATGCGTACTTCCACTGGGGCAAACCCCTACTAATTGACCTATGGGATGGAAGCAGTGCTCCTCATAGAAGTAGAAATGGAATCCCTTCGAGTGTTGATTGACACTCAGCTAGATGAAGACCAATGGTTACAAGACAGATATCACCAATTGTCTCTAATAGACGAAAGGCGAAGTGATGCTATCTTCCATGGTCAGTTATATCAACAAAGAATCGCCAAATCCTACAACAAGAGAGTCCGGCTATGGCAGTTTAAACAGCATGACTTGGTTTTGAATAAGATCATTGACAACCAAGATCAGTCAAAGGGAAAATTTGCTCCAAACTGGGAAGGCCTGTTTATTGTCAAGGTGGTATTGATAGGAGGTGCTCTCAGATTATTGGAAATAGATGGCGATGAATTTCCACAGCTCTTCAACTCAGACACCGTGAAATGGTACTATGTCTGAAGTTACCATCAAGAAAACATCCTGGTTTTGGATCAACAGATCACCAGTCATTTCAGGTTTTCTAACCCTTACTACACACAACCTTTCTTCATACTCATCTGCCCCATCATGGAAACACACTCTTCAAGCTAGTAGTCTGGTTTCCAGATCATCAGATCTTTCACTCAACTTCGTTTCAAACCTTTCAGGTTATCCCACCAGGGATTGAACCTTTCAATACCCGCAGTTTTATCCCACTACGGATAAGACTTTTCACACCTGCAGTTTGTCCTGAACATGGGATCAAACTTTTTCGGCTGCAAATCGTCATGAACATGGGGCGAACTACATCGACATGATCTCCTCGATACTTGGGAATATGTAGGTAACCATTTTATATGGCCCGATCGCAATAAAACAAAAACAAAAAAAAACATTTCTACACCCTTCTATACAAACAAAAATAACAAAAACATTTCTACACCTTTCTACCCCTTCACATACAGCGTTGAACCTCTTACACCAGGTTCAAACTATGCAGACCTGATCTCCTCTTCAATAGGAGTACGTAGGCAGCCATTTATGGTTCGATCTTACCCCTATCAAAATAAATACTTGTCAACGGTACTGGGATCAAACTTCAATCCACCACATTTTATCGGCTTCAGACCAAAGGGATGGAACTACCTGGCCTCCCCATAAATGGGAGAGTTGGCGACCATCTAAGCTGTGGTTGATTCCTCAAAGAGCAACACCAACCCATAAGAGATGGAACTATTTGGGATCTCCTCTTCAATAGGAGTACCGACAACCATCTGTGGTGCGGTGAATCTCAGAGAGAAAAAGTCACAATCCTCTCCACATCTACATACAGAAACCAGTCCCAAGACACCATAGAGGGTAGGGATACACACATATTAACGATCCATTCTGAAAGATCCTGTGATATCTCAATGTCCACTCATCAAGGATGAGTTCAGAATACATCAAGATCACAAGTCCTGAAGAAGCAGGCAAATATCAAGCAAGTAGCAAGGCACAACTAAAAGGGAAGTAAATCAAAATATATTTCCCTGCCATATATAATGTTGTTTGATATATACAATATGTGCTGTACATGACAAAATGGCTAAGATAGTCTGTGCAGGAAAATACAAGTCTACCTACAATCCCGTGGATATACGAACTATCAAGTCTAGCATGGCATCTCTCTCCGAAGAAGGAGGCAACGCTGCAAGCTCTGCCTAAGGGTATCTACACGAGCTAACAGATCCACAACCAACTGCATGGTGGCATGATGCTCATCAATATAGACACTCATATCGGCAAGCATGTTAGTAGTAAGGGATCTCACTGAAGTACTATCTGTAACAGCCACATCCCAGGCATATATAGCAGCATCCCGCTCAATAATCAATGCATCTATGGATGATCTAGCCTCATCCCGCTCAGCAATAGCTATGTCTCTGTGAGCTCTGACCTCCTCTCTCTGTCTAAATAGGCGACATCTCTCCCATCAAGAGTCATCAACATCAAGGCTCTAACCTGATCTCTCTCAAAGGTCATCAAATAAAGACTCAGATTCTAAATCTTTGTCTTTGAATCTTTGGATCATAAGTAGCACTCATCTTTGGGAGAATCTACAAGAGCTACTGTCAACCCAGTGAATAGCTCCTCCTCGGTGGGAAGATCAATGTCCTCTATGGGCTCCCCATCATCAGAACCAATCCCTGGCACTATGGATACTACCGTAGCCGATGTTGTCTCTGTCTCTATCCATGCAGAATACTCTGTCGAACTGCCCAGATGGCTAACAGAAAATGCAGCTAGCTCACGCTGATCCCAACAGGCATACACCGGACGGATCATCCTCTCACGACAAGTGGCAAGAAGCCAAACAAACGACTCAAAGCCCCCTCAAAAGGATGGAAGTCACGAACCGGGTCAAGCTGTGACGTGACATCATAGCTAGTGGGTGGTAAGTAGTCATGCCCCTCAAACCAGCTAGAGGGAGATAATTGTTGGGTAAAATCTAATTACGTACAACACGCAAGTATACGTGGTCAACAAGTAATATAATAGTAAGTAGAGTATCGTTCCCACAGAGAAAATTTAGTAAGAATTTAACCTCACAATTATCAATTTCTTATTAATCCTAATTTTATTAAACTATCCAAATTAATGATTAAAATTATTAAAACTAAATTATTAAAAGTATTATGATCACAAAACAATCACAAATATTAAAAAATAAAATTTCAAATAATTATTGGAGAATTAGGCTTACGACTTCACCCTAAGCTTCACTCTGATTTTTACACCTTTATTCCAGTTCAATTCACTATCCCAGTTTATTAATCAATAACACGTATGTAGCACTAGCCACCTCTCGATGTATTAATACCGTATTAACTCAAATCCACAATTTAGATAGAAACAAGTTAAACACCTTAATCAACTAACTCACTATATCTCTATGCAAATTATAATTGAAGAAGGTTTAAGCTTAAGTCCTTTATCCGATTACATGTGATGTCAAGCATATCTCTCTACCTTAACATTCATCAAGATTCTGTTTATTCACAAAATTCAAGAACACATGCTATATTAACTAAGTCTAGACTCGTACTTCCTCTCTCGAATTCATACAAGTCCACAAAGAACTGTTAATCAGGAAATTCATAAATTCAAGCTCAAATTCATATAGATAAATTGGATACTAGCTCATTAAACTGAAAATCAAAGTTACAAAACCATCATTTCGCTTAAAGATCTGTCATAAGCCTAAAAAGTGTTTAGTTCATCATAGATGAAATAATAACTGAATAAATCAAAGATAACATCCTTTCAAATTACAAATATAAAACTAAAGAAGAAGAATAATGCAGAACACCATTCACTTTAGCCTTAATCCGTAATTGATATGAAAGTTCTTCAAAATCTTCACTCCAACGCTCGCTAAGAATTTCTGTCCTTTATCTTTGATAATTGCCTTGTATAATAATGATCTTGTTGTTTTTTATGTAGTTATATGTTTACAACCAAAATCTGCGTGTAATCCTCTCTCCTTTAGAATCCCAATACCATGCAATTACTAAAACTCAAGACCCAGCAGTGTTAGCATCATATTAGGATAGCCCAGACTCGGCATCCCCCACCCCGGCGAGGGTATATACATGTAAAATGCCCGCCCCGACGGGTTAGGCTACTGCAAAACAGATTTGAAGACGCCTCGGCGGGGGTATAAGGCTTAATTATGCCCGCCCTGACGGGCTATGCTTCTGCAAACTGACTTTGGTTAAAAATTCAAACTTGCTCCAATATCGCTCCAAATGCCTCCTTACTTTATCACTTGCCACACCAACCACCCTACACACAAAATAACAAGAAACAAATAAAAACAAACATAAAATCAAGGATTTAACAATGAATAAGCTTGAATTAAAAATCGATTCATGGATATAAAATCCACTTATCAATAATCCATGACAGGAGCATGAGTAATGAAGCTGTAGGGTGAAGTAAGCCCTGTACACAGCAGAATGTCAAACGGATCTGCGATCCCTACCAAGAATACCGACCAAGACGTAGCATTTATACACTCCGTTGGCTGGAAGGAGTAAGACATGGCTATCTTATGGGTAAAACAATATCCGTGCCGTCAGAAAGTGCCAATCGGTCTCAGGTGTGACATGAACCACACATAAAACATGACCGAGCTACCTGTAAATACCCCTGCAAGGTAGGTGCTGCAATATGTGGCTGATCTCAACGTCTCTACTACAATCATCGGCACACTGGTGTGACCCTCCCTGAGAGCTCTCACTGCTATAATGACACCAATGTCTAGCTCATCCATATACCGTGGCATGTACACGTATGACAATACACATATCAATAATACGTCTACTCTGGCTAGACTCCAATGATCTTCTGGCATGGTAAAATCATCGGAGTGTCGTGTGTAACTGTCCTCTGAGCCAAATCTGTCCATCAGAAAATGTTGGGATACCACGTGGCCGGATGTGATTTCATGCTGCACAACTCTACGCCTCAGCCCGCTGAGGGTCATAAACTGCCAGCTCATGTCGCCGATAGCCATCCGCGCGCAAGATCTATCTAATGGGCAGCGCCGTCAACCATGCATACTCCTCTAAAGTAGGAGTCAACTCATGGATACCAAACTAGAAAACCTACCTCTCCGGTATCCAGTGCTCCAGCATACCCTCTACAAAGCCTGCGGGAACCTGAAACATTAGGATGGTCATATAATGCTGCAATAACTGATCTACAGTCACCCTGTCTAGAGATGACATACTATCATACCACGATCTCAGACGGAATGCCACCAACACTGGTGGGGTATGATCAATGTGGCTAACTGTCAAGGAAGACGTCTGTGTGGGCCGTATCATAAGACCATCTGAGGGTCAATGCTGAATATGTTTGGACATATATACATATGCATAACATGATACATACAGGATAAATAATAGATGGCAATATGATGTAGGGAATAACAGTATATACATTCCTAAGTACATCATCATCTAATACATCTCTATACAGCTAAAAATATAGGGAAATGGGGCACAGACGCCTGACAACTAACAGAGGCCTATCAAAAGATATAGCGAGAATAGGGCACAACCACCCAGTATTTAACAGAGGCCTATCAAAAGATAGTGTGAGAATATACATCAGAAGAAGAAAATGGTGTCAATGCCTATATCATCAATCCTGTCTGTAACGATCCGAAAATTGAAAGTGTAATTTAAATATTTATTGAGTTATATAAATATTATTTGAGGTGTTTATTGTTAAATAAATATTTTATTGATGTGATGGTTGGTGAATCTAAATGATTGGAGAATTTTCTAAATTAAATTAATTTATAATTTAGAGGTTTGTATTATAGCATGAGGTGTTATGTTGTTGTGAGGATTTAATAATTTAGATGATGTGTTAAATTATTAAATAAAGTTATAATGAAAATTATAAATTGGTGATATTTGCTAAATGACTATATTTAATTAAAATATAGTATGTGATTAATTTAATGGATTAATGTTGGATATGAAAATAATATGTGATTATAGTTTGTAAACTAAAGTGTTTATTAAAATAAATTAAAAAAGGATTTAAATTGGTTTTTGTCAAACAAGGCTTAAGTATTCTAATTCTTTAAAATTTTAAATGATTTGCCAAGCAAAGCCTCATGGCTATGGCTTTTGAATTTCTAGTTTAAATAAAATAAAATAAATAAATTAAAATAATAAATATAATATATTTATATTATATACGTTAGTAACTGATTTTGCAATTAGTAGGGTTATTAAGGTGTATCAGTTTTATTCTAGTGCTTGAATATCAGTTGGTTATTTGTATTACGCATTCTATTTCTGTCATGTGTGAGAGGAATGAGTTCTGAGAAAATTGAGAGAGAGTTACGAATTTTCAGAGCAAGTTCAAGTGATTAGTAGTGTTTGCATTTGTAGTTAAAGGTATGTTTTACAACTTTAATATTATAAGCATATATATAAATATTACGACAACAATTTTCATACTCTGTGAATTCCAAATTATTGAATTCTTGCTATATTATGGGATTACTTGTGATTATATGAGTATATGATAACTGGAGATTGTGTCTTAAACGAGAAATTCATGCTAATTTTGGATATCTGTAGAAATTTTGTCAGTATATATATGTTTTCATATGTAATCATGTAAGTATCAATTTTAGTAGCTAATTTATATGTGAAATTGTAAATTGAAGCTTGTATATGGTAGTTCATTGAGATACGAACATAATGTAATTTGAATGGAGTAATTTGGTCAAGTAATGAAATCACAGTGATGATTTCTAGAATGAATATCAAAAATGGAGTTTTATATGAAAAACATGAATTTTGAGAAATTAAAATAGCTTTAGTTGGTGTTAAATTGTTCCAATTGGTTGTAAATGTGAGCAATCATGTTTATGATTGTGGTATATTTATTTTACGTGTTAATTTCACTGTTTGGTGGGTGAAATTTGTGTTTGTTGGGCTAAGGTTGGCTACTATTCATTAGCCTCTCTGCGTCTGTCGAACACTGCAGTGCAATTTGCTTGCGGTGCAAAAGCAAAAAATGGCGAATCTACACGGTCCCAAAGTTTCTTTGTATGTGGCAATTGCGCCATACCCTAGTTTGAGATTCGACTTCACATTACTTATCGCAGACTTGGGATAGCATCATAGTATGGCCTGAAATTATGTTAGCATGTTAAATGACTAATGTGAAGGATAACATAACATAGTGAATTGGGGTTAGTAAGTTCAAAGTTACAAAAATGTTTAGTAAGTCGAGAACGTGTTATGTTGCAAGTTAGTTGGACAATGAACGTTAGTTAAGTGTTGCGAAGTAGAACACTTAGAGTTTCTGAAATATAAATGGTAATGATCATGTTATGATATGTTGGCATATCTAATAGGTATTGTGGTTCTAAAATTATGTGTAAGTGATCGTGAGTTTAACTTTATAGCTTACGCTCAAGGCAAGTTTTCTAACTCTATATTTACATTGAGCAAGTTTCTAAACATCTCTTTTTACATTGAGCAAGCCTTTTATCCTTACATTCATGTTGAACTAGTTCTTACTTTAAAGTTTCGTTAAACGAACTATTGTATTCTTAATCATGATTTGAATAATCTAGATATGACATTATTTTATTCAAACAAGTTTGAAGTCCAATACTTATTGATGCATTCTAACTTGTTTATTGTTAGACAAGTTTCATTATTGTTATTCGGATATTATGAATGCAGCTTTCTTGAATTCTAATTTCAAATGTTGAATTATTATAGTTCATTTACTTGACACAAGTCGTTTTCATAATAAGTAAGCTTTATTTTCAGCTTGCTATTACTTAATGTTTATTCAATAATTCATAGTCCTAGCTTAATTTTATTCAAGAAAGGTTTATTATTGTCATTCAATACTTATGCTTTGTAGTTGTTTCTAAGCATGAGATCAAGTATAGTCAGTTCGCTTACACTTATTCATTGTTCCATATTATGTTACTATTGATCAATTGTTGTATTATCAAACACTATTGATTCAACTAGTCCACTAGTTGATGTTCGTTGAACTTCAAGTTACCCTTGATAGCTTATCCAAACAAAACCTTCTTTGGTGCGAACTTGTACTCTAAATACTGAGATGAACAACCCTATTATTATTAGGGGATAACTTACGCGTAGCGTTAAATGTTTGTGCACAATACATGGTACGAAGGGCTGATCCCCCTAAGTACGAGGAGTCCTTATAGTCTTATAACTATTAAAGTTGGGGTTGAAAGATTACTTGCAACTGTGGACATGGTTCATGGTCTTATGACCCTCAGTTATGTTTATTCCATATTTTGGATTCCAGTTTCTGATTATCATTGTTAAAGTACTATTCAGTTTTGATGAGCCTTCGTTGGCAGTTACTATTCTCATGTTAATTCAATGTTATATCCAGTGAGCAATTGTTTTGCTCACTCTTGCATATTTATAAACTCATTGCAGCTAAAGAGGAGAAGGTAGATGAACCTTCGTCTAGCAAAGGAAAGGGAAAAATGTACAAGTGATGAAGACTTGTAATTTTAATTATGATTATGATGTTAGACTTTTATTATGATGATCTTAGATTTTATTTTAAATGATGTAATGTTATAATTTTAATTCCGCATTTGAACGACGTTTAAAGGTTAGATAACCTGGGATGTGTTTGAACTTAATGATGTAACCCTATTTAAGGGGAGGTTTTATGATTCAAATATTGTTTTATTTGGGTAGATAGTATGAATGTTTGAATAGTGAGCACCAAATCTTGTGGGAATGAAGTACCTAGATTTGGGGGTGTCACATGTTGGTATCAAAGCCTTAGGTTATTAACCTTAGGTGGGGGAAAAGCCTTAGAAAGTAACCTTTGAAAAGATAGTGATGATAAACTCTTATCGAGTTTTAGGAAAAAGAAAGTAATAAAACACTTATGTACTTATGTGATAGTAATCTTATGTGCTCGTGAGTGTTGAGTAGTAATAGCTAGTAATTAAAACTTAAACTTTGGTTGATAAGATGGTTAATGTAGGAGGATCCAGTCAGGCTAGAGAGGAGGAGCCTTGAGATATTCAGGTGATTTGGGAACAACTACTGCCACGGGAAATAGTTTTGTCGGTCATAGTAGTTGAGTAGGAGAGGGTACCTGACAAGGATGATGAGATAGAGACGGACGAGGAGGACCCCGTGGAGTTGCCACAGTCAGATGAGGAGGACGAGGAGGAAGAGCTTCCACTTAACTCGATAGTTTCCCGTATGTACAACGAGGTGTATGATCGCAATGTGGAACTTCAAGACACCGTCGAGGAGTTGCAGGAGATAGTAGCTGAACAACAGACCTCGATGGCACAAAAAGACATGAGATCCAGGATCGAGAAGAACGACTGAACAACGTTGAAGAGAAGCCGGTCCACACTGAAGGAGAGAATGAGCGAATGATGGAGAAGATTGCAGAACTGGAGAATAAGCTGAAAGAAGAATCTATAAAAAGGGCAAGAGTCGAAGACGCGTACAGTGAAGCTTATCAACGAGCCAGAATAGCAGAGAGTGATGCACAAGCCAAGAGGAGAAAGATAGAAGAAATGAGCAACGTATTCAACACCGTGGTCAATCGAGCTCAAGATCGTTTCATGAGTTATCCGATTCAGTTTGAGACGCTACCATCATACGTATTGGATCGCCGAACAATGTTTCGAATTATGGAGGAAGAGCGTCGTAAGGCTATGCAGTATCTTAGTAGAACATTGTAGAAAATGTAGTTGATAGGTGGTTTGATAATAAACGAAATGTAAATCCCGGGTATGATAACCAATGGGATAGATGATGATGATGTTATCCTGCAACTGTTATAGTTCAGGAAAGTAATGTAAATAGTAGTGATGCTATTGTTTTGATGATTTTATGATGAATGAATAAAAATTATTGTTTTATTCAAAGTGTTAAGTTTTACGTGATAAACTGTTATGATGTGCGACTTAAGTATATAATACTTAAGAGATTGAATAGAATCTGTTGGATGTATTTTAACAGAAAATGGCTTCAAGACGTCAACCACCACGACGAAGAACCGTTGAGGAAAACAACAACAACAATGTGGAAGAAAACCCGGTTCAGCAGCTAGTTACATTACTGACGGGTGCTTTGCAGAATCAACCTCAGAACCAAGGTACTACGTTTAAGGACTTTAAGGCGGTTAGACCACCTGAATTCCGTGGGTCCATGAATCCAGTTGAAGCACAGACCTGGATCATGGAAATCGAGAAGGTTTTTTATGTGGCTAGGGTAGAGGATAATCAGAAGACTGCTTTTGCAACGTTTATGTTGAAAGAGGAGGCTAGCTATTGGTGGTAGGCCAACAAAACTCGGGAAGGGCCAGGAGTGATGACCTAGGATAGGTTTAAGGAGCTGTTTTTCGAGACTTATTTCCCAGAGAGTTCGAAGAGTCAGCTAGAGGTTCAGTGTTTGGAATTGAAGTAGGGAACAATGTCGGTGTCTGAGTATGTCGCAAAATTCAACGAGTTGGCGAGGTTTGCGCCATATCAGGTCAGCACAGACGAGCGCAAGGCGAAGAGGTTTGAGTAGGGATTGAAACCCTGGTTGTACAGTAGGGTCTCCCTGTTCCAATTGAAGACATTTGCAGCAGTGATGGAGAAGGCAATTCTCGCTGAAAGTGGAGGCAAGGCAGTAACAAAACATAATCAAGAGCAGAGGAAGAAGAAAAATGAAAGTGAAACTAAGAATGGTGGTGGTGGTAATGGCGGAAATGGCAACAACAACCTGAAGATGAAGTGGAATACGAATGGGGGAGCTGGAAATCAGCAAAGAAACCAGCAAAATAAGAAGTTCGAAGCATGTGCTACGTGCGGAAAATTTCACAAGGGAGTGTGTTTTCTGGGAAAACGAGTGTGCTTGAATTGTGGTCAGGAGGGTCACATCGCCCCAAATTGCACTCAAGCTAAGAAGAATGTGTGCTTCACGTGCGGATCCAAGGATCACTTTGCTCGTGAATGCCCTAAGAAAAGATCTGGTGAGATAAATGGGAGCAAAGGAAATGCTAGTGGAGGTGCGCTGGCTATTGCAGGACCAACGTCAACAAATAAGCCCAGAGCTAGAACCTTCAACATGACGGTGCAGGACGCGATGCAATCAAAAGATGTCATGTCAGGTATTATACCAATCAATGATATAGATGCATATGTATTATTTGATTCGGGTGCTACTTGCTCGTTTATATCTGATGAATTTGCTAAGAAGTTAGAAATACCTTGTGAAGAGTTGAAATTTCCTTTAAATATAGAAATTGCGAATAGGGAAGTGATTCCTGTTAGGTTCGTATACAAGAACTGTAGGGTGAACATTAAGGGGAATGTTATGAAAGTAGATTTAATTCCGATAAAACTCGGAGAGTTCGATGTTATTTTGGGAATGGATTGGCTATTCAATTATGGAGCGATAATTGACTGCCAAAAGCAGCTTGCTATTACTTAATGTTTATTCAATAATTCATAGTCCTAGCTTAATTTTATTCAAGCAAGGTTTATTATTGTCATTTAATACTTATGCTTTGTAGTTGTTTCTAAGCATGAGATCAAGTATAGTCAGTTCGCTTACACTTATTCATTATTCCATATTATGTTACTATTGATCAACTGTTGTATTATCAAACACTATTGATTCAACTAGTCCACTAGTTGATGTTCGTTGAACTTCAAGTTACCCTTGATAGCTTACCCAAACCAAACCTTCTTTGGTGTGGACTTGTACTCTAAATACTGAGATGAACAACCCTATTATTATTAGGGGATAACTTACACGTAGCGTTAAATGTTTGTGCACAATACATGGTACGAAGGGCTGATCCCCCTAAGTACGAGGAGTCCTTATAGTCTTATGACTGTTAAAGTTGGGGTTGAAAGATTACTCGCAACTGTGGACATAGTTCATGGTCTTATGACCCTCAGTTATGTTTATTCCATATTTTGGATTCCAGTTTCTGATTATCATTGTTAGAGTATTATTCAGTTTTGATGAGCCTTCGTTGGTAGTTACTATTCTCACGTTGATTCATTGTTATATCCAGTGAGCAATTGTTTTGCTCACTCTTGCATATTTATAAACTCATTGCAGCTAAAGAGGAGAAGGTAGATGAACCTTCGTCTAGCAAAGGAAAGGGAAAATTGTACAAGTGATGAAGACTTGTAATTTTGGTTATGATTATGATGTTAGACTTTTATTATGATGATCTTAGATTTTATTTTAAATGATGTAATGTTATAATTTTAATTCCGCATTTGAACGACGTTTAAAGGTTAGATAACCTGGGATGTTTTTGAACTTAATGATGTAACCCTATTTAAGGGGAGGTTTTATGATTCAAAATATTGTTTTATTTGGGTAGATAGTATGAATGTTTAAATAGTGAGCACCAAATCTTGTGGGAATGAAGTACCTAGATTTGGGGGTGTCACACTGTCCACCTGATGTAACTCCTCCTTAGTCAATGGATCTCCATCAACGGGGATGTCAGGCCTATACAATGGAGGATCTGCACTAGCAAAGCCATATGGGTCACCTGAGGGGCCAGCGCCTGAGCTGAAAGGATCAAAAGTATCTACCTCTGAAGGATCTCTGCCCAAGTGCCGGATAAAGAAATGTGCCCGGTCCAACTGCCGGGTCAAACTGTCAATATGTGTCAAATGAGTTGGATCTCTGACATAGGCCATCCAATCCGTCATCAACACGGATCCAGGAACCATATCCCCCATAAACTACGTGGTGTAGGTCTGGGTTCTGATGGTACGAGAGGACCACTAATGTTGGAACACCTCTTGAGTATGAGGACCCTCTGACAGTGTAAAACGGTCAACACCCATCAATGGAATTTCAATGGCGGGTGACTCTAATACAGGCCAATAACGCCTGGCAGGAGGCAAGATCGGTATATGAATCTCTCCTGTGGTGCTCCTGATAGCACGCTCTCCTAAATAGAGCTCCCATCCTCCATCAGTAATGAGAGGAACCCTACGAGTGGATAGCATGTACTCGACACCAGTTGGGTACCCATCCTCAAACCCAATGGCTAAATGCTCCCCAGAGTAGGGAATCCAAGTGATGACATCAGCTGTCAACAACTCCAACTGTAGTCGACAATGGGTGAAACCCTTAGCTATAGGAACCTCCGTCAAAATAGAGTGATGCCATCGTCATCCTCGTGGATAGGTCTCCAAGCCTAGCACACTCATAGGACGCAAACATGGGAGTCTCTCGTAGGCCCAAAACTGCTAACACAAAGGCAAACATCTGCTGTCAGCCAACAGTCTTAACCTGTACATGGGAAATCATAAGAGAAATACTCACCAGTAGAAATGGGTAAAATCCTAGCCAAGCCTCCGTCAAGCCCTGCGAACGCATTCGCATACCCCAAAGGAAATAGGCGAAGGTGTAGGATCCCCAATCATACTCTCCAATACGGTCCACATCTCGTGTGGCACTCACTAAAGCGAATGATACCGTGGAAGAGTTATCTTCTATAAAGCAGCCCCTAATGATTATCAGGAACAATCGCCGAAGAATGTGATCCTTGACTCTCACATCATCGGGTATAGGCTCACTCAACATCCCGCTCATAGCATCTACGCTCAAAGGACCTGTACGAACTATCCTGCCCTTGAGCGCCTCAGCCGGGACTCCTAGCAAGGATCAAATGGCAGTAGGGGTAATATTCGACGTACATGGCACTGGCACTCCTCCAAACTCCATACCGGTGATAAATCGCCAATCCAATGACGTCATCATCACCTCAAAATCTAACAAAAAGAGAGACTGAGTCTGGTGAAACTAGCGCTCAGATAATGCCCTGAGGTAACCCCAGGGACAATGACGAGGAAGGATGGAAAAGAACGCCCCAAAACTCCAGCCATGCACAATCGCTCGATAATCAGGATGCAGAGCCTGATATGTGGAGTGAATACTGAACCAGTTCCCTCTAGGTTGTGTGAAGTCGGGAACCTGCATCATAAAGTAGATCAACATCAGAACCTTTACTCCTCATCAATAGGAAAAAAGGAAGATCAAAATCCAGCTTATACCTCATTTGCATGCAAGTAAACTAAGGGGTGTCGACTCAAATCACCCAGAAACTCTGGGATTGTCACCTAAATGCCTGGGAAGGGAACATGAATAGCAGGAGCGGGGTCCGCAACTAGTACATCCTCCTCTTCATCCTCCACATCCGGTACCTCAACCTGGACATGACGTATCACCGCCTCCGCCAGACGACGAGGCTATCTAACTGAACGGGGTCGAGGCACATCAGAAGCCCTCCTCCGCACACCTGAAGTGGTCCTGCAGGAACTACTCGGCTGATCCGGATCCATATATCTGGACACAAGTCTCCAAATCACCTCATAAAGGGTGTGGTAAATTCTAACCTGGAGCTTTTTCAAATGCATTTTATGATTACATGCATGCATGCATTATTTTAACATATGTCTAAAGTAGAGTTAAACATGCATGACTACCCAATGCCTATATTTTGGAAAAAAAATTCCATAGTCCCCTTTATAAATAGGATTATCCACATGCACATATGCATGACTAGGTGGCCATTCAGTAGCACACCCATCCATAGTCATAAACATCCTATATGCATACATACATCAAAGTCACAATCCATAAGGGTAGCCTAATTACCAGGATTACTTTATTTTTCCACCTTTGCTCATTTGTCCTCAAATAGGATAAGAAATAACAGAAAAAGGTTCCAATTTGAATGTTTTAAAAGTTAAATTTTTTCACATTATTATGTTCAGCATGGTTAAATACTAACATTTACTATGTTGAATATTTTTTATCATGTCATATAAGCATGCATATTCACTACTATGTGTTTAGATGCATTTCATGTGATAAGTCATTTTCCAATGGATAAAAACTGGAAAAGAAGACATGCATACGTTACCAGAGCAGTGTAGAACACTTGTACGGTGATAGAATTCGCAGAAAGACGCCCAAACTCAGTAGATCTGAAGAAGAACTCTCGAATTTCCTGTGCGGTGAAACTTAGAAATGAATTTTGAAAGCAAACTGCAACTTAAAACCACCCACGATTAGCCACAGGTGTACATGTGGCTCCCCTGGGTGGGTTCCACCCCTCCGACTCGGTCCAGTTCGAGTTGCAAAGGATATCTCACAAGCTGAAAAGGCCAAATCAGGAATAAAAACGCTATGCGATTGAGTGGAATAGCCTGAAATCTAGGTTTTCAAAGACCAAAATGTGGGTCTACATGTCACTCATTGGTATTCGCCCAGACACAAGGTTCATTATATTGATGATCACAACAGTTGTAAATCACACTCGGAAATGCCTCACGAAGGTCCGGATGCCATCTATACGGGGTCGGAACCCCAAAACCTTTCTTCCCCAGCGGAAACTCTATCTAAATCATCCGTTGATGCACATGTCAATGAAGGTCAAGCAGCCTTGACAATATCCTCAGCAGGGATCTCATCCATTGATGTACATGTCAATGAAGGTTAGGCAACCTTGATGACGTAGACTGTTGGTAGTAACTCCGACAGAACAACAAAAAGACTTGGAGGTATAAACCAAGGAAGAACATCCTCATCGGGGAGGAACGATGATGGAATATGTTATACATATCCTCAATAGACAAAACACGTCCCCATAGAGTCTCTTGTACATGAGAGATACATCTTCAATGTGAAGTATATATTAAGGATTAAGGACTTTGGTGATCACTCCAACGTCAACATCCTAGAAGTTCCTGGTATCTTTGGATCGCACGTCCAAGACAGTTCATCAGGGTTGTCAGTAATAACTTCCAACCCCGGTAGAAGTCAAGGGAGCTAGAAATCATCCCATCCTATTGGAAAATAGTCCAATAAACCACATACATTTGCATCATGTTGCTGTACATTGTATCATGATTATCTTGTCACATTTCAACTGTCTAGTATTCTTTATCCTATCCATGCCATTGCATTGCATGAATATGATAAAGAGGGGCATCTGTAGACACTCAAAATTTTGCGTTCCTGTTACTAACATTGCAAGAGGGCAGAATCGTCTTTCAGAGATAACCTTGGAGGACAAAATAGTTCCAGTTCCGAAAATCCCACTGGAGAAGCTTTTTCAATCTCAGAGATAACCCCTAGACATTCAATCATGGAAACGACACTGAGAGTTTCAGTCTCAACCTCGGAGATAACCCCAAGGAGTACAGTTGCAGTTCCAGAGATAACCCCAGAGATGCTCTTTTCAACCTTTTCATTCAGCTTCAACCTCGGAGATAACCCCGAGGCACTCAGTCCCAAACCAGGAGACAACCCCGGGAGGTCAGACCCAAACCCGGAGACAACCCCGAGAGGTCAGGCATACCTTAGAGACAACCCTGAGGACATCTAGTACTTACAGCAGCCCAATCTCAGAGATAACCCTGAGCAACAACTGCTTTATCAGCCAAAATCGAAGATGACCCCGGTGAGGGGCAAAATCATCATTTTGCCACCTCGATCCCACACGCGCGCCATATTAACACATTTCAGCATACATTCTACACAACAGTGTCCTACAAGAACTGAATAGCTGCAATTTCGAGGGACTACTACACAAGACAGCACACCGGATAGAATTTAAAGCTTGAAGACCAAGGGCATGGTCCCATCTTTCTGACTTCTTACAACCACTAATCCCATGTCATTTGTGTATCTCTCGATAATATCACTCCGTAAAAGGTCTTATACACCTCAATCAGAGGCCCAGATTGAAGTTCTAGAAGTTCGAACGGACATCATGTTGCACGCGTGCACGTACTTCAAGACTGCAGGACCCATAGAGCCCGAGGCACCCTAGGCAGCCGCAGATGCATCTGCAGCTGCCGTAGGTGTACTTTTGGCTCCCCCCTCTATAAATAGAGGGCTTGGGGTGGACATTTTGTAAGAGAAAATGGCGAGGAAGCCCTGTCCAATTTGCTCTATACACACTATAAACTGAGTGCTTTCTCATTTTAAACACTTGTGAGCTCATATATTGCTATACTTTTACTGGAGGGAACCGAGTGTTCATCCATTTAAAGCTATAGAAGTCTTCTTTGGCATTCCACTGTAAGTCTTCTTACACTTCTTAAAGCCTTTATCTTCTACTGTGCACACACTTTTCCTCACGTTGAGAGTCGTGTTGCGTGTGTATCTTGGGACTTTGGTTAAAGTGGTTTTATTTCCTTTCAGTATATATATATATATATATATATATATATATATATATATTTACATCGGGCAGGAGTTTACTTTGTGGCCTTTTACTGCTTTATTTATATTCTGTCAGGCCTGGAGTTTATTTCGTGGCCTTTTTACTGCTTTATTTACATTTCATCCTGCCTAGAGTTTACTTCATGGCGGTTGATCATTTTTACTACTTTATTTACATTTTTGATCCCCCGTAGAGGTGCTTCATGGTGGTTGATCGTGTCTCTATATATATATTTATCGCTTTTATATATTTACATTTATAGTCCCCCATGAAGTTTGCTTCGTGGTGGTTGATAGTCTGTATATATATATATATATTTACTGACTATATATATATATAATCACTTTGACTTTCATATAAAGCGCTACATCATGTGAGCCTAGGAATCATGTGATCACAGATTGATCTCTCACGAATCTAGATTGGTTCCGTGATGGACATTTTCGGTATGTAAAACTTGTACATTATTCACGGTATCTGAATTTCCTTAGACGGCTCTCATGCCCACAAGGAGTTCAGCGCTGCTATATATCTTATTTTCTCGAAGATGCTTCGCATCTCGAAAATAAAAGCAATCAAGCCGAACATTTAATAAAATAGAAGTATCAAATGCCTCAATTACTATTGAGTACAGGGTTTGAAAAACCTCTTTTACAAAACATCATTGTTATATCTTGTTAAAACTCAATTTTTACACAAATTCAAACCCTTTGTATATAGGTATGAACGAGGCATATCACTACTTCCAAATAATTGCACATTGACCCACACACACACATACATTCATATAACAGTTTAATTTAAAAGTGGCGGTCACCGTGGTAACACAGATGTCGGGGGGGGGGGGGTGCCTAACACCTTCCCTCTGCATAAGCAAGTCCATGGACCCTAACGAATCTTGGTTTCACAGACCAATTTAACAGTGTTACATCACGTGGTCAATGTGAAAACCTTTTACCGGTTGAGTTGGTGTAACCATTTAAAAATACCAACTGGTGACTCTTACAGTCCAATCGTCGATATATAAATGTCGGACCTTTTAACAACTTGTTTTTTCAAACAAATCTCACCTAACTTGAGAACACCAAAAGACAAGAACAGAAAAAGGAGAGTAAAATCCCGACGTCGACAAATAAGATGTTAATAGTATTAGTAAGCGAATAAAAGTGTTATTAGTGAACTAATAATACTAAGAGGTGAATTAAATATTATCAAGATTAATAATATTAAGTGAATTAAAGGTAGTTGTTATTTAATAGTAATATTAGGCATGTTAATATTTCTAAGAACTAAATGTAATATGTAATATGTAATATATATGTGATTACATAATGTAATGTTATGATATGGCTAATTGAAAGATTAACTATAGGTCTCTCAAAGGAAGATAATTAAACTGCCCAACGGATAGAATTTAATTGTGTAGCAGTAGCCTACAAACGAGGCAAGTTCCCTAACTCAAACTCAAGTTATTATTTTCGAAGCATATTAGTGAATAATTATTGTTGTTTATTCATATCTATACTGATTATTGAGATTCACACCTTGTGAAATTGAATTCCTATTCTATTATTATTGAATTGTGAATTAAATTAAAGTTCTTTCATTCATGAACTGTTTATGAGATAGATCTATGCTAATTGTATCAGCTAGATTAAGCATGTTTAAATTTTTAAATCAAATGTGTTTTAAAAGTTGTTCTTATTAAATTGATATGGTAAGATCTCTTGGCTGAGAAAAGGACGAATTTGATTAAAACATGATATTAATGTTGAATTAGTAAGTGTTTATGCATAACATGGGGTATGAAAGGCTGATCCTGTTGGGTAAAATCTAATTACGCACAACACGCAAGTATACGTGGTTAACAAGTAATAAAGTGATAAGTTGAGTATCGTTCCCCGCAGAATTATTTAATAAAAATCACCAAGTACTAACGTAACCAACTCAATCTTATTTAAACGAATGAATTTCAAATTATATAAATTAAGCTACTATTAAATTCCACTAATTAAATTAAGATTATGGAGATTTAAGATCACAACTTCACTTATTGCTTCATTTAAGTTAACACACTTCTCATCAATTATTCTCTATCCCGAATTGTTAATCAAGAACACTAAAGCAGATAAAACCATCTCTCGATGCATAATACCCATACTCACTTAAATCCATAGATGATAGAATTAATCAAGACACCCTAATTAACTAATCCACTATATCTCTATGTGAATTACAATTAAAAATGATTTAAAGCACAAGTTCTTTATAAGATTACATATGGCGTAAAGGCATATCTCTATCCTAAACACGAATCATGAATTCCATCTATGCAAAAATCACAAACACATGCTATCATGATAAGATCTAAATCAATACTTCATCTCTCGAGTTCATATAGATTGTCACGATAATTGTTAGCTAGGCAATTAAGCAATTAAGTCCAAATCATAATAGACAATCCTCACAATAGAACATAATAATTGATAGCGAAGTATATTAAAATAAACTACACAATAAGATCCATTGTAATCTCAAACAAAGAATTAGTTCATTGAATTAAAACTAAGAATCCACAATTGAATAAATAATAAAAGACAAAGATAGAAGAAGATGAGAAGATATAATCTATTGTCTATAGATTTGAAGCTCCCTCCTTGCTCCTACTTTGAATCTTCAATGGTCTCCAAGTTGTTTCAATCTCCAAATCTAATTAGAACTAGTGTTTTGATCTAATCTACTTTAATCTAATCTAATGGAATCCTCCTTCTATTTTTTCTACCTTCTAATCCTTGTTATTCTCCTCCTTTTATAAGCCTTTTTACATGTCTTTAAGTCCTCTTGGAAGTCCTTGAGTCAATTGGATCGAAACAATCCTTCCCGAACTCAAATTTGGACAAAAACTGAGTTTTCTACGCATACCCCCGCCCCGGCAGGGGTTTATACTTATAAAGGGCCAGCCCCAGTGGGCTATGGTTCTGTTTTGAAGCTGGTATGCCCTCCCCGGCAGGTATTTTGTGAAGGAAAAGCTCACCCCGGTGGGGGTCCATTTTCTGTCCCAGCGTCCTCTGGTAAAATGGTCATAACTTTTGATCCAGAAGGAGTTATGGGGCCTGACACCTATCAAATCGAAGATATCGACGAGCTCTACAATTTGCATTCTTTGAGAATTGAGAAATAACGAACGAATGGAGGTCGAAATTTGGCTGGAAGTGACTACTATGCAAATAGCTACCCAAAACAATGAAGTTCGACGTCCGTTGGTACAAGGATCATAACTCTTGCATCCGAACTCTGATTAGAATGATTCAGGATGTTCTGGAAAGCTACAAAGACGTTCTACAATGTAAGCCAAGTTCCAAGTCAAAAACATGAAATGAACACAAAAGCCCAAATGATGTCTGTAGAAGAAGAGTTTCAAGCTTAACATGTCTGCGAATTGACACCGACAGCCTACGTGAAGTGTGTATATATTAACAAGGCCGCCCGGTGAACTACCATTCTGATTAGTTCCTTATGAAGACCCCCGCCCGTGGTAGTATATAAAAACAAAAGGCCGCCCGTGGATACACATTCTAGAATGACTTCTTTATAGCTTCATGAATTCTTCTAAAAGCTGCTCCAATTAACTCCGAATGATTCCAAATGACTCCAAATCTTCCTTAAGCGCGCAACAACCATCCTACACATATAAGAACACAACCACAAGTAAAAGCGAATATGAACACACGAAAATAGCAACAAATAAGCATGAAATGGACTTGGAATTAGTGTATATAAAATCCCTTATCGGATCCCTTGATTGCAAAACTTATTAAAGGTCGGTTTAAATCTTTGAGAACCTTGGCAAATGTTCATGATTATTTTAAACCACTCAGTACCTGTTATTCAATTATTCAAATATTCAGCTGTTGACTATTAATTCATGTTCCTTCACAATTTTATACTGTTGTTGAACATTAAAAGGAAAACTTCTTTTTAATCATGATATATCTCCCTTGTGTATAAACTTGCTAAGCAAATTAGTTGTTTACCCTTGCTATATCATGACATTTATTTCAGCTAAGGCAGAAACGTCTAAAGGGGACAAAGGAAAAGGGAAGGTTCATGAGTAGATATTTGAGAAGGCTTATGTACTAGTTTATTTTAAATGCTATTTGGTTGTGTAAACTCTTTATAGTATTAAGAGTACGTTTTAAGTTAAGGTTAAAGAACCTTGGGACTATGATTGTAAGACTTTATTACTATTATGATAAACAATGTATGTTTATTCTTCTGCATTAGTTAGAAAGTATGTTTGTTGTTGAGTATCGTGAACACCGAATTCGAGGTTAAGAAACCCGGATTTGGGGATGTCATAGGTTGGTATCAAAGTTGTAGGTTATAAACATTAGTAATGTGAAACCTATGTTATAACCTTAGAAGAAAACTCATATAGAGTATGCTAGGAGATGAATTGTGGAAATTCATCTAGTATATATTATACTTAATAAAATATCATTTCATTTACCAATGAATATATTTTATTGCAGTACTAATGTTGTGTCCTTGTTTTATTATAGGATGTCAGGAGATAGTCAAGGGAGTCATTCCGTAGATCAGGAGGAGACTGTGTCAGAGGTGATGATAGATATCTCACATGATGAGATAATTGGTGACTTGTTAGCGAAGAGCTATCAGCTAGGGCAGAGGATTTAGAGTTAGAGGAGCAGAATATGACACATTAATATATTGAGTAGCAGTACAAGGATGCTGCATATCAGGCACAATTAGTGTCAGCACAGGCTCAGGAGAGTTTGGAGCTGACCAAGACCCAGCTAGAGGAAAAGAGGATTGGGAATCAAACTCTTAAATTCGAGTTTGATTTGGAGATAGTTGATAAGATGAGAATTGAGAAGGCTTGGATCAAGGCAGCTAGGATGGTGGATCATGTACGAGAGGAGATGGAGGCCAAGGACGTTAAGATTGACACCTTGGGGAAGGAGCTAGACAATGCCTATATGGGCTAAAGAGCTGGGGTGGTGAGGATGCGCTTCGAGGTTAGAGAGTCTAGTCGATCTATTCGACGTCGAGTGTGTAGAGGTGCATCCCAGACTCGAGAACGCTGGGCATGTTGCAGTGCTCACAGTGCAGGCCTCACGACGTTGAATGAGCTGATCTCTCATGTGGGATCAACGACTCCTCCAGGTTTAACTATCTCATGCACCCAGACACATCTTTCTTATTTGTAAATATGATATTTTAGGCATTGTTTAGTGACCTCCCATAGGTTTAGCATTCCTAATATTTATAACCTCGACTTGGATGCAATATATGACACCCTAAATCGGGTTTCCTGACCTCGAATTTTGAAACATCCTTGGGCTACAAATGCGGAAGAATAAACATACATTATTTATCAAATAACTTAAATACTCGGTATAAAGAGATTACATAACGCATTTAAAAATAAACTAAATTCTAACTGCTACCGTGAACCTTCACTTTTCCTTTGTCCCTTTGGACATTTTCTAAATATGTCGAAGATATAGCAAGGTAAGCATTGGCGAGGAGATATATCATGATTGAAAGTTCTTATAAAATTTGAAGAATGAATCAGAATTTATTTAAGTGGAAATAATCATGAACATTATCAAGATTTCTTGGATAATAAGGTAATCAAGGATTCATATCCGTGATTTATGCATAAACACTTAATAATCCAGCAATTATATCATGCTTTAATCAAATTCATCCTTTTCTTAGCCAAGAGTTCTTATCCTATCAATTTAATAAGAACAACTTTTAAAACACATTTCATTTAACAAATTTCGACATGCTTGATCTAGTTGATACAATTAGCATATATCTATCTCATAAACAGTTCATGAATGAAAGAACTTTTAATTTAATTCAAAGTTCAATAATAATAGAACAAGAATTCAATTGCACAAGATGTGAATCTCTATAATCAGTATAGATGTGAATAATCAACAATAATTATTCACTAATATGTTTCGAAAATAATAACTCGACTTTGAGCTAGGGAACTTGCCTAGTTTGTAGGCTACTGCTACGCAATTTAATTCTATCCGTTAGGCAATTCAATTATCTTCCTTTGAGAGACCTATAGTTAATCTTTCAATTAGCCATAGCATAACATTACATTATGTAATCACATAGATATTACATATTACATTTAGTTTTTAGAAATATTATCATGCCTAATATTACTATTAAATAACAACTACCTTTAATTTATTTAATATTATTAATCTTGATAATATTTAATTCACCTCTTAGTATTATTAGTCCACTAATAACACTTTTATTCGCTTACTAATACTATTAACATCTTAATAATATTTTAATACTTTACTAATATTATTAATCCTCTTAATAATATTTTAATCATGCATTAATATTATTACTTTAATAATATCTTACTTATTCTTTAGTATTACTAATCGATTAACAATACTATATTCATTTACTAATATTATTAACCTTTTAATAATATTTTATTCATTTACTAATATTATTAATTATTTAATAATATTTTATTCCTTTACTAATGTTATTACATTTTAATAATATTTTATTTAATTTCAAATATTATTATTTACTTAATAATATTTTAATCATCCAATAATACTTTAATATAATATTATTAATCTTTTAATAATATTTTAATCTAATATTATTAATAATATTTTAATCTAATATTATTAGCCATTTAATAATATTTCAATCATTTATTAATGCTTAAATCAAATATTATTAACTATTCAATAATATCTCAATAAAGTTTTAATCTTAATATTTTATTTACTTAAAAATATCAGATTCTTATATTACAAATATCACAAAGTAACATTTTAATAAGTTATTAGGTAAATAAATAATTTATTTTAATTATTTTACCCTTTATTAAAAAACTTATTTAATACCCATAAAATGTCATAAATATTATTTATCATAATAGATTACCAAAATACCTCACATAGGGTAGATTACACTATAATAGGAGTCCAGGTAAGAATATTTAGGAGTCTTTCACGGTAAAAGCCAATACACACAAACCACACATCAAAATGTGTCCGTTCTTTTTCCTACATGTAGATAACTTCTTGAGGTACCTCTGTGATTTTTCCTAGATTTTTAAAAGATTCAAAACTGGCCAAAACAACCTTAGGAAAAACGGGGTCAGTAGACTTTTAGGGTTTTAAAGCTTTAAGTTTTATACCTAGATTGTTTTGGGAAAACAGACCCAAGGCTTCAAAAATTGTTGGATTTGTATTCTACCACTTGGG
Source organism: Panax ginseng (assembly GCA_020205605.1). Lineage (NCBI taxonomy): Eukaryota > Viridiplantae > Streptophyta > Magnoliopsida > Apiales > Araliaceae > Panax > Panax ginseng. The sequence continues at coordinate 48,622,476 of CM035130.1, forward strand.
TTTACTAGCTAACTCATGTATCTAGAAACTCCTTTGACGGATCACAAATCCAAGTTGTAAAACTTGAGTTACACAAAATTTAGTGGAAGGAAAACTAGGTTTTCACCCCTAGGAGAATATATGCTCATTTTCTTCCTCTAAACCTTTGATCTAACACTCAAGATACTTAGTTCCATACATGATGATATGTAAAACTAGGGTTTCTAGGGTATTAGTTCATTACCCCCATCAAATCTTGCTATAACACCAAATAGAAGATGAAGATTTAGGTTATACCTTGTTCTAGTAGCAACCTTCCTTGATCTACCAAAATAAGATATGAACTTAGGGTGCATTTATCAAGCTAGCACACTCCTCTCTTTCTCTTCCAAAAATCCGAACCCCTCTCTCTCTTTTCTCCCTTTGTATTTTGCTAGCTCGGGAGAAAAATAGAAGAAGAAGAAGAATAGGAGAAATGAAATGAAGAGAAAATGAAATGCGGTGATGTATCTTGCAATATAGTTAGATACAACTAAGATCATAACTAATATCCCCCATATTTTTGTTGCCCCTTGGATAAAAGGCTTTGCCTTATCTTTTCCAATTAAGCCTAATCATGTCATTAAGGGTGTTAAGTAGATTTTCCACCAATAGGAGATGGACACACTTGTACTTGATGTAAGAGTTACTAATTAAGGAACTTGATTAGCATAATTTTGTTGCCTTAAAAGGCCTAAAAGGGGCGGTCACTCTTGCCCCATTATCCCCTCCATTTTGCTTTTATTTTAATGCACAAATTTGATTAATCAAAAGTCTAAAATACCCTTAATCAAGTAGGCTAAGTATTGGTTTGCATTTTTTTTTCTTTTTGGCTTTTCATTTAATTGTTTTGGGCTATGTAATAAACATAGTTTAACAATTGGATTAATTACATATTTTAGTACATTTTTAAAAATAATTACAATAATGGTGCATCCATAAAATAATTACAAAAGTAATACACTTTTTCATATTTATTTACAATATTAGTGCAATTAGGATTCCTTAATTTAGGGAATTAGTATGCAATTAGGATTCCTTAATTTAAGGGATTAGTATTGGTGGGCTGCCATAACAAATCTCCCTTATCTCCTCTGTTGATTCTCCTGTTGAAAGGTTCCGCGAGTTCTATTTATAATTTTCAGTTGAATGTTTTCATTAATATTTTTCATAATCTACCATTTTAAGCTCTTAGCAAGAGATGAAAGATATGTGATAAAGTTAAAATTTCTCGTTTAGCAGTGTGCAATCTTCAATGAAAGATGAGGATGGGCTAAGTCATCTTTTACTTTGTCGTGTTCTCTTGGGGAAGATGGAACTTTTTCATCCTGGTTCTGAACAGTATCATCCAAATTCCAAAGAATTCAATTCTAGAGTTGACAACTTACTATCTCCCAAGAAATATATTGTTTGGATAAAAATTCTGAATTTTGGGGGTGCAACTGGTTTATTATTATTATTATTATTATTATTATTATTATTACAATTTCTACAACTATAATTCCTTCTTCCTCTTCTTCTTTTAGTTCTTACTCCCGTAGATTAATTGCATGGCAACAAAACCTACTACTTTTCTTCTTCCTTTTGTTGGCCTCCTCCTCTTCATCATCTTCGGCCAGAAATGAAATCACGTTACCAATTAATCAGGTTACCAACATGTTTGGCCAAAAAAACTGATAGAAGAGATTAGTAACCAAACCTTCATACTAAGGTAACCAAACCTTCATACCAAAGTTACCAATCCACACCTGTAGTTTTTTTATAGTGCAATTGTTAACCAAACCTTCATACCAAGGTAACCAAACCGCCATACCAAGGTAACCAATCCATCTCCACACCTTCAATTTTTTCGTAGTGAAGTTGGTAACCAAACCTTCACACCAAGGTAACCAAACCTTCATACCAAGGTAACCAATCCACATCCACACCTGTAGTTTTTTCATAGTGCAGTTGGTAGCCAAACATTCATACCAAGGTAACCAATTCAGTGTTATTAGGTTACCAATTTATTTTGAATGTGATGCAATTGGTAGCCAAACCTTTCATACAGTGGGTAGCCAAACCTTCATATCAAGGTAACCAATTCAGTTTTATTAAGTTACCAATTTATTTTGAATGTGATTCAGTTGATAGCCAAACCTTCATGCAGTTGGTTGCCAAACTTTCAGACCAAGGTAACCAATTCATACTGCAGCTGGTGTGGAGGTAGATTGGTTACCTTGGTATAAAGGTTTGGTTACCTTGGTATAAAAGTTTGGTTACCTTGGTACAAAGGTTTGGTTATCAACATTACATTACACATCACTTTCTTATCTCTCTCTTTCCTATGCAGTGTTCTTATTTTCCTTTGGACATGAAATTGGAATTGGAATTTCTAGAGTTGTGTCGGAGAATCTCATTGATACATGGTACTGGACAGATCAGTTTGCTTTGGAGATTATTTATCACAACCGTATGATGAATTATCATTGCAGAACCCTGGAGCCAAAATCCGCTACGGCGTTCTATATTCCATTCTACGCTGGACTCGCGGTGGGCAAGTATTTATGGACGTCAAATTACACATTCAGGGGACCGTGATCGCTATTACTAGATGATTCTGAAGAAGGCAACTTGTGAAGAAGGAGATTCGCGGCGAAGTAGCGGAGGAGAAGGCTATTGTGAGAGAGATGAAGATTTGAATTTAAATATTTGAATTTGAATTTAAATTTGTTTTTATTGTTAGATCCCAGATATTTAAATTTGAATTATTAATTATGACAGTTATTTCTCCTTGATTTTAGGTTTCCTTATTAATATGAATTGCATTATTTTTGTAATTATTTTGTGGATGTATTGTTTTTGTAATTACTTTTTAATTGTTGTATATTAGTGTTAAGGACCCTTAACAATTTTAATATATATTACCCTAATTATTTATTTAGGGTTTCTATTTCCAATCTTATGGAATTTAATTACTTACACATATCTCTTTAACTTGTAACCTAATTAGGTTTACTATAATTAGGTTTAAAATTATTAATCACTTGCAATAATAAAATTATCCACTTAAGTTAGTAGAAATATTAAATACTAACTATTCATTATTACCATAACCCTTAGGTTATTTAATTATCTCACCTAATGTATAATTAGGTTATGAAGCTTCTCTTTTCAATGAAATCTATATATATATATATATATATATATATATATAGCCATACACCACTTCACATATGTTATCACATATTAAATCACTATATAGCACAAAGTTTTAAATATCAATAATGTATATACATATAAAGTGACTTGAAATTCCTGGTTATTAAATCCTCCCCCCTTATAAGAATTCTATCCCCAGAATTACACATAAGGTTAATCAAAAAGATGTGGATAATTTTTCTTCATCTTTTCCTCAAGGTCCCACGTAGCTTCTTCAGCATTGTGGTTCCTCCAAAGAATTTTTACAGAATGTATAACATTATTTTGTAACTTCTGCTCTTTTCTGTCTAAAATTTCTACCGGAATTTTCTCGTACGACAAATCTTTTTTGACTTGAATTGGTTCGTACGATATCACGTACTTGTAGTCAGGCTTATATGGTCGTAACACTGACACATTAAACACATTATGAATATGTTACAGTTCAGGAGGTAGAGTTACCTCGTACGCCACTTCGCCTATCTTCCTCAAGATCTCAAATGGTCCAATAAATCTCGAACTCAACTTACCTTTCTTTCCAAATCTTATCTTCCCTTTCCAGGGAGATACATTCAAAAACGCATAGCTTCCCGCTTCAAAATCTCTCTTCTTGCGATGGAAGTCCGTATAAGACTTCTGGCGATCTTGAGCTGCTACCAGTCGGGCTCTTATCACCTTGATGATCTCTACTGTCTGCTGCACTAATTCTAGTCCCAACAGCCTGCGTTCACCAACTTCATCCCAGCATAAGGGCGTTCTGTATTTCCTCCCATACAGTGCTTCCTACGGTGGCATTCCAATGTTGGCGTAATAACTATTGTAATATGTGAACTCTACTAATAGAAGATGATCCTCTCAGCTACCCTTGAAGTCCATCACACAAGCTCTGAGCATGTCTTCAAGTGTTTGAATCTTTCTTGATTAGCATAATTTTGTTGTCTTAAAAGGCCTAAAAGCGGTGGTCATTCGTGCCCCATTATCCCCTCCATTTTGCTTTTATTTTAATGCACAAATTTAATTAATCAAAAGTCTAAAATACCCTTAATCAAGTGAGCTAAGTATTGATTTGCATTTTTTTTTTCTTTTGGGCTTCTCATTTATTTTGGGCTATGTAATAAACATAGTTTAACAATTTTAATATATATTACCTTTATTGTTTATTTAGGGTTTCTATTTCCGATCTTATGAAATTTAATTACTTACACATATCCTTTTAACTTGTAACCTAATTAGGTTTACTATAATTAGGTTTAAAATTATTAATCACTTGCAATAATAAAATTATCCACTTAAGTTAGTATAAATATTAAATACTAACTATTCATTATTACCATAACCCTTAGGTTATTTAATTATCTCACCTAATGTATAATTAGGTTATGAAGCTTTCCTTTTTAATGAAATCTATAAATATATATATTCATAACTATAGTATATATATTTATTTAGCCATACACCACTTCACATATGTTATCACATATTAAATCACTATATAACACAAAGTTTTAAATATCAATAATGTATATACATATAAAGTGACATGAAATTCCGGATTATTACAAAAAAAACCATAAGCACAAAGCTTAAAACCAACAATTATTAATCATTCAATATAGGAAAAATTTGTATGGATTACAGTGCTTATATTTAGGACTAAAGGAAACCATATTTCTTGGAGACCAAGTAAAATCTTAATTTAAGAAGGAAACAAAATCTCTAAGAGTCCCACTATGATTTGTGAAAGTCTTCTGCCGAATTACAATTGCGAAGTATATCAATACATAGAATTGGGTAGGATTATATGGTTGGCTTACTATATAAAATTTATTGTTAAAATATTACCAACTATAATTATGTACGTAACTCGTAGCAAAAAAATCGACATATAAAGTTGCACGGTGTATCATTTTCCAATCTCTAAAGTATCTACTACTGTTCCAGAACATTCTACCGGTTTAATTAGATATATATCCTAATATTATCTACTAAAATTAATTGTTTAAATTTAATGCATCCATAAACAATAATATAAAATTATCAACTAATAATATTTTGTTTCTCATATTTCAAACCTCATGACTCTCCCTCCACTAGAAAAAGCTTGTCCTTGAGTTTTGTAGTGTGGAAGAATGAGGAATAAAGATGGGCAAGATGTCCTCAGATGAAGGTTAACATTAGGTTGAACACATTTTTGTTCTTGAACAAAAAACGTAGGATAATAGAGTTTTGAGGCTTCCTCATAATGTTTCTTTAAAAGTTCAAGGCTTTGTTTATCCTATTATGACTTATAGAGCTGTATCTCGAATTAAAACATCGAATAAACCTTTTAAGTAGCACACATTGAAAAAAAAAACAATTTCCGCTCAAGTTGCCTAAACTCTAGAACTTCTCAGGGGCTTTTTGTCAAATCAAAAAGTGTAGGGTACTTGTCAGAATAAAAAATGTTTAGGACCAACCTTTAACCTAATATGGGCAATCTATCCCTACCCTAGTCCCTGCTCCTCAAAGTCTTTCTTCGACGTCAGAGTTTGATTGAGAAACCAACGACTAAAGAGTTTAAATAGTTTCTTAGAGGAGATTGATATTTCCACAAGCAAATATGATAGTTGCACAAAGTCCCTCTTCATGTAAATAAGTTTGACACTCATATGAGAGAAATTTTGTGAAAATATCAAATATTACTTGTTAAAATATCAATTCCCTTTATGAAACTGCAAAGGACCAAACTGCACCTTACCAATTTAATTACTTTTGCAACAACAGGTAACCCTGTTTATTTTTTTGCACGCATACATAAGACGACCCTCACAACCAAGTTGCTGCGATTATGCTACCTACAGTGCTTTTTGACAATGACAACATGGATCTCTGACAACAGCGATGAGGGTTATCGATAGCGACGAAGTTGCTGTCTTTTTCTTCTCCTCCCTCTGCTTCGCACAGGCAGATCTCACACACCTATTTTTTTTTTCAATTTCTATGCTATGATGAGCTGTATAGTTGTGGAAGGTTGTCAGTAATTATGGTTGGTGCGGCTGATGGTTTTCAGTGATGGCTCATGGCTTTAATGCAATGATGGGATTGGAACTTTGGATGATGAGAGAGAGGGCTGACTAATATATTTGAGACTGAAGACACCAAATTTGGGACAACCATTGCTTGACGTATGTGATGGTATTGCGGGGAAGATTAAGGGGCTGTTTGGGTTTTTGTGGTTTTGGGTATGATTTTGATGATTTTGGGTTTCGTATATTGGGGTTTTGTAGGTGCAAGGACTGTTTCTAGGGTTGCAACCGAGAAGGCTTCCTTTTTTTCCCCTTGGTCCTGTAGCAGTAAATTGTAGCTATGTTACTGTAGCAAAACACTAGCATTTTTTCTTTTTCTCTAGGAGATTGTTGTCGATTCATGAGGGAACTTTGATTAGGGTAGAAAGAAGAGGGGTTAATTACCAGGCCGGGTTTGATACCAATTAATGTATGACAAGATGAAAGGAAGGACTAAATGGGATTAAAAGAATATAATTAGGCTAAAAGTCACAAGCACAAGGCATGAAATCAATAATAACCAATCATTTAATATATATATAAATTTTGTATGGGTGTGCATTATCCAAGTAAAATCTTATTTAAAAAGGAAATGTTTAAATATAAATTACTACCCAAAATTATTAGCCTTTTTCCACTTCGATGATTGACCTTTTAATTTCTTCCACTTCGATCTAATTTAAGTTGCCACATCATAAATTGATGATGTGTCCAACTGACTAGAAAAATTAATGCTTGTGTAATTAAAATAAAAATTATAACTATTTAAGGGTAAATATGTCAAATCAGTGTCTATAAATGTAAAAGGAAACACATATTTTTCAAAATATAAAAAAGTAAATAATTTACATAAAATAATTTTTTTTTTTACACAATTAGCAAAAATCAGTTAAATAAATAGCATAAAAATTAAACTTAATTACACAATTAACTTAACACAAACAAATTACACCAATAATATAAATTAAACAAATTATACAATTAGCATAAACTAAATAAAGTACACCATTGATAAATTACAAAATAGATTCATTTAAAAAATTAGCAATTCCTCACCACTTCCAAATTCATCCACAGACAAAACTTCCATCATCACCTTTAACAATTTCACCATCGAGCAAACAGTATCTACCATCAGTAGCACATACCAATTGAAATCTCTATTCCACCCAACACATCACCATGCCAGATATCCGCTATCCTCCACTACAACCAAACAAATTGAGCAATACTATTCCATCATCGTTGCCAAAAATGAATCGTCATCATCATCATTTAAGATAAGCCCTTAAAATTCATCATCGTCGACAGCCAAAAAAAGGAGCAAAAGAATTTTTAAAAACCTTAAATATCAAATATCAAATCAAAAAAGAAGAAAAAAAAAATGAGAAAACCCTAAAATCTCAAATTTAAAACCTCTTCTAACCTGCCAGCCAATCAGGCCTTAATTCCCCTATCCTTTAAGATAAGCCCCTGCCTTGCATACATTAACAATAGCTTCCTCTTGTTCATATCTCATACTCACCTCAATCAAACGCACATCATTCAAGCAAAATCTTTGAATTTGAATTTCGGCCCACTGAACTCCGACAAGTTGCTCAGATCCGAACAAAGAAAGCGAAGTTGGGGAAAGATCGTGACCGACAACGATGAGAAGAGATCATGGTGGTGAGGAGATTGATTTTGGCCATTGAATTGTGTTGAAGAACTAAGGATTTTAGTTGTTCAAAGGCTGTGAAGAGATGTGATTCTTCTTCGTCTTAATTTATACCCCTGCTTAATCATCTTGGTAAAAATCAAAATCTGAAGTGGAGTGAGAGAGGATGGATCGAAATTTGAAGTGAAATGAGAGAGGATGAGTTAACTTTATTTTGTTTAATTATTATTTTACTTAATAGTTATATTACTATTTTGCCCTCATTACTTACATAAAATGATTAAAGAAAATTTGAAAAATGACTCGATTTTAAAACATAAGCACTAACATGCCATGTATTCAAGCCACGTCGTCAACTTTTTGACGTGGCAAACCCGATTGAATGGAAGTGAAAAAAATTAATATTTCAATCATCTAATTGACAAAATTGAAAGGTGGATCACTGAAGTGGAATATGGCATATAGTTTAGGATAGTAATTTATATTTAAGCCAAAAGGAAACAAAATCTTTTATAACTATCTATTATACTATGGTGTAATGTAGGATGACAAAGTCATAAAGTGACGAAGTCCTCAACATACTGTGAAGCAGTGCAGTATTATGACGTCATGAAACGTTTTGAAGTATTATGAACTATTTAAAGATTAGTTGAAGTCAATTGATTTGGCTAGATGAACATTACGATTGATGTCCAATTTATTGGTATGGTCTAAGCTATTTGAATTGGCTAGACGAATGATATGTCATATTGTTTAAAGAAAATTGAGCTTTCTTTGAGAATTTATGCCAAACTAAATTATTTTGGCACGGAATCTGATGAATAAGCTTGAGGTGAACAAACCCCGGGATTTGGGGTTGTACAATAGGTTGATCACCTAACATACCAGAATAGATAATTTACTTTCTTTGTTATTGTAAATATATCGCAACAGAATGTGTAGAGATGATTTACGGTGAAATACCGTTAAATCTAGTAAGAGTTCATGGTCTATATGACCCCTCAGTAAATTATGAAATGTTTTAAATGAATCTTTATATTCCTAGTTATTCATTCTACTTCGTAATCATTGTATGAATTATGAAGTACTCTTGAATGTTTGAAAGATGAGAACTTCTATGAAGAGGAGTGTGGTAAGATGTGATTCTCATGCAAGAAGCAGTAAGAAACTCAATTAATTGAGAAAATTTGTATGTTAAAATTTTGAGGACAAAATTTTTAGAAGAAGGGGTGAATGTGATATTCCAAATGATTGGAAGTATAGTTACTCATGAAGTTTAACTAATGACGATTATGTCAGAAGATAATCCTTAGAAAAAAGGAGGTGAATGAGTTAATGAGAGGAATAATTAGGTAATACCTAATTGGAATAGTGTGTTGAGGTTATTCAACAAGGAAGTGAAGAAGTAAGATTAAAACCTTTGATAAAGGTTGTTAGAAGAAGGCATCCGGGTATGGATGTAAATTTTTATGATTCCGAGGACGAAATCCTTATAAGGGGGAAAGAATGTGACTGTCATGATACTATCTTCGTCGAACTATTAACAACTTCCCTTCATAATTTAATGAATACAATTTAACTTTGATATTAATTAATATATTAATTCCTTTCTTTTTCCAGGATTTATGAATCGATCCCAAAATCTTCATAAGTCAATTCTCGATCTTGATCATTAAACATTCTTGTTTTTACATCATATTCGATGTTATACTTAATAATATGAGGAATAATTAAAACATCTTTATTCATTTCCCTGGATCACAACCTTCATCATTTACATATCTTTGAATCAAATTTATTCTATGCTTCAATTCATCAGAGTTACATTATAAAATTTACATCTTAATTCGATGTTCTTTATGTGTCGAATAGTACGACTTTACAGTTCTACAAGAGTTGAACAACTATCAAGTACCTCATCTAAAACCTAAAACATGGTTCGAGATTTTAACTTCAGGTAAACAAATCAATCCTTTTGTGATACTATTGAACTCTATCAATCAAGTAACACGTAACTTTACCTTGTGTCCTTAACCTGCAAAAGTGGTTATTTATAAGGGTGAGCTCGACAGCCCAGCAATTCCAACAGTTTTTATGCATCACATAACACATAATATCATGTGCATTTTATAAAATCATAATTATTTAAACTTGATACGCATGTTACTTCTCACATAGCAAGTATAAAGATTATCTTCTAAAACACATAGTCATAGATTTACTTTCAATATCATACATATCTCATAGACATTTCCACATTTCATGGCATAACATAATTCATTTCATACATATCTCATATGCATTTCATATATAGTTTAACATTCCATATCATAGTATAAATTAATCAACAGTTATCAATATTATACAGCCAATAAGAACTTAAAGACTTGCCTGACTCGTAGATTATCAACTACAACTTAACTGCTTATAGCTATCTCCACTTCGTGTACTCCTACATAATTTTATAATCATGGATTCATACCCATCAGTCATACATTTCCTTACATTCTCAATGTAATAACAATTGTTACATTATTTTTTAACTCGGTTCTTAAAACCTTCGTTTCACTTTCTTATCATACTTTTAGGATAGTTATGCAAGTATAAGTATATCGTAGCCACACATACTTGACATCAATATTCATAAATCTTTATCACACACTTGACTAGCTATGTGTTCATTACTCATAGAGGCATGATTCTCATTATTTTTGCATTTTGCAAACCTTAATAAAACTTAACAACTCTGGGTTTTATATAACCATTACATGCTCATATACTTAAAAAATCACTTATGTCAAGTATTATAACTTAAGATATTCATACACTCATGTTTTAAGGTTCAAATTACAATTTAAATAGTCAGCAACATCGCTTCAAGCAATGCAAATTCTTATTTATGATTTAGCCTAGGATGGGCGCAATTGCCGCCAGATCCCAACAGACTGATTTAAATCTTTATTTCCCAGTTTACACCTCATTACTTAACATGCCAACACATAACACATACACACGTTAAGAGGTCTTGATCCAAATTTGGTGCCTCTTGTGTTTACTTCAAGTTATTTTTACACTTTATAGCTTTATTGCCATTTATTTCACGGCTAAGCGATTTCATGCAACAAGGGTCTAACTAAGTACTCATCAAACCATATAACGATGTTAAACAACCTTCAATATACATTCTCACATGTATTCATATGACTAACATGGTTTATCATTTAAAACTTACTTTATAATCATGCTCTAATGACTTTTTGAAATTTATCTAGGCACACTTAGAAGGGGGGTTGAATAAGTGTGAGAGCAATCTATGACCAATTTTTGAACTTTAACATAAACTATTAATTTCAGGCTACTATAATGATTGAAATCAGCTTACTGAATTAATATAGCCTATTGAATTGACTGATTATTTTAAGAAAATATCCTGCTGAATTTATAACTTAAATAAAATACTTGGTGTTAAAGAATTATCTTAATATAATGCAAGTATTTAATTATTAAGATAATTAAAATGGCTTATATGATTTTAAAGTAAAGCAAATAATAAAATCAACACCAAGATTTTTTACGTGGTTCAACTATTACCCTCTATAATAATAGCCTGGTCCACGTCCAATACCAACTAGTATTGGAGACTCACTTTATTTATTTCTTTATAAATAAATACAGATTACAAAACAGATTCTTACAAAAATTAATTAACAATTAATTTCTCTTGAGCTCTCTTGCTCCTTGTGCACCTATGCACTCTTCAAGCACATTTGCTTCCTTGAACCTGTTTGTAAGCCTTTTCTCTAATCCACTAGGATTAACACATTTAGACTACACTTAGTCTAAATAGAAAATTAATTACAAATATAGAGGTCTATGATCAATGCAAGAATAATCAATTTAACAATTAAAGGCTCAACTATATGCAATGATCAATTAGCACAAACAAATAAACAATTAAATCTTACCAAATACCCTCTCAAAGTATATCAGAAATTTAATTGCTTGGCTACTCAAAGGTTGCACTGATAAAATCAATTTGCTCGAAAATAACAGTAATGAGTGCAAGAAATAATTTCGTGAGTTGTAGCTTTTCATCCATGAAAATACTGATTTATAGCCCACAATATATTATCGTTAATTAAGATATATCTTGTTTATTCAAAATAATCCAACAGAAGAAATTCTCAACAACAAAGAAGGTGATCATTTTTTAATGTTTATCCAAGTAACAGAATCAAGCTTCTTCAATGTAATATAGTTGAGATAACTACAAGAGCAACTTTAAGAGATAACTTATTAATTAATAACATTGACTCTTCCACTCCATATAAGTAACTTTGTAGCTAATAAATTGGACCGTATGTCATCAAAACTCTTTTTCCAAAGATCTTTTAGAGTTCCAATATATTACCACTCCTTGAAAACCGCATACACAACAAATCTCAATAAAGTATAGCTGTCATCTTTAAATATTCATGTGTAGCATTATTCAATTAACCACACACATATCACCTTCCAAAGATATATAGCTATCATGCTCATACTATGACCGGATATTTAATGCATGTGAAATCATTACTCCTCAAAAACCGCACATGCAACAAATCATAAAAATATATAGCTTCCATCTTCTAGGCAATCTTAAATATATAAAACTCCACGTGTAGTTAAATAAAGAATTTACCCAAGGATATTAATGTACACTTAACCCATGTCATAAAATATTAATTCTTTTTGTACCCATAACATATTTAATTTTAATTTTAGAAAAACCTTTTCCATTTAAATTTATTAAACCATTTTTCATTTAAGACATATAACAAGATGCAAATAAATAATATGTCCTAGAGACTTTAAATGAAAAATCAATTATTATGCAATTGACCTTACAGTTGGTTTTCCTAGTAAAGAAAAGTTCTTCGTCCAATTGAAAATTCCGCCAATGTTCTTTTATCAACGAATACCTGAAACACTATTAAACAATTTAGTATATGAACATTTCATCATCAAAACTCAAGGATAGAATATGACTAAGTTAACACTTTTATTGTGTCAAACTAGATAAGTGCACTTATAGGCCATGTTTAACGACATAAATAGTACTAGCATGCCATCCTACAAGTTCAGAGGGTAGTTTGCAAGGCGCTTAAGTTCACTTTTAAAAGTCATTCTATGCCAAGTTAAAGCAACTCGGTGCAATTTTAAATCTCATTTCATAGCTAACTAAGCCATGTACGTATGTTATCACGTTTAGAACTTTAGGTACACAAGTTCCTTTAAGTTCATTCTCAAAGTTTTAAGTTTTCTTTAGAAATATACACTAAGGTGACTAAGAGGTTCATGGTATTCGAAGGGGCTTGAAACCATATGTCATACCTATTTCCATGCATAACTAGGTCAAACTAATCATACAAGGCAACTTCGAAACACATGTCATACCCCTTTGTACATGTTTCTAGACATGCTTATAAGGTCAAAATATAACCACTCCATGTTTATAAAACTTAGTTTACAAAAATATCCGAGTTTGCCTTTGAAATCATTTTAAACCAAATCAAAGCAATCTAACACATACGATACAACTTTGAATCTTATATCATGCATAATTAGACCTCATATATATGCTATCAAGGTCATAATTAAAGGTACACAAGTTTTATCTGATTTTGTTCTTAAAGTCTTTATATTTCTTTGGAAAATAACCTTTTAAGCAACTCATGGTATGCAATGTACTCAAGACCATTTGTCATACTTATTTATATGCATGACTAAGCCATTTACACAAGTTACAAATATCAGAATTCAAAAGACTCAAGGTTCGTCTAAACTTGTTTTTAAAATTTAACGTTTTCTTTAAAAATATACTAAATCATGCTAAGGAAATTCCTTATAAGTAAGACAGCCGTAAACCATATGTAATATGTACCTATTGTTATCTATAACCAAGTTAAACCATCATCCTTAGAATAACAGAAAGTTAGTATTTCTTTCTGGTGCATAGCTCAGCTACACTATTTTATACTATGGGAGCGGTAGCAAGTCTTGCTACGCTTCCATAACATGCCCACATCTTATCTTTAAGACAAATTGTTACTGAATATCATATAGAATGTAGCGCAATTGCGCCTTCCACAACAGATTCTAGGAATGGATCTACTTCTGCAGAAACCAAAATCCAAACACATAATTCCTCGATTATCATGCTTAAAATCAACCACCTTGCTTTCATACATTTATGTAAAACTCAACTAACATGCTAGCAATTCACAAACTTTATAAAAAACCAATTTGATTACTCAAATTCAAGAGTTTTACTATTTTTCCATAATTTCACATGTTTAGCGAATTTCATCACTACGGATTCGTTTCTAAACCAAATTGGTCCATTTAACTTCCATTGTTTTCGTATTTAACCATATTCACAACATTTAACAACAATTTATAGATTGCAACAAGTTTTAGCCATCAATTTTTGACTCAAAAGTAAGTATTTCTTGTCATTACTAAGGAATTTCAAAAATTAGAAATCAAGAGCGTATATGTGAGTATTATTACCTCTTGATTGCTTGAATTTGCTAATTATATCACCTCAATCCTCTAATTGCTCTCCAATTCAACTTACTCTCTCTAGTAATTTCTCAGATACTCAACAAATGGGAAAAGAGAAGAAGGAGCTCTATTTATGGATATTTCTATACACAGACATTAGCTTTGCCCAACATTTCAAACTAGCAGGAAGAAGAAGAAGATGCTGGACAAAGAGAATTTGGTGAAAAATAATTACCTGCTCCCTCCCCTCCATTCTTCTAGCCATCATCAGTTTTATCTAGCCTTTATCATTTTCTCAGCAACCATGAAATAGTATAGGCCAATGGCCTATCACGGCTAAAAAGTTTTGGGACGCAGAAAATGGGACAAGCTCTATTTCTTCCTTATTAGTAAAATGGTCCCCATTCTACTAAAGTTAATTCTTTTTGGGCTTATTAAATCAATTGTAATGACTTATCATTACTACCATAAATTAAGTAATGGGCATATATACACACACATATATGTACATACCCACATATAGGAAGTGTACTTATATTTTAAATATACACCAATATAATCTTATATCCCATGTACATTGGGATAGTCCAAATAATATTTTAATTGGGCTAAATATAATTCAGTTGGGTACTCTCAACCCATTATTTCCTATCACACAAATATCACAATGATCAATATCAATCATTTATTCTCTCTCCATTAATTCTCTTTTAATAATTTCAGTTAAACCTTTAGTCTTGTTTAACTTTAATACTCATGCCACACAAGGCTTATTTATCCCACTTACTAGAGTTATATAACTTAAACTCATAATCTCAATAATAAAATATTAAGGGTCTAGGCCACGTTTGGCTTTTCCCCCATTCCACATTATTTTAATATTCATTTAATATAAAGTTTGTGTGACACACTTTACCTTAATGCTAAATTATTTAGCTTACTTTAAATAATTGCACACTTGTAATATGTAGAACTACTATATTAGGTTTTATGAATTTTATACTCATAACACCTTTATTTAATATAACCATTTTCCTTAAAATAATTAGTAGGTACAAAACTAGTTATTATACTATAATTCTTCAATTCGTTTTCTTCCATAAATTGCCCCAACACATTTTCAGTTAGACATAACTTAAATATTAACTTAATGCATAAATCTTTAACCAATATTTATTTATAATTATATTGGTTCTTTTTCTTTATTAATCACTTATCTTTCAAATATTAACCATTTTATATATTATAATACTATGTAATATATTTAAAATATCAAATTTTAATTAACATATTCATTTCATCCTCTTATGTAAAACACATATATTAATTCACCATCTTATATAAGTGAATTAACTCTTTTTCATTTACTATCACGTCACTACCACACAAGGCTTTATAATATAACTTAATTAACCCATATTTGTTCTGAGTTATTTAATTCCATAACTAATTCTCATGCAATTCATGTTTTGCTATCTCTATCCATTCTCAGACAGCTTAAACACTAATTATGACTTTTATTACACATATTAACCATTAATATACATGTCTTGAAATTCAAATTTCATAAACTCACTTAGAGCTTTCTGCAGACCAGCGTATCTACGCTGGTCATAAGCTTGGAAGTGGTGCAGCTGTTGTCGACGTTGGGATTTTTATTTGTCCCTTTTCTGTTCTTGTCTTATGGTGTTCTCATAGTAGGTGAGATTTGTTTGAAAAAACAAGTTGTGAAAAGGTCCAACATGTATATGTCGACGATTGGACTGTAAGAGTCGTCAGTTGGTATTTTTAAATGGTTGCACCAACTCAACCAAGAAAAGGTTTGCACATTGACCTAGTGATGTAACACTGCTTAACTGGTCTGTGAAACCGAGATTCGTTAGGGTCTGGGGGCTTGATTATGCGAAGGGAAGGTGTTAGGCACCCCCCGACATCCGTGTTACCATGGTGACCGCCACTTTTCAAATTAAACTGTTATATGAATGTGTGCATGTGTGTGGGTCAATGTGCAATTATCTAGAAGTAGTGCTATGCCTAGTTTGCACCTATATACAAAGGGTTTGAATTTTGTATAAAAGTTTAATTGTAACAAGATATAGCAATGATGTTTTGTAAAAAAAAAGGTTTTTCAAACCCTTATGCTCAATAGTAATTGAGGCCTTTGATACTTCCATTTTATTATATGTATTTGGCTTGATTGCTTTTATTTTTGAGATGCGAGGCATATTCGAGAAAATAAGATACATAGCAGTGTCGAATTTCTTGTGGGCATGAGAGTCATCTAAGAAAATTCAAACACCGTGAATAATTTACAAGCTGGTTACAGTCGAAAATGTCCATCATGGGAACCGAATCTAGATTCAGGAGACTGAATCTGTGATCACATGATTCCTAGGCTCATATGATGTTGCAGTTTGTATGAAAGTTGTAAGTAGTTATATATATAAAAGCTGTAAATATATATATATATATATGAACGATTAACCACCACGAAGTAAACTTCATGGGGGATTGGAAATGTAAATATATAAAAGCTGTAAATATATATATATATATATATATATATATATATAAGCTGTAAATGCACCGGATATATATCGATCCAGGCTCAGTTCATTAATTTGAGGATATATATATATATATACGGTCCGGATCAAGTGCATATCCCTTATCTTACTCACCCATGCTCACCCCCCTTTAGCGACGGACCCGGCGACGGTTCGGTTATACAACCGTCGTCTATACTTTTAGTGACGTTATATGTTGTCCGTCTATACTCGATGATGTTAGTGTATATACTTATATATATATATATATATAGTGTATATATATATATATATATGTATAAGTATATATATACAAAAGAAATAAAAAGCCACGGACCGAAGTCCGGGCATACACACACAACACGACTCTCAACGTGAATAACTGTGTGTGCAAAAAGTGGAGAAAAGCTTTAAGAAATGTAAGAAGTCTTACAGTGGGCTGCCAAGAAGACTTCAAATGGCTTTAATTGAATGAACACTCAATTTCCACCAGTAAAATATGACAAAGCACAAGCTCACAAGTGTATGAAAAGAGAAAGCACTCAGTTTATAGTGTGTACAGAGCAAAATGGACAGGGCTTCCTCGCCTTTTCCTCTTCTAAAATGGCCACCCCAAGCCCTCTATTTATAGAGGGGGGGAGCCGCAAGTCCACCTACGGCTACCCGGGGTGCCCCTGGGCTTTGTGAGCCCCGCCGTCTCGAAGTACGTGCATGTATGCAACATATTGTCCACTCGAACCTTCATAAATTTTGATCCGGGTATCCAATTGAGGCGTATAATACCTTTCCAAAATACTGTTGTCGAGAGCTACACAATGACATTGGATAAGAGGTTGTATGAAGTCGGGAAGATAGGGCCATACCTAGATCTTTAGGTCTTCAAATTCTATCTGGTGTGTTGTCTTATGTGGTAGTCACTTGAGATTTTGAGCTATGGTTCTTATAGGACACTTCTGTGTAGAATGTATGTTGAAATGTTGTTGAGATGGTGCAAATGTGGGATCGAGGTGGCAAAATGATGATTTTACCCCTCACCGGGGTTATCTCCGGTTTGGGCTGATTTAGCAATCATTGATCAGGGTTATCTTTGAGATTGGGCTGCTGTGAGTACTGAAGGTCCTCAGGGTTATCTCTGAGGTGTGCCTGACCTCCCGGGGTTGTCTTCGGGACTAGAACTGAGTGCCTCGAGGTTATCTCTAAGGTTGAAGCTAACTGCTGGGGGTTGAAACAAGCATTTTTAGGGTTATCTCCGAAACTACAACTGCATTCCTCGGGTTTGTCTCCGAGGTTGGGACTGCATATCCCGGGGTTGTCTCCAGGATGGGACTGAGTATCTCAGGGTTGTCTCTGAGATGTAACTGACTTCTCCAATGTTATCTCCGAAACTGGAACTGCATTCCTCGGGGTTGTCTCCGAGGTTAAAATTGAAACTCCCAAGGTTATCTATGGGACTGAAACTGGGTATCTTGGGGTTCTCTTTGAGATGGAAAACTGAGTATCCCAGGGTTGTCTCCGGGATTGAGCTGATTTGACCTTCAGGGTTATCTTTGGAAGCCGATTCTGTCCTCCTACAATGTTAATAATAGGAATGCAAAAAAATTTGAGTGTCTACAGATGCCTCTCTTTATCATATTCATGTAGTGTAATGGCATGGATAGGATAAAGAATACTAGACACTTAAAATGTGATAAGAGACAAGATAGCCATGATGCAATGTACTGCAGCATGATGCAAATGCATGATGAAGGTGGTTTATTGGACCGTTTTCTAACGGGATGTGCTGACTATTTGCTCCCATGACTTCTGATGGAGACTAAAGTTATCACTGATGATCCTGACGAACTGCTTGGATGTGTGCTCCAAAGTTCTCAGGAACTTCCAGGATGTTGACGTTGGGGTTATCACCAAAGTCCTTAATCCTTGGTATAGACTTCCCACTGAGGATGTATCTCTCATGTACAAGAGACTCTGGGGGATTTGTGCTCTGTCTGATGAATATGTGTCTAACATATTCCATCATCGGTCCTCCCCGATGAGGATGTTCTTCCTGGTTTTCATCGTCAGGTCCTTCCAATGTTCTGTTGGAGTTACTGCCAATAGTTTGTGTGTTTGTCAAGGTTGACTAACCCTTGCTGAAATGTTCTTCAATGGATACCATCATCGGACCATTCTCCGATGCTTCGATGGTTTTAATTGCCAACGGCTGGAATCATCAGATGACTTCTGACGCTTCGTTGGATTTACTTCCCAACGGATGATGATGTCAAGGCTGCTTGACCCTCGTTGACGTGTGCATTAACGACTGAGACCATCAGATAGTTTTTGATGCTTCGCTGGATTTACTTGCCAACGGCTAAAATGACGTCATGGTTGCTTGACCTTCGCTGACGTGTGCATCAATGGCTAAAATTATATGAAATCCCCACTAGGGAGAAGTGTTTTGGAGTTACGACCCCGAACTAACGGCATCAGACCTTTGTGAGGTATTGCCGAGTGTAGTTTTGCAACAAGTGTGATCATCGGTATAGTTAACCCTGTGTCTAGGCGAATACCAATGAGTGGTAGATAGACCCGCAGTTTGGTCTGTGAAAACCAATATTACAGGCTTTTCCGCTCAATCGCGTAGCATCTTTTTTCTTATTTGACTTTTTTAACTTGTGAGACCTCCTTTGCAACTCATATTGGACTGAGCCGAAGGGGTGGGACCCACCTAGGGGAGCCTCAGGTACACTTACGACCAACTATGGGTGGTTTTAAGTGTCCTATTGCTTTCACAAGTCATTTTCAAGTTGCGCCACACAGAGAATTCGAGAGTACTTCTTCAGATCTGCTGAGTTCTGGCGGCTTTTTGCAAAATTTGTCACTATACAAGTGTTCTACACTGTCCTGGTAATGTATGCATATCTTCTTTTCTAGTTTTATCCGTTGGAAAATTAGTTATCACATGAAATGCTTCTAAACACATAGTAGTGAATATGCATGCTCATATGACTTGATAAAAAAATTTAACATAGTAAATGTTAGTATTTAACCATGCTAAACATAATGATGTGAAAAAAATTTGACTTTTGAAATAGTCAAATTGGCACCTTTTTCTGCTATTTCTTATCCTATTTGAAGACAAATGAGCAAAGGTTGCAAAGCAAAGTAATCTTGGTAATTAGGCTACCCTTACGGATTATGACTTTGATAGTGTTATGCATATAAGATGTTTATGATTGTGGGTAGGTGTGCTACTGAATGGCCTCCTAGTCATGCCTATGTGCATGTGGATAGTCCTATTTATAAATGAAACTCTGGCAAAAAATTTCCAAAAGTATAGGCATTGGGTAGTCATGCATTTTTAACTCTACTGTAGGCGTATGTTAAAGTAATGCATGCATGCATATAGTCATGAAATGTATTTGAAAAAGCTCCAGGTTAGAATTTACCACACCCTTTCTGAGGTGATTTGGAGACTTGTGTCCAGATATATGGATCCGGATCAGCCGAGTAGTTCCCACAGGATCACTTCAGGTGTATGGAGGAGGGCTTCTGATGTGCCTCGACCTCGTTCAGTTAGACAGCCTCGTCGTTTGGCAGAGGTGATGATCCGTCATATCCGGGTTGAGGTACCGGATGTTGAGGACGAGGAGGAAGATGTACCAGTTGCGGACCCCGCTCCTGCTACTTATATTCCCCGTAGGGGTTTCCCAGGCATTCAGGTGATGATCCTAGAGCTTCTGGGTGATTTGAGTCGACACCCCTTGGTTTACTTGCCTGCAAACGAGGTAAAAGCTAGATTTGATCTTCCTTTTTTCCTATTAATGAGGAGTAAGGATTTTGATGTTGATCTGCTTTGTGATGTAGGTTCCTGGCTTTACGCAGCCTCGAGGGAACTAGCTTAGCATTCACTCTGTATATCAGGCTCTGCATCCTGATTATCGAGCGATTGTACATGGCTGGGGCTTCGAGGCATTCTTTTCCATCCTCCCCCATCATTGTCCCTAGGGTTATCTCAGGGTGTTGTCTGAGCGCTGGTTTCACCAGACTCAGTCTCTCTATTTGTTGGACTGTGAGGTGATGATGACGCCGATGGATTGGCGATTTATCACAGGCATGGAGTTTGGAGGGGCACCAGTGCCTTGTATGGCAAAAATTACCCCAACTGTCGTTAAATCCTTGCTATGAGTCCCGGCTGAGGCGCTCAAGGGCAGGACAGTTTATATAGGTCCTTTGAGCGTAGATGACATGAGTGGGCTTTTGAGTGAGCCCATACCCGCTGATGTGAGAGTCAGGGATCACATTCTTTGGCGATTGTTTCTGGTTATTATCAGGGGTTGCTTCATTGCGGATAACTCTTCCACTATAAGACCCCAAATTATTAATAAATGAAATTTAATTCCTCTATTTATCATTTTGAAATAGTAAGGGTTGATTTGATTAATGTGGTTAGTTATGGGTAAAATGGGCAAATATTTTAAATAAGTAAGTGGTTATAAAATACTCATTGTTGTCGGAGAATATTCGTTTGGTCGTGGAATATTCTTTCTTTGTTTGGGAATATTAAATACTTTTAATGTGCGACCTTGTATGGGCCCCATAATGTAAAGCGATTGGATGAAGAAAATGACAAGTATAAGTTTTTTATATAAATAACTACAGTAGTTATTCTGAATTATCTTTGTTGGAATACACGGTGGTTTAAAACACGATGTCTGGCGTTGTTGCACAAGAAGATTACTGCGGTATTGCACCAATTATTGATTCTTACGTAAGAAGGCACTACTCAATAATGGTTACGATAATTATTTATTCGATATTTTATTTTATTGATTCAATAATTCTTCTGCGTTAATATTTTATATTTCTTGTTGTTTCAATAATTGTCACTACACGGTATTTTCCATTATCGAAGCAATAATTCATATTATCTGAATAATATTATTAGAAAACATTATTGGCAATGTCTAGAAAGTTACATCTAATGAGAGGTTTGGTCACCTAATTGCTTGTATTTAGTAAGGAGAAATTCTTATTGGAAAGCCCCTCTTTCTTGGGAGCTACACGGTTGTCGATCTTTGTGATTACGTAATATTATTTTTGAATAATTAATTATTAATTTATATGATGAGGAAAATATTGATTTTATGTGGATATAGATGGAGAAAATTTTAAAGTGACAATTGTTAAAAATTGATATTTTATCTTTTACGATAAAATAATATTTTATTATATTATTATAATATAATAATGATGATATTTTACAATGAATATGGGATATATGAGTATATGAGGATGAAGAGTATTTTTTGTTGCATTAAATGATTAACACATGTTTTGTGTGTCGGTGGACCCCATTTCTTGTTGAAATTTGATTATACTTTGTAAAATCGCTTGGTTTATGAATTTTGGTCAATTTTTGTTTCAATTTGGAAAAACTTTCTTACGCAAAGTTGTAGAGAATTGAATTTCCTATAAAAACAATGCGAGATTCGAATTTTCTGATAAAATAGCTATTTATTGTGAATTATTGAAGTTTCGGTATATCGGGTGTGAATTGATTTTTGGAGTTTAAATTATTTTTATTAGAAAAACGTTTTTTGTATTTTTTTTGGACATCATTAACATGTGTGGCTGGTGTTTTTGACCAAAAGGTGGGCTAAGGAAAATTTGTATAATTATATTAATATTATATTCAATTTTCTGCTTTGGTGTTCTAAGCAATTTTCTATAAATAGTGTGCTTAGGTTAGAATTGAAAATCACACCAGAAACTGAAGTTTTCTCTCTATTTCTCTCTCGATATATTGAGCGTATTCTTGTGAGTATACTTTGAGTGTTGCTATACGGTGCAAGTTCAAGTCATAGCCTATATCCAGTATTTCAACTAGAAATCATTGTCTTTGTGAGGTAAGGATGTTATTTTCTTAGTAAATGATATTATTTCTTCAATATCATTATCTTAGAAATATTGGTCCGAATTTTTATCAAATTTGGAACTCTTCATGTCTGAAGTTACTATTCATGAGTTACTATTCACGAGTTACTATTCACGAGTACTATTCACGAAGCGTGATGATGTTTTTTGTGAAATTTCTATCTTTTTGTGTGTGAGTTACTTATTCACGATACTACATGACTATTCACGATATCTGACACTATTCACTTAATAAAGACTATTCATAGAAAAATGAAATTTCTTCTTTTGTCCAAAATATCTATTCGGATACTAGCTTTGATTGTATCCATGTTTTGATCATTCTTGAATTTTACCCCACTCACGGTTGGTTATGAAGTATTTTTGAATGGGAATTGTTTAAAGTACTGAATCCTTTATATTTGTTCTTTTGCTTCTTTGGATTCGTTTTCTTTAAAATATTTTTTTATCATCCTCAGTCCTAAATGATGATATAACGGAATATCTTTGGCTTGTAGTGCAAAGATGAATGATTTCTTGATGAATATCTTTGGCCCGTAGTGCAAAGATGAATAGGTGTTTAGATGAACATGACCGACTGATGAATATCTTTGGCCTGTAGTGTAAGGATGAATATTTGATTCAAGATGAATATTGATTGATGTTACAGGGATAAAATAATGATGATGGACTGTTAAATTCATAGATATTAGTAGATTTCATCCTCTACGTAACTCTTCTATGAATTATTATTTTTCGTTGCGAATATTGATATAAAACTTGTTGTTTAATGTATTCTCTCAGATTTTTCCATGTTGAAGACTAACGATAATTTGTTGTATATTATCTTAGTCATAATATTCTTTATTGGGCTAGTTGAGCTCACCCTTTTCCTTTTTGTTCCATTTTTCTTCTTAGGAGGCGAGAATGTAGCGAGTACTAGTCGGGGTATGGAATGAAGGTTCTAAAAAGAGTTGTTTAGTAGTCCTCACCATTTTTGTAAAATAATGTATCAATAATTATGATGGGAATTTATTTGCGTGTGGATATTGTCTAGATGTCAATATCTGTATTTAAACTCACAGTTTATATGTTGTAATAATAAAGTTATAGTTATTTCTGTACCATGTATTTGACAACTCAGAATGGGTGATGTATACCTATTTTGGGGGCGTCACAGTTGGTATCGAGCTTAGGATATGATCTCTGGCGGAGATCGGGAATAGAACTAGGAGGGAGAGGCGAGTAAATCCTTCGCTAGTGTGTCCTACCTAAGCTTATTTGTTAGTTGGTCAGTATATAGGGATATTATGTGATATATTGATTTCCTTAATTAACCCTTGTTTTATGGTAGTATTTGAGAATGTCGACTGAGAATGTTAACAATAGAGTGAATGAGATTGTGGAGACACCTTTAGTCACCAACCAGGCTAATGTGCTGTCAGGCGAAGAAGGAATTAGAGATATCCACGTGGTGAGTGAAGAATTGATAGTTGCACCCGAGATAGTCGCAGAGGTAACAGCTGAGAGTGAGGAAGAAGAGGAAAAAGAGGTACCTGAGGAGAGTTTATTAAAGGTATTATATGATCAAAATGTAGAATTTCAAAATCGTATTCATGAGTTAGAAGAGCAGGCTGAAGAACGACAGGCGGTCGTGGAACAAAAGGATGCAACGATTCAAGCTTGTGTTACCCGATATGTCATGCTTGAACAAAAGCACTCTTTGGCAGAGTATAAGATGATAAAGCTGGAATCTGAGCTGAAAGAAGAAATAACTGAACGAGTGAGAATTAGTGATACATGGGTAAAAGCCGCACGATGCGTTGATATTATGGAAAGAGATGTCCGATCTAAGAAGAGAAGATTTAACGATGACGGGAAGACGTCGGCAGCAGCACCAGCACCAACAACAAATTCTAGGGGAAAAGAACGACCGCCAGTTAGATGCTACAAATGCGGAGAGGAGGGACATATAAGTCCAAACTGTTCACAGCCTTCCAAGGTATGTTTTAGTTGTGGAAAAGATGGTCACATAGCTCAATTTTGTCCTGTAGCGAAATCAAGTCCAGCTGGAACGGTGGCACCAAAGGCGGATACGGAAAAGACAAAGTCAACGGTTCCTGGAAGAGCATTTTTCGTGACCGGTCAGAACGCGAGGAACCCGAACGAAGTTAGCACGGGTTAGTTAATTATAAATTCTTACGAAGTTATACCTTATTAGATACCGGTTATACCCATTCATTTATCTCTCATGCTTATACTCAACGTTTAAACTTGACTCTGGAGAAAATTAGACTTTGACTTATTTGTTGAAACTCCGTTAGGAGAAACTTTCGTTACATCCGCTGTTTATAAATCTTGTTTGATCCAAGTTGGCACCATCACATTACCTGTTGACCTTATTTCTTTAAAAATTCTTGCATTTGATGTGACCTTAGGGATTGATTGGTCAACCACTCATCATGCCAAAATTGATTGCTTTCGTAAGGTTGTTATTTTCATATTCCTAAGCAACCGTTATTATTGAATTTAAGCAACCAAACCATTGAAGCCAAACTCTTTTATATCAGTCAGTAAAGTCATTCGTTTATTGAAAAGCGGATGTCAAGCTTTTCTTAGCCATGTTATGGACTTGAAAAAAATACGTCGATTTAAATGATATTTCGTTGTTGGTAAAAATCACGGCGTATTTTCTGAAGAATTTCTTGGCCTACCTCCAGGCGTGATATTGAATTTTGTATCATCTTTGAATCGGTACAAAACCGACTTCTAAAATCTCATATCGAATGGCTCTATTGAACTTGAGGAGTTAAAAATCCAACTATAGAATTTGGTACGAGAGCCTTTATCCGGTGACTTCCTTTGTGGAATGCACAAAGCGAGACTCTCCATGAGGGGACACCATATTCGTCTTGTAGCAAGCCCGATAGGTGTTATTGTGACGTGCTATCCAAAATTGGGATGTGAGTCACAGTTGAGAGAAACCTAAGTCAGTAATCAAAATACATAGCTTTCTATGCTTAGCTGGTTATTATCGAAGATTTTGTGGAAAGATTTTCTCGAATCGCTACTCCATTAACGCAGTTGACACGTAGAGATACAAAATTCAAATGGAGCAAGGAATGTGGAAAGAGCTTCGAAGAACTCAATAGGAGACTCATTTCGGCACATGTTCTGACCATACCATCCTGGAAAAGCGAATGTGGTAGCTGACGTGTTGAGTAAAAGATCGATATCTGATACGAAGTACGATATTGTCAAAGACTCATTTCGTATAACTTACAAATATTAGAGATGGAGATGAAAACTCTAGGTACCCACGTGATGATATACGAGTATAATCAACTTTTATCGATAAAGTTAAAATCGCTCGTGCTACACTTTGGTGATGAATATGAAGAAGGAGGGCAAGAAGTTGTTATTCCAAAAGCGAAAATTGGCGATGTGAGGAAAGCTCAAACCTTCGATTTATTGGTCTATTTGAAATCCTAGATCGAATAGGAACTGTGGCCTATAAACTCGTTTTACCGCCAAGTATGACGCGTGTTCATAACGTTTTTCGTGTATCGATGTTACGTAAATATGTGGATGACCCGAACCACATTATTGAGTTAGAACCATACGAGATAGCAGAAGATTTAACGTACGAGGAGGTACCTGTCAAGATCTTGGATGGGAAGGAGCATGTCCTACGCACGAAAATCATACCACAAGTTAAAGTTTTGTGGAGAAACCATGCTATAGAGGAAATGACCTGGGAGTTAGAAACGGAAATGAAAGAGAGGTATCCTCATCTTTTTGAAACACCAGGTACGTACGTCAATTTCGAGGACGAAATTTCATAAGGAGGAGAGGTTGTAAGACCCCAAATTATTAATAAATGAAATTTAATTCCTCTATTTATCGTTTTGAAATAGTAAGGGTTGATTTGATTAATGTGGTTAGTTATGGGTAAAATGGGCAAATATTTTAAATAAGTAAGTGGTTATAAAATACTCATTGTTGTCGGAGAATATTCGTTTGGGCGTGGAATATTCTTCTTTGCTTGGGGAATATTAAATATGACAGGCGCGACCTTGTGTGGGCCCCATAACTTGAAAGCGATTGAATGAAGAAAATGACAAGTATAAGTTTTTTATATAAATAACGTCGTAGTTATTACCAATTAATCTTTGTTGGAATACACGGTGGTTAAAAACACGATGTCTACGTTGTTGTCAGAGAAGCTGCGGTATTGCACCAATTATTGATTCTTACGTGAAGGCACTACTCAATAATGGTTACAATAATTCTTTATTCGATTATTTTATTTTATTGATTCAATAATTCTTTGCATTAATATTTTATATTCTTTGTTGTTTCAATAATTGTCACTACACGTATTTTCCATTATCGAAGCAATAATTCATATTATTTGAATAATATTATTAGAAAACATTATTGGCAATGTCTAGAAAGTTACATCTAAGGAGAGGTTTGGTCACCCTAATTGCTTATTTAGTAAATAGAGAAATTCTAATTGGAAAGCCCCCCCTCTTTCTCGAGGAGCGGCTGGTTGGTTGTCGATCTTTGTGATTACGTAATATTATTTTGAATAATTAATTATTAATTTATATGATGAGGAAAATATTGATTTTATGTGGATATAAATGGAGAAAATTTTTAAAGTGACAATTGTTAAAAATTGATATTTTATCTTTTCTGATAAAATAATATTTTATTATATTATTATAATATAATAATGATGATATTTTTACAATGAATATGGGATATATGAGTATATGAGGATGAAGAGTATTTTTGTTGCATTAAATGATTAACACATGTTTTGTGTGTGATTGGACCCCATTTCTTTGGATGAAATTTGATTATAGCTTTGTAAAATCGCTTGGTTTATGGATTTCGGTCAATTTTTGTTTGGAATTTGGAAAAACTTTCTTCTGCAAAGTTTTAGAGAATTGAATTTCCTATAAAAACAACGCGAGATTCGAATTTTCTGATAAAATAGCTATTTATTGTGAATTATTGAAGTTTCGGTATATCGGGTGTGAATTGATTTTTGGAGTTTAAATTATTTTTGTTAGAAAAACGTTTTTTGTATTTTTTTGGACATCATTAACATATGTGGCTGGTGTTTTTGACCAAAAGGTGGGCTAAGGAAAATTTGTATAATTATATTAATATTATATTCAATTTTACGCTTTGGTGTTCTAAGCAATTTCTATAAATAGGGTGCTTAGGTTAGAATTGAAAATCACAATTTAAGCTGAAGTTTTTTCTCTATTTCTCTCTCGATATATTGAGCGTATTCTTGTGAGTATACTTTGAGTGTTGCTATCTGGTGCAAGTTCAAGTCATAGCCTATATATCAGTATTTCAACTAGTCTTGTCTTTGTGAGGTAAGGGATGTTATTTTCTTCAGTAAATGATATTATTTCTTCAATATCATTATCTAGAAATATTAGTGCGAATTTTTATCAAATTTGGAACTCTTCATGTCGGAGTTACTATTCATGAGTTACTATTCACGAGTTACTATTCACGAGTACTATTCACGAAGCGTGATGATGTTTTTTGTGAAATTTCTATCTTTTGGTGTCGGAGTTACTATTCACGATACCGCACTATTCACGATATCGACACTATTCACGAATACGGCACTATTCACCGAAAAATGAAATTTCTTCTTTTTGTCCAAAATATCTATTCTGGATACTAGCTTTGATTGTATCCATGTTTTGATCATTCTTGAATTTTACCCCACTCTGGTTGGTTATGAAGTATTTTTGAATGGGAATTGTTTAAAGTACGAATCCTTAATATTTGTTCTTTTGCTTCACTGGATTCGTTTTCTTTAAAATATTTTTTTATCATCCTCAGTCCTAAATGATGATATAACGGAATATCTTTGGCCTGTAGTGCAAAGATGAATGATTTCTTGATGAATATCTTTATTGTGTAGTGCAAAGATGAATAGGTGTTTAGATGAACATGACCTGAATCGATGAATATCTTTGGCACAGTAGTGCAAGGATGAATATTTGATTTAAGATGAATATTGATTGATGTTACAGGGATAAAATAATGATGATGGACTGTTAAATTCATAGATATTAGTAGATTTCATCCTCTACGTAACTCTTCTATGAATTATTATTTTCCGCTGCGAATATTGATATAAAACTTGTTGTTTAATGTATTCTCTCAGATTTTTCCCTGTTGAAGACTAACGATAATTTGTTGTATATTATCTTAGTCATAATATTCTTCTTTGGGCTAGTTGAGCTCACCCTTTTCCTTTTTGTTCCATTTTTCTTCTCGGGGAGGCGAGAATGTAGCGAGTACTAAATGGGGTATGGAATGAAGGTTCTAGAGAGAGTTGTTTAGTAGTCCTCACCATTTTTGTAAAATAATGTATCAATAATTATGATGGGGATTTATTTGCGTGTGGATATTGTCTAGATGGCAATATCTATATTTAAACTCATAGTTTATATGTTGTAATAATAAAGTTGTAGTTATTTCTGTACCATGTATTTGACAACTCAGAATGGGTGATGTATACCTATTTTGGAGGCGTCACATCCACGGTGTCATTCGCTTTGGTGAGCACCACACGGGATGTGAACTGTATTGGAGAGTATGATTGGGGCTCCTACACCTTCGCCTATTTCCTCAGGGGTATGGGCATGCGCATGCGTTCGTAGGGCTTAATGGAGGCTTAGCTAGGATTTTACCCGTTTATGCTGGTGAGTGTTTCTCTTTTGATTTCCTATGTACAGGTTAAGAGTGTTGACTGACAGCAGATGTTTGCCTTTGTGTTGGTAGTTTTGGGCCTATGAGAGGCTCTCATGCTTGTGTCCTATTAGTGTGTTAGGTCCAGATACCTATCCACGAGGACGGCGATGGCATCACTCCATACTGGCAGAGGTTCCTGTAGCTGAGGGTTTCACCCATTGTCGTCTACAGCTGGAGTTGTTGACAACTGATGTTTTCACTTGGGTTCCCTACTCTGGGGACCATTTGAATGTTAGGTTTGAGGATGGGTACCCGACTGGTGTCGAGTACATGATATCCACCCGTAGAATTCCTCTCTTCACAGATGGAGGATGAGAGCTCTATTTGGGTGAGCATGATATTAAGAGCACTACATGGGAGATTCGTATACCGATCTTGCCTCCTGCCAGGCGTTATTGGCCTGTGTCACAGTCACTTGTCAATGATATCCCATTGATGGGCATTGACGACTTTACGTTTTCAGAGGGTCTGTATACTCAGGATATGTTCCATCGTTGGTGGTCCCCTCGTACCATCGGAACCCAGACCTGTGCCACTCAGTTCATGGGTGATATGGTTCCTGGATCCGTGATGATGAAGGATTGGATGGCCTGTGTCCGAGATCCGACTCATTTGACACAGATTGATAGTTTGACCTGAAAGTTGGATCGGGCACATTTCTTTATTTGGTACTTAGGCAGAGATCCTTTAGAGGCAGATACTTTTGATCCTTCCAACTCTGGGGCTGGCCCTTCAGGTGACCCATATGGTTTTGCCAGCGCAGATCCTCCATTGTATAGGCCTGAGATCCAGTGACTCAGGAGGAGTTACATCAGGTGGACATGATTGATGATGTAGACATTGACACCATTGTCTTCTTCTGATGTGTATTCTTGCTATATTTTTTGATAAGCCTCTATTAGATACTGGGTGGTTGTGCCCCATTCTCGCTATATCTTTTGATAGGCCTCTGTTAGTTGTTAGGCGTATGTGCCCCATTTCCTTGTATTCTTAGTTATACAAAGATGATGTATTAGATGATGATGTACTTAGGAATGTATATACTATTTTCCATCCCCTACATCATATTGCCATCTATTGTTGATCATGCATGTACCATGTTATACATATGTTGTGACGCCCCCAAAAATAGGTATTCATCACCCATCTTGAATCGGCAGATACATGGTACATAAATTCAAATACAACTTAATTATACAACAGTCATGTAAAATACGACAAAACATAAATTGAGAGTTTTAATAAGAATATTGTTATCTAGACAATATCCACACTCAATGGAGTCCTCATTACATTTATTGACACACTATTTAACAGAATAGTGAGGACTACTAATGCTATCATCGGACCGAGTCACTGCTTCCGACTAGTCCCTTGCCACGTTCTCATTTCTCAAGAGAATAAAGATGAAAGAAAGGGTGAGCTCAACTAGCCCAAGAAGAAATATTATGACTAAGATAATGCGAATAAATTATCATTAGCCTTCAACAATGTTAAACTGATAAAATACAATAGACATCAAGTTTAACTGCAGCGGAACAAACAATCCAATAGAAAAATCAAGTAGAGCATAAAACCTACTATCTTCTATGATTTAAAAAGTTTTTCATCAACTTAATCGCTGAGACTCAGCTTAATAAATAAACCACATCATCAAGTCATCCCTGCTTTACGGGCCAAGGATATTCATTAAATTATTAAAGGTCATGACTATACCGAATAATCCCTGGTCATAATCATACCAAAAACTGTCCATCAATACACTACAGGCCACTGAGGACTTTTACCACATCATTCGTCACATTGCGGTCATGATTATACCAAATAATCCCTGGTCATAATCACACCAAGTCCACCTATGCACATAAGCCAAAGATGACTTTTATCACAATATAAACATGAGAATGATGACAATGATATAAGCATTAATCAAACAAAAACAAGAATAAATATTAAAAACTTTAAATTTATCCAAATATTATAAACTCATAATCTAATATTATAACAATATTTTAATCACTTCTTAAACTTATAAACAATTATTTCAATTGCTTACACTTTACCAAATAATGTATTTAATCATTCAAAAATGTCATACTCATAAGATTTCATCACCAATGATCAAATCACTCATCAAAAATCTGCATATACCTTATATAGGATTTTCAAGCCATAAAATCCTATTTTCCAACTTTGTTACTTCACATAACATATTTAACTCATATGTTCGTAGCTAAACTATTTTCATGAAAAATACCAAATCAGTCCCAAAAATATTTCTTTTCTGAGATTTAGCAGAATATAGTCTCATAATGAACATATATTTTTCTCGGAATTTTTAAAATTCATTTACTATTTTTTAAAAATCAATTTCTAATTAATTCCTTAAGAAATTAGCTACCTCAAGTTTAACTCCAGAAATTCCCAACTCTTGGCAGAATCTTACACATGTTAACGTGAGCTTCTAATTTAAATTTCATCGTCATCGGAGTTATAGAACTCCGATTATAGCATTTTTTGTCGAAAAAACATAAATATTGAAATGGTCATAACTTGCTCATTTTAAGTCGGAATGATCTCATTTTTGGACAGGAGGTACTTTATACCATATATTTTCATGTCCCAAAAGACCGGAATTTTTCTCACAAATTAAGTGGCCAAAACAGCCCTTACAAAATTTTGGCGTGCCTTTTTTGGTATTTTCGAGTTTTGACTCCTTTCTAAAAAATCAGTTCACACGAAAATCTACAACACCTTTTCTAGTGATTCCACTTGGATAAGTTAGAAAACTCATAGATCTATCTCTAGAACTTGACCACACTCAAAAATTCAAAATATAATATGAGATATGGTCAATTGAATTTTATGTTCTATTTTCACCAAAATCTGATTTTCAACCCTTTGTGATTTCTAAGAAACTTTCATGTTTTCACATAATAACCAACATAACTCATCATGACAATGACATAATAATTCAATAAAACAAGTTCAATAATTAATTTATCCAGGAACTAATAACGTCCAAATTGTCAACATGATATCTTTGCTTTGTGGAGAAAAATTCAAGAATGCTCGGAAGAATATTTCCATTAAAAGATCTTTGGATGAAGCGCAAATATCCGGGATATTCCACTAATTTCATGGAGTATAGAATCCAAAACTTTAACCAACCTGAGTATAATAGAATATATGAAAGCGCAAATGGATTTTCACCGCCATGCGATAATCCACGATATCTGATGATCATTTCCACAATTTAATAAGGAATGAATACAAAGGATCATTCACCATGCATGTGGTAATCCATATGCATGATTATTCCAATGTAATAATAAAGAATGGAATAATGAAGGATTCACCATGCGCATGCGATAGATCGCTGCATGATAAAGGTTATTCCCAAGCAGAATAATAAATAATGGAACCGGTCCCACAGAACGCACGAGATGGGATATTCAAGCGAATAATAAATAATGGAACCAGGTCCGGTGTGACGCCCCCAAAATAGGTATACATCACCCATTCTGAGTCGCCAGATATCACTCTATAAAAATCAAATACAAACTTCATTTATACAACTGTTGAATTATCGTGTAGAGTACGACAACAGATAAGCTGTGAGTTTCAATACAAAATCTATGTAACTCTCATAGTGCCTCGACCACAACACCTGATAAGTAGGTTTTATACCCACTTATCCGGTATCTGTTACTTGAATTAGTTTCTTATTTTCATGTTCTTAGTTACTTTTCATACATTTTATGTTATTTTGTAGGCTGTGACATGACATTGGCATGAAGAAGCAAGGGAAAGCAATTCAGACATCTTTTGGACTAAAATACGCAAGCAAGTGCAAGAAGGGAATATTGAAGGACTTTTAACACCACGTTGGATGCATGTTCTTGGCTTGGAACTTGGATTTTATGGTAACTCTACTTCTTATCTTCCCAGAACATCTTGAGTTATCTCAATCGGAGCTCGGATGTGAGAGTTATGGCCTTTTTATCAACGAAGATCAAAGCTAAGAGTTGCCATGTTTGCCATTTACATAGTGTCTACTTCAAGCCCGATTTCCGCCTTGATCCAATCCGAATCTGTCCATCCTCAAAGAATGCAAGTTGTAGATCTCGTCGTTATCTTCGATTTGATAGGTGACAGGCCCCGTAACTCCAAGCGGATCAAAAGTTATGACTGTTTTACCAAAGGACGTCGCAGCAGAAAATAGACTAGCGCGGACCGCGCTTGAACCCGGTACCGACAAATGCTACTACATCAAGATTCTAAGCCAACAAACCGCATAAAATACCGATCGCGCCAGTAATAAGCGTACCGACTATGCCGAAGCGGAATTGAGTCAAATTAGGTTATTTGATGTCCAAATTGAGCTAGAATAGGATTCTTAGTGGCCTAACTTGCTAGGATACCTATTAGAACTATAATTACTTGAGGTTAACTTGGATTGAGAGGCTAGTTCTAAAACTCTATAAAATCCCTCTTGGGATATATTTCAATAATCTAATTCTTTACTTTCTTTCTTAGATTAGGAACCCTAGATTAGATTAGAATTGAAGATTGAAGCTATTGATTATCATTGGAGAATCAGATTGGAAGCAAGAGAATACAGATTTGTTTATCTCAATTATAATTTCTTTTCTTATTTATTTGTATCTTTTTAATGCTTAATCAATTGTGGATGATGGATTCTAGTTTATTTATGAATTAAACTCTATTTTGAGATTACTATGGATCTTATTGTGTAGTTTACTTTGATATGCTTCTTTGTTAGTCTTATTAGCTATATTTGGATTGTCTATTATGATTTGGACTTAATTGCTTAATTGCCTAGCTAACAATTACCGTGATAATCTATATGAACTCGAGAGATGAAGTATAGATTTAGATATGATCATGATAGCATATGTTTGTGATTTCTGCATAGATGGAATTCATGATTTGTGTTTAGGATAGAGATATGCCTTTACGCCATATGTAGTCTAATAAGAACTTGAACTTAAACCCTTTTTAATTGTAATTCACATAGAGATATAGTGGGTTAGTTAATTAGGGTGTTCAAATTGATTCTATCATCTGTGGATTTGATTTGATATGAGTATGGTGCATTGAGAGATGGCCATATTTTACTTTCGTGTTCTTGATTAACAATCCAGTATAAATAATTTGGCTTAACAGGAAGTGTGTTGATTTAAATGTAACAATAAGTGAAATTGTAATCTCAAGTCTTTAATATCTTGTTTCATTCTAGGGATAGTTAGTAATAGTTTATTTAATTATTTTAATTTAAATTATTAAATCATTTGTTTAAATAAGATTGAGTTGGTCATGGGGTAGTACTTGGTGATTTTTATTAAATAATTGTCTGTGGGAACGATACTCAACTTATCACTTTATTACTTGTTGACCACGTATACTTGCGTGTTGTGCGTAATTAGATTTTACCCAACAAGTTTTTTTGGCGCTGAATTCTTACGGGAATTAGTTTAATATTTTTTGCCAATATTAGCTTAAAGCAACTTAGTCTTAATTTGAACATTTTTTTTTTGTCTTTTTATTTAATTCTCTTCCTATTTTTCTCTCTTTTCAGGTACCATGGATGACTTTGCATATCAATGGCCATACACGAACATGACTGAACCAAGGGAAACAGGGATTGATGGACTTAATACATTTTCCGCAGAGTCAGTACAAATTGAGGCAAATTCAAAGACCTTGGAGGTTATCGCAACCCAACGGAGGCGAAGGATGGCAGTTACGTGTGACTATTGTGCTGGAAACCATCAAAGTCATCAATGCAATCGCCAATTTTGAACCAAGACAATATAGTGGTGATTACCTCAATAACTATGTTGATCCTAACTATCACCAAGATTGGGGTATCACCCAAATTTTCATGGAGCTATAATTATGATGACCAACATTACGCTCTAAATCCATCATACACACCGGATTTTTCATGTCCACCTCCGATTGTCACGAGAGGCAGTTAATTCGAGATTGGAGGAATTGTTGTCCAAGTTCATAGCATCAAATGAGGAGAGAAGGATTAATCGAGAGCGGTCGATTCAGAATCAAGAGATAGCAATTCAAAATCTTCAAAATAATATAGATCAATTCACCAAAGTTGTAAGCAACCTTCCTCCAAACAAGTGGTGTTATGACGAGGATTTCGAAATTGATGAAGTGCCCGAGCCAAATCTTCAACTGGATGAGCCACAAGAGGTTGAAAAAGAGACAAGTGGGGATAATGACAACAAGGTCGGTGAAGAGCTAACTATAAGTACTAACGAGGATGAGCCGATGTTATTAGTGCCCCAAGTTCCTTCTCCACCAAAGATCAACGAGTCAGTCAGATTTTCAAAATCATACATTCAGTTTTTTTTTTTTGAAAAAAAAAATTACTATGTTTATATAGCATTTAGTACATCTTGCATGAGTCCAGCTGTTTGATATTTAAAGTTTGTTTTGGCCAATGATGAGTTTGGAATTGGGTAGACAAGTATAGTACTGACTATTAGAGCTTTGATTTGATTTCTTGTTATGAATTGAATCTTTTTCTGTTTGAAACTGGTATAATAAGGATAACACAATAAAAACAACT
Source organism: Panax ginseng (assembly GCA_020205605.1). Taxonomy (NCBI): domain Eukaryota; kingdom Viridiplantae; phylum Streptophyta; class Magnoliopsida; order Apiales; family Araliaceae; genus Panax; species Panax ginseng. The sequence goes on from CM035130.1 coordinate 48,658,782, forward strand.
TGTTGATTGATTGAGTTTAAATTGATACATAATGTGGCTCTAAAGGATAATGCTAGTTTAAATGAAAGAATGACAAGAATAAGTAGTGATGGCTAAAGTTAGACAAAAACTTAAGTTTGGGGGAATATTTGGGATATATAAGCTTTAAAAAAATGAAAAAAAATACCGTGGCTAGTTTTGTTTCGGGGCCTTTGTTACTTGAGAGAAATGCGCATGAGAAGTGTCTTAACACCTAAGCGCCCTAAGGTCTTATATAGTGCGGGAGTCGTTGGTCGAAAGTTCATTTGAGGGTAGCAATTGTTAGCCTAATGGAATGAGACATTGCATACAGTCATGGTTAAAAAAAAGAAAAAAAAAAGTAAAAAAAAAGTGAATAAAACGGGAGAAGAGAAAAAAGCCCCCGTAATGAAAAGTAAAGTATAAGTATCCCGGATTGGACTCTTGAACTCGGTGGATGTTTGATTTTGGTTGGATCTAGCTTGTTTTTGGATTTCTTGAGTTTACACTGTATGATGCCTTCGAAGAGACTTATTATGTGTTAAATTTGATTTTATATCAGTTAACATTTGAGCACACACACACTATATTAGTGATAACAGTCTAAGATTTGATGATTGATTGGGAAGTTAATGATTTGTTTTGATATGATGTATTATCATGTTTACTTAATTTCTCCAAGGCCGGTTGAATAGACATGTTTCTGTCATTACTGCTGGATTCGTAAGCATGTAGATTAGTTGCATTGCATTGCATTATGTTGTTTTGCTTGAGGACACGCAAAGGTTTAAGTTTGGGGGTATTTGATAAGTAGGTTTTATACCCACTTATTCGGTATCTGTTACTTGAATTAGTTGCTTATTTTCATGTTCTTAGTTACTTTTCATACATTGTATGTTATTTTGTAGGCTATGACATGACATTGGCATGAAGAAGCAAGGGAAAGCAATTCAGACATCTTTTGGACTAAAATACGCAAGCAAGTGCAAGAAGGGAATATTAGATGACTTTTAACACCAAGTTGGATGCATGTTCTTGGCTTGGAACTTAGCTTTTATGGTAACTCTACTTCTTAGCTTCCCGGAACATCTTGAATTATCTCAATCGGAGCTCGGATGTGAGAGTTATGGCCTTTTTATCAACGAAGATCAAAGCTAAGAGTTGTCATGTTTGCCATTTACATAGTGTCTACTTCAAGCCCGATTTTCGCCTTGATCCAATCCGAATCTGTCCATTCTCAAAGAATGAAAGTTGTATATCTCGTCGTTATCTTCGATTTGATAGGTGGCAGGCCCCGTAACTCCAAGCGGATCAAACGTTATGACTATTTTACCAAAGGACGTCGCAACAGAAAACAGACTAGCGCGGACCACGCTGTGCCAATATTGACAAATAGCTACTACATCAGTATTCTAAGCCAACAAATCGCACAAACAAATGTTGATTGTGCCATGGCATATTACCGATCGCCACGGGGTGGAATTGAGTCAAATTAGGTTATTTGATGTCCAAATTGAGCTAGAATAGGATTCTTAGTGGCCTAACTTGCTAGGATACCTATTAGAACTATAATTACTTGAGGTTAACTTGGATTGAGAGGCTAGTTCTAAAACTCTATAAAATCCCTCTTGGGATATATTTCAATAATCTAATTCTTTACTTTCTTTCTTAGATTAGGAACCCTAGATTAGATTAGAATTGAAGATTGAAGCTATTGATTATCATTGGAGAATCGATTGGAAGCAAGAGAATGCTGATTTGTTTATCTCAATTTTAATTTCTTTTCTTATTTATTTGTATCTTTTAATGCTTAATCAATTGTGGATGATGGATTCTAGTTTATTTATGAATTAAACTCTATTTTGAGATTACTATGGATCTTATTGTGTAGTTTACTTTGATATGCTTCTTTGTTAGTCTTATTAGCTATATTTGGATTGTCTATTATGATTTGGACTTAATTGCTTAATTGCCTAGCTAACAATTACCGTGATAATCTATATGAACTCGAGAGATGAAGTATAGATTTAGATATGATCATGATAGCATATGTTTGTGATTTTGCATAGATGGAATTCATGATTTGTGTTTAGGATAGAGATATGCCTTTTACGCCATATGTAGTCTAATAAGAACTTGAACTTAAACCCTTTTTAATTGTAATTCACATAGAGATATAGTGGGTTAGTTAATTAGGTGTTCAAATTGATTCTATCATCTGTGGATTTGATTTGATATGAGTATGGTGCATTGAGAGATGGCCATATTTTACTTTCGTGTTCTTGATTAACAATCCAAAGATAAATAATTTGGCTTAACAGGAAGTGTGTTGATTTAAATGTAACAATAAGTGAAATTATAATCTCAAGTCTTCAATATCTTGTTTCATTCTAGGGATAGTTAGTAATAGTTTATTTAATTATTTTAATTTAAATTATTAAATCATTTGTTTAAATAAGATTGAGTTGGTCATGGGTTAGTACTTGGTGATTTTTATTAAATAATTCTCTGTGGGAACGATACTCAACTTATCACTTTATTACTTGTTGACCACGTATACTTGTGTGTTGTGCGTAATTAGATTTTACCCAACAACACCTTACAAAGGTACTTTACATAAAAGTATAATCAAAAATTATTTTAGAAATTAAAATCTTTGGAAAGTGCTCAAGGAAACCTTCATACATGGGAGGCCATGCGCCCAGGTTATGATAGATATCATATGTCCATGTAATTATCCTTGGTTGACCTAATAGACCCCAAAGAAAAACGAGAAGAAGATTACTATCATCTTTTATCCAATGGTGAGTCTTCTTTTGATGATAACTATCTCTTTGTCTCCAAGTGAAAATTATACTTCAAATAAACTCCATGATCATATAGGTAGTGCTCGTAGATATACTCAGCAAGTGGATGTGCACAACCCTGTCTTATGATAACACGAGATTGTATGTCATTAGACATCTTGTATGATAGTGGCAAAACACCCTTTCAAAGTTGGGTTCTCATCAACCTATTGTTGTTCACCAAAATCAATTATTAAGTGACGTATAACATACGACACGCACATCTTAGGTCCTCAATGTAATTATATATTGCATGTCATGCCGTTTTATAATGTATTGAGAAACTTCAACAGTCTCGGACCATCTCACTATTTCCCTGTTATCCCCGCTCGACCCAGCTACACTCTTATTACCTGAAAGGAATTGTGAAGAAAAAGGGTGAGCACAACTAACCCAGTAAAGAATATCATGACTAAAAATAATTAAATTATCAATAGCATTCATTAGTAATAAATCAAAGATTTAGAACATATGGTAGATGATAAAACTCTTCAACCATAGTTGCAGCGGAACGAGCAATCCATTAAAAGAGTCAAATAGACCATCAGGTCTATTATCTTCTCCAAGTTAAAAGTCCACCAATAATGTTTTATCCCTGTAACATCAATCAACAATTCCTGTCCACAATCATATGAATAACTCGTAATCATAATTGTGATTTGAATTCCTTTTCGCACCCGGGACGAAGATAATTTTCATCACCTATCTTCACCTGGAACATCAAAAATCATGGTTATACCAAATCACAATTTCTGCTCATAATCATACTAATAATTTCATCTTTGCACTACGGCCAAAGATATACAACTATATAACCAGTAACCAACAGTTCATCTTTGCACTACAGGCCAAAGATATATAACTGTAAAACCAATAATGCTGAGACTCAGCTTAATAGTATCACGACCATGAATTATCCATGCACTACGGGCCAAGGATATTCGTGTTTTCAATTACAATCATGATTATACCGAATAATCCCTGGTCATAATCATACCAAGTCCATCTATGCATTACGGGCAAAAGATGATTTTTACCACATCATTTGTAACATTACAGTCATGATTATACCGAATAATCCTTGGTCATAATCATACCAAGTCCATCTATGCACGTAAGCCACAGATGACTTTTAACACAATATAAGCATGAGGATCATGACAATGATATAAATAATCAATCAAATGTGATAAAGGATAAATATTAAACATTTATAATATAATTTATCCAGGGTTCAAGAATATTCCAATGTTATCAATCACTTAATAATCTCATAATCTAATATCATTAATATTATAACAATATTTTAATCACTTCTTAAACTTATAAACAATTTATTTCGATTGTTTACGCTTTACCACATAATGCATTTATTCAAAAATGCCATACTCATAAGATATCATCACCAATAATCAAATCCCTCATCAAAAAAATATGCATATACCCTATATAGGATTCCCTAGCCATAAAATCCTATTTTCCAATTTTGTTACTTCACATAACATATTTAACTCATTTACTCATAACTAGATTATTTTGATGAAAAATACCAAATCAATTCTAAAAATATTTCTTTTCTGGGATTTAGCATAATATAGTTCCATAATAAAAATATATTTTTCTCGGAATTTTTAAAATTCATTTACTATTTTTCAAAAATCAATTTCTAATTAATTCCTTAAGAAATTAGCTACCTCAAGATTAACTCTAAAAATTTCCAAATCTTGGCAGAATCTTACACATGTTAACGTGAGCTTCCAGTTTAAATTTCATGGTCATCGGAGTTATAGAACTCCGGTTATAGCATTTTTCGTCAGAAAAACCTAAATATTGAAATGGTCATAACTTGCTCATTTTAAGTCAGAATGAGCTCATTTTTGGACAGGAGGTACTTTATACCATATACTTTCATGTCCCAAAAGGCCAGAATTTTCTCATAAATTAAGTGGCTGAAACAGCCCCTTAAAGTTTCTGGGCAGTAGCATTTTTGGTTTTTGCAGCTTTGCACTCCTTTGCTAAAATCAGTCCACACGAAAATCTACAACACCTTTTCCAGTGATTCCACTTGGATAAGATACAAAACTCATATATCTAACTCTTAGACTTGACCACACTCAAAAATTCAAAATATAACAGGAGATATGGTCAATTGAATTTCATGTTCCGCTTTCACCAAAATCTGATTTTCAACCCTTTGTGATTTCTAAGAAACTTTCATGTTTTCACATAATAACCAATATAACTCATCATAACACTTACTAATACCACATACCCATGATTTTCATTAGTCCAATGCTTTTATTATGACTCTCATTATAATCAACATAACCAGATCATTTCCACAATTTAATAAGGAATGAATACAAAGGATCATTCACCATGCATGTGGCAATCCACATAGACAGGTTATTCTAACTGAATAATAAAGAACGGAATAACTGAAGGATTCACCATGCATGTGATAGAGATCGCATGCATAAAAGTTATTCCCAATGTAATAATAAATGCGAATAATAAATAATGAAACCAAGTCGTGAAATTCATTAATCGCTGCGAGAATTCCGATGTAGAATAATAAAGAACAAAATAATAAAAGAATTTCACCAAGTATGCGGTACTTCGCATAAACAGGTTATTCCAACATAATAATAAAGAATGGAATAATAGAAGAATTTCACCATGTATACGGTACTTCGCATAAACAGGTTATTCCAACATAATAATAAAGAATGGAACAACATAGGGATTTCACCAAGTATAGGGTATGCCACTTATACAGGTTATGTATAGGGTATGTCGCGTATACAGGTTATTCTAACAGAATAATAAAGAATGAAATAACAGAAGAATTTCACCAAGTATAGGGTATGCCACGTATACAGGTTATTCCAATAGAATAATAAAGAATGGAATAACATAAGGATTTCACCAAGTATAGGGTATGCCACTTATACAAAGTTATATATGTGGTATATCACAGCGTACAAAAGTTATTCCAATGTAATAATAAAGAATGGAATAACATAAGTTCTCTTCATGAATAAGAAAGAATCACACCCCTTACCGTAAAAGAAACTGGATATAGAAGTAGTGAAGTAGCAGAATACTCTTCTTCTTTCTCTCTATAGATTTTCTCTCTATAGCTTCTCTTTATAATTTCTCTCTCTAGAGTTTCAATGAATTTGTAAAAAATAATGAAGGAATGAGCTTCTATTTATAGAAGAATGGAATGAATAGTAACTAATTCATGAACGGTCCAGATCAATTTACTTTTTAAACTGAGATTATCCAGATCGATTTACTATTAAAACTTAAAGCAACGGTCCATACTGATTCACTATTTTAACTTTTAAACCAGCGATCCATATTGATTCACTATTATAACTTTTCACCAGCGGTCCATATTGATTCATTTAACCAACGATCTAAGAAATTAGCACATCTCCTCATGGAATAATATTGTACCCAAATACTTGTGGATAATATTTACAAATTTTGCAAAGTATGCAAGTTGTTATAAAATATACGATTGGTCGGGGAATATTCATTTTATCAGAGAATATTCGTACAACAGCGCAATCATTGGGGGACCCCACAACAGAAGTATTGTCGAAGTTAGAAATGACATAAATATCTTTTTATAAAAATAACAGCAAAAGTTTTACCGTTAGACTGTTTAAATACCCAGTGGTAAAAGTACAATAATACGCGTGGTTGCATAGTAGCACACGGTATTGATTATTGATGCTTACATGAGAAGTCACTCAGTTATAATCAATTATTGCTACAATAATTGCTACATAATATCTCTCATATTATTGATTCAATTATTGTCATAGTATCAGCTGCATAATATTTTATATCATTAAATTAATAATTGAGATGACAAAATTATTCATATTATTATTTGCATTATTGACAATGTCTAGAAAGTTCTGTCAAGGAAAGGGGTTTAGTCACCTAATTGCGCGCTAATAGGGAGAAATTCTTATCGGAAAGCCCTCTCTTTCCTAGGAATGATCTGGTTGTTAAATATTATGAGTTATAATATTAATGATGAATAAGTTCGTGTTGATTAAAGATGAAATTGATATTTCCATTTTGTTGGGATTATTAGTGTTAGTGGAAATCGACATTTATTTCGATAATAATTGATTTTTGGAGGTTAAATTGACTAATCGGATAATTAATCGGATAAATGAGAAATTACTTGCTATTAGTTCACATGCATATAACTATTTATTCACATGAATGGAACTATTGATTCACATGCATGTATTATTGATTCACATACAAGTACTATTAGGGGAGGTGGTGCAAGTTTGATAATACTTGTAGGACTAAATTAAAAATGGAAGAAAAGATGAAGGTACTATACTGTAATAATTCGAACCCCAAAATGTGCAATTATCGAAACTATATTTTCCTATAAATAGAAGCTCGTTCTTCTTTCATTCTCACCAATTCACTATGACTCACAAGAGCAATTATAGAGAGAGAAGCTATAGAGAGAAAGAAGAAGAGTATTCTTCTACTTCACTATTCCAGTATCCAGTCTTCTTCTAAGGTAAGGAGTATTATTTCTTTCGTATTCATAAGGGATATTATTTTTGTTCAATATTCATATGAAATAATATTTGCTTCCATACTCTGTAGTACGTGAGTAATATTATTTCATTTCGTATCCCTAATTCTACACTCATTTTGTTGAAGTATTGCTTCTATACTCCGTGAAATTAGTAGAATATCCTTGAAATTTGTGTTTCATCTAGTATCATTTCCCAAGGATATTTTTCTGAACATTCTTGTTAAATTATAAGCTTTTCATGCTGGAGTACTATTCACGAGTACTATTCATTTATATGGCACTATTCATACGTACGGTACTATTCACAGAGTACTATTTATGAGCACTATTCATAAATACGATACTATTCATAAGTACAGTACTATTTATAAAGTACTATTCACAGGGTACTATTCAAAAAGTACTATTCATAGGGTACTATTCATAAAGTACTATTCCTGAAGTACTATTCATAAAGTACTATTCACAGGGTACTATTCACCCAGAGTACTATTCATGATAAAAATTGATTTCTTTTCGGTCCAAATCATTTTTGATACAATATTATTCTTGAATTTTACTCCACAAAGCAGTATCATGTTGACAATTTGGATATTATTGAATTCTGGATAAATTAAATTATAAATCTTTAAAATTTATCATTTCCTTTCTTTTAATTGAATTCTTATATCATTGTCATCATCTTCATGCTTATATTGTGATGAAAGTCATCTGTGACTTACGTGCATAGATGGACTGTTGATTGGTATGATATGACCAGAGATTATTCGGTATAATCATGACCGTAATGCTAAAAATGATGTGGTAAAAGTCCTCATTGGCCCATAGTGCATTGATGGACAGATGTTGGTATGATCATAACCATGCGTTCTCTTCGGCCAAGGGTACAAAGATGAATTGCTATTTGGCATGATCATGGCCATTGGTGAAAACACGAATATCCTTGGCCCGTAGTGCATGGATAATTCATGATCGTGATACTAATGAATATCCTTGGCCCGTAGTGCATGGATAATTCAATGATGTGGATTATTTATTAAGATGAGTCCCAGCGATAAAATTGATGGTAAACTTTTAAATCATAGAAGATAGTAGATATCATGCTCTACTTGACTGTTCTAATGGATTGCTTATTCCGCTGCAGTTGTTGATCTAAAACTTGTTGTCTATTGTATTCTATCAGTTGTTATACTGTTGAAGGCTAAGGATAATTTATTCTGCATTATCTTAGTCATAATATTTCTTACTGGGCTAGTTGAGCTCACCCTTTTCTCTCATTGTTCTCTTCAGGAAATGAGAATATATCTGGGACTAGTCGGGGAATGGATAGACGGTCCAAATGGTTGTTTTAGTAGTCCTCACTATTCTGTGAAATAGTGTGAGAATAATTGTAATGAGATTGAATTTGAGTTTGGATATTGTCTAGAAGATAATATTCATGTTAAACTCTCAGTTATGTTTTGTTGTATATTACACGACAGTTGTATAATCAAGTTATAGTTGTATTATGTACCATGTATTTGGTGACTCAGAATGGGTGATGTATACCTATTTTGGGGGCGTCACAATTGGTATCAAATCTTAGGGATATGATCCCTGGCAGAGATGTGAGAGGGAGAGACGGGTATTTCCTTCGCTAGTATGACCTACCTAAGTTTATTTGTTATTTAATTGGTCGGTCAGAGTATAGGGATAATATTTGGCATGTCAATTAACCCTTGTTTTGTGACAGTGTTTGAGAATGGCATCTGAAAATGTTGATATAAGCAATGAAGCACATGAGACCGTTGAGTCACCGACGATCAATAACTAGGATAACGTGCATCAGGAAGGCAATAATCCTCGTGTAAACAACAACACTGACCAAATGAAGAACGATGGTATGTTTAGGAATTTTTTTGAATTTATGCAAAACCAAACGAGAGAGACTCCTATTCAAAATGCAGGTGGAAACACTAGCAACTCATGGCTGGTCACCGCTAAGCAGTTCAAGGAGCTTGGACCACCGGAGTTTTTGGGAAAGCCAGAACCACTTAAGGCAGAGACGTGGATAAAGCAGATCACCAGGATATTTGATGTCTTGGAATGTTCAGAGGAGCAAAAGGTTCCCTTCGCCACCTTTATGTTGCATGAAGAAGCAAATTACTGGTGGGAATCTATAAAACGTACTCAACCTGCCGCACTAAAGATGTCTTGGGAGAAGTTCCAAGAATTATTCAACGACAAGTACTTTCCTGAAAGTATTCGTCACATGAAGGAGGTGGAATTCATCAAGCTGGAGCAAAACAATGTGACTATATCACAATACGAGGTAAATTTTGCAGAGTTATCCCGGTTTGCATCCCATTTGGTTGATAATGAGGAGAAAATGACGCGAATGTTTTTGTGAGGTTTGAAACTCAAAATACGTCACTACCTTATTTCTCATAAACTTTGTTTATATTTAGATGTTATGAATAGGGCTCAGTTATTGGAGCACGATAATGAGCCAGCCCAAACAAAAGGCAATGACCAACAACATGATAATAATCGTATCGGTGGCAACGACCATCGGAACAACGATAACCATCATGGAGGAAATTATCATGCTAGAAATGGTAATCACTTAGGTGGTAATCATGACCAAGATAATAAGAAAGGTGAACTAAGTGAGAACAACTTCAAGAAGAAAAGATTCAACAATGACGGAAAGATGTCGGCAATAGCACCAGCACCAGTTTCAAAGGAAGAAGAACGACCATCGGTCGTATGTTTCAAATGCGGACATGAGGGAGACATACGTCCAAACTGTACGTAACAACCCAAAGCGTGTTTCAATTGCAGAAGAGAAGGTCATTTAGCTCAATTTTGTCATGTAGTGAAGTCAAGTCCAACTAGGATGGTGACACCAAAGGATGTCCCAGACAAGTCAAAGTCGGTAGTTTAAGTGAGAGCGTTTGTCGAAGAACCCGAATAAAATTATCATGGGTAAGTTAATCATAAACTTTTGCGAAGTCTATACCTTATTCGATACCGGTTCTACCCAGTCTTTTATTTCACCTAGTTGTGTTCAACATTTGAACTTGACTCTAGAGAAATTAGACTTTGATGTATCTGTTGAAATTCCGTTAGGAGAAACCTTCGTTACATCCACCATTTATAAATCATGTTTGATTCAAATCGATACCCTCACGTTACCTATCCATCTTATCTCTTTGAAAATACTTGCCTTTCATGTGATTTTAGGAATCGACTGGTTAACTACTCATCTTGCTAAAATTGATTGTTTTTGTAAGGTTGTTAGCCTTCATATCCCTAACTAACCTGTTATGTGAATTCAAGTAACCAAACCACTAAAGTCAATCACTGTCATATTAAGCCATAAGTAAAGAGCCATGAGCCTTTCGCTGGTGACTTCCAAGTCTTAAAATGCACCGAAGCCAGACTTTCCGTAGGGGACGCCGTGAACAACGGTGGCAAATTGATAGGTATCAATGTGACATGTTATCCAAGTCTTGGATGAGAGTCACAATTTTGAATGATATTTCTATCGTTAATAAATTTCCTGACGTATTCCTGAAGACTTCTTGGCCTACCCCCAGAGCATGAAATCGAATATTGTATTGACCCCAGTATAAAACTCATTTCTAAAACCCATTTCATAAATATAGTACTATTTATAAGTACGGTACTATTCATGGGGTACTATTCATAAAGTACTATTCACAGAGTACTATTCACAAAGTACTATTCTAGGGTACTATTTATAAAGTACTATTCCTATAGTACTATTCATGAAGTACTATTCACTCAGGTACTATTCACCCGGAGTACTATTCATGACAAAAATTGATTTCTTTTCGGTCTAAATCATTTTTGATACAATATTATTCTTGAATTTTACTCCACAAAGCAGTATCATGTTGACAATTTGGATATTATTGAATTTTGGATAAATTAAATTATAAATCTTTAAAATTTATCCTTTGCTTTCTTTTAATTGAATTCTTATATCATTGTCATCATCCTCATGCTTATATTGTGATGAAAGTCATCTGTGGCTTACGTGCATAGATGGACTATTGATTGGTATGATTATGACCAGGGATTATTCGGTATAATCATGACCGTAATGTTACAAATGATGTGGTAAAAGTCCTCATTGGCCCGTATTGCATTGATGGACAGATGTTGGTATGATCATAACCACACGTTCTCTTCGGCCAAAGGTGCAAAGATGAATTGTTATTTGGCATGATCATGACCATTAGTGAAAACACGAATATCCTTGGCCCGTAGTGCATGGATAATTTGTGGTCGTGATACTAATGAATATCCTTAGCCCGTAGTGCATGGATAATTCAGTGATGTGGATTATTTATTAAGCTGAGTCTCAGCGATAAAATTGATGGTATACTTTTAAATCATAGAAGATAGTAGATATCATGCTATACTTAACTCTTCTAATGGATTGCTTATTCCGCTGCAGTTGTTGATCTAAAACTTGTTGTCTATTGTATTCTATCAGTTGTTATATTATTGAAGGCTAAGGATAATTTATTCTGCATTATCTTCGTCATAATATTTTTTATTGGGCTAGTTGAGCTCACCCTTTTTTTCACTATTCTCTTCAGAAAATGAGAATATAGCTGGGACTAGTCGGGAAATGGATTGGCGGTCGAGATGGTTGTTTTAGTAGTCCTTACTATTCTGTGAAATAGTGTGATAATAATTGTAATGAGATTGAATTTGAGTTTGGATATTGTCTAGAAGACAATATTCGTGTTAAACTCTCAGCTATGTTTTGTCGTATATTACACGACAGTTGTATAATCAAGTTATAGTTGTATTTTGTACCATGTATTTGGCGACTCAAAATGGGTGATGTATACCTATTTTGGGGGCATCACACTTATGATCTTGACGTATTCTGAACTCCCCCTTGATGGATGGACGTTGAGATGTCTCAGGATCTTTCAGAATGGATCGTTTATCTGTGTATATCCCTACCCTTTTGTGTCATGGGACTGGTTTCTGTATGTAGTTATGGAGAGGAGTGTGTCTTTCCTCTCTGAGGTGGACCACGCCACAGATGGTCACTGGTACTCCTTTGTATGGGGGAGCCCAGGTAGTTCCATCTCTTATGGATTGGTGTTTCTCTTTGAGGACTCAACCGTAGCTTAGATGGTCGCCGATTCTCCCATTGGTGCGAGGAGATCAGTTAGTTCCATCCCTTTGGTCTAAAGCCGATGAAGTGTGATGGATTGAAGGTTGATCGCAGTACCATTTGACAAGTTTTTGTGTTTTAGTAGGGGGTAAGACCGAACCATGACTGGCTGCCTACGTTGTGATACCCCCAAAATAAGTCCAATCCCCCCAACCCATTCTGAGTCGCCAAATACATGGTACAGAAAATAACAACAACTTCATTATTACAATTGTCGTGCAAAATACAACAACACATATGCTGTGAGTTTAAACACAAATATTATCTTCTAGACAATATCCAAACTCAAATAAATCCTCATTATAATTATTGATACACTATTTTACAAAATAGTGAGGACTACTAAAACAACTATCTCGAACCATCACTCCACACCCCGACTAGTTCCCGCTATATTCTCGCCTCCTGAGAAGAAAATGGCACAAAGAGGAAAAGGTGGCTCAACTAGCCCAGTAAAGAATGTTATGACTAAGATAATATAGAATAAATTATCCTTAGTCCTCCAAAAGGGAAAAATCTGATAGAATATAATAGACAACAAGTTTTAGATCAACAACATTCATTAGAAGAGTTAAGTAAAGAATGAAGTCTACTATCTTCTATGATTTAAAAGTCCATCATCAATATTTTATCCATGTAACATCAATAAATACACATCATGAATCAAATATTCATCTTTACACTATGGGCCAAAGATATTCATTTGTATCACTAGTTGGTCATGTTCATCTCAACACCTGTCCATCTTTTCACTACGGACCAAAGATATTCATCAGGTAATCATTCATCTTTGCACTACAGGCTAAAGATATTCATCAAGTATCACCATTTAAGACTGAGGATGATGAAAAATATTTTAAAGAACGAATCTAGTGAGATAAAGGACACGATTAGGATTCGTAATTTAGTTTATCCAAGTTCAAGAATACTCCTTAATAATCAATTGTGGAGAAAAATTCAAGAATAAAGTTCAAAACATAGATCCAATCAAAGATAGGAACCATAATAGACAACTTGGACAATGAAAAGAAAATTTAATTTTTTTGTGAATAGTTCCGTATACGTGAATAATGCTGTATACGTGAATAGTAACCCCGACACGAAAAGACAAAAAATTCATAAGAAAAATCATACTTCGTGAATAGTACTCGTGAATAGGTATTCGTGAATAGTGTTGTATACATAAATAGTGTCGTATACGTGAATAGTAACCTCGACATGAAAAGGTAAAAATTTCATAATAAAATTCATACCAATATTTCGGTATAATGATATTGAAAGAATAACATCATTTAAGGAAAAAATATCCCTTACCTCAAAAGAATAGTACTTCTGGCTAAAATATCGGATATAATGCTGAAGGAAACTTGCACTGCTTATCAACTCTCAAAGTATCTAAATACTCACAAAAATACGCTCGATATTATAGAGAGAGAAATTTCAGATTCTGGTGTGATTTTCAATTCTAACCTAAGCACCCTTTTTATAGAAAAATGCTTAGAACACCAAAGCAGATAATTTAATAAAGTAATAATTTATAAAAAAAAAAACAATTCCGCACACCTCCTTGAAAATCTGATTTCAGCACACCAGTGGGGCCCACCAACATGAAAAAAATGTTTTTCTTAAAAAAAATATTTAAAACTCCAAAAATCAATTATTTTGGAACTTTAATAATTCATAATAAATAGCCCTTTTATCAGAAAATTTCAAATCTTATGTCCATTTCATAGGAAATTTAATTCTCTACAAATTTGTAGAAGAAAATTTTTCCAAATTCTAAAGGGAAAATGACCAAAATCCACATATGGATGATCTTGCAGGCTATAATCAAATTTCAGTCAAAAATGGGGCCCACCAACATGTTTAACATGTTTTTTATAACAAAAATACTCCGGACCCAATTTGCTCTCTTCCTCCACATTAATTCATATATCGTGCATTCATTGTAAAAAAATATCACCGTTATTATATTATTATATTATTACATCATACACTTATAATGTAATATTACAATAATATATTTGAATGAATTATTTTATAAAAGAAGATAAAATATTAACTCTTAATAATTGTCTCTTTAAAAATTTCTCCATTAAATAAATATTTTCTTATCATATTTATAAATAATTAATTATTCACAAATAATATTATAGAATCACAATAATGACACTAAATGGTTTTCGGGAAGAGGGAGCTTTTCAGATAAGGATTTTCTCCTTCTTCGGTGCGTAATTAAGTGACCCGAACCCTTTTCTGAGCAGAACTTCCTTTAGACATTGCCAATAATGTTATCTAATAATATTATTCAAATAATATGAATTATTGATCGATAATGAGAAATATTTTGTAGTGATAATTATTGAATCAACAATATAAAATATCGGTAGTAGCAATTATTGAATCAATAAAATAAAATATTGAATAGTAATTCTTTGTAATAATTATTAATTAGTGACTTAACTACGTAAGAATCGATAATTGGTGCAATATTGTGTCTTCTTTATGCAACATAGCATATTATTGTATTTTAACCTTTGGTATTCAATAGTGTTACTTGTAACAACTTCTGTAGATTATTTATAAAAAAACTCATACTTGTCATTTTCTTCATCCGACAGGTTTTTCGTTATGGGCCCCACAAATGGTGCATGCGCATCATCATAAAAATATTCTCAAACAACAAGAATATTCCACGACCAACGAATATTCCCGAAACAACAAATGAGTATTTTATAACCACTTGCTTATTTAAAATATTCGCGCATTTTACCCATAAATAACCACATTAATCAAATCAACCCCTTACCATTTCAAAATAATAATTAGAGAAATTAAATCTTTATTTATAAAAAGTTGGGTTCTTACATACGTACTCCTATTGAAGAGGAGATCAGGTCTGCGTAGTTCAAACCTGGTGCAAGTGTAAGACCCCGACTTTTTATAAATAAAATTGAATTTTCTCTAATTATTATTTTGAATAATAAGGTATTAATTTGATATAATGCTTTGGTTATGGGTGAAATGTGCAAATTTTGCAAAATATGCGAGTGATTATAAAATATACATTGTTGTCGGGGAATATTCGTTTGGTCGTAGAATATTCTTGTTGTTGGGGAATATTCGTACGACAACGCAGCTATTTGTGGGCCCCATAACGGAAAACGGTCGGATGAAGAAAATGACAAGTTTTAGTTTTTATAAATAACGGCGTAGTTGTTATCGTTAACACTGTTGGAATACCTGGTGGTTAAAATACCGTAATATCGAATGTGGATGCACAAAGAGCACACCAAGATTGCATACGATATTTTTGGATTATTGATTCTTACGTAAGAAGGCACTACTCAATAATTGTTACAGTAATTACTGTTCAATATTTTATTTTATTTTTTCAATAATTGCTACGTTGATATTTTATATTATTGTTTATTCAATAATTGTCACTGCACAATATTTTCTATTATCAGATCAATAATTCATATTATTTGAATAATATTATTAGATAGCATTGTTGGTAATGTCTAAGGAAGTTCTGTCTAGGAAAGGGATTTGGTCACCTAATTACGCACCAGTAAGGAGAAATCCTTATCAAAAAGCCCCCTTCTTTCCTGGGAACGACTTGGTTGTCATAATTGTGATTTCGTAATATTATTTGTGAATAATTAATTAATGATTTATACGATAAGAAAATTTTTATTTTATGTGGATATAAATGAAAGAATTAATGTTGAAATGTTTTATCAGTATTTTGTCAGAATGGGGGTGTTTTATCAGTATTTTGCTAGAATGAAGGTATTAAAAATCGTCCGTATGTGGATTTTGGTTATTTTCTGTTTGGAATTTAGAAAAACTTTCTTCTACAAAGTTGTAGAGAATTTAATTTCCAAGGGAATGGACATAAAATTTCTATTTTTCTGATAAAAGGGCTACTTATTATGAATTATTGAAGTTTTGGAAATAAATATTTTTATTAAAAACATGGGTGGGCCCCACTTTTGGTTGGTGTGGAAAATCTGAATTTTGGTGGGCCCCGCTGGTGGTGGCTGAATTTTGGTCCAAGAGGCGTGCGTAGAAATTTTTGAACAAATTAATATTTTATTAATTTAGTATGCTTTGGCATTCTAGCAATTTCCTATAAATAGAATGCTTAGTCAGAATTGAAAATCACACCAGAATTTGAAGTTTTCTCTCTCTATAATATCGTGTATTTTGTGAGTATTTAAATACTTTGAGAGTTGCTATTCAGTACAAGTTTCCTTCAGCGTTATATCCGATATTTTAGCCAGAAGTATTATTCTTTTGAGGTAAGGGATGTTATTTTCTTCGTAAATGATGTTATTTCTTCAATATCATTATACCAAAAAATTGGTACGAATTTTATTATGAAAGTTTTACCTTTTCATGTCGAGGTTACTATTCACGTATACAGGTACTATTCACGTCTACGACACTATTCACGAATACGGTACTATTCACGAGTACTGTTCACGAAGTATGCTTTTTTCTTGTGGAATTTCTATCTTTTCGTATTGGGGTTACTATTAACGTATACGACACTATTCACGTATACGACACTATTCACAAATACAGCACTATTCACAGAAAATTAAATTTTATTTTTCTTTGTTCAAGATCTCGATAATGGTTACTATCTTTGATTGTATCTATGCTTTGATCTTCATTTTTTAATTCTACTCCACAATTGATTATTATGGAGTATTTTTGAACTTGGATAAACCGAAGTACGAATTCCTAATTTTTGATCTTTTGTATCACTGGATTCGTTTTCTTTAAGATATTTTTCATCATCCCCAGTCATAAATGGTGATATAACTGAATATCTTTGGCCTATAGTGCAAAGATGAATGATTATCTGATGAATATCTTTGGCCTGTAGTGTAAAGATGAATGATTATCTAATGAATATCTTTGGCCTGTAGTGTAAAGATGAATGATTATCTGATGAATATCTTTGGTCCGTAGTGCAAAGATGAACAGGTGTTGAGATGAACATGACTAACTGGTGATACGAATGAATATCTTTGGCCCGTAGTGCAAAGATAAATGTTTGATTCAAGATGTATATTGATTGATGTTACAGAGATAAAATATTGATGATGGACTTTAAAATCATTGAAGATAGTAGAATTCATTCTCTACTTAAATCTTCTAATGAATTGTTGTTTTCGCTACAGTTGTTGATCTAAAACTTATTGTCTATTATATTCTATCAGATTTTTCCCTGTTGAATACTAAGGATAATTTATTATACATTATCTTTGTCATAATATTCTTTACTGGGCTAGTTGAGCTCACTCTTTTTCTTTTTGTTTCATTTTTCTTCTCGGGAAGCGAGAATATAGCGAGAAGTAGTCGGGGTGTGGAGTGATGTTCCATGGTAATTGTTATAGTAGTCCTCACTATTTTATAAAATAGTGTATCAATAATTATAATGAGGACTTATTTGAGTGTGAATATTATTTAGAAGACAATATTTGTATTTAAACTCATAGTTTATGTGTTGTTGTATTTTGCACGATAAGTATATTAATGAAGTTGTAGTTGTTTCTGTACCATGTATTTGGCGACTCAGAATAGGTGATGTATACCTATTTTTGGGGCGTCACAGTTGGTATCAAAGCTTAGGGATATGATCTCTGGCAGAGATTGGGGAATAGAACTAGGAGGGGAGAAATGAGTAAATCTTTCGCTAGTGTGTCCTACCTAAGCTTATTTGTTTATCGGTCAGAATATAGGAGTATTATGTGATATGTTAATTTGTTTAATTAACCCTTATTTTATGCCAGTATTTTAAAATGGCAGCTGAAAATGTTAACAATGGAGTGAATGAGACCGTGGAGACACCTTTAATCACCAACCAGGAGAACGTGCAACATGACGACAGTGTTCTTCCTATAAACAACACTACCGAACAAACGATGAATGATGGGATGTTTAGAAGCTTTTTGCAGTTCACGCAAAATCAGACTAAGGAGACTCGTGTACAAAATACGGGTGGAAATGATAGCAACGCACAGCTTGTCACAGCCAAGCAGTTCAAGGAGTTGGGACCGCCAGAGTTTTTGGGAAAGTAGGATCCGATCGAGGCGAAAATGTGGGTTAAGCAAATTACCAAGATATTTGATGTCTTGGGATGCACGGAGGAACAAAAGGTTCCATTCGCCACCTTTATGTTCCGTGGTGGTGAGTAGAGACATTGGTGGAATCGTGAAGCGTGCACCACCACTCACTACCGTACTCAATATTTCTTGGGAAACATTTCAGAAACTGTTCATTGACAAGTACTTTCCTAAAAATATTCGTCATATGAAGGAGGTAGAGTTTATTAGACTGGAACAGAACAACATGACTGTGTCCCAGTATGAGGCTAAGTTCACGGAGTTATCCAGGTTTGTAACTCATTTAGTAGAGAATGAGGAATGTATGACGCAGATGTTTCTGAGAGTTTTGAAACCCAAAATTTATCAATACCTCATTTTTCACAAACTTTGTTTATATTTAGATGTTGTGAATAGGGCTCAGTTATTGGAGGACGATAATGAGCCATCCCAACCAAAAGATAATGACCAACAACACTATAATAATCGTATCGGTGGCAATGGCAATCGGAACAATGATAACCATCGTGGAGAAAATTATAATGCCAGAAATGGTAACCACTTCGGTGGTAATCATGGCCAAGATAATAGAAGAAATGATTCAAGTGAAAAATTCAAGAAGAGAAGATTTAACGATGATGGGAAGAGGCGTCAAAGAACACCAAAGAACAAATTCTAGGGGAGGAGAACGACCGCCAGTTAGATGCTACAGATGCGGAGAGGAGGGACACATAAGTCCAAACTATTCATAACCTTCAAAGGTATGTTTTAGTTATGAAAAAGACGGTCACATAACTCAATTTTGTCCTATAGCGAAATCAAGTCCAGCTTGGACAGTGGCACCAAAGGCAGATACGGACAAAACAAAGTCGGTGGTTTCAGGAAGAGTGTTTTTTGTGACTTCTCAAAAAGCGAGTAACCCGAACGAAATTATCATGGGTTAGTTAATCATAAACTCTTGCAAAGTCTATACCCTATTAGATACCGGTTCTACCCATTCTTTTATTTCTCCTACTTGTGTTCAACGTTTAAACTTGACTCCGGAGAAATTAGACTTTGACTTATCTGTTTAAACTCCGTTAGGAGAAACTTTCTTTACATCCACTGTTTATAAATCTTGCTTGATCCAAGTTGGAACCATCACATTACCTGTTGATCTTATCTCTTTAAATATACTTGTATTAATTGATGTGATTTTAGGGATTGATTGGTTAACTACTCATCATGACAAAATTAATCATTTTCGTAAGGTTGTTAGTTTTCATATTTCTAACCAACCTGTTATGCGAATTCAAGCAACCAAACCACTAAAGTCAATCACTGTCATATCAAGCCATAACGCCATTCGTTTATTGAAAAATGGATGTCAAACTTTCTTAGCCTATGTTATGGAGTTAGACAAAAATACGTCAGATTTGAATGATATTTCTATTGTTAGTGAATTTACTGACGTATTTCCTGAAGAAATTCCTTGCCTACCCCCAGAGCATGATATCGAATTTGTATTGACCTTGAACTTGGTACAAAACTCATTTCTAAAATCTCATTTCGAATGGCTCCTATTGAACTTCAAGAGTTAAAAACCCAACTACAGGAGCTGGTACCCGAACCTCTATCTGGTGACTTCCTTTGTGGAATGCACCAAATCCAGACTCTCCATAGAGGACGCTATATTTGTGTGGTGGTAAAACGATAGGTGCTACAGTGATGTGCTATCCAAGATTGGGATACGAGTCACAGTTGAGAGCAACCTAAGTTAGTAATCAAAATACATAGCTTTCTAGGATTAGCTATGTATTATCGGAGATTCGTGGAAGGATTTTTTTTGAATTGCCACTCCATTAACTCAGCTGACTCGTAAAGATACAAAATTTGGATGGAGTGAGGAATGTTAGAAGAACTTCCAAGAACTCAAAAGGAAACTCATTTCAGCACTTGTTCTGATAATACCATCCCAGAAAAGCAAACGTAGTAGCTGACGCGTCGAGTAGAAGATCATATGTGGGTACGAGTGTGATATTGTCAAACACAAAAAACCCATTTTGTATAATTTACAAATAATAGAGATAGAGTTAAAGACTCTAGGAACCCACGTGATGAAGTCAAATATACGCGTAGAACCGACTTTAATCGATAAAGTTAAGGCTGCTCAAGCCACAAACCTGGAACTGATGAATATGAAGAAGAAAGTACAAGAATGTGTTATTCCAGAAGTAAGAGTCGATGAAGAGAAAAAATCTCAACCCTCGATTTATTGGTCCATTTGAGATTCTTGACCGAGTAGGAACTGTGTCCTATAGATTCGCTTTACCACTAAGTATGTCACGTGTTCATAACGTTTTTCACGTATTGATGTTACGTAAATATGTGGACTATCTGAACTACATTATTGAGTTAGAACCAGACGAGATAGTCGAAGATTTAACGTACGAGGAAGTACCTGTTAAGATCTTTGATAGGAAGAAGCATGTCCTACGCACAAAGGTTATACCACAAGTCAAGGTTTTGTGGAGGAACCATGCTATTGAGGAAATTACCTGAGAGTTGGAATCAGAAATGAAAGCGATGTATCCTCACCTTTTCTAAATACCAGGTACGTACGTCAATTTCGAGGACGAAATTTCATAAGGAGGGGAGGTTGTAAGACCCCAACTTTTTTTAAATAAAATTGAATTTCCTCTAATTATTATTTTGAATACTAAGGTTTTAATTTGATATAATGCTTTGGTTATGGGTGAAATGTGCAAATTTTACAAAATAGGCAAGGGGTTATAAAATATTCCTTTTTGTCGGAGAATATTCGTTTGGTCATGGAATATTCTTGCTGTCGGGGAATATTCGTACGAAGGTGTAGCCATTTGTGGGCCCCATAAAGGAAAACGGTCGGATGAAAAAAATGACAAGTTTGAATTTTTATAAATAACGGCGTAGTTGTTTCCGTTAACACTATTGGAATACCTGGTGGATAAAATACAGTAATACGCGTGGTTGCACAGTAGCACACGGTATTGCATAGTATTTTTGGATTATTAATTCTTACGTAAAAAGGCACTACTCAATAATTATTACAATACTTACTGTTCAATATTTTATTTTATTGATTCAATAATTGCTACGTTGATATTTTATATTATTGTTAATTCAATAATTGTCACTGCACAGTATTTTCCATTATCAGATCAATAATTCATATTATTTGAATAATATTATTAGATAGCATTATTGGCAATGTCTAAGGAATTTCTGTCTAGGAAATGGGTTTGGTCACCTAATTACGCGCCAGTAAGGAGAAATCCTTATCAGAAAGCCCCCTTCTTTCTTGGGAACGACCTGGTTGTCATAATTGTGATTCTGTAATATTATTTGTGAATAATTAATTATTGATTTATATGATAAGAAAATATTTATTTTATGTGGATATAAATGAAGGAATTAATGCTGAAGTATTTTATCAGTATTTTGTCAAAATGGGAGTGTTTTATCAGTATTTTTCCAGAGTAGAGGTATTAAAAATCGTTCGTATGTGGATTTCGGTCATTTTCTGTTTGGAATTTGAAAAAACTTTCTTCTAAAAAGTTGTATAGAATTTAATTTCCTATGGAATGGACATAAAATTTGTATTTTTATGATAAAAGGGCTATTTATTATGAATTATTGAAGTTTCAAAAATAAATTTTCTTATTAAAAACATGGGTGTGCCACTTTTGGTTGGTGTGGAAAATCTAAATTTTGGTGGGCCCCACTGGTGGTGGCTGAATTTTGGTCCAAGAGGCGTGCGTAGAAATTTTTGAAAAAATTAATATTTTATTAATTTAGTCAGCTTTAGCGTTCTAGCAATTTCCTATAAATAGGGTGCTTAGTTAGAATTAAAAATCACACCAGAATCTGAAATTTTCTCTCTATATAATATCGAGCGTATTTTGTGAGTATTTAGATACTTTGAGAGTTGCTATTCAAAGACAAGTTTTTTTCAAATATTATATCCAGATATTTCAAATTGGAATACTATTCTTTTGAGGTAAGGGATGTTATTTTCTTCATAAATGATGTTATTTCTTTAATATCATTATACCGAAAAATTGGTATGAATTTTTTACCTTTTCATGTCGAGGTTACTATTCACTTATACGGGTACTATTCACGATACTCAAGACTATTGGGACGATTACTAAGACTATTCATGAGTCTTTCACTTAAGTATGATTTTTCTTGTGGAATTTCTACCTTTTTGTGTTGAGGTTACTATTCACGTATACGACATTATTCACGAATACGATACTATTCACAAAAAAATTAAATTTTCTTTTTCTTTTTTCAAGATGTCGATTATGGTTACTATCTTTGATTGTATCCATGTTTTGATCTTCATTTTTGAATTCTGCTCTACAATTGATTATTATGGATTATTTTTGAACTTGGATAAACCGAAGTACGAATCCCTAATCTTTGATCTTTTATATCACTGGATTCATTTTCTTTAAGATATTTTTCATCATCCTCAGTCTTAAATGGTGATATAACTGAATATCTTTGGCCTATAGTGTAAAGATGAATGATTATCTGATGAATATCTTTGGCCTGTAGTGCAAAGATGAATGATTATCTAATGAATATCTTTGGCCTGTAGTGCAAAGATGAATGATTATCTGATGAATATCTTTGGCCCGTAGTACAAAGATGAATAGGTGTTGAGATAAACATGACCAACTGGTGATACGAATGAATATCTTTGGCCCGTAGTGCAAAGATGAATATTTGATTCAAGATGTATATTGATTGATGTTACAGGGATAAAATATTGATGATGGACTTTAAAATCATAAAAGATAGTAGACTTCATTCTCTACTTAATTGTTCTAATGAATTGTTGTTTCCGCTACAGTTGTTGATCTAAAACTTGTTATCTATTATATTCTATTAGATTTTTCCCTGTTGAAGACTAAGGATAATTTGTTGTACATTATCTTAGTTATAATATTCTTTACTGGGCTAGTTGAGCTCACCCTTTTCTTTTTTGTTCCATTTTTCTTCTCAGGAAGCGAGAATATAGCGGGAAGTAGTTGGGGTGTGGAGTGATGTTCCATGGCAGTTGTTATAGTAGTCCTCACTATTTTGTAAACTAGTGTATCAATAATTATAATGAGAACTTATTTGAGTGTGGATATTGTCTAGAAGATAATATTTGTATTTAAACTCACAGTTTATGTGTTGTCGTATTTTGCACGACAATTGTATTAATGAAGTTGCAGTTGTTTCTGTACCATGTATTTAGCGACTCAAAATAGGTGATGTATACCTATTTTGGGGAAGTCACAGTAAGAGGTTCAACGCTGTATATGAAAGGGTGTGGAGATGTGTTTTTTTTATGTAGTGTGACCGGTCCATAAAAATGGTTGCCTACGTACTCCCGTGTACTGGGGAGATCAGGTCGACGTAGTTCGCCCCATGTACAGGATGGATTGCCGATGAAAAGTTTGATCCCATGTACAGGACAAATTGTAGGTGAAAAAGTCTTATCCCTGGTGGGACAAAACTGCAGGTGTGAAAAGTTTTATCCCTGGTGGGACAAAAATGCAAGTGTGAAAGGTTTAATCCCTGGTGGGATAACCCAAATTATGCAAAAGGTTTTGAAAATGAAGTTGAGTGAAGGATGCTGATCCGAAACCAGGTTGCTGGTTTGAAGAGTGTGTTTGTCCCTGATGGGGAAAATGGGTATGAAGAAGGGTTGTATGTAGTGAAGGGTTAGAAAACTAAAAATGAGTGGGGATCTGGTGATCCCAAAACCAAGATGTTTATTTTATGGTAACCTCATATATAGTACCGTTTCACGGTGTCAGAGTTAATGAGCTGTGGAAATTCATCGCCATTCATTTCCTGTAATCTGAGAGCACCTCCTGTCAATACCTCCTTGACAACAAACGGGCCTTCTGAGTTTGGGGCAAATATTCCCTTAGACTGATCTTGGTTGTCAATGATTTTCTTCAAAACCAAGTCATGTGGTTTAAACTACCATAGCCAGACTTTTCTGTTGTATGATCTGGCAATTCTTTGTTGGTATAACTGACCATAAAAGATAGCATCGGTTTGCCTTTCGTCTATTAGAGACAATTGGTGATACCTATCTTGTAATCATTGGTCTTCATCCAGCTGAGTGTCTATCAACACTTTGAGGGATTCCATTTCCACTTCTATAGGGAGTACTGCTTCCATCCCATAGGTTAATGAGTAGGGGGTTTCCCTAGTAGAAGTGCGCTTTGAGGTTATGTAGGCTAATAGAGTCAGAGGCAACAAGTCAGGCAATCCTTTTTTATTGGCGGACATCTTTTTCATGATCTTTTTGATATTCTTATTAGTCTCTTTAATAGCACCATTCATCTTTGGACGATAGATGACAAAGTTGAGATGTTTGATGTGGAATTTACTGCATAACTCCTCCATCATTTGATTGTTGAGATTCTTAGCATTGTTTGACACACTTACCTCTGGTTGTCCATATCGACAAATGACATTGTTTCTAATGAAAGCAATGATGACTTCTTTGGTAACCTTGGGGAAGGAGGCTGCTTCTAACCACTTGGTGAAGTAGTTAATCATGGTAAAGATAAACTTATTCCCATTACTGGCTTTAGGCTCGATGGGCCCGATCATGTCCATTCCCCATATTAAGAAGGGCCAGGGCGAACTCATATTGTGGAGCTCCCTTGGAGGGGCGTGGATAGCATTCCCATGAATTTGGCATTGATAACATCTCTTGACGTGATCATCATAGTCAGCTTTGAGAGAGGGCCAGTAATGCCCTGTTCTGAGGATCATTTTGACAAGTAGAGGGCCACTCATGTGTGGGCCACATACTCCACCTTGGATCTCATTTATGAGCCTCTGAGCTTGGTCCTTGTCCAGACATCTGAGGAGACCTAGTCCTGCATCTCATTTGTAGAGTGCATCTCCGTTCAGGTAGAATTTTATAGTCATTCGATGGATCCACTTTTTTCTCAGCAGGACTCGCCTCAGTGGGTGTAGATCTATCTCGTAGATACTCCTTGATGTGTTGATACCAAGGGTGTTGGATGGGAGGTAGCTCATTCGATACTTCTCCAATATAGTTCCCATAGGCTGGAGCCTTTTGTAGGGAAAATGTGATGATTGTCATGTTTTCCTTGTCAGGTATGTTGATCAAGGAGGCCAAAGTAGCTAGCGCATCTGTAAAGTCATTCATATTCCAAAGAATGTGGAGGAATGATATTTCTTCAAACTCTGAAGCCATCTGGATAACATGCCGATGGTAAGGCATCAAATGTAGCTCTTTGGTGTGATAGATACCAATGGTTTGTCTGATTACCTATTTGGAATCTCCAAAGACAGTTAACCGCCTGATGCCCATTGATTGGGCAAGTTTCAACCCCATGATATAGCCTTCATACTCAGCTGTGTTGTTGGTGCTGATAAATTATAATTTGACGGCGACGGGATACTGCTCCCTTGTAATGGCTAATAGAATTGCTACAGCCCTAGAACCTTTCATATTTATAGCTCCATCAAAATACATCTTCTATGTCTGGTGTGTATCGTCCTGATGGTGTTTCTAAACTATCATTACCCCTTTATCGGGGAAGTATGTTTTCAAAGGTTTGAAATCCCTTTTAAGGTGCGGTGGCCAGTTGATCCATAATTCCTTGACCTTTGATAGACTTTTGCGTCATGTAGACGATGTCAAATTGCTGTAGGATCAACTGCCATCTGGACAGTCGACGATTCAATATGGGTTTGCTGAACACGTACTTGAGAGGATCCACGCAAGATATGAGATGGGTTTTGTGACTATGGAGGTAATGTTGTAACCTCATGGAGGCCCATGCTAAAGCAAAACAAATTTTCTCAATCAGAGTGTACTTGTGTTCACTGATGCTGAATCTTTTGCTGAGGTAGTAGATAGCTCGCTCTTGGCCTCTATTGTCTTTCTATCCCAGCATGCAGCCCATAGCATTGTCATTGATGGACAGGTACATGAACAGAGGAATACCATCCTTGGGAGGTACCAAAATAGGAGCTTTGACTAGCTGCTCTTTGATTGTAAGGAAGGCTTTCTGACACTCATCATTCCATTTCATGGAGGAGTTCTTCCTTAACAGCTTGAAGATAGGCTCACAGGTTGCTGTGACTTGGGAGATGAATCGGCTGATGAAGTTGATACTTACCAAAATTCCCCGTATTTCCTTCTCTATCTGAGGAATGAGCATTTCTGTGATGGCCTGGATTTTGGTGGGATCCAGCTCAATCCCTTTGTGGCTGACTAGGAATCCTAGCAACTTGCTTGACTTAATGCCAAAGGCGCACTTAGATGGATTTAATGTCAAGTTGTACTTACGCAACCTGTTGAAGAGCTTTTTGAGATGGTCTAGGTGGTCTTCTTCCCTTCGGGACTTGACAATGATGTCATCCACATAGATCTCTATCTACATAGATCTCTATCTCTTTGTGCATTAAATTGTGAAAAAGAGCCATCATGGCCCGCTGATAGGTAGCTCCGGCATTGATGAGGCCGAATGACAACCGTCTGTAGCGAAAGGTTCCCTAAGGCGTGATGAATGCAGTTTTTTCATGATCCTCTTCAACAACCATGATTTGATGGTACCCCGAAAAATAATCAGCAAAGAAGTACATGTCGTATTGAGCTGTATTGTCAATAAGAATGTGGATAAATGGCACGAGAAAGCTATCTTTAAGGCAAGCTTTATTCAGATCCCTGTAATCCACGCAAACTCCCACATTTCCTCCCGGTTTAGGCACTGGGACTATGTTGGATAGTCATTCAGGGTATGTTGACACCACGATGATGCCAGCTTGAAATTGTTTTACAATTTCTTCTTTGACTTTTAAACGCCACTCAGGTTTTAATCGCCTGAGCTTCTGCCTGACAGGCTTGAATCCCTCTTTGATGGGGAGGCGATGAATGACAATGTCAATAGACAAACAGACCATGTCTTCATGAGACCATGCAAACACATCCTGGAATTGGGTCAATAGAGTAACCATGTCATTCCTTTGGTTTGGAGTAAGGTCCGTACCAATCTGGATTAGTTTGGGGTTTTCTAAGGTTCTGAGGTTGAAAGAGGTTGTTTGATCAAGATTTGGTTAAGGTTTTTTTTTGACCCATTCTTTGATCTCCTGAGGTATCTCATAGTCATCTTGTACTTCCATCAAGTCTGAGTCCAACTTTACATCAAAGTTACAGTCTTTGTGGAGAATAGGCACCTCATTAACAAGTCTAGGCACATCTAAATTTAGAGTCCTGAAACAAAAATGCTTTCACTTAATATATGAAACTGTTCAATCATACAAAGTGTTAGCATGTAATGACAAAATAACTCCTAATACTGTATAGAAAAAGTAAGAAGTTATGGCTATCTACAGGGCAGAGGGAGTTTCTGCCCTTTTTACCCTTGTCGGCAAATGTATGGAATGCTGCTCCAATTGCCAAAGGTGAAGTCTTGTTGGACAGTAGTGATGAAGGGGTTATCATCGTCCTCCTTCTCCCGAATGATGACCATGATATCTAGACAATCATCGTTTGGGATGTCTCTATTCATACCCTCAGTATGAACAATGACGAGTATGTTTGATAACCGCCTGGTAATATCTTGTTTGCGTCTCTGTTCCTTTTCTTCCACTTCGGGATCTGGAATCTGGACCTCCTTTCCTTTAACCGGTATCGGTTTAGGAAACAACATAGCCATTACATGGGCAGGCACCTTTACCAGAGACCGTACAGGCTCAGGATCTGTAGGTTGAGATAATTATCGTGTGGCTGAAACTGAAGGAACCTGTTTGTGTTTGTGAGGATTTCTGTTTGGTCAGGTTGTTGTCCAGCATTGTTGACAGATTCTTCTGCCCTTTGGTTTCGAGTTTGACGTCTTGGCGGCATTATCTGATTAAATAATACCATAAATTATTCTTTATTAACTTACCTTCTAAACCTTATCATAAAGTTTAATATATCAAACTTATTTCATTAATCAAATATAGATTCATATTCATTTAACTAATTCATAGTTCTTTACATAGCATAGCACGTACTGCTTTAAACATCTGATATCCATTTGTGACCACAAAAGTCGGGATTCTCTGCTATAACTTATACAAAAGTTGAGAATATTACATTACACTGACATACCTATCATATATACAACACCGAACACACATATTTTAACAGTACTTATACAACCTATTCACTTCGCCTTTTTCTTGATCTTGGACAACCTTTCGCTTGATGACCTTCTATCCCACAAATAAAACATACGCCTTGCTTCAGATTGGGAAAATGAGGAGAGCTATGTCCCTCATGTTCGCAATTGTAGCAAACATTTTCCCCTTTCCTGTATAAGCCCTCATGTTTCTTGTTACAGTTTGTACACTTTTCTATTATGTTAAGGTTCCCTTGGTTGTTATCGGAATTTCCTAAATCACGGTCTTTCATCTTTCTTTTTCCCTTCTTGCTTGGAGTTGCACACGATTTCTTGCTTTTGTTCTTCCACTGTTTCTATTAACGCTTTTCGTAATTGACTATTTAACAATTTTTCTATTTTCCACAACTTTTCCAAAGAAGAAACCTTGTTCCTCAAATTCTGCACTTTCGTTGATGCTTGATCAACTCCAACTTTAGTGTCCAAATCACTATCTGTTAGTTCCACCGTTTCTGGGTCCGGTACTATATTTTCCAAAATAACCACCTCATCAGGGTTGCTTGTACTGTGAGCCTCTATTTCAGCTATTGGCTTTGATATTGGCTCGGTTATAGAGATTGGCTCTTTCTTTACGATCTGAAGGTATCCTAATCCTTTTCCACCTGACATCTACACATAAATTATCTTGATTAGAATATAATATATACACACAGCAAATAATAGTTTGATATAGGTTATCTTTTATTTTGGTTGATGATGAATTTATCCAATTCATCTCCTTTTAAACTCTATATGAGTTATTTGTATTTTCAACGTTTTCCGCTGTCCTAAGGTTATAGCCTAAGGTCTACCCCCTGATAAGTGGGTTTTATACCCACGAATCGGTTCCTAATTCAAGCTTAATCGGTGTTAATTCCTTGTTTTTATGTTTGTTTTTTACTTGTTTATTGTTATTCTGTGTGTAGGTTTGGTGGTGTGACATTTGATCAAAAAGGGTGCAATTGTGGCAAACACTTAGCAAGTTTGAAGCTTATGATGACCATCTAGAAGCTATATTCACACGGGGCCTTTTTATGTTTTACACCACCGGGCTGGGGTTCGTAACTCGAAGATAGAAGCCATGCCCACTGGGGCGGGCTATTTTCAAAAGCAACAATTTCGTAGGCCTGGGGTCCGGATAAATAGTGGTTTATTTGATTTCAAATACAGCAAGAACTAAGTTTAAGTAATTGAAATGGCTTGGGATTCATATTAGAGTGGAATTGCAATTAGAATGTATGTCTTAGAGTTATATCTGACATCAAATAACAAGATTGAGGGAGATCATACAACACAAGGCAATTAACAGAGTAAGAATACAAATTTTTTGGAGCAAGCATTGGAGGAAGATAATTGAAGGATTTTCGTATCAATTGCGAATTGGGCTGAAGAAAAGGGTGGTTCTGGATTTATTCTTTTCTTTTAGTTTATATTTGTAATTGGAAGGATGGTATCTTTAATTTATTCAGATTTTATTTCATTTATGATGAACTAAATTACTTTTTAGGCTTATAACGGATCTTTAAGTGGAACAATGGTTATGCAACTTTGATTTTCAGTTTAATAAGTTATTCCTCAGTTTATCTATATTAATATATGTTTGAATTTATGAATTTCCTGATCAACAATTCTTTGTGGACTTGTATGGATTCGAGAGAGGAAGTACGAGTCTAGACTTAGTTAATATAGCATGTGTTCTTGAATTTTGTGAATGAGCAGAATCTTGATGAATGTTAGGGTAGAGATATGCTTAACATCGCATGTAATTGAGCAGAGAACTTGAACTTAAACCTTCTTTGATTGTAATTCACATAAAGATATAGTGAGCTAGTTAATTAAGGTGTTTAACTTAATTCTATCTAATTTGTGGATTTAAGTTAATATGGTGTTAGTGCATCGAGAGGTGGATAATTCTGCTTAAGTGTTCTTGATTAATAAACTGGAATGAAAGCTAATAATCAGAGTGAAGCTTAGGGTGAAGTTGTAAGCCTAATTCTCCAATACTTGTTTAGAAATTCAGTTTTTGAGATTTGTGATTGTTTTGTGATCTTAGTAATTTTAACAATTTTAGTTTTGATAATTTTAATCATTAAATTGGATAGTTTAATAAAATTGAGATTAATAGGAAACTAGTAATTGTGAGGTTGAAATTCATACTAATTTCTATGTGGGAACGATACTCTACTTACTATTATATTACTTGTTGACCGCGTATACTTGCGTGTTGTGCGTAATTAGATTTTACCCTACAAGTTTTTGGCGCCGTTGCCGGGGATCATTAGTATAGATTTTAATATTTTGCGATATCAATTTAATTAGTCTAGTTTTACTTAAACATTTTTTTTCTTTTTGTTTTGTTCATTCTTATTTCAGGTTTTTGAAGTTGTCTTATGCAAACTCGATCCAAAAATCCAGACTTGCTTCCTTTTGAGGACGACATTGAGAGACGATTTTAAAGGCTAAGTAAGTGGATTAAGGAAACAAGGGAAGATTTCGAAAATTCTGGAAAAGAAGAAGCAATGAACTAGAAAGCGTTGAGGGACTTTGCTACACCCAAGGTGACTGAGCTGCAGTTAAGCATCACCAGGCCTGCTATAGTTGCGAACACATTTGAAATTAAGCCTGGAACTATTCAGATGATTCAAAATTTGGTTCAGTTTGGGGGTTTGGCAAATGATGATCCGAATGAACACCTAGTCAGCTTCTTGGAGATTGGTGACACCTTCAGGTATAATGGGGTGTCGAATGATGCAGTAAGGCTTCGGTTGTTCCCATTCACTTTATGGGACAAGGCGAAGAGTTGGTTACACTCTTTATCGTCGGGATCAATAACTACATGGGAATACCTCGCTCAGAAATTTCTAGCAACATTTTTCCCACTAGTAAAAACTGCAAAAATGAGGAATGAGATAACTATGTTTGAACAGCAACATGGGGAATCACTGTATGAGTCATGGGACAGATACAAGGAATTTCTTAGAAAGTGCCCACATCATGGATTGCCTAAGTGGTTGCAGATGAACACATTTTACAATGGATTGAATGGAAATCTCAGGACTAGTATTGATGCAGCTTCGGGTGGAGCATTTATGGCAAAAAGTTATGAGGAGGCATATCAATTGATAGAGACAATGGCAGCTAACAACTACCAGTGGTCCATGGCAAGAATGACACAAGCTAAGGCGGCTGGAGTGTTAGAACTAGATGGAGTGACGGCACTAGCAACGCAGATTTCAGCGCTCTCTATGAAGGTGGATGCTTTGTCAGGGGTACAAACTCAGCAGGTTGCAGTTATTTGTGAATTGTGTGCTGGTGAACATCCTACAGAACAATGTGCAATCAACCCAGCGTCAGTGCAATTTGTGGGTAGCTACAACAGGATTCCACCGAATATGTACTAGAATGCATACAATCCGGGGAATAGGAACCATCCTAATTTTTTATGGAGCAATAATCAGTATCAGCAAGCTCCACGACCATTTTATCCCCCAGGATTTCAGAATCAACATCAACAACCAACTCAACATCAAGAGAGAAAATCAGATTTAGAGGAGTTGTTGTCAAAGTATATAACGAACAATGAGGCAGTCATGAAATCACAAGCAGTAGCCATCAAGAATTTAAAAAATCAGAAGGGACAAATTGCCTTAGCATTGAACAGTAGACCACAAGGGACTCTACCAAGTGACACCGAAAGAAATCCGAAGGGAAATCATGTACAGTGTCAGGCAATCACTTTGAGAAGTGGAAAACATCTAGATGGGAAAAGTGCAGAAAATTCAGTTAGAACGAATGATAAAGTTGATGAGAACAAAGTAGTTGAGGAAAAACAGGGTGAGGAAAAGTAAGTTGAGCAAACAAAGTTAGATGACAAGCTAGTTGTGTTTCCTCCACCGTCGTTTCAGCAGAGAGTCCAAAAGCAAAAATTTGATAAACAATTTGCAAAAAATTTGGAAGTTTTTAAGAAACTTCAGATTAACATCCCTTTTGCAGAAGCCCTAGAGCATATGCCTAGTTATGCAAAATTTATGATGAGTATTCTGTCTAGGTAAAAGAAATTAGAAGATTTCAAAACAGTGGCATTAACAGAGGAGTGTAATGCAGTTTTACAGCGAAAATTGCCACCAAAGTTGAAAGATTCGGGGATTTTTACCATTCCGTGCACAATTGGGAACACGGTGTTCAACAAGTGTTTATGTGATTTAGGGGCAAGTGTAAACCTTATGTTATTATCAGTTTATACATAATTAGGCTTACCAGCTCCAAAGCCTACGAACATCTCATTGCAGTTAGCGGATAAGTTAGTCACGTACCCGAGAAGCAGTAAGGAGGACATTTTGGTCAAGGTTGACAAATTTCTATTCCCCGCAGATTTCATAATTCTGGATTTTGAGGAAGATAAGAACATCACAATTATCCTAGGGAGACCGTTCTTGGCTACGGGTAGGAAGCTCATCGATGTACAAACAGGTGAACTAACTATGAGGGTCCAAGATCAAGAAGTAAAGTTTAATGTTTTTAAGGCCATGAAATTCCCTACGGATGAAGAAGAGTGTTTCAGGATGGATATCATTGATCAGATAATCAGCGAAGACATGGGTAAAAGTTTGGCTAACGATCCATTGGAAACGACATTATTGGGAGATGAAGATTTAGATGATCCAGAGTTTGTGGATTACTTGTAGATGCTAGACTCTCTGCCACGAGTTAGCAGATTTAAAGCACCATTTGAACCATTGCACACGGAGGAAAGAGCCACAACAAGGATGAAACCTTCATTGGAGGAGCCACCTGCTCTTGAGCTAAAACCACTCCCTAAAAACCTCAAGTATGCGTATTTAGGCAATTCTAATACTTTACCTGTTATTATTTCTGTTGCGCTTAACGAATTGCAAGAAAGTAAGTTGCTGAGAGTGCTTAGAGAACATAAATCGGCTATAGGATGGACAATCGCAAATATCAAAGGAATCAGCCCATCCTTTTGCATGCACAAAATTCTAATGGAAGAGGATGCAAAGCCAACAGTGGAGCAACAAAGACGGCTCAACCCAATTATGAAGGAAGTTGTGAAGAAAGAAATACTGAAATGGTTGGATGCCATCTACCCAATTTCCGATAGTAAATGGGTCAGTCCAGTTCAGTGTGTGCCAAAAAAAGGAGGAATGATCGTGGTACAAAATGATGAAAACGAGCTAATTCTGACGAGGACAGTGACTGGTTGGAGGGTTTGCATGGATTATAGGAAGTTGAATAAGGCGACCCGCAAAGATCATTTTCCTTTGCCTTTTATCGACTGGGATGTTGGATAGATCAAGGGCCACAAATTTTATCGCTTATTGGATGGGTATTCGGGTATAATCGATAGTCATTGCTCCTGAAGATCAAGAGAAAACCACTTTCACGTGCCCATACGGCATATTCGCGTTCAGGAGAATGTCCTTCGGCTTGTGTAATGCACCCGTTACCTTCCAACGGTGTATGATGGCCATCTTCTCGGACATTATGGAGAAAAATGTGAAAGTCTTCATGGACGACTTTTCTGTCTATGGAGATGATTTTGATGCATGTTTGAAGAACTTGGTGATGGTGTTAAAGAGATGCACAGAAACAAATTTGGTATTTAACTGGGAAAAGTGGAATGGATAATTTTGGGTCACAAGGTTTTAGCAAAAGGATTAGAGGTTGATAAAGTAAAGCTGGAAACGGTTGAAAAGCTTCCACCACCAACTTCAGTTAAGGGAATTCGCAGCTTTCTGGGACATGTCGGGTTCTATAGGAGATTTATAAAAGATTTCTCTAAGATTGCAAAACCACTGTGCAGTCTTTTAGAGAAGGATTCAGTTTTTAAGTTTGATGAGGGTTGTAAGTTAGCATTCGAGTTATTGAAGAAGAAATTGACTACAACTCCAATTATCGTCGCACCGGATTAGACAATGCCATTTGAGTTAATGTGTGATGCAAGCGACTATGCGGTTGGGGCTGTCTTGGGTCAACGACAAGAGAAGGTATTTCATGCCATATACTATGCAAGTAAGACACTTACGGAGACCCGGATGAATTACACAACTACGGAAAAGGAATTGCTTGCAGTAGTATATGCCTTTGATAAATTTCGGGCATATTTGATCGAAACAAAGGTGGTAGTTTATACAGATCACTCAATTATTCGGTACTTAATTTCAAAAAAAGATGCTAAGACACGCCTTATCAAATGGATTCTCCTTCTACAGGAATTTGACTTGGAAATAAAAGATAGAAATGGGACGGAAAATCAAGTTGCAGATCATTTATCGAGGCTAGAAAATCAAGAAAGATGAAAAGGATAAATGTGTAATCAATGATTCATTTCTGGATGAGCAACTGTTTGGAGTCAATGCGGAATTTCCATGGTACACGGATTTTGCTAATTATCTAGTGAGCAACATACTTCCCCCTGATCTTACACGTCAGCAGAAAAAGAAATTCCTACATGACGTCAAGTGGTATATGTGGGATGAGCCATACCTATTTAAACAGTGCGCCGACAAGATGATTAGAAGGTGTGTGCCATATAACGAGGTGAATAATATTTTGCATGAATGTCATTCATCTGCATACGGGGGACATTACGGTAGTGAGAGAACAGTGGCAAAAGTTCTTCAAGCCGAGTTCTATTGGCCTACATTATTTAAAGATGTTCACCAGTTCGTAAAAAGCTGGGATAGATGTCAAAGGGTGGGCAACATATCGAAAAGGAATGAGATGCCACTACAAGTTGAGATTTTTGATGTATGGGGCATGGATTTTATGGGGCCATTCCCTTCCTCGTTCAATAATCAGTACATCTTGCTTGCGATTGACTATGTATCAAAATGGGTTGAAGCCGTAGCACTCCCAACTAATGATGCCAAAGTGGTTCTTAAATTCTTGCAAAAGAATATTTTTACAAGATTTGGCACGCCAAGAGCTATTATAAGTGACGAAGGTAGTCACTTCTGCAACAGATCATTTACAGCTTTCTTGGTGAAATATGGGGTCAACCATAAGGTGGCGACGGCATATCATCCCCAAACAAGTGGGCAAGCTGAAGTTTCAAACAGGGAGGTGAAGAGAATCTTAGAAAAGGTGGTAAACCCAAATAGAAAGGACTGGTCTCTCAGATTAGATGATGCATTATGGGCCTACCAGACTGCGTACAAAACACCAATTGGTATGTCACCATATCAATTGGTCTACGCGAAAGCATGTCACCTGCCTGTGGAGTTACAACACAAAGCCTACTGGGCTATTCAGAAACTTAACTTCGATCAAGCAACTATGGGTGAAAAGAGACTACTTCAGCTAAATGAGCTCGATGAATTCAGACTTCAAGCTTACAAGAACTCTAAGTTATACAAAGAAAAAGTCAAGAAATGGCAGGACCAGAAAATCATACAAAGAACGTTCGAACCAAGGCAATCAGTATTATTGTTCAACTCAAGGTTGAGGTTGTTCTCGGGGAAGCTAAAATCACGATGGTCGGGTCCATTTACCATCAAAATAGTTTTCTCACATGGCGCCGTTGAACTCTACAGTAGGAATCCATTGGAAACGTTCAAGGTCAACGGTTAAAGGCTAAAGAATTATTGGGGTGGCGATTCTAATATGGATGTCATCGCAATCACACTAGTCGACGTACCGTAAACAGGGAGTAGTCAGGCTGAACGACTTAAAATCAAGCGCTAATTGGGAGGCAACCCAATCGTACTTTTATTCTTCGTATTTTTATTCGTGTTCATCAAATTATAGTTTAGAATAATTAGTAATATAGAATAAATTCATTAACTAAGTAGTTAAGTTGCATTTTCTAGATAATCTTATCACCATGCTTAAAATTGCTCAATATTTACTCACAGTTATGTTTGATGGTATTTCAGGAACCTAATATGATCATGGATTGGAATCGCAGGGAAGAAATAAGAAAAACAGAGGCCATTTGCAGAACACTAGCTATTGGGCTGGCCCTCATAAGTTTATCATGCTCACGCCAAGGTAAGGTGGGTCTCCATATCTTATTAA
Organism: Panax ginseng; assembly: GCA_020205605.1. Lineage (NCBI taxonomy): Eukaryota > Viridiplantae > Streptophyta > Magnoliopsida > Apiales > Araliaceae > Panax > Panax ginseng. The sequence goes on from CM035130.1 coordinate 48,695,798, forward strand.
CAGTATGAATGCCAGCCGGGCCGGGGTCTCTAAAGCACAATACCCCGCCGAGGCGGGGGTCTCATGTAAGACCCCAACTTATTATAAATAAAATTGAATTTTCCTTTATTCATTATTCTAAATTAATAAGGGTTAATTTGATATAATTCTTTGGTTATGGGTGAAATGTGCAAAGTTTACAAAATAAGCAAGTGGTTATAAAATATTCATTATTATTTGGGAATATTCGTTTGGTCGTGGAATATTCTTTTTGTTTCGGGAATCTCCAGACGACGGCACAAGCATCATTGGTGGGCCCTATAACGGAAAAAACGGTTGGATGAAGGAAAACGACAAAATTGAGTTTTATAAATAACGACGTAAATTATTACCGTTAACACCGTTGGGTTACGGTGGTTAAAATACAAGAATACGCGTGGTTGCACAAAGAAGATACCAGATGCATAAAGATTGTTGAATTATTGATCCTTACGTAAGAAGACACTACTCAATAATTGTTACAGAATTATCGCTCATTATTTTATCTTATTGATTCAATAATTTCTTTGATTGATATTTATATTATTATTGTTTCAATAATTGTCATTACACAAGATTTTCCATTATCAAATCAATAATTTATATTATTTGAATAATATTATCGATAACATTATTGGCAATGTCTAGAAAGTTCATCTAAGGAGAGGTTTGGTCACCTAATCATGCGCCAAGAAGGAGAGAAATCCTTATCGAAAGCCCCCTCTTCCCGGAAACTACCGGGTTGTCAAGATCTGTGATTCGTGTAATATTATTTTTGAATAATTAATTATTGATTATTATGATAAAGAAAATATTTATTTGGATATAGATGGAGAAAATTTTAATGTGACAATTGTTGAAAATTAATATTTTATCTTTTCTCGATAAAATAATACATTTAAATATATTATTTTAATAATATATTAATCGGTGATATTTTTTATAATGATTGTGGGATATATGAGTATATGAGGAGGTAGAGTATTTTGTGGCATTAAATGTTTAATATATGCTTTGTGTGTTTGTGGACACAATTCTTGACCGAAAATTGATTATGTAATCGTAAAATCGTCCGTTTATGGATTTTGGTCAATTTCTGTTTGGAATTTGGAAAAACTTTCTTCTGTAAAGTTGTAGAGAATTGAAATTCCTATAAAAAGTCGCGAGATTCGAATTTTCTGATAAAAGGGCTATTTATTGTGAATTATTGAAGTTTCGGAGAATAAAATGATTTTTATTAAATTATGGGTGGGACCCACTTTTGTTTTTTCAAACACATGGGCTGCTGGGATTTTTTTTCCAAGGTGGTGGCTGGTCATGGTCTAAAGCATGCGTGATGAATTTTAAAAATTAATAATATTAATTTATTATTTTAGTCTCCTTTCATGCTCTAACATTTTCCTATAAATAGAGGGCTAAGTTAGAATTGAAAATCACACCGTAAACAAAGTTTTTCTCTTTCTCTCTCTAAATTATCGAGTTTATTCTTGTGAGTATACTTTGAGTGTTGCTATACTATATGGGTTTCATCAAGACTATACCGAAATTCAAATGTAAGTACTGTTATTTTGAGGTAAGTGGGTATTATTTTCTTCTTAAATGATATTTTTCTTCAATATCATTATGTCAAGTATTGGTGAACTTTTTATCAAATTTGGAACTTGTTGTGTCTGGGGTTACTATTCACGATACGACACTATTCACGATAACGATATAATTATTCACGATACTCAAGACTATTCACCAAAAAATAAAAAATTTTCTTTTTGTCCAAAATATCTATTTCGGATACTAGCTTTGATTGTATCCATGTTTTGATCATTCTTGAATTTTACACCAATATGATTATTTTCAAGTATTTTTGGACATGGGTAAAACAAAGTACTAATCCTTAATCCTTAATCCTTGTCATTTTGTTTCAATCGGATTCGCTTTTTTAAAAATGTTTTCATCATTCTCACCCCTAAATGGTGATATAAATGAATATCTTTGGCCTCAGAAAAGCAAAGATGAACAGTGTTGAGATGAACATGACCAATCTGGTGATACAAATGAATATCTTTGGCCCAGAAAGAAAAAGATGATTAAAGATGTATATTGATTGTTATTACAGTGATAAACTATTGATGATGGACTTTTAAACCTTGTAAGAAGAGAGAATTCTTTTCTACGTGACTCTTCTAATGGATTGTCAAGCTTCCACCGCATTTTGTTGATCTAAAACTTGTTGTCTATTGTATTCTATTAGATTTTTCCCGTTGAAGACTAACGATAATTTGTTGTATATTATCTTAGTCATAATATTCTTTTTATCGGGCTAGTTGAGCTCACCCTTTTCCTTTTTGTTCCATTTTTTCTTCTCGTGGAGGTGAGAACATAGCAGGATCGAAGCCTGGGTATGGAGTGATGGTTCTAGGAAGATGTTTTAGTCGCCCTCACTACTTCGTAAAATAGTGTATGAATAATTAATGAGGACTTATTTGGGTGTGTATATTGTCTAGAAGACAATATTTGTATTCAAACTCACAGCTTGTATTGTCGTATTCTACACTTACATATGTATTAAGTTGTAGTTTGCTTTCTATACCATGTATTTTGGCGACTCGTAATGGGTGGTGTATACCTATTTTGGGGGCGCCACGGTTGGTATCGAGCTTAGGATATGATCTCCATGAGATCGGGAATAGAACTAGAGGAGGGAGAGACGAGTAAATCCTTCGCTAGTTTGTCCTACCTAAGCTTATTTGTTGGCTCATCATAATATAGGATATTATGTGATATGTTAATTTGTTTAATTAACCCTTGTTTTATGCAAGATTTAAAAATGGTCACGAGAACGTTAACAATGGAGTTTATGAGACCGCGGAGACGCCGCAGATCACCAACGAGGAGAACGCAACAGTCGGGCAATGTTCCTCCCGTGAACAACGCCATCGAGCAAATGATGAACGACGGATGTTTAGAAGCTTTTTGCAGCTTCATGCAAAATCGCATAAGGGAGACTCGTGTACAAAATACGGTGGAAATGATGGCAATGTACTATTCGTCACAACCAAGCGCTTTAAGGAGTTGGGACCACCAGATTTCCATGGAAAGCCGGATCCGATCAAGGCGTAAACGTGGGTCAAGCAAATTACCAAGATATTCGATGTCTTGGGGTGCACGGAGGAATGAAGGTTCCATTCGCCACCTTTATGTTTCGTGGTGAAGCAGACATCGGTGGGAATCGTGAAGCGCACTTTTGATGATGCACTTAACATGTCTTGGGAAAGATTTCAGAATCGTTTCAATGACAAGTACTTTCCGTAAAGTATTCGCTATATGAAGGAGGTAGAGTTTATTAGACTCGAATGTAACAACATGATGGTGTCTCAAAGACGAGGCAAAGTTCGCAGAGTTATCCAGTTTGCACCGCATTTGGTGGAGAATGAGGAACGAATGACGCGATGTTTCGAGAGAGGTCTAAAACCGTAGATTCGGCCAATACCTTATCTCTCATAAATTTTCTCTCAGATTCGAGATGTTGTCAATGTGGCTCGCTTATTAGAACGAGATAGTGAGTATACTCAACCGAGGGACCACAATCGTGGTAGTCATCGTAACGATGATAACCAAATGAGGAGGAAAGAATACGGACAAAGGTGGTAACCACTGTGTGGTAATCGTGGACATGATAATAGGAGAGGTGACTCAAGTGGAAATTTCGTAAAGAGAAGATTCAACAATGACGGAAGATATCAACGCAAGACCAAAGACCAACAACAAATGCTAGGGGAGGAGAACGACCGCCAGCTTAGATGTTACAAATGCGGAAGGAGGGACATATCACCCCAAACCGCCCACAACAATCCAAGGTATGTTACAACTGTGGAAAGGAAGGCCACATCGCCGAGATTGTACTATCGCGAAACCCAGTTCAAGCAGGAGTGGTGATTCCAAGGGTCGTTCCTGATAAGTCGAAATCACGGTTCTCGGAAGAGCGTTTGTCGTGGATCGACAAAACGTGAGGAACCCAAACGAGGTGATCACGGTAAGCTAATCTTGAATTTTCATGTAAGTTTATACCTTACTAGATAACCGGTTCTACCCATTCTTTTATCTCTCCCGCTTGTGCTCAACGCTTAAACTTGACTCGGAGAAATTAGATTTTGATTTATCTCATTGAAACTCCGTTGGGTGAAACCTTCGTTACATCTACGCTTTATAAATCTTGCATGATCCAAGTTGGCACTATCACATTACCGCTGATCTTATCTCTTTAAAGATACTTGCTTTTGATGTGATTTTAGGAATTGATTGGTTAACCACTCATCATGCCAAAATTGATTGCTTTCGTAAGGTTGTTAGTTTTCATATTCCTAACCAACCTCATCATAATTAATTCAAACCACTAAACCACTAAAATCACCATCGCCATATCAAGCCACAAAGTTATTCGCTTATTGAAAAACGGATGTCAAGCTTTCTTAGCCCATGTTATGGATTTGAATAAAGACAAGTCGATTTGAATAATATTTCGTGGTTAAAGAATTCCTCGATGTATTTCTCAAGAGCTTCCTTGGCCTACCCCGTAACGTGATGTTGAATTCTTTATTGAACTTGAACCGCACAAAGCCCATTTCTAAAACCCCATATCGAATGGCTCCTATTGAACTTCGTGAGTTAAAAGTCCAACTACAGTGAGTTATTAGACATCGGTTTCATTCGCCCCAAGACGCCTCCTTGGGGTGCTCCCCTGCTTTATTCAGAAAGAAGAAAGACGGAGTATGCGATTTTGTATTGACTATCGAGAATTGAACCATGTCACCATCAAGAATAGGTATCCGCTACCTCGCATTGATAACCCGCTCGACCGATTATAAGGAGTGCAATTCTTTTCAAAGATCGATCTTCGCTCGGATATCATCACCAAGATTAAAACCGAGGATATTCCAAAGACGGATTCGTGGACTCGACACGGGCATTATGAATTCTTGGTCATGTCTTTGGATTGACTAATGCTCCCCGCCGCTTTCATGGATATGATGAACCGTGTATTTAAGGAATATTTAGATCGGTTCGTTGTTGTCTTTATTGATGACATCCTCATCTATTCCAAAAGCCGTGAAGATCATGAGCACCATTTGAAGTCGGTACTACAAAGACTTCGTGAACACAAGCTTTATGCCAAGTCAAGAAATGCGAAGTTCGCTTAAGGAAGTAGCATTCCTTGGGCACGTGGTGTCAAAACAAGGAGTATCTGCTGACCCCGCCAAGATTGAAGCAATACAAAGTTGGGAGCAACCAAGTTTCTGGTGATCAAGCACGCAGACTTTTCGGGCTTAATGGTTATTATCGGAGATTTGTGGAAGGATTTTCTCGAATCGCTACTCGCTAACTCAAATTGACTTAAGGATGTAAAATTTTTATGGAGCGAGGAATGCGAGAAGAGCTTCCAAGAGCTCAAGAGGAGACTCATTTTAAGACTGTTTCGACAATACCATCCGGTTCGGATGGATTTGTTATCTACAAATGATGCTTCCGGAAAGGGGTTAGGATGTGTTCTCATGCAACATGGGAAAGTCATAGCCTATGCCTCACGATTAACTCAAAGAATATGAGAGGAATTATCCTACTCATGATCTAGAATTGGCAAAAAATGATTCGCGTTGAAGATATGGAGACACTACTTGTATGGAGAGAAAGTGGAGATTTATACGGACCATAAAAGCCTCAAATATTTCTTCACCCAAAAAGAACTCAACATGCGGCAATGACGCTATCGGAGTCGTTAAAAGATTATGATCACACTATTCAATATCATCCCGAAAAGCGAACGTGGTAGCCGACGATCGAAAGTAGAAGATCATATGCAAGCACGAAAGTGCAATATTGTCAACGCAAAGGCCCATTTTATACGATTTACAAAGGATGAAGATAGAATTAAAGACTTGTGGTCCCACATGATGATGGCGAATATACGAGTAGAACCGACTTTAATCGATAAAGTTAAAGTCGCCAAGCTACGGACCAATGATGCGTATGAAGAAGAAAGTGCAAGAAGGAGCTATTCCTAAGCAAGAATTGATGAGGAAGGAATACTTGAGTCAATTCTAGACTTCAAGCGCTCCTAACGATTCTCGACCAAGCATAAAATCATGATGGAGGCACACAACACCCCGCTTTGTAATCCATCTCGGGAGTACCAAAATGTATCATGATATTCGACATACATTTTGGTGGAACAATATGAAGAGAGAGATTATGAGTTTATCTCAAGATGTTTAACCCGTTAACGTAAAGGCGAGCATCAAGTGCCAAAAGGTCCATTGCAACCACTTGAGATTAGGAATGGAAATGGGAACACATTACTATGGATTTTGTTACTGTGTCTTCCCAAAGTTTCTCAAGCGAGATGCAATTTGGGTTATTGTTGATAAATTAACCAAGTCCGCCCATTTTTACCGATACGCGAGACTTATCCCTTGAACGCCTTGCTCAGATGTGACGTGAATGAGATCAGACGATTGCATGGCATGCCAAGATCCATAGTTTCGGATCGTGACCCGAGATTCACTTCAAGATTTTGGGTTAGCTTGCGTAAAGCTATGGGCACGGATTTATTTATCTGGGCTTCAAAGATACCATCCTCAAACGGATGGACAATCGAGAGGACTATTCAAACCCTTGAAGATCTATTAAGACTCGTGTCCTAAATTTCAAAGGAAGTTGGGATAAGTACCTACCATCGGTGGAATTCTCTTATAACAACAGGTTATCAAGCAAGTATAGGCATGGCTCCATTCGAGAGGCGCCAGATGGATTTAAAATGTCGCTTCCAAAGATGTCGGGACGAGGTGGGAGAAGCAACATTGTTGGGACCGTAATTAGTACGCATGACTACGTAAAAGATCCAAATGATTCGACAACGATTCAAACTTCACAAGATCGACAAAAGAGTTATGTTGATCTTCATAGAAAGGACGGATTTTAATATTGGAGATCATGTATTGTTACGTATTGCTCCATGGAAAGGAGTTACAAGATTTGGGAAAAGAGGAAAGCTCAATCCAAGGTTTGTTGGTCCATTTGAGATTCTTGACCGAATAGGAACGAGTCTATATATAGACTGCGTTACCTCCAAGTATGTCTCTCGTGTTCACAATGTATTCCACATATCTATGCTTCAGAATATGTGAAAGACCCGAACCACATTATTGCATTAGAACCGCACGAGATAGTCAAGATTTAACCTACGAGGAGATACTGTTGAGATTTTGGATAGAAAGAGCATGTCTTACGACGAAGGTTATACCACAAGTTAAGGTTTTGTGGAGAAACCATGCAATTGAGGAAATGACATGGGAGTTGAATCGGAGATGAAAGCGAGGTACCTCACCTTTTCGATATACTAGTACGCACGCCAATTTCGAGGACTTAAATTTCATAAGGAGGGAGGTTGTAAGACCCCAACTTATTATAAATAAAATTGAATTTTTTCTTTATTCATTATTCTAAATTAATAAGGGTTAATTTGATATAATTCTTTGGTTATGGGTGAAATGTGCAAAGTTTACAAAATAAGCAAGTGGTTATAAAATATTCATTATTGTTTGGGAATATTCGTTTGGTCGTGGAATATTCTTTTTGTTCGGGAATCTCCGATTTACCTAGTAAATCATTGGTGGGCCCCATAACGGAAAAAACGGTTGGATGAAGGAAAACGACAAAATTGAGTTTTATAAATAACGACGTAAATTATTACCGTTAACACCGTTGGGTTACTCGGTGGTTAAAATACGAAGAATACGCGTGATCGCACAAAGAAGATTACCAGATTGCATAAAGATTGTTGAATTATTGATCCTTACGTAAGAAGACACTACTCAATAATTGTTACAAAGAATTATCGCTCATTATTTTATCTTATTGATTCAATAATTGTCGATTGATATTTATATTATTATTGTTTCAATAATTGTCATTACACAAGATTTTCCATTATCAAATCAATAATTTATATTATTTGAATAATATTATCGATAACATTATTGGCAATGTCTAGAAAGTTCTCGCTCTAAGGAGAGGTTTGGTCACCTAATCATGCGCCAAGAAAAGGAGAAATCCTTATCGAAAGCCCCTCTTCCTCCGGAACTACCGGTTGTCAAGATTGTGATTCTCGTAATATTATTTTTGAATAATTAATTATTGATTATTATGATAAAGAAAATATTTATTTGGATATAGATGGAGAAAATTTTAATGTGACAATTGTTGAAAATTAATATTTTATCTTTTTCCGATAAAATAATACATTTAAATATATTATTTTAATAATATATTAACTGTGATATTTTTTATAATGATTGTGGGATATATGAGTATATGAGGAGGTAGAGTATTTTGTGGCATTAAATGTTTAATATATGCTTTTGTGTGTTTGTGGACACAATTCTTGATCAAAATTGATTATGTATCGTAAAATCGTCTGCTTATGGATTTTGGTCAATTTCTGTTTGGAATTTGGAAAAACTTTCTTCTCAGAAGTTGTAGAGAATTGAAATTCCTATAAAAAGTCGCGAGATTCGAATTTTCTGATAAAAGGGCTATTTATTGTGAATTATTGAAGTTTCTGAGAATAAAATGATTTTTATTAAATTATGGGTGGGACCCACTTTTGTTTTTTCAAACACATGGGCTGCTGGGATTTTTTTCCAAGGTGGTGGCTGGTCATGGTCTAAAGCATGCGTGATGAATTTTAAAATTAATAATATTAATTTATTATTTTAGTCTCCTTTCATGCTCTAACATTTTCCTATAAATAGAGGGCTAAGTTAGAATTGAAAATCACACCGTAAACAAAGTTTTCTCTTTCTCTCTCTAAATTATCGAGTTTATTCTTGTGAGTATACTTTGAGTGTTGCTATACTATGGTATGGCGGGTTTTCACAAGACTATATCAAATTCAAATGTAAATACGGTTATTTTGAGGTAAGGGGTATTTTTCTTCTTAAATGATATTTTTCTTCAATATCATTATGTCAAGTATTGGTGAACTTTTTATCAAATTTGGAACTTGTTGTGTGGGGGTTACTATTCACGATACGACATTATTCACGATACGACATTATTCACGATATCAAGACTATTCACCAAAAAATAAAAATTTTCTTTTTGTCCAAAATATCTATTCGGATACTAGCTTTGATTGTATCCATGTTTTGATCATTCTTGAATTTTACACCAATATGATTATTTTCAAGTATTTTTGGACATGGGTAAAACAAAGTACTAATCCTTAATCCTTAATCCTTGTCATTTTGTTTCATCGGATTCGCTTCTTTAAAAATGTTTTTCATCATCTCTCATCCCTAAATGGTGATATAAATGAATATCTTTGGCTCAGAGTAAAAGATGAAGCAGTGTTGAGATGAACATGACCAATCGGTGATATAAATGAATATCTTTGGCCTGTAGTGCAAAGATGATTAAAGATGTATATTGATTGTTATTACAGGATAAACTATTGATGATGGACTTTTAAACCTTAGAAGATGAGAATTCTTTTCTACGTGACTCTTCTAATGGATTGTTTTTCATTGCATTTGTTGATCTAAAACTTGTTGTCTATTGTATTCTATTAGATTTTTCTGTTGAAGACTAACGATAATTTGTTGTATATTATCTTAGTCATAATATTCTTTACCGGGCTAGTTGAGCTCACCCTTTTCCTTTTTGTTCCATTTTTTCCTTCTCAGGAGGTGAGAACATAGCAGGATCGAAGCCTGGGTATGGAGTGATGGTTCTAGGAAGATGTTTTAGTCATGTCCTCACTACTTCTGTAAAATAGTGTATGAATAATTAATGAGGACTTATTTGGGTGTGTATATTGTCTAGAAGACAATATTTGTATTCAAACTCACAGTTGTATTGTCGTATTCTACACGACATATGTATTAAGTTGTAGTTTGCTTTCTATACCATGTATTTTGGCGACTCAGAATGGGTGGTGTATACCTATTTTGGGGGCGTCACATCTCAAGTCCAAAATCAGATTGCATGCCTGCCGGGGCGGGCTTATAAGGCATTGTACCCCTTGCCGGGGCGGGGATCCTGAATATTAACCAGCAAAATTCGGCAGTTACATCACGCTTGCCCACTACTACTTCCCCAACTGAAACTCCTACTCCCATACATCTTCAATACATTCATATACCCACATTTTGGCAAGTTAATACCCACTTTACCACTTCATTAGCACACTCACCCACTACTTTACTCCATTACTCCACCCCATAAGTTTCTCCATCACACCATCTCTATTAATTCATTCCCTCACAACCCAATTTAACCACATACATTCAACTCAAACTCAGAAAGCTACGAATTAGGGTTATTCTTGGGGGAAGTTATACAGCAATTGAGAGTGAGTAATTTGTCTTCCAATTCCTCATTTTCTATCACCATAGTTGACGCAAATTCATCAAGTTTGGGGGGATTGAACATCGTGCACACCAAGTGTTCGACAGATTGCATAAGTGAAGTTTGGGGGGAATATTGTTGTTAAAGCTTCCAATTCAATGGCGTCTAAACCCACATCAAAGAGGCAACGTGGAGAGAGTTTCGGAACCACACCACCATCACGAACTTTCGACCGACGCAAATTCATAAATGCCGCCGCCGCCGACCGTTACGATTACATGGTGTCAAAAGCACTCACACGGGAGCGGGGGTTGGCACCAGACCATGTCGACGGTGAAATGATGCAACAGATATATCATAAAGGGTGGAATAAGTTCACAGAAGAACCCGAGGCCGCAATTGTAAGTGTGGTCAAAGAATTTTATGCTAACGCCGAGGACAAGGCCCCCTTCAACGCTTTTGTGCGGGGAAGATTAGTTCCTTTCAGTGCCGATGCCATCAACACATACTACCAGTTACGAGTGCCTAGACATTGTCAGTATGCTCACTTACGTGATCATGATCTTGATTATGAGGTTATTATGAAGGAAATGACAAAATCGGGTACCACATGGATCAAAGGTCACAAAGGAGCACTACAAAAAATGGGGCTTCAACAATAACTGATTTTAGTTGCTAAAGGTGCCAAATTTCATTGTAAAAGGGTTTTGGCAACGACTTTACTATCGTTGCGTCTTTCATTGCGCAATGAGCGTTGCTAATTGTTCCGCAATGAACGTATTTTTTTCGTTGCCAAAAGTAATACATTTTGCAACAAAATTTGGCTTTCGTACAGAGACATCGATCATTTAGCAACAAAATGTATTGTTGCAGAATAATTAAAATTTCGTTGCTAAAAACCCCATTTTGTTGCAAAAGCCTGCTAATTGACAACGAAATGAACTCTTTTTCTTTTGCAACAGCCATGCATTTCGTTGCAATTGACACCATTTTGCAACGACATTTTTCGTTGCAGTAAATTATGAAAATTATTACCTAAGCTTGCTTTCGTTGCGGAATATAAACTTTTTTTAACGATTTTCGCTTTTGATTATATTATTTGCAACGATATTATCTTTGAATCAAGAACGAAAATGTTTGTTGCTGGTTATTTTTCAATAGCAACGAAAGTCGTCGATTAGCAACGTCATTATATGTTTTCGTTTCTTTATATGTGCAACGAAAGTTGATATGATTTGCAACGATAAAAAATGTTGCCATTTATTTTAGTATTAGCAACAATATCCTCTCCGTTGTTATTAGGTTAATTTTTCGTTGTCAAATATTATATTTTTAATGCCATTAGCAACGAAAATTTGTTGCTAAATGTATAAAAAATTATTGCTATATTAAAACTTGTTCAATGCTTTGGTAACGAATTATATTGTTGCCAAATCAAAATTTGACATTCTTTTTGTGTACCTGACTGGCTCAATGTCCCCATAGCAAATAATGGCAAAAATATAAAAAACTAAAATATTATTAACTTGATAAAACCATCCACTACATAATCATTCATTATCTTTACAATTAACCATCTAAAACTACCACAGTTCTTTAATCAAAGTATATATCTACATATATATAGAGAGAGTACACTTCATAATTTTGTCCCTTGTCTTCCGTAAACATAGCACGAAAATTTGATACCCAGATTTGTAAAGTGTGTCGTAAAGCGGTCTTCTGGACATATTTAAAAATAATAACAAGTCAAGAAAATGAAGCAAATAGGTCACCAGAGGCACTTAGTGCCAAAATCAATACACAAAGACAATATAGTTGCTACGTGGTACTAATGTACACCGTATTGCTCATAAGCAGAAAAAGACAAATAGGCAATCACAATATCATTTGCTACAAATCCAAATAGAAAAAGAACCTTCAGTGCGACTATATGATTGCTTTGTTACAAGAAAAAAATTAGAATCTTAATCGGCTATTTCATGAATTAATTTCAGTAAGCATAGTGGTAAACATATTTTCTATTACAAGACTTGTAGATTATTATTATATGTTGACCTCAAGTCAGAATTCAGTCACATTCAACAACCACAAGCATCACACAATCTTAAATACCATCACACAATCTTAAATAACAATGTTTAAATTTCTATATAGAAAGGACAACAATTATGAAAAAGTTGAGGCTATTAGTCAATGTGAAAAAACTTTTCTTGAGACGACAAATTCCCATACAGTATATTCCCCAAAGATGCTAGCTATAATCACAGACATCATAGATTTATTTACCAAGAATTCAACATGTTGCAGCAGACATTGGAAACACATTTATTGATTTATTGATAACTTGAGAATTTTTAAGTGGTAAGGGCAGAACATACCCAGGTCAGCGAGATAAGTTCCTTCCCTTAATAATTGGGTCCTACAAGAATAGTCCCTGAGGGTTGGTATAGTCACATCTTAAATGTCGATCATCTCTCATTTTGATCATGAAACCATCAGAACTACTCTTCACCTCAACTATATTGAAAAACAGATGAAACACATAAATAGATTATATGTTATTTTGCATATACTTCATATGTTCAATCACAGAAAAATTAAAAACCACCAAAATTATAGTATATTGCTTGCAACATCCAACTGTGATCTTTTAAGCAAAATATTAACAAATATATGAGGAACTTTAACTATTGTAAAATGGAAATGAAACTAACTTCACAAAGATGAGACATCTATTTCGATGCCAAAAATTAGTCTGGAAATTTGTTTCTATTAACCAATCTTATAGTATTTTAACAACTAGCTTGCATAAAGAGGAAATCAAAAGAATAAAATTTTCATGTTTTGTTTCCAGCTTTTTCCCACAAAAGTAAATCAACAATAAAACTATGGTCTCAAACTGCTACAAATATTTTAATTAACCTCATCATCATTCGTGCTCTTTGCAATTCTCTGAACTACAGGGAGAGAATGTTTGCACTTCTCCAACATGCTCACTATCAAATCTTTCTGCAATTACACATGAATTCGTATTGATTGCTATTATATTATTAATAAGTACTCCTTACTTTCCACGAAGCTAGTAAAACACAATGTACCATTCACTGAAGCATAATGTATTAATAGCATGCATTGATTAATGGAGGGAAGGGAGGACCACAGGAAGAGTAGAGGACTGAAGTCTGAAACTTGTCTACCTTTCCTGAAGACCACCAATTTCTTGTTCAATTTGAGTGACTAAACAATAAATATGGTTGACACATCAATGCATAATCACTCTCTAACCTGGTTATAGCCAAAAATATTTCCCATCATTGCATTCAATTTAATAAGGGGATGGGTTATCTTCAAAAAGCATGCAAAAATACTTGAAAAATGATATCTTGTGAAAAGAATTTATGAGCTGAAGATTGAGACTACATACCATACATGCAAATCATAGCCGTTGTTGCGATTATCACCCATCACAAAAATTGAGTTTTCTAGTACACACTGCACCACAGTATAAAAGCATCAATTTCATAATCAATATTGGTTGGCCAGTAATAGTTCATTCCTATAAAAATCATCTACATCATGCTTCCACTGGTGTCTTGCCCTTTTACAACATACATAGACTAAAATCCTAGGCCACTTATAATTTAAAAAGTTTTATGTATGCACATTTTCCAAATTTTGAGACAGAATAGAAAAAGAACAAAGAAAATAAATGGAGAATTGAAAGTACAGTGAAACTGCACATACAACTGGTGTCATTTCATATTTAGGTGCTCCGAGAATGAAATCTTCTTCCTTCATGAACCTGAAACGTATCAGATTATAGAAAAACCATGACTACCAAGACATATTATAGGGTGAAAAACACGTACAGATAAGAAAGAACATTGTCACATTATCTGTGCCTGTCAAATATAAGCTTATTTACAGATATGAATTCAGAAGCTATTAGTTTAGATACTAGAGGAAATAACTATTTGTATGGATTCAGTCCCTAAGAGGAAGGTGAAGACTAATTTTCAAACAAGTTAGATTTGTTTAGTGTTTAAAAATATTTCTACGATTCAGTCCCTAAGAGGAAGGTGATGACTAATTTTCAAACAAGTTAGATCTGTTTAGTGTTTAAAAATATTTTTAATCAACATTAAAAAAAATGGATGCATCAATATCACCTAAATAATCAAACCTCTGATATTCGCACTATACCTAATAATACTCTGTGTTGCTTTCCAGTTAAATTAAAAAATAAGATAGCTTACAGAATAAATAAATTGGAGTGGTAAGTTCCCCAAAAGCAGCTCCCCCTGAAAAAGCCTTGTTGTGAAATAAGCATCGCCTTCAAGAGATCCTTTAAATGTGATGTTCCCTCCTCCGTTATAAGATGCCTCCTTAAAACTACCATTTGCAAATATATATTTATATAAGTCAAGGGAAAAGAAAGATAGTTTCTATCTAGATTCAGTGTCGGGCTAAAAAATTGGTGCAACAATGAGAATTGTATCAGGTAATGCATTATTGATGTCACGCTGCTAGATCAGCATGATTAGATGCAAATCATGGAACAAATAATAAGTTAATAACATAAATTTATCAAGTTATTCATTGAGAAAGAAAAGAAATAAAATCTTCGTAGCGACTTAGTTCAACAACTTTGAATTCAAAATCAAACTATGGTTTATTGAAAAGCATTTTTCACTTAAACAAAAATTTTGACAAAAAAGAACTGTCCTTTCCCAAAAAACTTTACTTATTCTCTTTGCTTCATTTAATAACTGGGATTTGGGGATTCAAAGACAACACCTAATGGTTACTGGAGGAGGCAAACCTAACACCTAATGGTATTGGGAGAGACTACGAAAGCTTTTTAGAGAAAAAATATTTCAACCACCGTATTAAATTTGCCTCTTGCTTTAAAGAGTTTACTGTCAGGCTTTTCAAAACTTCAAAGGGTCTACATATTGCCATCTCAAGCAAGTATTGGTATGTCATACTTCTGGGTGGAAATGGCAGTTCTGAATAGAGACCACATTGTGGAAGGACATAGATAATATAGCAATAGAACTTACTTGACAGAAACTTGAATCGTGTTTGGGCTGGGGTCTCTAGGATACTCTAGCAAAGGCTGTCAAAATAAGTACAACTTAGGAGGATAAAAAGATAGACTAGCAACAGACTTTAAATTAGTGTGTTGCATGCAGGTGTGGATTACATAATATCGACAAACTGATTGGTCATATCTATAAGTCACTTGAAAAGAATACTGGCGAATGTCATAAAAGCTTAAAAATCTGTGTATTATATATTTGACAGAACAGAAGCCTAAATTTGCTGTATGTCCTAAACTATGACTATGTAACAATAAATTTTTTATCTACACTTCCAACAGTAATGAATTATTTCTAATATTTTTAGGAGTAAATATAGAGGAGTCAGTTGGCATGTTTATACATTTTTTGTGTATCTCCTCCAAAAACAATATATTTAGCTATTTAACATGCAATCTCCAATTCTCTGTCTTCTAGTCAAATAACATAAATAAAACCTCCATGTTCATCAATTTTAAATCTATCAAATAACATAAATAAAACCTGTCAGAGAAATTTTCTTTCTTAAACACCGATGTCTCAAAATCGAGAATAGTCCGATGCTTAATCGTCGGTGCAGACACCATACAAGCTCAAGAGCTGATATTGGGCTAGAACCAAACCCAAAAAAAGTCAATAGATCTAAACTAATTCAATCAAATCTAAAATCAATACCTCAGCGACCAAAATCAAATCGTGGCCGACAAAGGAAAATTAACCGGTGTACGACCTCCATATCCTTTTGAATATGCCAAATCGCTTCGACTCCTATTTGGAGCCATGGATCTCATGGATCTGGTATTATATCCATTGTCGGAGCCATAAAACAAAGTCAGCGAGGAGGAGCAGGAGCAAGGCATGAGAAAGAGATGTTTGAGGTGGAGATGGAGAAGTTGTTTGAGATGAAAGAAAAAGTGGGTCGAGAATATACTGATTTTAGGGAAAAAATATAAATTGTGAAGGATATTTCTTTCACTAAGAACTATATTGTCACTATATTTTTTCCTTCATTATTCCTTCGCTGGAAAACTCTTTATGTGAAGGAATGAATTCCTTCACAAAATTTTCTTCACTACATTCCTAAGAAAATTTCTTGTAGTGGAATTATGTGGTTTGATAGTAGTTTACATTTAGCATTGGAAGTAAGGTATACCGTTGCAACAAAAGGGGGCAATATCAGAAGCCTCTGGAGCCCTTTTCTGTCCATAAATTTGGCAGGAAACGACATAAGTAAACTTTAAATCAGCTTATGCTCAAGCTTCACGAGAGAGTTCAAAACCTTCAGTTGTGGAAAAAGATCTTTGAGAATAGTCTTCCTCTGTTTATAAGAAGATGGAACAGATGTAATATATTTGTCGCTTAACCATCAAGCAAGAATAAGATATCAAAAGAATCAAGAAATTAAATACCTCCAAATGATTTTTTTTTCCAAAAAACTCTGAAGCATTAATGCCCTTCTATAATACATCATACCACGCACTATATACGCAGCCACAACAAAAAAAACAATTAGAAGTCTCATATGTAGGATACTTTTTGCTACCTTATAAATTAAATGTTTCCACAAAACACATGAAATTAATACACATGTACTAAGCTTATACATACCCAAAACTAAATACATGAAAAAAATCTCAACATCAGATAAATCTGACCTGCCCGAGCTAAAGTATGTCCTCGGTAAGATGCCCAAAACCGAAGCTCCAATGAATCGCTAGAGCTCTCTTGAAGTTCAGCATCCCCAGTACCACCACGTCCAATGTGTTCCAATAAATTCTCCCATTCATCTATGAAGGACAAAAGAATGTTTGTAATACAACTTAGAAAAGAATATCATAAATATTTATAATATAAAAATTCAAAAATATTCAATCACAATCAAGCAAAACAAAATTACTTTGTAAGCTCCTAAAATAATATAATCAATTCAAGTAGGGGTGTAAAGGTACCACTCGAGATTTTTGGCTTAGTGTGTGAGGCACGAACTGATTTCAAATTCTTGTCTGCACCCTATTTTTTGTCAAGAGCTTACTTTTTTAGGACATTCTCCTCTGTATGTTTCATCAGGCGGTCCATGCCAACCAATTCATCCCAACTGTTGGAAACATATCCAAGCTTCAGTAAATAAAGTCGACCTTTGCCAATTGAAAAAAAGTGAATTGCAATATCAGTTAAGCATCCCTTGACATGAGCTGTAAAACTCAAAGCCTCACCATGATGACATATATGCATTATACATAGAAGAAAACTATTGTTCATTATCAACAAGATCAGTTGAAGTTTTGTTGATTATCCGCTGACCAACGAATTGGGGTATACATCAAATGATATAGACCTTGGCTATCAAATCCTCAAACTGCTCAGATTTACACAGTTGCTAAAGTTTCTTCACCGAATGAAGGAGAGATTTCTTCTATTAATGCTTGACAACCTCTAAAAGAAAAATTACAAACACCCAATGTGCATCTTTTATAAAAACAGAATTCACAAACATTTAGAGATGGTTAAGCCCAGAATTTCGTCCCTTATAACTCCATATGATCTGCACTAAAACATGGGTGAAAGAAGACCGTTTATAACAAGAATAGGCTGCCATTGACCCACAATTCCTCTTTTAAAGAACAACACATGATATCACTGTGATGCATATCTAAGACTTGAAGAAAACATAATTGACTCAACTATGAAACTTCACTGCTTAACACCCTCGCAGTTATGTACTTTTTCATAGTAACCCATCCATGTTGACCATGTTTCTGTGACCCTCTCTGTCATCTTGAAACTGTTTTCCTTTAAAACATTGACAAATAAATAGATGGTACAAATAAATTATAAATGAATTTTGGTCACAGCCTCTTCAATTTACTCCAGTAGCATTCTAGAGATTAGGTATGTATATAATAGCAATAGAACATATTACGGAGTTCTTCAGACTTATTTGCAAGCAGTCATTTATGACCTCATAAAAGTTAAAAATTTGCTAGAGTAAACATAAGGTAATCTATCCCCACATAACATAATAATAACAAAGTATCAACTAACTAGAGGGGTTCACTTAAACTTGCATAAAAAGCCTAGAAATTCTGAAAATCAAAATTAAAAATCAATCAACACAAAGTATCAATTAACTTTAGTTAAACAACACTCTGTCTCCATTTTTGTCAAAAATAACTACCAAAATCCTTTATAGGACCCTCTCATAACAAAACTTTGAACCAAAAAAACAGAAAGGTAGAAGAAGAATCACGATCTAGAAGAATAACCAAGCAATTACTTATACATTCACTTATCAAAAAAAAAATATCCATACATTCTTGGTGATTTTGGTAGCTTTCTTCGTGTCTTTCTTGGCTTTTTCCTTGTTATTTTTCCTTCATATCTTTTTCCGACTCGTTGGTATTGTTCCAGTAGATCTGAGAAGGTCTCAAAGCTCCGACCTTTTAGATATTCTGCTTGAATTGAAATTTTTACAACTTCACGAAGACTCCTTTATCATTTCCATTGTCGTCGTCGTCGTCGTGATCGTGATTCAGAGATGTTTAGTTTAAATCGATTTGAGGATTTTGGTATTTGCTGTCATGATTTGGGGATTTAGGGATTTGCAATTTTATATTTTAGTTCAGCTTTGGAGTAATCAGTAACCACGGTTTTCCTAAATTTTCTTTTCTTTCTTTTTAATTTAATTATGTTTGTATTTTTTATTTTACCTTTAATTGGGATAATTATTTTATTTGACTTAATTAGTTTAGTTGATTTTTTTACTTGCGTTAATAATTTTATTTGGATTAATTAGTAGGTTAATAATAAGTTGGTTTGGGTTAATTAGTGAGAAATTATTTTATTTGAGTTAATTAATGGAAAATTATATTAAACATAATTAATTTGATTAACTATTAATATCGGGTTCATTAGTTGAATAAATGTAAATTTAAATAGTTTTTATGCTTTTATCATATTTTTTTTGTTTACTATGTATTTGAATTAATTATCTCAGTCAACTATGATCATTATACAGTCAAAGCGTATTACTCGCTCCATTTCTAAATAAGTGTCGTTTAAGATTTTTGCACATAGATTAAGAAAATTATTTAATATTATTATTTAATAACTAAAATATGTGTAAAATTCCATCACTACCCCTTTATGAAAAGTTGAAAACTATTAATACTAAAAGTGAGAATTTCTTGGGACAATGAGAGAAGGTAGGGGTGATATACGATGTTGTGTTGCTTCTGCTATGTGTTTTTGCTATGCAACTCGTTTGTTTTTTGGTGTGCTACTGCTTTGCAAACCTATTTGGGCTATGGTTTTGTTTATTATTTTGTTGGTTGGATACTCTGCAGTGTTCTTGAAGTCCAATGCAGTGCTCATTTGCTCTGTTTTGGCCTTATGCTTTGTCTTAGAATCTGAGTTTCACTGTTTGTCATGTTGAATTCCCTTTCTTGACATTTTGTATCGATCCAGGGAATGCCCCTAAGTATATGTATCTCTTTTCTTTTATATACATTTAAATTTAGCAAAAAATAAATTAAATAATATGGAACAACTTATAAGTACAATTTATACAGCTTATATGTGCAATTTATATTAGTAAATTTTAATTGATTTTTATGATCAATTATGAATGATAATGTATTTGATATGTCTCCCATTTGTGATATGTATTTTTACAACTTTTAATGGTTGTGATTTATTAGTAATTGGTCAATATTTTTTTATTTTTACTTTTATAAATAAATTGAATAAATTGTTTATTAGGTGATTGACATTTGAATTCGGATATTTGAATAATTTGTTTATTCGAATAAAAAATGGAAACTAATATGTTCCGCATTTGGACATAATTTTTAAATACTAAATACGAATATTTTTTGACAATTCTCCTAATACCGAATATGGTCTTACAAAAACATGCTTATTAGGATTATTTTAATTTAAGGCAACATTTTAATAGTCGTTGCAAAAAGTTGTATAAAATATGCAACGAAAATAAAAATTATTGCCAATGAATGTGGTCCATATTAGGCAACGAAATATAGCAACAAAAAAACTTTTGTTGCCTACGATGAGGAGAAATCAAGTGGTTGGAAATTTTGCAACGTATTTTGTTTCCAAATTTTACAATGACTTATGAATTTCGTTGCAAAAAGTGAAAGCCTGACACAATCTGCAACGAAAGACAAGTTTTGTTGCTAAACATACACTTTTAGCAATGACATATAAAGTCGTTGTCTGAAAAATCGTTGCTAAAGGCCCATTTTTAGCAACAAAAAAACTTTCGTTGCCCACGATGATGGGAAATCAAGTGGCCAAAAAATTGCAACGAATTTCTAATGAAACTTTTTCCCGCCAATGAATTAGCGACGAAATGTTGCAACGACTTATGAATTTCGTTGCAAAAAGTGAAAGCCTGACACAATCTGCAACAAAGGACAAATTTCATTGCTAAACATATACTTTTAGCAACGACTTATAAAGTCGTTGCCCGAAAAATTGTTGCTAAAGGCCCATTTTTTTGTAGTGGAGGCACTGGTTTTCATTGCAAGGATCTCAGTAGGTATGGCAATATATGGTATGCATTCTTGTGCACCAAGTTGTTTCCATCCACACACACGTCAGACGTGACGAAGGAGAAGGCAGTGCTCTTGTATGCCATTGTACAAGATTTCATCATCGACGTAGGGGATATAATCAGTTTTTCAATCTAACGATGCTTACGAGGACCATTCTTGGCGGCTTGCCACACCCATCACTCATTTATGGGTTGTGTAGGCAAGCAGGAGTTAGATGGTCCGATGATGAGATCACCCAGATGCCACTTCAGACACTAGATTCAAGAATGATTGCACGGTATACGGTATGTCCCGGAGGCGAGTCGCATCCTAGAGGATTAGGCTTTATATTTCCATCAGCTTCGGAGGATGAGGCGGACGCTTCCGACAGCTCGGATGACGAAGAGTTCTAGGAGGCGGCACCAATGGGAGAGCAAGGAACAGAGGCAACACCACAGCCCGAGGCCATATCTAGCCCTCAGTTCCTCAACTGTCAACAACAAGTGGATGATCACAACAAGGAAGCACGAAAAGAGATGCGACGACTCGCAGCGAGGCAGGACCACATGTTTGAAGCCATGAATTTATCGTTCCCATAATTGAACGCGACGCTCCAAAACTTCAATCCCAATGCACAATTCCCATACCAGTAACCAACCCCAATGTCAAGGTTTCCACCAAGTGACTGTGATGAAGAAGAACACACACCACCACCCCATGCTTAAGTGATTACAGGGAAGTCCTCATATTTTTATTGCTATATCTATACAATGAGGGCATTGTAATTTTCAAGTTTGGGGATTTAGTTTCATGTTTGCATATTTAATTTCTTTAGCTAGGTTTGCATATGTTAGTTCATTGTTTAGTTTTAGGATTATTAAATGTTGCATTCATGTAATCATGTAGTTGCATAGTATCTTAGGATCATAAATAGTTTTTATTTATTTTTGCATTCATGTTATGTTTACCATACATACATATCTATATAAAAAAAATAGTTAAATATTGTGTTATTTTGCATATGTCCAGTAGTTGTTGTATTTCATTTTATTTTGGCCAATGATGAGATTGAGATTAAGTAGACAAGTACGATAATGATTATTAGAGCTTTGATGTAGTTTCTGTTATGAATTGGATCTTGTGCTTGTTTGAAACTGGTATAAAAAGGGTAGCACGTTAATAACACCTGTGTCGACTGATTAGTTCAAATTGATACATAAGAAATTTCTAAAGGATAATGTTAGTTTAAATGAAAGAATAGTGAGGATAGATAGTGAAGACGAAGAATTAGGCAATAACCTAAGTTTGGGGGAAAAAGTGGGGTATATAAGCTTCTAAAAAAGTGAATAATTGAGTCTTGTGGTGGGTTGAGAAGAATCATGAAAAGCACTCCTCATAAACACAGGTGTGAGATGGAGCGTAAAACGCACTCACTATCTATCTACTAAAAAAAAGAGAGAAGAAAGCATAAGTACCCTATTTGGACCCTTAATATTGGTAATTGTTTGATTTTAGTTGCATCTCGTCGGTTTTTGAAATTCGTGAGTTTTAACTATATGATGCCTTCAAAGAGATTTGTTATGTATTAAATTTAAATTTGTATCAGTTAGCATGGATGTTAAGCACACACACACACACACAATACCAGTAATAACAGTGTAAGATTCAATGATTAGTGAGGGATTATTGATTAGTTTTGATATGACGTGTCATTGTGTTTGCTTGATTTCTCTGAGGCCGATTAAATACTTTGATTCTATGATGACTGCTGGATGCGTAGGCATATAGGTTAGATGCATTACATATCATTGCATTGCATTGCATAGTATGTTAGTTTGTTTTGTACTCGAGGACTAGCACGGTTTAAGTTTGGGGGATTTTGATAAGTGGGTTTTATACCCATGAATCGGTTCCTAATTCAAGCTTAATCAGTATTAATTCCTTGTTTTTATGTTTGTTTTTTACTTGTTTATTCTTATTCTGTGTGTAGGTTTGGTGGTGTGACACTTGATCAAAAAGGGTGCAATTGTGGCAAAAACTTAGCAAGTTTGAAGCTTATGATGACCATCTAGCAGAAGCCATGCCCGCCGGGGCAGTCCTTTTTATGCCTTACACCCCCCCATCAAGTGGGGGTCGAACTAAGAAGCGAAGCCATACACGCCAAAGGCAAAGCTATTGTCAGCAGCAACACCCACCAAGTGGGGTCAAAGGACAGAATAGTGGTTTATTTGATTTCAAATACTGCGAGAACTAAGTTTAAGTAATTGGAATGGCTCATATTAGAGTGGAATTGCAATCAGAATGTATGTCGTAGAGTTATATTTTGTGACGCCCCCAAAAATAGGTATACGTCACCCATCTTGAGTCGCCAAATACATGATACATAAATCAAATACAACTTAATTATATAACTGTCGTGTAAAATACGACAAAACATAAACTGAGAGTTTAAACAAGAATATTTCCTTCTAGACAATATCCACTCTCAATGGAGTCCTCATAGACAGTATACAAACTCAAATTCAGTCCTCATTACATTTATTATGACACTATTTAACAGAATAGTGAGGACTACTAATGCTATCATCTGGACTGTCAATTCGTTCCCCGACTCATCCCAACTATATTCTCATTTCCTGAATAGAACAATGAAGGAAAGGGTGAGCTCAACTAGCCTAGTAAGAAATATTATGACTAAGATAATGCAGAATAAATTATCATTAGTCTTCAACAATGTTAAACTGATAAAATACAATAGACATCAAGTTTAACTGCAGCGGAACATGCAATCCATTAAAAGAGTCAAGTAGAGAATAAAATCTACTATCTTTTATGATTTAAAAGGTTTTCATCACTTTTATCATTGGGAATCAACTTAATAAATAATCCACATCATCCCTGCACTACGGCCAAGGATATTCATTAGTATCACAACCACAAATTATCCATGCACTACGGGCCAAGGATATTTGTGTATTCATCAATGGTCATGATCATGCCAACAACTGTCCATCAATGCACTACGGGCCAATGAGGACTTTTACCACATCGTTTGTAACATTACGGTCATGATTACACCGAATAATCCCTGGTCATAATCATACCAAGTCCATCTATGCACTACATGCCACATATGACTTTCAACAAAATATAAATATGAGGATGATGACAATGATATAAGAATTCAATAAAACAAGTTCAAGAATTAATTTATTCGGAACTAATAACGTCAAATTGTTAACATGATACTTCTTTGTAGAGTAAAATTCAAGAATGCTCGGAAGAATATTTTCATGAAAAGATATCTTTGGATGAAGCGCAAATATCAAGGATATTCCACTAATTTCATGGAGTATAGAAGTCAAAACTTTAACCAACCGAGTATAATAAAGAATGGAATAACAAAAGAAATCACCATGCATGCAGATGCAGATAGATGAGTTATTCCAATGTAATAATAAATAACGGAACGGTGTCAATCAGCGTATACGCACGACCGATGTGATATTCCAAACAGAATAATAAAGAATGGAATAACAACGAAATTACCATGCATGCGGTACTCAGCATAGACATGTTATTCAATGAGAATAATAAATAACGGAACCGGTCCCCGTAAAAGCATGCTGATGAGGATATTCCAATGAGAATAATAAAAGCGGAAACGGAGTTTACAGAAAACGCATGATGTGAGGATATTCCAATGTAATAATAAAGAATGGAATAATGGAAGAATTTCACCAAGTATAGGGTGATCATGTATACAAAGTTATTCCAATGTAATAATAAAGAATGGAATAACAGAAGTTCTCTTCATGAATATAAAAAAAAATAATACCCCTTACGAGTACAACAAATAATATCCCTTACGAGTACAACAAATAATATCCCTTACCTTATAGAAGAAACTGGATATAGAAGTAGTGAAGTAGCAGAATACTTTTCTTCTTTCTCTCTATAGTTTCTCTCTCTAGAGTTTCAGTGAATTCGTAAGAAATAATGAAGGAATGAACTTCTATTTATAGAAGAATGGACTGAATAGTAACCAATCCATGAACGGTCCAGATTGGTTTACAATAAAATATAATATATTC
Source organism: Panax ginseng (assembly GCA_020205605.1). Lineage (NCBI taxonomy): Eukaryota > Viridiplantae > Streptophyta > Magnoliopsida > Apiales > Araliaceae > Panax > Panax ginseng. The sequence continues at coordinate 48,720,947 of CM035130.1, forward strand.
TATTTATAATATAATAAAACGAATAACTTTATAAAAGTATTCTGTTTTATATAAAAAGATTTTACTATGCAAACACATGCAGGCACTATGCAAACACTATGCATAATAAAATATAATATATTTTAATTATTGTCTAATAAAAAATTTAACTTTATAAAAGTATTTGCTTTTTATATAAAAAGTTTTTCATTTTATTACATTAATAATACTAATAAAACAAAACTTATATATATATATATATATATATATATATATATATATATATATATATATATATATATATATAACAATCAACAATAATTGAATCAAATAACGTGAGATACTATGCAAAGAACTCATCGTAGCAATAATTGAACAAAACCGGGTGACTTCTCACATAAGCATCAATAATCAATCTGGTGTGCTACTATGCAACCATGCCATGCAGACATCTTGTACTTTTTACCTAAGAGTAGTTCAACAAGATTAACGATAAAATTTCCAACAATTATTTTCATAAAAAATATTTTTTGTCATTTTTCAATCAAGCGATAATTACATTAGGGTCCACCAATGATTATCTTGGTTGCATTTAATATTCCCGCTAAAACGAATATTCGACCAATCGAATATAATACAACAACTTGCATACTTTACAAAATTTATAAATACTACCCACAACTATAACATTATCTCAAATTCACACCATAATATAAAAAAAATATTTCAAGAAAATTAAATCTTTATTCGTAAAATTTGGGATTTTAAAATCTCCCCTCCTTTTGAAATTTCGCCCTCGAAATTTACGTACGTACCTGGTATGCCGAACAAATGAGGACACTTCGTCAGATTTTAACTCTTGAGGTATAACCTTTAAGCGTAGAATATATTCCAGGATTTTAACAGGTACATCTTCATACGTTAAATTATCCGCTACCTCGTCTGTTTCTAAATCAATAATGTGGTTCGGGTCATCCACATATTTACGTAACATCGATACGTGAAAAATGTTATGAACACGCGACATATTTGGCGGTAAAACGAGTCTATAGGCTACAGTTCCTACTCGATCAAGGATTTTAAATGAGTCAATAAAATCGAGGGTTGAGATTTCCTCTCTTCATCGATTCTTGCTTCTAGAATAACTCCATCTTGAACCTTCTTTTTCACATTCATCAGCTCTGAGTATTTAGCTTGAGCGGCTTTAACTTTATCGATTAAAGTCAATTCTACTCGTATATTCGTTATCTTCACGTGGGTTCGTATATTCGCACTCGTAAACGCATACGATCTTCTACTCAATGCGTCAGCTACCACGTTCGTTTTTCCACGATGGTATTGAATGGTACGATCATAATCTTTAACAGCTCGAGCCAACGTCTTTGGCGCATGTTACATTCGTTTTAGTTGAAGAAATATTTAAGGGTTTTAGAAATGGGGTTTTTCTTTGGGGTCGAAGACAAAATTCGATTTCACGCCTAGGGTAGGCTAAGAAGTCTTCAAGAATACGTCAGAAATTTATTAACAATAGAAATATCATTCAAAATCGTGACTCTCATCCATGACTTGGATAGTACGTCACATTGATACCTATCAACTTGCCATAAATCATTCACGGCGTCACCTAGAGAAAAGTCGGCGATTGCATTCCACACAAGGAAGTCAACAACGAAAGGATCGGGGCTCTTTACTTATGGCTTGATATGACAATGATTGACTTTAGTGGTTTGGTTGCTTGAATTCGCATAATAGGTTGGTTAGGAATATGAAAGCTAACAACCTTACTAAAAGCATGATGAGTAGTTAACCAATCAATTCCTAGAATCACATCAAAGGCAAGTATTTTCAAAGAGATAAGATTGACAGGTAACGTGAAAGTGTTGATTTGAATCAAACAAGATTTATAAATAGTGGAGGTAACGAAGGTTTCTCCCAACTGAGTTTCAATAGATAAGTTAAAGTCTAATTTCTCAGGAGTCAAATTTAAACGTTAAGCGCAAGCAAGAGAGATAAAAGAATGGGTAGAACCGGTATCTAATAAGGTATAGACTTCGCAAGAATTTATAATTAACTTACCCGTGATAATTTTATTCAGGTTCCTCGTCACGAAAAAAAAATGCTCTCTCTTAAACTACCGGCTTTGGCTTGTCTGGGACATCCTGTGGCATCACCATCCCAATTTGGACTTGACTTCACCATACGACAAAAATCGAGCTAGGTGACCTTCTCCTCCGCAATTAAAACACGTTTTGGATTGTTGCGTCTGATTTGACGGATGTGTCCCTCCGTCCATTTGAAACATATGAATGGGTGGTCGTTCTTCTTCCTTTGAAACGGTGGTGATGTCATTGTCTTTCCATCATTATTGAACCTTCTCTTCTTGAAATTTCCACTTCTATTATCTTGGCCACGATTACCACCGAAGTGGTTACCATTCTTGGCATGATAATTTTCCCCACGATGGTTATCATTGTTCCGATGACCGTTGCCACCGGTACGATTATTGTCGTGTTGTTGGTCGTTGCCTTTTGATTGTGCTGACTCATTATCGCGTTCCAATAACTGAGCCCTATTCACAACATCTGAATATAAACAAAGTTTGTGAGAAATGAGGTATTGACGTATATTGGGTTTCAAACCTCTTAGAAACATTCGCGTCATTCGCTCCTCATTATCGACCAAATGGGTTACAAACCGAGATAACTCGGCAAACTTAGCCTCGTACTGTGACACGGTCATATTATTTTGCTCCAGCTTGATGAACTCCAGCTCCTTCATGTGACGAATACTTTCGGGAAAGTACTTGTCATTGAACAGCTCTTGGAACTTCTCCCAAGACATCTTGAAAAGGCCGTCGATGCACGCTTTTACAGATTCCCACCAGTAATCTGCCTCTTCACACAACATAAAGGTGGAAAATGGAACCTTTTGCTCCTCTGATCATCCCAAGACATCAAATATATTGGTGACCTGCTTTAACCATGTCTCGCCTTTAAGTGGTTTTGGTTTTCCCAAAACTCTGGTGGTCCCAACTCCTTGAAGCGCTTAGCGGTGGTGACCGTAGTGGGTTGCCATTATTTCCACCTATATTTTGAACAGGAGTCTCTCTTACCTGTTGTTGCATGAATTGCATAAAGCCTCTGAACATTCCATCGTTCATCATTTGGTCAATGTTGTTGTTTGCCTGAGGATTATCGCCTTCCTGATGCACATTATCCTGATTATTGATATGTGGAGACTCAACGGTCTCCTGTGCTCCATTGCTATTCTCAACATTCTCAGATGTCATTTTCAAATACTGCCAAAAAACAAGGATTAATTAACATATCACATATTATCCCTATACTCTGAGACCAATTAAATACCAAATAAACTTAGGTAGGTCATACTAGCGAAGGAATTCCCAATCTCTCCCTCCTAGTTCTTGTCTCACATCTCAAACCGAGGATCATATCTCTAAGCTTTGATACCAACTGTGACGCCCCCAAAAATAGGTATACATCACACATCTCGAGTCGCCAAATACATGGTACATAAATCAAATACAACTTAATTATACAACTGTCGTGTAAAATACGACAAAACATAAATCGAGAGTTTAAACAAGAATATTGCCTTCTAGACAATATCCACTCTCAATGGAGTCCTCATAGGCAGATATACAAACTCAAATTCATCCTCATTACATTTATTATCACACTATTTACGAGAATAGTGAGGACTACTAATGCTATCATTTGGACTGTCAATCCGTTCCCCGACTCATCCCAGCTATATTCTCATTTCCTGAATAGAACAATGAAGGAAAGGGTGAGCTCAACTAGCCCAGTAAGAAATATTATGACTAAGATAATACAGAATAAATTATCATTAGTCTTCAACAATGTTAAACTGATAAAATACAATTGACATCAAGTTTAACGGCAGCGGAACATGCAATCCATTAAAAGAGTCAAGTAGAGATTAAAATCTACTATCTTTTATGATTTAAAAGGTTTTCATCACTTTTATACCTGGGAATCAGCTTAATAAATAATCCACATCATCCTTGCACTACGACCAAGGATATTCATTAGTATCACAACCACAAATTATCCATGCACTACGGGCCAAGGATATTTGTGTATTCATCAATGGTTATGATCATGCCAACAACTGTCCATAAATGCACTACGGGCCAATGAGGACTTTTACCACATCATTTGTAACATTACGGTCATGATTACACCGAATAATCCCTGGTCATAATCATACCAAGTCCATCTATGCACTACATGCCACATATGACTTTCAACAAAATATAAATATGAGGATGATGACAATGATATAAGAATTCAATAAAACAAGTTCAAGAATTAATTTATTCTGGAACTAATAACGTCCAAATTGTCAACATGATACTTCTTTGTAGAGTAAAATTCAAGAATGCTCAGAAGAATATTACCATGAAAAGATACTGGATGAAGCGCAAATATCAAGAATATTTCACTAATTTCATGGAGTATAGAAGTCAAAACTTTAACCAACTGAGTATAATAAAGAATGGAATAACAAAAGAAATCACCATGCATGCGGTGCTTGCGCATGATCAAGTTATTCCAACAAAATAATAAATAACGGAACCAGGTCAAGCGTAATACGCACCGACAGGATATTCCAACAGAATAATAAAGAATGGAATAACAACAGAAATCACCATGCATGCGGTACTTCGCATAGACATGTTATTCAATGAATAATAAATAACGGAACCTGAGTTCGACGTAAAGCGCATGCATGTGGGATATTTCAATGTAATAATAAAGAATGGAATAACAAAAGAATTTCACCAAGTATAGGGTAGATCGCATATACAGGTTATTCCTACAGAATAATAAAGAATGGAATAACAGAAGTTCTCTTCATGAATATGAAAAAATAATAATACCCCTTACGAGTACAACAAATAATATCCCTTACGAGTACAACAAATATTATCCCTTACTTTGTAGAAGAAATTGGATATAGAAGTAGTGAATTAGCAAAATACTTTTCTTCTTTCTCTCTATAGTTTCTCTCTCTAGAGTTTCAGTGAATTCGTAAGAAATAATGAAGGAATGAACTTCTATTTATAGAAGAATGGACTAAATAGTAACAAATCCATGAACGGTCCAGATTGGTTTAAAATAAAATATAATATATTCTATTTATAATCTAATAAAATGAATAACTTTATAAAAGTATTCTGTTTTATATAAAAAGATTTTACTATGCAAATACTATGCAGAGCACTATGCAAACACTATGCATAATAAAATATAATATATTTTAATTATTATCTAATAAAATGCAGATAACTTTATAAAAGTATACATTTTTATATAAAAGATTTTACTATTAGCCTAATAAAGCGAATAACTTTATAAAAGTATTACATTTTATATAAAAAGTTTTTCTGTTTTATTACATTAATAATACTAATAAAACAAAACTTATATATATATATATATATATATATATAACAATCAACAATAATTGAATCAAATAACGTGAGATACTATGCAAAGAACTCATGTAGTAATAATTGAACAAAGCTGGTGACTTCTCACATAAGCATCAATAATCAATACCTGGTGTGCTACTTATGCAACCACGCCAGCGTATCTTGTATTTTACTACCGAAGTAGTTCAACAAGATTAACGATAAAACTTCCGTAGTTATTTTTATAAAAATATTTTTGTCATTTTCTCAATCTGACAATAATTCCGTTATGGGGTCCACCAATGATTGTGCCGTTGTACGAATATTCCCTGCTAAAACGAATATTCCCCGACCAATCGAATATAATACAACAACTTGCATACTTTGCAAAATTTATAAATACTACCCACAACTATAACATTATCTCAAATTCACACTATAATATAAAAAAAATATTTTGAGAAAATTAAATCTTTATTCGTAAAATTTGGGATTTTACATATTTGACATCAAATAACAAGATTGAGGGAGATCATACAACACAAGACAATTAACAGAGTAAGAATACAGATTTTTTGGAGCAAGCATTGGAGGAAGATAATTGAAGGATTTTTGTATCACTTGCGAATTGGGCTGAAGAAAAGGGTGGTTCTGGATTTATTCTTTTCTTTTAGTTTATATTTGTAATTGGAAGGATGATATCTTTAATTTATTCAGATTTTATTTCATTTATGATGAGCTAAATTACTTTTTAGGCTTATAACAGATCTTTAAGTGGAACGATGGTTATGCAACTTTGATTTTCAATTTAATAAGCTATTCCTCAGTTTATCTATATTAATTTATGCTTGAATTTATGAATTGCCTAATCAACAATTCTTTGTGGACTTGTATGGATTCGAGAGAGGAAGTACGAGTCTAGACTTAGTTAATATAGCATGTGTTTTTGAATTTCGTGAATGAGCAGAATCTTGATGAATATTAGGGTAGAGATATGATTAACATCACATGTAATTGAGTAGAGAACTTGAACTTAAACCTAAACCTTCTTTGATTGTAATTCACATAGAAATATAGTAAGTTAGTTAATTAAGGTGTCTAACATAATTCTATCTAATTTATGGATTTGAGTTAATATGGTGTTAGTGCATCGAGAGGTGGCTAATTATGTTTAAGTGTTCTTGATTAATAAACTGGGATGGTAAATTAAACTGGAATGAAAGCTAATAATCAGAGTAAAGCTTAGGGTGAAGTTGTAAGTCTAATTCTCCAATACTAGTTTAGAAATTCAGTTTTTGAGATTTGTGATTGTTTTGTGATCTTAGTATTTTTAATAATTTTAGTTTTGATAATTTTAATCATTAAATTGGATAGTTTAATAAAATTGGGATTAATAGGAAACTGGTAATTGTGAGGTTGAAATTCATACTAATTTCTCTGCGGGAACGATACTCTACTTACTATTATATTACTTGTTGACCACATATACTTGCATGTTGTGCGTAATTAGATTTTACCCTACACCCCCACCTAAGGTTTCTAACCTATAGCTCTGATACAAACCTGTGACGCCCCCAAATTCAGGTACTTAAAACCCAAACTCGGTGCTTCACGATACCATTTCTTTGAGTGGAATAATAATAATAATATAAACATTAAACTTAATTTACATATATCAGAGTTTTCTAATCCCAGGTTCCCAACCTTTAATACATTACATTACATGATAATTAATAAATATCATTATCTTAATAGAGTCTAAATATTATATAGGATATCGTAGAACTTATTTTGCAACCTTTCATTTTTCTTTGTTCTTGGCAGAGCCTTCAGGTTGATCACACTTAACTGAAAACATTTAAATTAAGCAAGAATGAGCATTTGAGTGCCCAACAAGTAATAGCAAGCAATAAAAGTTCGCTGAAAGAAATAAATGTTTTCTGTGAATGACACTTCTACAACGAATCAACAGTTGTGAAGTAAGCTGAAGCAACAATAAACAACATATCCATTTTATTTCAAAATTTTGAAACTATGTACTGACTATTAATGAAGAGCAGTCGACAGACTATGAACATTGTTTTTAATTTTCGCAAAGGTTAAACAGAACTTCATCTGCAAACCGTC